>NC_069496.1:3681487-3748984 GCF_026875155.1 Cherax quadricarinatus
TGGTAAACTCCTGCATTGGCGTTCGTGGTGCTTGGATTTTGTCCTGGTTAGATCCTTTATTGAAGTGTAGAAGTGATGTCGACTCTGGTGTTAGCTTGTGAAAGTACTTTTGAAACGTTGTTGGGAAGAATTATAACTTTGCTGGGAGTGGTGTTGATTCGTGGAGAATTAATGATCTGAAGAGCTCTTTTCTGCAGTCTTTGATGAAAAAAAAAGGGAAAATGAAACTCTCCTCCACTCCTTACGCCTTCCTCTTTGTATTGGACTGATGAAGCCACTGTGTGGCGAAACGTTTCCTGAATAAAGATTCCCAAATGCTGCATAATGTCTCAATCTTCAACTTGTGGGTTTTTCAAACCATTCATCACAACTCAGTGATGTTTGGTGAATGTATGTACATTCTTCCGTCAAGAAACTCAGGACTAAAAATTTTCGGTATTATGCTCTTAGGAAAAACCCGATGATGAGCCTCTTTTGGTTTTGGGTATCTTGACTCAAATAGAAGTGTGTGAGATCATTTTTATTGGTGGGTTTCCGATAACTTGAAATCTTAGGTTGTTGTCTACTTTGTGAATGAGGACGTCGAGGAAAGGTAGCTTGTCATTGGACCTTCTTCTAGTGCAAACTGGATCACCGGGTTCAACTCCCGTTGAGCCTTGCCTGAAGATTCCGTACATCAAAACGTTTGGGAGCTTTTACGAGGACGTCGTCCCACGTAACGTAACCAAGGACGCTTGAAGGGAGGGATGTTGGCGAATTTGTTCGGACTCTGGGTGCTCCATGTATAAGTTGGCTAGGACGGCACTGATGGGGGACCCCATTCTATGCTGTAGGTTTGTTTGTAGAGCTTGTTATTGAAAGAAAACCAATTGAAATTAACACAGAGTTCAATCAAGTCAACAAAATCCCCGGGGAGGTAAGGAAGATTAAGGTTCTGTTTGACTTTACATCGTAGAACCTCGATGGCTTTTTTGGTGGGAGACGCTCACCAAAGAATTTTCTAATAAAGTTGGTAAATTACGACAATTGTAAAGTAAAAGGACACAAGTGCAACTAATGTGACATTTATTGGGGCAACGTTTCGCTCTCCGGGAGCTTTATCAAGTCAATGGCTTGATAAAGCTCCTGAGAGCGAACTTTTGCCAACAAAAAATGTCACATTATTTTGCACTTGTGTCCTTTTACTTTACATACAAAGATTTTCTATACAAAACCAGACAAATACCAAACGCACTAGAGAAGGGAAGAAACTTCTGTACTTGTTACCAAGCAACCCTAAACCAGCACACATGTATGTTTACCCAAAAACCCATAAACACAATATTTCCTCTCAGACCAATCACGTCAGGAATGGGCCCAGTGCTCCACACAACTAGCTGGAGTTCTTCCCAAAACATTTTTCCCTGCCTTCTGGGACCATCAGCCCCGCTCATCTTAAACACTCAGGCAACCTTCTCAACCGCATCCGAAACTCCATCCCTATAAAGAAACTAAGCGTTTGGACGTTACTTCCCTCTTCACAAAAGTACCCACCACAAAAGCCATCGAGGTTCTACGATGTAAAGTCAATCAGGACCTTAATCTTCCTCTACCCCCCGGGAGATTTTGTTGACTTTGATTGAACTCTGTGTTAATTTCAACTGTTTTTTCTTTCAATAACAAGTCTACAAACAAACCTACGGCATGGGAAGGGGGTCCCCCTCAGTGCCGTCCTACCCAACTTAACATGGAACACCTAGAGTCCGAACACTTCGCCAACATCATCCCTTCAAGCGTCACTTGGTTACGTTACGTGGACAACATCCTTGTAAAACTCCCAAACGTTTTGATTGTACGGAATCTTCAGGCAAGGCTCAACGCAGTTGAACCGGCGATCCAGTTTACACTAGAAGAAGAGTCCAATGACAAACTACCTTTCCTCGACGTCCTCATTCACAAAGTAGAAAACCCTAAATTTCAAGTTTATGGGAAACCCCCCAAAAAAAATTGATCTCACACACTTCTATTCGAGTTCAAGATACCAAGACCAAAAGAGGCGGCATCATGGGGTTTTCCTAAGAGCAAAACCGAATTTGTAGTCCTGAGTTTCTTGACGGGGAAATGTACATACATTCACCAAATATTCACTGAGTTTATTTTTTCCTTCTTTTTTCTCAAAGACTGCAAGAAAAGAGCTCTTCAGATCATTAATTCTCCACGCCCCAAACCCACCAGTCCCAACAAAGTTAAAATTTTTGAAAGTTAAGACACAGGTGCAACATCTGGATATCTTTATTGTCAGACGTTTCGCCTTTCCAGTGGCTTTATCATACAGATTCTAGGACATAATAGAAGACAGTAGAACTATATACAAAAAATGAGGAAATCAGTCCCTCAGCCTTGGAGTTAGTGTTTCACAGCGTCGTGGTGGAGGAGAATCTGGAGCAAAGGCAAGAAGACTGGCTTTATTTTAGGCGTCGTGGATAAAGAGGGGCAGCAGACGAGGGCTTAGTCACGGTAGGCGGGATTCCCCAGTGGAAGTAAGTCCTTCCCCAAAAAGATGGGATAGTTGCAGCAGCCGTGAAGAGGACATCTACAAGACCTTTTTCACGGCTGCTGCAACTATCCCATCTCTTTGGGAAGGACTTAAAATTCCACGGGGAATCCCGCCTACCAGTGACTGCCCCCGTCTGCTGCACGTCCTTATCCACTGACGCCTTATAACCACCAGTCTTCTTGCCTTTTTCTCCAGATTCTCCTCCACCACGACGCTGGAACACTAACTCCAAGGCTGAGGGACTGATTACCTCATCTTTTGTATATAGTTCTACTGTCTTCCTATTATGTCCTAGAATCTGTATTGATAAAGCCACTGGATGGCGAAACGTCTACAAAAAAAGAAAATCCAGATGTTGCACATGTGTCTTAACTTTCATATTGTCGGTATTTTTTACCTTTCTTGCACAAAGTTATAATTCTTCCCAACAGCCAGGTTGCACTAAACGTTTCAAAAGTTACTTTCACAAGCTAAACACAAGTCGACATCGCTTCCAGCACTTCCCAATAAAGGATCTAACCAGGACAAATCCAAGCACCACGAACCAGTCAATGCAGGAGTTTTACACTATACCCTGTGGAGGCTGTGACAAGATTTACGTAGGTGAAACAGCAAGAAATCCGACACCCCCTCAATGAACACATTACGCATGTAGGAACGACAACTTAAAAAACGCCCGTGTACAACACCCAAATTCCACCAATCATCTCATGAAATTCAAAGAACGCCCAATTATGATCAAAGAAACTAATTTCCGCAGACGCAAGTGCCTCGAATCAGCACTGATCGCTGTTTTGAATACAATTAAACAAAACAACGGCCCGCTTCACCATCTCCGATCTAGCCAAGAATCCCCCTGAAAACAGTAAACCTGCCATCACATAGTCTCTCCTATTATACTACACAAAGCACATTTACAGAGAGTGAACACTGAAACAAGCTGCCTCTTTCCAGTCTAATATTGTCCAACCCATTTTTATGTTAAACCCCAAATAATGCTTTATATCCTTTTACTCATGTACGAATTAATTGTTAATACATATTGTATACTCTACTACTATACTACTACTTACTTATCACTAGGGGAACATCGAAATAAATACCTCACTAGTATGCAAACCCCACTCTGAGCCTTTATATACCCTCTTGTCCATGTATTTGTTTGTAAGCTTTTATGAAGCTCCTGAGGGCGAAACGTTGCACAATAAATGCACATTAAATTGCACTTGTCCTTTTACTTTACATATTGTCGGTAATTCTACCAACTTTATTTCAATTGTTTACATCTTAGGGAAGCGAGCCACGGTCCAGTTTAATTAGGCTGACTTGGTTTTTATATAGCGTCTTTTTGTCTTGTCAGTCTTTCTCCTTCCTTCATGAAATGTAGGCAAAATCTACATAATCATGGGATCTCACGGAATGGCATTCCGTTAAATCGCCTTTCAAACGAGAAGCTTGAGAATAAGACACTTGTGTAACAATTTGGTGTATATTCTGGAATCGTTTCGCCACCATTGTTTTCTTCAATCCAATTTCAGTGTAAGATGGAGAGTTTTGAGGTAATCGGGCCCTCCCTCTTCCCCTTTTTCTGCAACGGACTGAAGACACTTGGCAAAAAATTTCCAGATAATTTAATTTCCCTTACTCTGGGGAGTAGATGGGAATGCTAATTACAGAACCCACTGGTACAAATTTATCCACTAGAATCAAAGACAGTTTGACCATGGAAATCAAGTAATTCCCCAACGAGTTGGTTTTCCAGGGCATCAGATCTTGGGCCAAAGGTATGGGATGTACTTTTCTCCCCACACACAATCCAAGAGAAAAAAAAGCTTGTTGCATTGAATTCCAGTCCAACCTCTGAGAATTTCACATAAATTTCTCAGGTTTGTGTGATATGTAATATATAATATATTTATAAAATTTTTAATATATATATATATTTATATTATATTAAATTTATAATATATATTATATTTATATTAATTTTACTAAACGCGAAGGCAGATTCGACCCACGACACACTGTCCCCTCTCAAGAGGCCACACAATGTACATGTCCCTATACGAACTCAGCCTTATCCTACAAACAACATGAGCCTAGAGAACTAGCATGTTCATGTTCGAGGACATGTGGCAGTGGTATCTCAAGGATTAATTTCAGCCATCCTCCTGTTTGATCCCGCCTCCCCAAGCCTCTATATAGCAATGAAACCACGAACAAGTGGGTTTTCAACATTTACCAAAAAAATTTGGTTTGCTATATAGAAGCTTTTGAGGCGGGAATCAAACAGGGGGAGCTGAAATTTAATCCTTGAGCATCTACGCCCGAGTGTTCGCAACATGAAACATGCTTGTTTTTCTAGCTCGGTTTTTTTGTAGGGCGATGGGCCTGAGTGGGATAAGGTGACATGTACTTGGTGCCTCGACATAAAAAATATTCCAAAAGATCTCAGCTACCACTGTAGCAAGTTATTCCTCTACTCTCAGGCGCCTACTGTAGCAAGTTATTCCTCTACCTCAGCTACACTGTAGCAAGTATTCTTACCTCAGCTCTACCACTGTAGCAAGTTATTCCACTACCTCATGTGTACCACTGTAGCAATTATTCCACTACCTCCAGCTACATGTAGCAAGTTATTCACTACTCGCAACCACTGTAGCAAGTTATTCATTTACCTCAGTACACACGCTGTAGCAAGTTTATTCCAATACCTCAGCTACCACTGTAGGCAAGTTTATTCCTCTACCTAAGCTACCACTGTAGCAAGTTATTCCTTACCTCAGCTACTACTGTAGCAAGCTATTCCTCTACTCAGATATACTGTAGCAAGGTGATTCTTTCTCTACCTCAGCTACAACTGTAGCAAGTTATTCCTCTACTCAGCTACACTGTAGCAAGTTTTTCCTTCTACCTCAGCTACCACTGTTGCAAGTTATTCCACTACCTCTGCTTACCACTGTAGCAAGTATTCCTCTACTCAGCTACCATGTAGCAAGTTATCTCTACCTCAGGCTACCTCTGTAGCAAGTTATTCCACTACTCTCGCTACCACTGTAGCAAGTTAGTCGCACTCTGTGTCAGCTACCTCTGTAGCAAGTTATTCCACTACCTCAGATACTCTGTTGCAATTTATTCCACTACTCAGCTACCACTGTAACAAATTGCCCACTACCTCAGCTGCACTGTACATGCAGAGTACAGACTACCTCCAGACACTAATGATCCAGCGTGGATGAACCAGCCTTAACTACCTGGTATAACACAGCCTCATCCACTGAATTACTCGTAATGTGACGCCGCACCCCTGACCATTCCAGATGCACAAAATGAGGTTGAAAAGTATCTCCTGGGATTAAATATAATTAGTTGGGCCTAATATAGAATGTATCACATTCCATATATATGTAGAGATATATTCTCATATACCACAGCCTTCCTGGTTAGTGCTGTGTGTGTGTAATCACCTGCCTAAATTTTGTATCGGCCTAATTGTGCGCTTGACAGGTGTGTTGTGTGTGTTGTATCGCCTATTTGTGGTTGCAGGGGTCGATTCATAGCTTCCTGGCCCGCCTTTTCACTGGGTTGCTACTAGGGTCCTTCTCTCCCTGCTCATTGAGCTTGTCAAACCTCGTCTTAAAACTGTTGGGGTTCCTGCTCCATACGTATGTATGATTTAAATTATATTACTTCGCTATAGTAGTTGAGGGACGATTCACGCTCCTGGCTTTGCCTGTTAGCTGGGTTGCTACTACAACAGTGTGAATATTGGAACAGAGATGCAATAAGATATTTCTTTGAAAAATTAATGTATGAGGCATTGATAAGACGTTAATTGATATGTTTAATAAGAGATATGCTACCCTTTGCTTTTATAAGCATTTGCTAAAATTTTGGCAGGTTGTTCGTGGTGGTAACCCGGTCCTAATAACAACAGTAATTAGCTTGAGTTTAGAAAGACTTGTATGCAAACATATATAAATATTTATTAGAAAACGCTTCGGTCCTGGAAACTTGATCAAGGTCCCAGGACCGAAACGTTTTCTAATAAATATGTTATAGTGTTTGCGTACGTGTCTTTCTAAACCAAAACTTGTCGGTATTCATTACTAAGGTTTATACCATCAGTAATTAGCTTCTCCACAGTTGATCTTGTCCTGTAACCGCCCCCCCGTATCCTCCTTTTAGTTGTTATCATAGATTCTCCAAAACTGGGTTGAGGTCAGTGAGGAGTTTCCAGACTATTTAGAAAGTATTTTTATGGAAGTGTAGCATGGAAACAAGACCAGCTGGAAAATGTCTTCTCTACTCAGAAAGACTCTGCCCACAATGGGAAGCAGAGTTGCCAGGATTGCCTGGTAATTGTCACTGTTCAACTTGGTGCCCAAACGGCTTGTTATGTTGGAGGGAGAAACACACTTCGGGTTTTAGGTAGCCTCAGCGCTTGATTGTGTCCGGTCCAGAGAGGTTCGCTTTGCTCTGTCTCACTGCCACGATCTGTACCCATATACTTCAGAATGCCTCCTCATACGAATTATATCATCTGGTTAAAGTTCCTGAGCCAAGAGAAGGATATCTTCACGGCTGCTAAAACTAGCCCCATCATTTTGGGAAGGGAACCTACTTCCACTGGGGAATACCGCCATACACAGTGACTATGCCCTCGTCCCTACACGTCCCTAATCACTGGCGCCTATATAAGCGCCAGTCTCCTTGCCTCTGCTTCAGAATCTCTACGACCACGGTGCTACTAACATCAACTCCAAGGCTGAGGGACTGTTTACCTCATCTTTTGTATATAGTTCTTCAGTTTTCTTATTATGTCAAAGGTTATCTGTATTGATAAACCACTGGAGGGCGAAAGTCTACACTATAGACTAACCAGATGTTGCACAAGTGTCTTAACTTTCATAAGAAGGATATCAGTTGAGTTACAGTTGATGCTCTGATGGAATGTAGTAAGTATTAGTTTCGATTTCTTCTATGAGAGGTCTGGGTTAGCCTAGCGGTCTGGATCCCAAGAACTAGAAGCACCTATTACTCCTGGGTTCCAGATAACAAGAAGCTCTTTACATACTGGGTCTCCAGCTAACAAGAAGCACCTCTTACTCCTGAGTTCCAGCAACTAAGATGCACTTCTTATGGGGTACCCTCAACTAACAAGAAGACCTTTAAGGATTCCAGCTGCAAGAAGAACTCTTACTGGGTTCAGCTAGCAAGATGACCACCCTTATGGGTTCCAGCTAACAAGAAAGCTCATCTTACTGGCTCCACTAACTGAAGCACCCTTTTACTCCTGGGTTCCAGCTAACAAGAAGCAACTCTTTCTCCCTGGGTTCTCTAGAAAGCTCTTACACTCTTGATTTTCAGCAACTAGTGTTCCTTTTATGGATCCAGCTAATAGAAAGCAGCAAGACTCTACAAGAGGCGATACTTCGGCTGGACAAACGACTGAACAGTTAATAGGAGTACTGGTGATGCCTGGTCATCCGTATGCCACCTTATTACAAAATTCATTAATTTAGATGGACATACCAGAGAGGTATAATTTTAAGTACACATCTCCACTGATCTCCTAAGAGTCGGGTATTTCACGCTCTACAAGAAAATGCAAGTAAGTTTTAAGAAATCTATTTGCCATAAGACTAATATTAAGAGAAGGTTAAAGACTCCTGGAAGAATTGTAGGTTCCATTTTTTTTTTTCTTTTGGAGATCGGGGTTAATTGTGCGAGGAAATGCTTTTTGAGTCATTTTCATTCCCGTGTTTTGTTTTGTGTTGATCGGGACTTGCATTCAGGTGTGACTGCATCTGTAAAGCGGGCATGTGTTTGATTGTTCCAACTTTTTCCTCCTGTGTCCTCTTTATTAGAAATTGTGGTCTTTATCACAGATTGCGCCTGTAAGCCTTCTACTTTATATTCATGCCTTGTAACCAAAGGAACACTCATAGTCCTTAATCTATGGAAAGCCGTAGTTTTCAGCAGCCAGCCTCGATGTGTCGGACTCGATAAAGTTCTCTGGTATCTGTGTTTCCCCGTGTACATTTATGTACTCACGTTACTTCAATTGTCAGTTTTCACACTTACATCTTTTTACCTCCTTTATTTCTTAAAAAAAAAAACTGCAGCAGATTGAGGTATCGTGTGACTGTGTGTAGGCCAAAGGTGTCAAATGTTCACCTCGGCAGTCAGTTTTCTTGATGTAAACACAAGAGCCGTGCCACCAGCCTGCCTTATATTCTTCCTCTCTCTCACTTAGTCGAGTGTGGTTGTCGGACCAGCTCTGTTCGCGCCTGTCCAATTAGGCAAGTCTAGTTCATGAACCTCCTGCTGCATGTCACGCCTTACACGCTTTATTGCTCAGCGGTTTCTGCCTCTGACCTGTGGTGGTCATCTCCTCCGGATGCTGTGATACTGCTGCTTGACCTGTTGTTGCTTTTAGTGCAATTGTTTGGCTGGTGGCTGGGATGGTTGCAGGTGTGCTTATGATGCTACTCATAGTGGTGTGGTGGTAGTGATGCTGCTATGTTCGCCTATCCCACGCTCCCCCCCCCCCCCCCCGAATGTGCAAGTAGTAATGGCTTGTGTTACTGTGGGGATTTTTTTTTGTGCTGTTGCTGTTATGTTGCATTGTGACTGTTGTGGAAGTGGTACCTGGACGTGTGTTGGTGCTACTTGTTTCTGCTGCTTGGGGACCCTTTTGCTGCTGTTCTGGCAGCAGCTGATGAGAAGAGATAGTGGATTAGATATCTCGTAGCCAGGTGGTGCGTGTGTTAACGGAGGGACGACAGAGGCACAAATTATTAATATCCTGGGGAATATTAATATTATTCCACCGTCTCGCTTTATATACTGAGCAGATTAACTTATTACTAGTAAATTAATTACTAGTAAATTATTTGGTAGCAAATACTAGCGATCTATTACTCAAGAAATACCACATTGTTAAATCTCAATGTAATTTCCCGCCCCCCCCCCCCCCCAATAGATCGTGATAGAATCGTATAATTCAACCACAGCTGTGGACAAATATAGTAGGTGAGTTTGAGAGAAAGCTATTGGGAAGAGTTGGGAAAGTCAAAGTTGCTTTTACTGTGACTGCTATATCGTAATGGACACGATATTGGAAACAAACATTACCCACGGGTGAGGTTAGAACCCGCGATCAGTTATAAAACTCCAGGACCGACGCGGTAGCCAGCTGGCCCAGTGGCTAACGGCGTCGGTCCTGGAGTTGTATGACTCTCTGTATCGCTGGTTCTATCCCCACCGTGGTATGGTTTGCCTTTCTTGTGGTGTTATTGTGTCGATGATCGAAATCGTCAGCAGGTGATGTGCCGTGAGCGTGAGTTCGCTGTAGTGCAGAATAGGTAAACTTGTGATTTTGGCTGTAAATAGCAACGACACTTCTTGCCGAATAGTGGAAACAAACATTTGTGTATGCAATAATTTCGCAAAAATCATTCTGACCTAATGAAAAAAAATGTTATTTGTTTATTTAAATTGTAAAATTTATACAGAATATTGTTTAGTTGTATTAGGCTAAATTAAATTCTGCGCTTGGTATAATAAGGTCAGGTAAGTTTTTCTAAGGTTCTTTTGGTACAAATTATAATTTTTATATTAACATAAGTGAGAAAATATTATCTTTAACGAAATAAGCAGACAATTTCTAACAATAGCATTTCTTTAAATGAGTTCTTGCTTAATTGACCAATTTGATCTATTCGGCCACTACATTTTTATGGCAACCTGACACTCACTCGCGCCCTCTCAGCGCGCGTGTCCGTGGGTCTTAATCCTCTAAAGTGCGCAGTATGTTCCTGATTTATATTAAAGTCATTCTAGGATGATTACTGCTGTGCATTAATTCTCCACTCAAGGAAGGTGGAAATTGCAGAGTGGGTGTATGTACTGAGAACCTTACTGCGGCTTATTAGATCAGGTACCTTAATTACTGTAAAATTTGAAGTCCTTTAACTGTATTCTCTGGAAATGGAGGCGAGAAAAGATGCATAATAATCGTCCTCTGGAAATCACTAAGAGGGGACTGGTCTCAGATATGCACACAGGATCCTCCTACGAAACATAGGATACCCGGAAGACAGTGAACTTTACTCTAGTGAGAGGTGCTACTGAAACACAACAAGTGTGGGGCCCAAGACTGTTTCAAGCAGCCTCCTCAAGGGCATACACCAAAAGACTGGCTGTCTTCAAAAGGGAGCTGGACAGATACCTAAAGTCAGTACCCTTTCAGCCAGGTGTGGTTCGTGAGCTGGATTACGTGCAGTCCAGAAACTAACAGCCTGGTTGATCAGTTCCTGATCCACCGTGAGGGCCTGTGGTCAAGGGGGCGTTGACCCCAAAACACCCTCCAGGTAGACTCCAGGTTAGGTCAACAATCGTTAAAAACGTATTAATGGATATATAAAACAAATCCGTAGTTAGAGTTACTGTCTTGTGGGTTTTCGATTTAAAACGTGGATGGGTTAAAAATACTCAGGTAGGGGGGGGGGGCTGTAGTATGTATAATATACAGAAAGTATGGGAAAGCACCACAGACGACCTGTTATCTCTCTGCTCACTATCGTTGACTGACCCACAAGTGCCTACGGTGAGGGTGTTCTTTGAATCCTGCTTGGTCAGGCAGCAGTATGATTAACAGTGATTCACACAGGACGGTTGGTAGTGAGTCATCTATGGTTACACTGGTTACTGGTAATGGTACTAGGAACTGGTACTACTACTGAGAGCTCGGCGACGCTAACGTTTGTCGTTCCGACATACAGCTAATACAAACTAGAGATCGGCTGGTGTACGGCTTGGGCTGATTCTATAACAATGTCAAAGTACACAACACTGAACATTATAACATACATTAGTTGGATAGATATTGAATGGAAGCTTACGTAACTGTAAAATGTAATGCTATCAACGGTATAATATGCACAAAACTTCATCGAATGGAAACTCAACATTGGGATTACACAATACGAAGTGATAAAAAAAAATTGATCGATCGATCTGTATTCATGTGATCTACGGATTCGGAGGATGAAATATATACAAAAGAAAGATGTGTTTAACAGAAAGCAGACTTGGTGCACTCAAATCTAGGACTGTTAAATTAAGAATTCGGATGAGGAACGTGAACACACAAAAAAAAATTTCTGTGAATACTGTAAGTTTGATACTGTATTCTTCATTATACAGGTTATTTACATTTTAACCCACTCTGCTAAGGGTGAGATTGATATATGCAGATTGGGCTGTCATCTCTGGGTGGATCAAACTCTGTTGCTCTGGCTAACTCATGCTGTATTTGAGGCAAATCTGAATTGGTTAGTTACAAATGATAATTGATGGAATTTCTCATTACTGTCGTGTACGGAGGGAATAACGACATTCAGGTTTGATCGTCTGACTGAGTTTCAGAGGTAGAGAGTACAGGATCAGGAGGACTTGTCAGAGTCTGTCACATTTGTCTAGGTTGGAACATCATTATTCATCACTTACTAACTTCATATGATCTAATTGCGTTTCTTTATACTGACCAGTATAATTTCTTTTTCTCCTTATACTTATTGCCAGTATATGTTCAACTACTCGATAAGGACCAACAAACTTTTGTAAGTTAGGCACTGCAGCCGTTTTGTTAAAAGTTAGTCAGCATAAACTATCGAACCTACTTTGATTTTGGATGGCTTTGCTCGAGTGTTTGCGACTCTTGCTCCTGTAAAAAACGAAAGTCTGTGTTGTTATGAAGTGTTTCAGGATTCTTCTAAAACACTTTGAGCTAAGATTGGTACTGTGTTTGCTATGAAATCATAGGGTTGAATTTGTTTCGGATTGAATATAACAACTCATATAGGCAAGAGTTTATCTACACCGTACAAATGCATAATGTGGAGTGGTTCACCTATGGAAAAATTGTAAGTCAGAATTTATAGCACACCTGCACATCAGTATAACTTTCATCCAAGTTTCACTTTGGGACTGATGTGGTTCTCAAACGCTCATCAAGCTACTTTCTTAGATGGTTCGTTCCCGTCTAACCATATTGCTGGCTGGATGATGAGGAAACATGGTGGATTTAGAGATCTTGTACAATGTACACAAATTTTCAAAGAATCTTCATCACAGATTCACCTCCATTATCTAGTTACTAGGGACTTAGGGGTTGTATGCCTGCTGATAAGGCGTTTTTAACGACTTTAGCTTCTGTCTCAGCAGTCTTATCTGCAATAGAAACTATCTCACAATATCTGGTGAATGGTCTACCATAACACATAGATGGTTTTTTGCCTTAGAGGGAACATTTGAGAAATTAGTTAACAAATCAAGCGCAACTCTTTCCACGGGGTTCGCTAGTTAGTTGATACACCTGGATTGGATTAGGGCCATTAGCATTGACTTTATGTTGCATGAGACATACATTTCTTAACATACTCTAGAAATACGTTGCCATACGAGGCAAAAGTATTTCAATCTATTTGTTTTAACTGAACGATCCATACCAGGGTGCCCAACACTTTGTACATCGTAAACTAGCTGTAAGGTACATTCACTAGTGACTGTGGAATTACTAACTGGTAAAAATGTGTCTTCTGCTAGGAGTCCCAACTCGGCTGGTTCGATACAGTAATTCTTGGTTCATGACAAAGTCATGATGGGTGCTGGTGGCTTCACAGCTCCTAATAAGATCTTTCCTGGAGCAGGAATCGATCCACCAGACCAATGGGATCTTGTTCGTTGAGCATTCTTTTCATCCTAAGCATAAATGGAGGGTCTGCAGTTACTATACTAACATGTCGCGATAAGGCATCTGCGACTACATTTGACTTGCCATTGTTCACAAGGGGGGATGAATTCTTGGGATGTCAAGGTTCATCGGGTCTGGCTAACCTTCCAGTAGGTTGTTTGTTCTGGAATAAAGTTCAGTGGGCATGGTCTTGTCAAGACATGAACAGAGTACTGATAAATAATGTCTCGGAAGTGCTTGAAACCATGCTCGCTATTGTGTGTGTGTGTTCTTGCTCAAGTCTGTATTTTACGTTCAGCCTGTAAGGACTCGGCTAGCAAATGCAACTGCGTTTGTCCTTGCTGATCGGTCATCTGAGCTAGTACGGCACATATGCATAGAAACTAGCATCAGTTGTCAGATAGAAGGGCTTAGAAAAACTGGAAATTTCAAATTGGAGCGATGTTTAGCTTTTCTTTTTAGAGTTTGGATCTCGCGCTCTTTATTGACGGAAGGTTCCAACAAAAGGAGCATCGTCCTTAAGCAACTCAGAGGAGCAGCATGGAAGAAAAATTGGCAATGAAGATCTTTAAATCTGTAAGCCCACAAAGGATCTTATGGCATCGGCAGTTTTGGGAGTTGGAAAACTTAGTACTGCAGTTACTTTTACTTTGGTCAGTCGTACCCTTAGGAGGACTACGTGACACAAGAAACTACCTAAAATCAAGTCAAAAATTGACATTTAGGACAGTTTGATCTTTAAATTTGGGCTCTCTTCAAGCTTCCCAAGTACTACTCACAGTCTTTTCCCGTGTGTCACACCCCTCCCCCCCCGTCTTTTAGACAGGACGATTACGTCATTAGTACACATCATAAGTGCATTACCTATGAGGACCTCTAAAGATATTAGTATGGAGCCTTGAGTCACGTGATAGGGGAGGATCGTCTATCAAATGCCATACGGGAGGGGAAGTAGTGATAATGGACCTGTGGGAGTGGAGAATGAAGTTAGCTCTTGGCTGTCTCGTGAAGAGGGGACTTGCCATAACCCTTTGTAACAAATCCAGGGTTGAATGACTTTATATCTATGTTACGTAAAGATCACCCAAGTACAGATGTGGGAAGCGATCTGGAATAGGGTGTTTTTTTTGCATTTAATCCTACAGTCAATCACTGGGCGCCAAGTACCATCCTTCTTAGGTACTAGGATCAAGAGTGCATTCAAGGTGATTTGCTAGGTGCAATAAAAAACCACCAGCAAGCATTTGATTGTTCAATTCTTCTGCGACAGCAACATTGTGAATGTGCATTCTGTACGCAGGTAGTAGATAGGTCTAGTACCACGGTTCAAGTGGAAATGCGAATGGGACAATAAGTTTCATTATACCCATTATTCTCACTGGTAAGGCAATCAAGGCTTTCACGACGTTTGTTCAACAAGAGTCACAAACGCATTGACTTCATCTGGGGAAGTCAGTGGGGAGCTATGTATTTCTCCTCAACTGGTGGTACAGAGTGATCCAGTGAAGTGGATTGAGGTCTCATAATAAGAGTGATTCACAAAGACGTTAGTGAGTCAGTTTACTGGAACACTGGTTTACTGGTAACTGGTTACTAGGAACTGGTACTACTACTGAGATTTCAGAGGAAGAAACAGTAGAAGGAACAGCAGGAACAGAGAGGAACAGGCAGGAAACAGACTAGACAGGAACAGTAGGAACAGAGACATAAAACAGCAGGAAACAGGAAGACATAAACAGCAGGAAACAGAAGACAGGAACAGCAGGAAACAGAAGCCTGGAACAGCTGGAAACAGTAGACATGAACAGCAGAAACAGAAGACAAGGAACAGCAGGAAATCAGTAGACAGAACAACAGAAATCAGAAGACAGAAACAGCAGGAAAAACAGAAGACAGGAAAGCAGTGAAACAGGAACAGAAACAGCAGGAATCAGAAGACAGAACCAGCATGAAACGAAGACAGGAACAGTAGAAACATAAGAAGGAACAGCAGGGAAACAGAAGAGAAGACAGGTGAACAGCAGGAAAAGGAAGACAGGAAAACAGCAGGAAACAGTAGACAGGAACTGCAGGAAACACAAGACATGAAACAGCAGGGAAACAGTAGACAGGAACAGCAGGAAACTCAGAAGACAGGAACAGTAAGGAAACAGTAGACAGGTAACAACTGAAAACAGAAGAAGGACCTGCAGGAACAGTAGACAGAAACAGAGGAAACAGAAGACAGGAACAGCAGGAAACAGTAGACATGAACAGGAGTAACACTGAAGACAGGAACAGCAGAAACAGTAGACATGAACAGTAGGAAACCAGAAGACAGGAACAGCAGGAAAACAGAAGACAGGAACAGTAGGAAACAGATAGAAATAAACAGACAGGAAACAGTAGGACAGGAACAGCAGGAAAAACAGTAAACAGAAACAGCAGGAAAACTGTAGGCATGAACAGTAGGAAACAGAAAGACGGACAGCAGGAAACAGAAGACATGAACAGTTAGAAACAGCAGACAGGAAACGCAGGATACAGAAGACATGAACAGTAGGAAAAACATAAGACAGGAAACAGCAGGAACAGAAGAAAGGAACAGCAGGAACAGATGACAGGAGACAGAGGAAACGAAGACATGAACAGCAGGAAAACAGAAGACTGTGTAACAGCGGGAGGAAACAGTAGAACAGGAAACATAGGAAACAGAAGACAGGAAACAGCAGGAAAACAAGTAATGACAGGAACAGTAGGAAAAGGAGACAGGACAGCAGAATCAGAAGGCAGAAACAACAGGAAACAGTTGACATGAACAGTAGGAAACATAAGACAGGAAACAGCAGGAAACATAAGAAAGGACAGCAGGAAAAGTAGACAGGAACAGCAGGAAACAGAAGACAGGAATCGCAGGAATCGTAGACAGGAACAGCAGGAAAAGAAGACAGGAAACAGTAGGAAAAACAGTAGACAGGAACAGTAGGAACAGAAGACAGGATCAGCAGGAAACAGTAGACAGGAACAGTAGGAAACAGTAGACAGGAACAGTAGGAACAGTAGACAGGACAGCAGGAAAACAGTAGACAGGAACAGCAGGAACTTAAGACAGGAAACAGCAGGAAAACATAAGCAGGAAACAGCAGGAAAACAGAAGCAGGTAACACAGCAGGAAACAGAAGGCAGGAACAACTGGGAAACAGTAGACATGAACAGTAGGAAATCAGAAGAAGGAACAGGAGGAACAGTCGTAGACGGAACAGCAGGGAAAGTCAGATGACAGGAACAGCAGAAAACAGAGACATGAACAGTGGGAAGGAAAACAGAAGACAGGAACAGTAGGAAAAGAAGGACAGGAACAGCAGGAAACAGTAGACAGGGAACAGGCAGAAGCAGTAATCCCACAAGGATAAACAATCAGTAAAGAAGATGGCGACGCAATATACATCAATTGAACACCAGACTGTGCAACAGTCTTAAGTATTAAACAGTAGGAGAGATCTGGGAGTGATAATGGGACAATGTGTTATCACAGGAAGAATACGGCGGCTGTAATGAAAAACTTGATGAGTTCAACTTGGATTTTCAAACTCCTGTTTTATTTGTGTACTGGGTGTGAGTGTGTGTGGTGTGGTGCAGTTATAGGTAAAATTGGTCCACTTATCAAGAATTCATTAAAAAGTAGAGTCCTTTCTAAAATTTCTCTTATACGTTTAAAGATATATCTTTTTAATTTATGTTAATGTAAAAATTAATAATTTGGTACCAAAAGAACCTTAGAAAACTTTACCTGACCTTATTATAACAAGCGCAATTTAATTTACCTAATACAACTAAATATATTTTATTCAAGTTTACAAATAATTTAATTATAACAATGAAAATATATTTTTATCGACATTATTGCATACTCAAATTTCGTTGACTTATTCGGCAGAAGAGCGTTGTTATTTTAGCAAAATTGCTAGTTTTTTCTTATTCTGCACGATATATATATATAGTTTATATATTGTATAAGATATATATATAGATATATAGTTATATATATATATTTATATATATTTATATTATATATTTATACCTCAGACTACCACTGTAAGCAAGTTAGTCACTTACCTCAAGCTACCACTGTAGCAGTTATTCCACTACCTCAGATACCACTGTAACATGGTTATTCCTTACCTTCAGCTACCACTGTAAAAGTTATTCCTCTACTTCAGCTACCACTGTAGCAAGTTATTACTCTACCTCAGCTACCTCTGTAGCAGTCTATTCCACTACCTCAGCTACCACTGTAGAAAAGTGATTCAACTACCTCAGCTACCACTGTAGCAAGTTATTCACTACTCTCAGCCCCCACCCTCCCCTCCCTCTGTAGCCAGTTATTCCACAACCTCGCTCTCACTGTAGCAAGTTATTCCTCAACCTCAGCTATCCTCTGTAGCAAGTTATATCACACCCTTCAGTACCACTGTAGAAGTTATTCCACTACCTCAGCTACCTCTGTAGCAAGTTATTTCACACTACCTCAGCTACCTCTTTAGCAAGTTATTCCACTACCTCAGCTACCACTGTAGCAAGTTATTCCCTACCTCAGTACCCTGTAGCAAGTTACGTTCCACTACCTTTCAGCTACCTCTGTAGCAACGTTATTCCACTACCTCAGCTCACCTACCCATAATAGCAAGTTATTCCACTACCTCAAGCTACCTCTGTAGCAAGTTATTCACTACCTCAGCTACCACTGTAGCAAGTTATTCCACTACCCTCAGCTACCTCTGTTTAGAAAGTTATATCCACTACCTCAGCTACCTGTAGCAAGTTATTTCTCTAACCTCAGCTACCACTGTAGCAAGTTAATCCTCTACATCAGCTACACTGTAGCTAGTTATTCTTCTACCTCAGCTTACCATGTAGCAAGTTATTCCTCTACCTCAAGCTACCACTGTAGCAAGTTATTCCACTACCTCAGCTACCACTGTAGCAAGTTATTCTCTACCTCAGCTACCACTGTAGCAAGTTATCCTCTACCTCAGCTACCACTGTAGCAATTTATTCCTCTAACTCAGCTACACTGTAGCATGTATTCTTACCTCAGCTACCACTGTAGAAAGTGTATTTCTCTACCTCAACTGCCACTGTAGCAGTTATTCCTCTACCTCAGCTAACACTGTAGCAAGTTATTCTCTACCTCAGCTACCACTGTAGCAAGTTATTCCTCATACCTCAGCTACACTGTAGCAAGTTATTCCTCTACCTCAGTACCACTGTAGCAAGTTATTACTCTACCTCAGCTACCACTTGTGCAAGTTATTCCACTCCTCGCTAACCATGTAGAAAGTTATTCCGCTACTCAGCATACCACTGTAAGCAAGTAGTACTCTACCTCAGCTACCACTGTAGCAAGTTATTCCACTACCTCAGCTTCCACTGTAGCAAGTTTTTCCTCTACATAGTAGCTACCAATTAGCAAAGTTATTCCTCCTACCTCCAAGTACTACTGTAGCAAGTTATCCTCTACTCAGCTACCACTGTAGAAGTTATTCCTTACCTCAGCTACACTGTAGCAAGTTATTCCTTATCCCCCACCCCACCCCCCGCCCCCTCCCCCCCACCCCACCCCTGTAGCAAGTTATTCCACTAACTCAGTACTCACCTGTAGAAGTTATTCCACTGACTCAGCTACCACTGTAGCAAGTTATTCCATACCTCAGCTACCACTGAAAGCAAGTTATTCCTCTACCTCAGCTACCACTGTAGCAAGTTATTCCACTACCTCAGTACACTGTAGCAAGTTATTCTCTACCTCAGCTACAACTGTAGCAAGTTATTCTCTATCGCCTCAGCTCTCTACTGTGCAAGTGTTCCTCTACTCAGTCTCCTCTGTAGAAGTTATTCCTATACCTCAGTTCCACTGTAGCAAGTTATTCCATACCTCAATACCACTGTAGAAGTTATTCCTCTACCTCAGCTACCACTGTAGCAAGTTATTCCCTCCTACCTCAGCTACCATGTAGCAAAGTTATTCCACTACCTCAGCTACTACGTAGAAGTTTTCCATACCCCTCGCTACTACTGTAGCAAGTTATTCCTTACCTCAGCTACACTGTAGCAAGTTATTTCCACTACACTCAGCTACACTGTAGCAAGTTATTTCGCTACCTCGGCTACCACTGTAGCCAAGTTTTCTCTCTACCTCAAGCTACCACTGTGCAAGTTTTTCTCTACCTCAACTTCCACTGTAGCAGTTATTCCTCTACCTCAGCTACCACTGTAGCAAGTTATTCCTTACCTCAGCTACCACTGTAGCAAGTTTTCCACTACCTCAGCCTCCACTGTAGCAAGGTATTTTCTCTACCTCAGCTACCACGGTAGCAAGTTATTCTCTACCTCAGCTACATGTAGCAAGTTGATCCTCTAACTCAACTACCACTGTTAGCAAGTTATTCCCTCTACTCAGCTACCACTGTAGCAAGTGTATGCCTTACCTCAGCTACCACTGTAGCAGTTATTCTCTAACCTCAGTACCTGTAGCAAAGTTTATTCCTCTACCTCAGCTACACTGTAGCAAGTTATTCCATACTCAGTTCCACTGTAGCAAGTTATTCCACTACTCAGCTATCACTTGTAGAAGGATATTCCCGCTACCTCAGCTACCACTGTAGCAAGTTATTACTCTACTCAGCGACCACTGTAAGCAAGTTTTCCTCTACCTCAGGCTAACTGTATCAAAGTTATTCCACTACCTCAGTACCACTGTAGCAATTGTATTCCTATACCTCAGCTCCCCACCACTGTAGCAAAGTTAATTCCAACTATACCCCGCCCCCCCAACCCCCTATGTAGCAAGTTATTAAACCTCAGAAACCCCCCACTGTAGCAAGTTATTGCTCTACCTCAGCTACCACTGTAGCAAGTTATTCCTCTACTCAGTACACTGTAGCAAGTTATTCCTCTACCTCAGCTACCTGTGCAAGATTAGTTATTCCTCTACCTCAGCTACCACTGTAGCAAGTTATTCCTTACTCAGCTCCACCACTTGTGTCAAGTTATTCCTCTACCTCAGCTATCACTGTAGCAAAAGGCGGGGTTTTTTTTTTTTCCTCTACCTCAGCTACACATGTAGCAAGTTATTCCTCTAACCTCGCTACCTCTGTGCAAGTTATTCCACTACTCAGCTACCACTGTAGGCAGTTATTCTCTACTCAGCTACGCTGTAGCATGTTATTCACTACCTCAGCTACCACTGCAGCAAGTTATTCCTTAACACTAAGTACCTCTGTAGCAAGTTATTCCACTACCTCAGCTAACCACTGTAGCAAGTTATTTCTCTACCTCTGCTACCTCTGTAGCAAGTTATTCCACTCCTCAGCTACCACTTAGCAGTTATTCCTCCTACTCAGCTACATTGTAAGGAAGTTATTCCACTACCTCCAGATACCACAGTAGCAAGTTTATTCTCTACCTCAGCTACCACTGTAGCAAGTTAATCCTTACCTCAGCTACCTCTGTAGCAGTCCTCTCAACACTACCTCAGCTACCACTGTAGCAAGTTATTCCTCTACCTCAGCTCTCTCTGTAGCAAGTTATTCCACTACCTCATCTACCACTGTAGCAAGTTATTCCTCTACCTCAGCTACCTGTGAGCAAGTTATTCCACTACCTCTGATACACTGGTATGCAAGTTATTCCTCATACCTCAGCTACCACTGTAGCAAGTTTTCCTCTACCTTCAGGCTACCACTGTAGCAAGTTATTCCTCTACCTAAGTACCTGTAGCAAGTATTCCAACTACCTCAGATACCACTGTAGCAAGTTATTCCTCTACCTCAGCTACCACTTGCATGACGATTCCACTACCTCGAACCACTGTAGAAAGTTATTCCACTACCTCAGCTACCACTGTAGCAAGTTATTCTCTACCCTCAGCTACCACTGTAGCAAGTTATCCTCATACCTCACGCTCCACTGTAGCAGTTATTCCTCTACCTCCAAACTACCACTGTGCAAGTTATTCCTTTCTCAGCTACCACTGTAGGCATGTTATTCCTTACCTCAGCTACCACTGTAGCAAGTTAAATTATTCCACTACCCTCAGCTACCACTGTAGCAAGTTATTCCTCTACTCTCAGGCGCCTACTGTAGCAAGTTATTCCTCTACCTCAGCTACACTGTAGCAAGTATTCTTACCTCAGCTCTACCACTGTAGCAAGTTATTCCACTACCTCATGTGTACCACTGTAGCAATTATTCCACTACCTCCAGCTACATGTAGCAAGTTATTCACTACTCGCAACCACTGTAGCAAGTTATTCATTTACCTCAGTACACACGCTGTAGCAAGTTTATTCCAATACCTCAGCTACCACTGTAGGCAAGTTTATTCCTCTACCTAAGCTACCACTGTAGCAAGTTATTCCTTACCTCAGCTACTACTGTAGCAAGCTATTCCTCTACTCAGATATACTGTAGCAAGGTGATTCTTTCTCTACCTCAGCTACAACTGTAGCAAGTTATTCCTCTACTCAGCTACACTGTAGCAAGTTTTTCCTTCTACCTCAGCTACCACTGTTGCAAGTTATTCCACTACCTCTGCTTACCACTGTAGCAAGTATTCCTCTACTCAGCTACCATGTAGCAAGTTATCTCTACCTCAGGCTACCTCTGTAGCAAGTTATTCCACTACTCTCGCTACCACTGTAGCAAGTTAGTCGCACTCTGTGTCAGCTACCTCTGTAGCAAGTTATTCCACTACCTCAGATACTCTGTTGCAATTTATTCCACTACTCAGCTACCACTGTAACAAATTGCCCACTACCTCAGCTGCACTGTACATGCAGAGTACAGACTACCTCCAGACACTAATGATCCAGCGTGGATGAACCAGCCTTAACTACCTGGTATAACACAGCCTCATCCACTGAATTACTCGTAATGTGACGCCGCACCCCTGACCATTCCAGATGCACAAAATGAGGTTGAAAAGTATCTCCTGGGATTAAATATAATTAGTTGGGCCTAATATAGAATGTATCACATTCCATATATATGTAGAGATATATTCTCATATACCACAGCCTTCCTGGTTAGTGCTGTGTGTGTGTAATCACCTGCCTAAATTTTGTATCGGCCTAATTGTGCGCTTGACAGGTGTGTTGTGTGTGTTGTATCGCCTATTTGTGGTTGCAGGGGTCGATTCATAGCTTCCTGGCCCGCCTTTTCACTGGGTTGCTACTAGGGTCCTTCTCTCCCTGCTCATTGAGCTTGTCAAACCTCGTCTTAAAACTGTTGGGGTTCCTGCTCCATACGTATGTATGATTTAAATTATATTACTTCGCTATAGTAGTTGAGGGACGATTCACGCTCCTGGCTTTGCCTGTTAGCTGGGTTGCTACTACAACAGTGTGAATATTGGAACAGAGATGCAATAAGATATTTCTTTGAAAAATTAATGTATGAGGCATTGATAAGACGTTAATTGATATGTTTAATAAGAGATATGCTACCCTTTGCTTTTATAAGCATTTGCTAAAATTTTGGCAGGTTGTTCGTGGTGGTAACCCGGTCCTAATAACAACAGTAATTAGCTTGAGTTTAGAAAGACTTGTATGCAAACATATATAAATATTTATTAGAAAACGCTTCGGTCCTGGAAACTTGATCAAGGTCCCAGGACCGAAACGTTTTCTAATAAATATGTTATAGTGTTTGCGTACGTGTCTTTCTAAACCAAAACTTGTCGGTATTCATTACTAAGGTTTATACCATCAGTAATTAGCTTCTCCACAGTTGATCTTGTCCTGTAACCGCCCCCCCGTATCCTCCTTTTAGTTGTTATCATAGATTCTCCAAAACTGGGTTGAGGTCAGTGAGGAGTTTCCAGACTATTTAGAAAGTATTTTTATGGAAGTGTAGCATGGAAACAAGACCAGCTGGAAAATGTCTTCTCTACTCAGAAAGACTCTGCCCACAATGGGAAGCAGAGTTGCCAGGATTGCCTGGTAATTGTCACTGTTCAACTTGGTGCCCAAACGGCTTGTTATGTTGGAGGGAGAAACACACTTCGGGTTTTAGGTAGCCTCAGCGCTTGATTGTGTCCGGTCCAGAGAGGTTCGCTTTGCTCTGTCTCACTGCCACGATCTGTACCCATATACTTCAGAATGCCTCCTCATACGAATTATATCATCTGGTTAAAGTTCCTGAGCCAAGAGAAGGATATCTTCACGGCTGCTAAAACTAGCCCCATCATTTTGGGAAGGGAACCTACTTCCACTGGGGAATACCGCCATACACAGTGACTATGCCCTCGTCCCTACACGTCCCTACTCACTGGCGCCTATATAAGCGCCAGTCTCCTTGCCTCTGCTTCAGAATCTCTACGACCACGGTGCTCAAAACATCACCTCCAAGGCTGAGGGACTGATTACCTCATCTTTGTATATAGTTCTTCTTTTTTCTTATTATGTCCAAAGAATCTGTATTGATAAACCCACTGGAGGGCGAAACGTCTACACTATAGATAACCAGATGTTGCACAAGTGTCTTAATTTTTCATAAGAAGGATATCAGTTGAGTTACAGTTGATGCCTCTGATGGAATGTAGTAAGTTATTAGTTACGATTTCTTTTATGAGAGGTCTGGGTTAGCCTAGACGGTGTAGCGTCGGACTGTCAATTTACAGACCACAGTTCGATCCCCTCGTCCACCTTAAATATTATCTCGAGAAACTTTGGGAAAAAATCTAACGTACGGGAACAGAAAACGGGAAGCCACAGCAAGACTGAGATTAAGTTAGGTTAGGTAAGGTTGTCAGGAAACAGGACGAGTGTTTCCTGACGCTGGTCTTAGTTATATGATGCCCCACAGCTGGAGCTTTTGGTCAATTGACCGAAACCTTCCGCTGATATGAATTAAAAACCCTACAAAAACCCGTGATTTGATATAGCTGATGAGGGACCGAAACATCGATCAGACCCACCAACAAGGGTACTTGCCCAATCCATTTTCAGTGTACGCAGGAATGGTTTAATAACTTATAAAAATATAAGGAAGGAACATTGCAGCAGGCCTACTGGCCCATGCGAGGTAGGTTCCAAGTCCCAGATCGGTCCAAGCCAATGTCCCAACCTAGTCAGGTCAGGTCACACTCACTTAAGGAAGGAGCACGGCATCTGCCCTAGTAGCAAAAAGTAGTCAGGTCCAATTCACACTCATTCATGTATTTATCCAACCCATTTTTAAAACTAACAACGTTTTAGCTTCTATAATAAGCCTATTAAATTTAAATTTTAAATTTGGGTCTTGTACATGAGTTAATAGGATTATTAAAACTTATTTCTTTGGGTTTGCATTAAAATGGGTTGGGTGAATGTTTTTGTTAGTGGGTTTGGACTTGAGAAGAACCTGCCTAGTATGGGCCAGTAGGCCTGCTTTCAGTGCTCCTTCTTATCTATCTGGATCTGAAAAATCAAAATGGTTTACAATACCTATCTGGAGTCTTCCTGGAGGGTTTTCCGGGGGTCAGCGCCCCGAGATTAGTAATTATGTTAAGACTTTCTAAACATAAAAAAAAATTAGACACATGTGCAACTCTTGGGTATCTTTATTGAGGAAACGTTTCGCACCAAATGGCTTCTCAGTCCATACGTAGGAGAAACTTGAAGAACAGGAGGAGAATGAGGTATCAGTCCCTCAACCTTGAGTCGATGTGTTCAGTCCATCAATCTTGAATAGAATACCGCCACATTCTATTCAAGTATTCTATTCAAGATTGATGGACTGAACCATCGACTCAAGGTTGAGGGACTGATTACCTCATTCTCCCCCTGTTCTTCAAGTTTCTCCTACGTATGGACTGATGAAGCCACTGTGTGGCGAAACGTTTCCTCAATAAAGATACCCAAGAGTTGCACATGTGTTAATTTATACATGTCGGTTCTCTGAACCATTCATCTACAAATAACAACACAAGCAGCACTTTCATGGGCCTACTGGCCCATACTAGGCAGGTGACTTTCATTTTTTAAGATGTGAACCACTTACACTAAGAATGTTACGAAGGCCGTGAGGAATACCTTAGGCATACATATTTCTCGAAACCCAGCACAAAGGCTCGTTTTCCTGTCCATATAATTGCTTCACCCATATAAATTCCAGTTTCTATGGGCGGGCTTCTCAGGCTGGCCCCATTAAACCCGGGTCTTGTTCATAAATTGCCTCTGTCCTCGTTATTGTAGATGTTCATTGCGTAATAAAACACTCTGAGAACTTCTTGGTTTCTGAGAACCCAGTGGAGCATTTTGCTCTTAGGTTTAACAAGGCAATTCACAACTAAAAGTCCCTACGAAAACAAGATCATTCCTTAATTTCTTGGGCGCCATTTGTTGAGACCTTCGCGATAAGGGATGCTGCATATCCCAGCTCCGGGAGATAGGTTACAAGGCGATGGGTGTTTGATAAGGCGAGACTAGTGTCTTGGGGTAGTGTAGAGGCTTAACCTGTTTGTGTACACCCGCTGTGTAAGGCGACCAAATACTGTGATATGTAGTGGTAACACCCGCTGTGTGTGGCTACCCTTTTCTGGGTGATAGATGGTGGTAACACCCGCTGTTTGCGTCTAAGCTAGTCTGTATGATAGCTACAGTATCCTGTATGATTGTTACACTTTTCTGTTAAATGATAGGAACACTCGTTATGGGCCTCTACACTATTCTGTATGATAGTTACATAGTGGGAACATTAAGAATGTTGTGATGAATGGTTTTGAAAACCGACAAGTTGAAGAATTGAGACACTTATGCAACACATGGGAATCTTTATTGAAGAAACGTTTCGCCACACAGTGGCTTCATCAGTCCAATACAAAGTAGAAATGGGTAAGGAGAGTAGAAGTATGAGGTAATCAGTCCCTCAACCTGGATTCGATGTGTTCAGTCCATCACTCTTGTAGTAAGTGCACTTACTACAAGAGTGATGGACTGAACACATCGAATCCAGGTTGAGGGACTGATTACCTCATACTTCTACTCTCCTTACCCATTTCTACTTTGTATTGGACTGATGAAGCCACTGTGTGGCGAAACGTTTCTTCAATAAAGATTCCCATGTGTTGCATAAGTGTCTCAATTCTTCATTAAGAATTTTTTTCCCCAAATTTTGGGGGGGCGTAGAAAAATTTTGGGTACCCATTCTTTACGGGGGAAAACCCCACTTGGGGGAACCCCTTTTT
This sequence comes from Cherax quadricarinatus, assembly GCF_026875155.1. Lineage (NCBI taxonomy): Eukaryota > Metazoa > Arthropoda > Malacostraca > Decapoda > Parastacidae > Cherax > Cherax quadricarinatus. The sequence goes on from NC_069496.1 coordinate 3,707,993, forward strand.
GGGGGTAAGAATTGGAAAAATCAAAGGAACTGACTTTTAAAAACCCAAACAACTTGGAAACTTTTTTCAAAAGTTTTAACGATTTTTTCCATGATAAAAAGAAGGGGAAAACAAAAAGGGGGGAAACGTTAAAATACCCCATTTAAAAAGTTTGATTTGAGGTTTCAGCCCCGGTACAAAAAAATTTTGGAAAAAGGGAGAAGTATTAAAGGGGGCCCTTTAATCAATCCACCCCCTTAAAGTTTTAAGTTGCTTTTGGGTATAAAAAGCATTGTTCAATATGAACATTGGGGAAAAATTTTCGCCCCCAGAGGCTTTTATAGCGAAAAGTTGAAAAACGAGTCTTAAAGAGGAAAAGAACCCAAATTTTGGGGGTCAGCCCTCATCAGGGCAATTGCCCTTAAAAAAAATTGGGATAATACAATTTTAATGGCCAAGGTAAACTGGCAAAAAGGGAAAAAATTTGGGGACGGGCCCCTTCCAATCACCCTTCACACTTCCAAAATGTCGGATTTTAACCTTTTTTTAATTTCAATCTGAGACCTCCAAAAGGGATTTTTAAGCTGCAACAATTGAAAACCCCAATTTGGGGGGGGTATTTAAACCCCTGATTAACACGGCCCCCTTTTCTGTGACCACAAACCCAAAAAAAATTTAAAAAAAAAAACCAAAAAAAAAAAAAACAAGTTTTTACAGAAAATCTCCAGCTGAGTGGCCGTGACAAACTTAGCTCAGTCCCTTCCTCCCGTAAATGACTTAAGAAATCGAAATGACACGTTTGAAAATAAAACCCTAGCGGGAGATTCTCTGTAAAACTTGCATTTGTGGTACAGGGGTGCCTGTGCTAACTTTCTATGTTGTAAAAATATACCTAGTTGGTGAATCTTATTTGGCTAGTGGTCTAGTGGCAAACGCGACGGGCTGGAGTTTTGAGACTTATGGCCCGCGGGTTCAACCCCCGGGGGGGTAGGTTGTTTGCCATATATACTCTCTTTTGACCAATTAGATTTTTAAATCTATTGTTCATCCATTTAGGATCTTTTTTGTTTTGATCTATTTCCTTTTGGAACATAATTTGACTGGCATCTAGAACTATGCCTGGAAAGCGTATATCGGTATCCATCACCACCAAATTTTTCAGTCCTATGAAATCAGCCAAGGGGAAAGTCAGGGACGGAGATTGATTCCCATTATTGGGGAAAATTCCCATGATATATTAAATGAGTGATTTGTGATCACTTTCCCCAAGCTATCTTTAAACCTCAGATTTTTTTAATTGTGTTTCCCTATTGGAAAGAACCAAGTAAGGAGGTTTATTTCTCTAGTTGGCTCTGTCACAAATGTTTTAAAAACAATCCTGGATCGTAAAAGAATTATACCTAAATTTCTGTAAAATTTGCTCCAGAAATTTGTCTATATTAAAATTCCCATTAGCACAACTTTTGTATGTAGTCCCTTTCGAATTTGCCCCTAGAAGTTTACTGCCTCCTATAAAGATTTGGGGCCCTGTAAATCACCCCAAAATTAGTTTTTCTCGGCCCTCGAGAAGCTGAACCAAACGATTCAGTGGATGACCTTTAATTTTATATCTTGTCTAAAAAACTTTTTTAAATTGTCTCTGATTACATCGTCTCCACCACCCTTCCTGTTGACCGTCAATGTGAATAATTTATAGCCTTGTATGTGACATTCAGAAAGATTCTCTTTTTCTTTCGTTGAGCCAGGTCTTGTTTAGCAATAATATCTATTTTTCCCTGCATTGCAATTAATTTTAGAAATCTATCTTATTTCTTACACCCCTGTATTATATAAAAAAACCCGGGAGTAGTCCTTTGTCCCCTCCGCCCCCCTTTTGTTTGCTGACCTGATCTTTGTTTTTATTTATAATTCATGCTGAAGCCTTTTATACATTTACTTTTTCCAACCTAGTGTTGAAACCCTGCTTTTTTCCCCACAACACCCCCTACCTCTATTTCTATATTTTAAAAAATCATGGGATTTCCCAAGGGCCTTCTCAATCGAGTCTGCAAGTCTACCACCCCTGCCCCAGAGAGATGTCCCCCCATCCTTGAATACAAATTTTGTTTGCCATAAAAGTTGTTCCAAGTTGTAATAAATGGGATTGCAATTTCCTTGCAGTATCTGTTAGCCAGCAATTTACACCAATTGCCATAGCAACCATTCTTTTCCTACTCCCCTTTAGGAAAGTTGCTACATATGTTGGGTCCCCCCTTAGACTTAATAAAATCTATAGCTGCCCTGTACTTTTAGCGCTTTTTCCTCCCCTTTCTCATATTTCCCCAGCATGGGACAGAAAATGGGTTGTTCCCATTACCTGACATGATTTTTCCAAGTAAACCAAGTCCTAACCGATATAAGCGGGGAAGATATACTAGAAACACGACCCCAACTTATGCCTGAAAGATTAACTTGGTGGCACTGATGTATGCACAAGACTTTTCCTCTAAGAAAAAGGAGGAGTAGATGTAAAATAAAAAGAGACAGGCGGCACTCTCTTTACGGCGACGGAAAGAATAAAGAGCGGCAAAAAGGGGTAAATCTATTGAAATGGTGGGAGACATGGTAGAGAAATAGAAAACATCGAAACTTAAGCAAAAGGGAAAATTTATGGAGTCGGGAAATCGGGGGAAAGAAACTAAAAGCCAAAAATGAAATCGAAAGAAACCCAAGTATTTCTTCTCCTATGCCAAAAAAAGTTGAGAAAAGTCCAGTTTTGGGCCCCTACTTAAACAAGTGGGTCCTACACAGATGACGCAAGGAAATGAGTGAGCTACAAAAGCCCCTTTTGACTCTTTTTTTAGCAAGCACTAACCAGATGAGGTCGAGTAAAAAGAATTTTTTATGAGAGACCCAAGAATTTTGGTTAAAAACAACCCTATCTGAGTTATCCTGACGCCAAATGACTTCGAACAGGCGATAAATGAATGCCCATGCATCTGCCCCGGGCCGACTCATGGAATCCGTGTTCATCAAGAATGCAAAAAGCCCCATCAGACCTTTACCACCCTATGGAGAGGGGCTGGACAGGGGGTCGTCCCACAGTTACTAAAAAAAAAGAAATCCCCCCATCCCCCAAAGGGGCAGTAAAGAAACAGCAAAAAACTACAAAACCGTAGCACTAAATCCCTATCATAAAATCTTTGAAAGGGTCCTAGAGAAATCACCACCCCTTAGAAACCCATCGTTTTAAAAACCCGGGCAACATGGGTTTTGAAAGGTCGCTCCTGTTGTTCCTTTGGATCACTAGACAAGGTCCTAGATTCACTAGAAGACAAAAGAATGAGATGTAAAATTACAGACTTCGCAAAAACCTTCAAGTGTGACCAGGGTAATAAACACAAAATGCGTGCTAAAGGAATAAAAGGAAAAGTATGTCGATGGATCTATAATTTCCTCATAACGAACAAAGTAGTGTCAAAAGAGTAAAGTCCCGAGGCAGGCCGGTGAAAAGGGTCGTTCCCAAGGCCTCTAGCTCCCCTCTTTTTCCCCATCTCATATTGAATTTGACAAAGGGTGTCAGCCAGCACCCTGTCTTCTTTTGCAGATGACACCCCAATTTGCATGCAGTGTCTTTCCCTTGCAGAACGCAAGGCTCAGGCGGAATCAACCAAATCTTTTAGTGGGCGCAGGGAACAATATGAAGTTTTAGCGATGAGAAATTTCAATTACTCAGATATGGTAAACCGAGGAAATTAAATCTTATCAGAGTACAAAAAAAATTTGGCCCCAAAAAAGAGCGAAACACCAAGTAAAGCCCCGGGGTGATCATGCGGAGGATCTCACTTCAAGGCCTAAAATTGATCGATCGCATTGCTAGAAAAATGAAGGTGGATAATGGAACCCCTTTAAAAAGAGGGTGCAAGCCCCGTGCCTCTTCAGGCACTGTTTATCTAGGTGGAAAATTGCTGCACACTAACAGCACCTTTTCAAGGGAGGTGAAATTGCTGACCCAGAAAATGTACAGGAACCTTCACGGCGCGCATAACGGGGATAAAAAAAATTCAAAATTTTGGGAGCGCTTGGGTTTTTGAACCTGTTTCCCGGAAAAGCAGGCGGGAGGATACATGAATTACACCCGGAAAAAACCTAGAGGGCTGTCCCAACTTGCACACGAAAATCATCACACGAAAGCAAAAAACTTGGGAGCGATTCAAAATCCCCCCAAAGAAAAAACAGGGGTGTCACTAGCGCGTTAAGGGACCCTACAAAAGTGTCAGGGGGCCCGAGATGTTCAATGCCTCCCGCATACATAAAGGGGGTTCCAACAGACCCCTGGCAATCTTCAAGGGGCCTGGGGCAAAACACCTAAAATCGGTTCCTGATCAGCCGGGTGTGGTCGTCGTTGGTTTGGTGCCCAGCAGTAACGCCGGTTGTCAGGTCTGATTCCACCCGGAGGCCCGGTACAACGGGTAGCGGGGGTTGACCCCCGGAACTCTCTCCAGGTAAACTCCGCTGTTGACTATGTCCCCCAAAACCAGTCCAGGGAAGCGACACTATATCTCATCTTTTTTCCTATTTTCAAAAAGCATGGTATGGATAAAAAATTTTTTACCCATTCCCAGAAGAGACGAAACAGGAACAAGGCCTGTATGCAGAGTGTCATTTATCAAACTACAAAAAACTTCAAATGTGTAATTGAGTTTTATTGGTAGATTGAAAACCCAAAACCTTGTCGTTTGGATGAACTTCCAGCGTTCCGGGCAGCTTTTGAAAAATTTACCCCGTCTGGGAAAATTCCCAACTTGTCTGGAAGATTTCGCTTGAGACACCTAAAATGGAGGAGCATGCAAGCATATTTCAGCAGAGATCACCCCCGGAGGGCAGCAGGCTCGTGAAAATTCCAAAACGAATATTAAATTCTGCACCAAAATCACCTTTAAACCAGCAAATATTAGAGCCAAAAAGACTAGATAATAATGGACCTTTCTTCACTAACAAATGTGATTGATACGTAATATAACTGTATCAAAACAATATACTCAGATCACAAAAAATGAGGTACGCATGTATGCACAGGCTCCGGACCAGCAAAAAAGTAAGCATTAAAATGGTATGAAATACCCACAGTTGTTGGTAAGACACATTTTTCAAAAAGTTGGGATTTTATTTCGAAACGTTTCGCCTCACGTACTTCTTGTCGAGTACAGAAAGGTTTATAGAAGCAGAAAATACTTGAAGACATGTAAACAGTCCTCAACCCCTTAAAGTTTTGAGGTGGTCAGTCCCTCAGTCTGGGGAAAAGGGTTGTTTCCCTTGTCTGAAACAATATGAAGTTGAAGTGACGAATGGGGCCCTATATAAAAAACCCCATTTGTCACTTCAACTTCATATTGTTTCAGACAAAGGAACAATGCTCTTCTCCCGTTTGGGGGGCTGACCACCTCAAAACTTTAAGGGTGATGGACTGATTTTCATCGTTTAATTTTTGCTTTATCAACCTTTTGTACTCGACTGATGAAGCCCCATGTTAGGCGAAACGTTTTGAAAATAAAAATACCTAACTGTTGCATATGTGTCTTACCTAAAAAATGTAAGCGCCATGAAAGGGGTTTCGTGAAATTTAATTTCAATAAAAACACTTACAATGGGATCAGTAAAAACCCTGTCCTAATGAAAAAGTTGGAAAATATCCTAAACAACCGGATCCCAAAATTGCTTGAAAAAATGAATTCTGTGGTTTTGAGATTGTCAAGAACATCCCATTAAGAAAAAAAAAGAGAAAATGTAAAAAAGAAAAAGAGAGACGCTCCCATCAGCGAAGGCGAAGAGTCACAGAGTGCTGAGTGGGGTCAAAAAAAATCTGAAATACGAAGAGAAGCATAGACAATGAAAAATTTCAAAATACGAACTTAAACTTAAGGGGAAACTTAAGGCCATGAGGAAATTAAAAAAAAATTCCCCTTGACAAATCTAAAGAAAAACATCCAGTTTGGGGTGTCTTAGGCGAGATGGGGACATCCATACCTATGTAGGCAAATTACTAGTCAATTATATAGATTATAAAAAGCATTCGTAACTAGCTTGATTAAAGATATCGCAGGGATTCCAAGAGGGGTTTGTTAAAAAAATTTATTAAATTTCTTCAGTAAAGTTTTTAGGTGTTGACCCCGATAAAGAATTTGTATTATTTACTTATTTTTTAGTGGCATTTGATAGAGTTCCGCACCAAAGACTGTGAAAAAAAGTGCAGCTCATGGCATGGGGGAAGATGCTCTCGTGGATCGATCATGGTCACAGACAGGAAGCAGAGAGTATCCATAAATGGGGTTAAATCCGAGTGGGGATCAGTAACAAGTGGCGTTCCACAGGGATCAGTTTTGGGCCCATTGTTGTTTATAATATAAATCAATGATCTTGATGAAGGAATTACTAGTGATATGAGCCAAATTCGCCGATGACACGAAGATAGGTAGGATAATTGATTCAAACGTAGATGTTAGGGAACTTCAGGAGGATTTAGACAAACTCTACTCTTGGTCAGAAAAGTGGCAGATGCAGTTCAATGTAGATAAATGCAAGCTTCTGAAGCTCGGGAGTGTCCATAAGTGTTATAAGTTAAATAATGTAGAACTTAGCCATACAGATTGCGAAAAGGACTTGGGGGTTATGGTAAGCAGCAACCTTAAACCAAGACAGCAATTTGCCTAAGCGTACATAATAAGGAAAATTTAGATTACTGGGATTTATATCAAGAAGTGTAAGCAACAGAAGTCCAGAGGTCATACTGCAGCTTTATACATCATTAGTAAGGCCTCACCTAGATTATGCAGCTCAATTCTGGTCTCCATATTACAGAATGGACATAAATTCGTTAGAAAAACATTCAGCGTAGGATGACTAAATTAATACATAGCATTAGAAATCTTCCTTATGAAAAAAGATTGAAGACTCTTAAGTTACATTCACTTGTTAGACGAAGAATGAGGGGAGACCTGATCGAAGTGTATAAGTGGAAGATAGGTATTAATAAAGGGGATATTAATAAGGTCTTGAGGATATCTCTCCAAGAGAGAACCCGCAGTAATGGATTTAAATTAGATAAGTTTAGATTTAGAAAGGACATAGGAAAGTATTGGTTTGGAAATAGGGTAGTTGATGAGTGGAACAGTCTACCTAGTTGGGTTATTGAGGCTAGGACTTTGGGTAGTTTCAAATTTTGGTTGGATAAGTACATGAGTGGGAGGGGTTGGATTTGAGTGGGACTTTCACATCAGAGCTTATTTCTTGGGAAGCATTGAAAATTGGGTTGGGCAAATGTGTTGTTAGTGGAATGAATTGTAAAGGACCTGCCTAGTATGGGCCAATAGGCCTGCAGCAGTGTTCCTCCTTTCTTATGTTCTTATGTTCTTAAATGAGTGAGATACTAAAGTCCCAATGTAACTCACTGTTCAGTGAGCTGTTACCTGGACTAAGCATCAATAATTTAAATGAATTCTTTATGACTGAGACCCAAAATTTGGTCCTCTAAAAAATCTCTTATATTATCCTAATACCACAAGACTTTGAAAAGGCAATAAATAATATGCCCATGTACTCTACCCCATGCCCAGACTCATTGAACTCTTTGTTCGAAAACTGGAAAAAGTCCCTGTCACGTGCCCTCAGCATTTTATGGAGAGGGAGCATGGACACAGGGGTCATCCCACACACACTAAAAACAACAGACAGCCCCACTCCACAAAGGTGGCAGTAAAGCAATTGCAGAGAACTACAGATCGATAGCACTAACATCTCACATAAAAATCTTTGAGAGGGTTCTAAGAAGCAAGATTGCCACCCACCTAGATACCCATCAGTTACACAACCCAGGGTAACACGGGTTTAGAGCAGGTCGTTCCTGCCTGTCCCAGCTACTGGACCACTATTACAAAGTCCTGGATGCTGTAGAGAATAAATAAAATATAGATGTATATATAGACGTTACAAAAGCTTTCAACAAGGGTGACCATGGTGTAATAGCACACAAAATGCGGTATAAAGGAAAAGTTGGTAGATGGATCTATAACTTCTTAACAAATAGAACAGCTACAGTGAAAACCTCTGTTCCACAAGGCACAGTACTCGCTCCCATTCTATTCCTCATCCTCATATCTGATATAGACAGAGATGTTAGCCAAAGCTCTGCGTCTTCCTTTGTGGATGACACCTGGATCACCATGGCAGTGACCTCCATCGACAACACTGCAAGACTCCAAGCGGACATCAACCAAATCTTCAAATGGGCCACTCAAAACAATATGAAGTTCAATGAAGAGAAATTTCAACTACTCAGATATGGAAAACTTGAGGAAATTAAAACTGTATCAGGGTATACGACAAATTCTAACCATACAATAGAGCGAAAAAGTAATGTGAAGGACCTGGGAGTGATAATGTCAGAGGATCTCGCCTTTAAGATCACAACAATGTATCTCCCTTATTTGCTAGGAAAATGATAGGATGGATAATGAGAACCTTCAAACTAGGGACTCCAAGCCCATGGTGATTCTCTTCGAATTGTTTGTTCTCTCTCGGCTGGAATATTGCTGTACACTAACTGCCACCTTCAAGGCTGGCGACATTGCTGACCTGGAGAGAGTACAAAGAACTTTCAAGGCACACATAAGTGCGATTTAAAGCACCTAAATTACTGAGAATGGTTGAAATCCTTGATTTGTATTCCCTGAAATGCAGGCGAGAGAGATGCAAAATCCTAGTGGGATTAGTGCCAAACTTGCACACGAAAAATCACTCCCTATGAAAGCAAAAGACTCGGCAGGAGATGCCACATTCCCCCCAATAAAAAGCAGGGGTGCCACGAGTACACTGAGAGACAACACAGTAAGTGTCAGGGGCCCAAGACTGTTCAACTGCATCCCAGCATACATAAGGGGAATTTACCAACAGACCCCTGGCTGTCTTCAGGCAGGCGCTGGACAGGCACCTAAAGTCAGTACCTGACCAACGGGTTGTGGTTCGTACGTCAGCTTGCGTACGGCCAGCAGTAACAGCCTGGTTGATCAGACCCTGATCCATCACGTGGCCTGGTCTCAGACCGAGCTGCGGGGGCGTTGACCCCGAAACCCTCTCCAGGTGCAGGTAAGTGCAGGTGGAAGACTTGTCCCAGGGTAAATGGAAGACATTGTCGTAAGAGGGAGTATTGCGGATGCTATTGTGTGTGGGAAGGATCTTACAGCATCAGTCAGCTCAGGAGACACAGTCAATTGAATTTATTTATGCGATGTGTGTGTGTGTCTGGGGTATTGTGATGTTGATGTGGGTACCAGCACTGCCACGACCCCCTTTCACACACACACACACACACACACACACACACACACACACACACACACACACACACACACACACAACACACACACACACACACACACCTAGTGTCTAATCGACATGTGCCTAGGACAAAATGGTAAACTAACTAACACCTACACACACACACTACACACACACATGCGCACGCACACACACACACACACACACACGTACTCATATACAACAGGCCTAGTGTCTAATCGACATGTGCCTAGGACAAAATGGTAACTAACACACACACACACACACACACACACCCACACAGATGAATCACAGGGATGTTAGGAAGTATTTCTTCAGCCACAGAGTAGTCAGTAAGTGGAATAGTTTGGGAAGCGATGTAGTGGAGGCAGGATCCATACATAGCTTTAAGCAGAGGTATGATAAAGCTCACGGTTCAGGGAGAGTGACCTAGTAGCGATCAGTGAAGAGGCGGGGCCAGGAGCTCGGACTCGAAGCCCGCAACCTCAACTAGGTGAATACAACTAGGTGAGTACACACACACATACACACAGTTGGAAGTTGAAGACAGATGAATCACAGAGATATTAGGAAGTATTTCTTCAGTTACAAGTGGAATAGTTTGGGAACCGATGTAGTGGAGGCAGGATCCATTCATAGCTTTAAGAAGAGGTATGATAAAGCTCATGGTGCAGGGAGAGTGACCCAGTAGCGGCCAGTGAAGAGGCGGGGCCAGGAGCTATGAATCAACCCCTGCAACCACAGCTAGGGACATAAGGTGATAATTGCAGTAATGTACAACCCACCACAGAACTGCAGGAGCCCAAAGAGAAGAATATGATGAGAGCAACAAATCCATGGTCGACACACTAGCCGAGGTGGCCAGGAAAGCACACATGGGGGGAGCAAAGTTACTAGTTATGGGTGATTTCAATCACAAGGAGATTGACTGGGAAAACCTGGAGACCCATGGGGGTCCCGAAACATGGAGAGCCAAGATGATGGATGTAGTACTGGAAAACCTCATGCATCAACATGTTAGAGACACTACCAGAGAGAGAGGAGATGAACCAGCAAGACTGGACCTTGTATTCACCTTGAGTAGTTCAGACATCGAGGATATCTTGTATGAAAGGCCCCTGGGAGCTAGTGATCATGTGGTTCTGTGCTTCGACTACATAGTTGAGCTCCAAGTGGAGAGAGTAGCAGGAATAGGTTGGGAAAAACCAAACTACAAAAGGGGGAACTACTCAGGCATTAGGAACTTCCTTCAAAACATTCACTGGGAGAGGGAACTGACAGGAAAACCAGTACAAGAAATGATGGACTATGTGGCAACAAAATGCAAGGAGGCAGAGGAGAGGTTTGTTCCCAAGGGAAACAGAAATAATGGGAAGACCAGAACGAGTCCTTGGTTCACCCAAAGGTGTAGGGAGGCAAAAACTAGGTGTACTAGAGAATGGAAAAGGTACAGAAGACAGAGAACTCAGGAAAATAAAGAGATTAGCCGAAGAGCCAGAAACGAATATGCACAGATAAGAAGGGAGGCTCAGCGATAATATGAAAATGACATAGCATCGAAAGTCAAGACTGACCCGAAGCTGTTGTACAGCCACATCAGGAGGAAAACAACAGTCAAGAACCAGGTAATCAGACTGAGGAAGGGTGATGGGGAATTCACAAGAAACGACCGAGAGGTATGTGAGGAGCTCAACACGAGATTTAAAGAAGTATTTACAGTGGAAACCAGTAGGACTCCAGGAAATCAGAACAGAGGGGTACACCAACAAGTGCTGGATGAGGTACATATAACCAAGGAGGAAGTGAAGAAGCTGCTATGCGAACTTGACACCTCAAAGGCGGTGGGACCAGACAACATCTCTCCATGGGTCCTTAAAGAGGGAGCAGAGATATTGTGTGAGCCATTAACAAAGATCTTCAACACATCATTTGAAGTGATGAATGGTTTTGAAAACCGACAAGTTGAAGAATTGAGACACTTATGCAACACTTGTCGGTTTTCAAAACCATTCATCACATCTGTCAGACACTGCAACATCATGGGATCTTGGTACAAAGACTTCAACGCTTGCCCAACCTTTGGACGACGACCTACTTACACTAGTGGCAGGTCCCACTGTGATCCCGCCTCCTTCTGCTTGGACTCATCTCACCGCAGTATATAAGCCACCTCTCTGGCCCTGTGCTGCACTTCCTACAAGAGTGATGGACTGAACACATCGATTCCAGGTTGAGGGACTGATTACCTCAAAACTTCTACTCTCCTTACCCATTTCTACTTTGTATTGGACTGATGAAGCCACTGTGTGGCGAAACGTTTCTTCAATAAAGATTCCCATGTGTTGCATAAGTGTCTCAATTCTTCAACATCACTTGAAACTGGGCAACTCCCTGAGGTATGGAAGATGGCAAATGTAGTCCCAATTTTTAAAAAGGGAGACAGACATGAGGCACTAAACTACAGACCTGTATCACTAACGTGTATAGTATGCAAGGTCATGGAGAAGATCAGGAGGAGAGTGGTGGAGCACCTGGAAAGAAACAAGTGTATAATTGACAACCAGCACGGTTTCAGGGAAGGAAAATACTGTGTCACAAACCTACTAGAGTTTTATGACAAGGTGACAGAAGTAAGACAAGAGCGAGAGGGGTGGATCGACTGCATTTTTTTTGGACTGCAAGAAGGCCTTCGACACAGTCCCTCACAAGAGGTTACTGCAAAAGCTAGAGGATCAGGCACACATAACAGGAAAGGCACTGCAATGGATCAGAGAATATCTGACAGGGAGACAACAACGAGTCATGGTACGTGACGAGGTGTCAGAGTGGGCGCTTGTGACAAGCGGGGTTCCACACGGGCCAGTCCTAGGACTTGTGCTGTTCTTGGTACATGTGAACGACATAACGGAAGGGATAGACTCAGAAGTGTCCTTGTTTGCAGATGATGTGAAGTTAATGAGAAGAATCAAATCGGATGAGGATCAGGCAGGACTACAGAGAGACCTGGACATGCTACAAGCCTGGTCCAGCAACTGGCTCCTTGAGTTTAACCCTGCCAAATGCAAAGTTATGAAGATTGGGGAAGGGCAAAGAAGACCGCAGACACAATATAGTTCAGATGGCCAAAGACTGCAAACCTCACTCAAGGAAAAAGATCTGGGGGTGAATATAACACCGAGCATATCTGCTGAGGCGCACATCAATCAGATAACTGCTGCAGCATACGGACGCCTGGCAAACCTACGGATAGCGTTCCGATACCTCAGTAAGGATTCGTTCAAGACTCTGTATACCATTTACGTCAGGCCCATACTGGAGTATGCAGCACCAGTTTGGAATCCACACCTAGTCAAGCACGTCAAGAAATTAGAGAAAGTGCAAAGGTTTGCAACAAGGCTAGTCCCAGAGCTACGGGGATTGTCCTGCTAAGAAAGGTTGAGGGAAATCGGCCTGACGACACTGGAGGACAGGAGGGTCAGGGGAGACATGATAACGACATAAAATACTGCGCGGAATAGACAAGGTGGACAAAGACGGGATGTTCCAGAGAAGGGACACAGACAAAAGAGGTCACAATTGGAAGTTGAAGACTCAGATGAATCAAAGGGATGTTAGGAAGTATTTCTTCAATCATAGAGTAGTCAGGCCGTGGAATGGCCTAGAAAGTGACGTAGTGGAGGCGAGAACCATACATAGTTTTAAGGCGAGGCATGATAAAGCTCATGGAGCAGGGAGAGAGAGGACCTAGTAGCAATCAGCGAAGAGGCGGGGCCAGGAGCTATGAATCGACCCCTGCAACCACAAATAGGTGAGTACAAATAGGTGACTACACATTAATTGGAACACAACCAACATAACTTTCTTGTAGCACAAAGAGCGATACCAAGACTGGACCAGTGCGCAGATAATTACTGTCAGTGCGAAGGGCTGAGACTCTCTGACCGCGGGTTCAATCCCGGCCGGGGGTATGGTTTAATTACTGTCAGTAGTAGTACTAATACAGGGTTATAAAAGCTTATTCCTTGGTTAGCATTGAAAATGTGTTGGCAAATATTCTTGTTAGTGGGTTGGGTTTGAGAAGGATCTGCCTAGTACAGGCCAGTAAGACTTCTGCAGTGCTCCCTCTGTGGAAAAAGACACTTATGTACAGTTCAGGACATTTATTAAAGGAAACGTTTCGCCACGAGTGGCTTTTTCAGTCCTAATACAGAGAAAACTAAGAAAAAAACCCCATTATATATAGTGGAAGGAGTCAGGTGGGGTGACGCGTGGGAAAGAGGTGGTAGTAGTAGTAGTAAAGTAGTAGTAGTAGTAATGGAACTAAGGAGGTGAGGCAAAAAGAGGGAACCTGCTGGCATCAAGTAACACCAGTTCCCAGGATGGGTAATATCCCTTGCTTAGTAATTTTGAAATACTGTAAACTACCGGATTTTTGTTTTTATAGTGTTACTGCAGAAATTATGCAGCTTCAATGCATTTCCTCCGTCTTAAGTCGTTTCTTTAATAACTAGTTTAGCTTCATTGAATTTCATGAGGTGTCCAACATCGTCTCTATGTTGAACCATGCGTTTTTGCGGTCATCATTTCTGCAAGCATTTTTGTAGGTAAGACACATAGGCAACAGTTAGGCAACTTTATTCCGAAACGTTTCGCCTACACAGTAGGTTTTCTTCAGTCGAATACGGAAAGTAGGCGGGGAACAGTAGAGAAGAACGATGTAATCAGTCCATCACCCTTAAAGTCGTAGAATTTGAGGTTGTCAGTCCCTGGGCCTGGAGAAGTTCAGTTCCATAGTCAGAACTATCTGAAGATAAAGCGACAGTGCGGAACTTAAATACTGTCGGAAGGGAGAGGTGCAGAGTAGTAGTAGTAGTGGGGAAATGAAGCCACTGAAAGTTCAGGTCCCTCTCAGATCCAACAATTCTCACTTGAAAAGGTTGTCCAAGGTGTTTTCTTGTATCAAGATGCCATGTGTTGCAGTGTCTGAAAAGATGAACATCAAAATGGTATCAATACCGACAGGTTGGTAGGTAAGACACATAGGCAACAGTTAGGCAACTTTATTCCGAAACTTTTCGCCTACACAGTAGGCTTCTTCAGTCGAATACAGAAAGTAGGCAGGAACAGTAGAGAAGACGATGTAATCAGTCCATCACCCTTAAAGTCTTTAGAATTTGAGGTTGCCCCAGTCCCCCCCTGGGCCCTGGAGAAGTTCAGTTCCATAGTCAGGAACTATCTGAAGATCAAGCGAACGAACGAACGAACGAAAGTTCAGGTAAGATCCCAAATGGGATGAGAGGGGAAGGCGGGACAGACGAAGAATAGTGCTGGAGAGGAGTGTTCTTAGTAGTAGAAATAGAGCCAGGGTTTTAACCCAGCAGCTAAGTCGATCGGGGGACAGACATTGAGAACACACATAGCAGGCTCTTCTGTTGGGACTCCGGTGGGTGAGTGGGGAAGTGTGGACAGACGATGAACAGTCGTGAGAGGAAGGTCTTGAGTTGTAGAATAAAGAGCCAGGGCTAAACCCAGCTGCGTGGCACTGCGAGGCAGTGTAGAGAGGGCATGTTGAGGACATAGAGGAGAGAGCAGACTGCAGACAGTGCTCGCTGACTGATATGCTTAGGCGAGGTGAAGAGCTGGTTTGGACGTCAGGTGTTGGAAGGGTGTTGTGTGTTTGGCTACACTTCGCGGGTTTGATGGAACCACTCTTGAGTCTTTTGAAGTCTCTCTTGGACATGTGGAATAGTTGCATTCGGGAGGTTGGAGCAGTTCAGATTCGTCACGAGGTAAGATAGTGCGTTTTCAAAAGGAATTTGGTGAGGTTTGGTGCAGGTGTACTTAAAGCTCCTTCTTTCATTAAGGGGAAAGCATATCAGCTGCGCTCATTTTCGGTTGGGAGGTTGGGGGGGTGTAGAAGGTTAGAGGACCCATTAAAGGCTTGGCTTAGGTAACGGTTGCGTGGGGGTTTTCTTCTTCGACCACTACTTCGTCGTTGTCCGAGGGTTGTTCATAATGTTCTGGTACATTTCGTCTTCTGTGACTGTGTTGAGAGGCAGGGAGTGTTGGTCGGTTGTGATTTGTTGGGCTGGTGGTGGGTGGTGAGAGGTGGCAGTAGACGGGGGTGTTGGTTCTGGAGTAGAGTTTTGGGTCAGAGATACAAGTGGGACCGGGTGGGTGAAGTTAACAATATCTGGAATTAGCTTGAGGAGGTCTTGTGATGGTGGCGAGTCTGGAAAGTTGAAAGTTTGGCATGTTGTTTAGGCGAAACAGTTCATGATTGTTGTGTTGAATGAGCCAGGGTTTGCAGCATTAGTAAGGTGTGCATACATCATACAGTATAGCACCTTGGATGGCAGCGTCAGGAAGAGCAGAGAGGGACTGGCTGGGTGGAGATGATTGTTGTGTAGCTTGAAGGAGTTCGGTGGTATCTGATTGAATTTTTGCAATGGCGGCGTATGTTGGCGATTTAGGGTTGTTCTTCTTGGTTTCTTCAATGATTTTCTTAGACAGGGGCTTCTTTACGTAGAGGGCATTTTTTCTGCAAGGGTGTGGTGAGTACCCTTGCAGTTGAGGCAGGTAGGAGAGGTAGTGGTAGTAGAACATTCCTTGAAGTCATGGCCGTCTTTACCGCAGTTTGTGCAGTACTTTTTTTCCCCTTTTAGAGGACAGTCAGGCGTTGAGTGGTGATAGGAAATAGCAGGTCCAGCTTGGCGAGTGTGGGCGAAACGTTCGGGTTCTATGTGACTTGGATGGATATGATAGTAGGGGATTAGCTAGGCCGTCAGTCAGTGCTCTAGTAGCCATCTCGATGTTGGAGAAGGTTTGCTTGATCATTTGTAGAGGCGTTGGGGATTTTGGTGATATGTTCAATCGACGCCAGGTATTTTGTTCCTCGATAGAGGTCTTGAGATCCTCAGTTGATAAAGAAGTGACGAGTTTGTCCAGCCGTTTGACGAAAACGGAACGTTTCGCCAGCAAAAAGGTGAAGGGAGATGGTGAACTGTCGGTCTCTGAGGGTTTTCATAGAAGTGTCCCGGGGATCAGCTTTTTGTTAGGTAAGACACATATGGGAACAGTGGCTTTGTGGGCTTCATAATCGTCGGTACAGACGACGATGAATGAGTCTTTCGTCGAGTTGATGGCTGTAAATTTAACCTGTAGGCAAGTCTTTACAACGGCAGCAAGGGCAAGTTTTTGTAGAGTCATTTATTACTCCACTGTTGGGTTTGATCCTTACACGGTTTGCAAGCATCATGAAGGAGTAAGTCAGGCTCTGGTACATGACTATAGGTTCCCCTCCCCCACGGGGATCGAAGGAACACTTCTTGGGTGAGGAGCGACTGTGTCTTACATGATGTGTTTTTGAAGATCAAGCGACGTGCGGGGACTTAAATACTGTCGGAAGGAGAGGTGCAGAGTAGTAGTAGTAGTGAGAATGAAGCCAACTGAAAGGTCAGGTCCCTCTCAGATCCAACAATTCTCACTTGAAAAGGTTGTCCAAGGTGTTTTCTGTATCAAGATGCCATGTGTTGCAGTGTCTGACACAGATGAACATCAAAAAAGGTATACAATACCGACAGGTTGGTAGGTAAGACACATAGGCAAAAAGTTAGGCAACTTTATTCCGAAACGTTTCGCCTACACAGTAGGCTTCTTCAGTCGAATACAGAAAGTAGGCAGGAAAGTAGAGAAGGACCCATGTAATCAGTCCATCACCCTTAAAGTCGTAGAATTTGAGGTTGTCCCGTCCTCGGCCTGGAGAAGTTCAGTTCCATAGTCAGGAACTATCTGAAGATCAAGCGACAGTGCGGGGACTTAAATACTGTCGGAAGGAGAGGTGCAGAGTAGTAGTAGTGGTGAGAATGAAGCCACTGAAAGGTCAGGTCCCTCTCAGATCCAACAATTCTCACTTTAAAAGGTTGTCCAAGGTGTTTTCTGTATCAAGAATGCCATTTTTGCAGTGTCTGACAAGATGAACATCAAAATGGTATACAATACCGACAGGTTGGTAGGTAAGACACAAAAGGCAACAGTTAGGCCCAAATTTATTCCGAAACGTTTCGCCTACACAGTAGGCTTCATTCTCACTACTACTACTACTCTGCACCTCTCCTTCCGACAGTATTTAAGTCTCCGCACTGTCGCTTGATCTTCAGATAGTTCCTGACTATGGAACTGAAATTCTCCAGGCTGAGGGACTGACAACCTCAAATTCTACGACTTTAAGGGTGATGGACTGATTACATCGTCTTCTCTACTGTTCCTGCCTACTTTCTGTATTCGACTGAAGAAGCCTACTGTGTAGGCGAAACGTTTCGGAATAAAGTTGCCTAACTGTTGCCTATGTGTCTTACCTACCAACCCGTCGGTATTGTATCCCATTGATTTTCAAGCATTTTTGTGTTCTGCACCTAATGTCCAAGTTTTTGGCTGTTTCCCCTACATATACTTTTCACCCCCCCCACATGGTAAGTGTGTTTTCCTGCTTTTGGCCAAAATTTGTTTGGGTTTTTGTTCAGGTTCTAATGTATTGAAAGTTAGATATTTTAGCCAGTTTTCTTTTTAAACATTTTTAAACTTTAGTGGCAACTTTTTCTGACCAAAAAAACGATTAACTTGGAGGCTTTCTTCAATTTTGATAGGTTGAACTTTTAAAATGGTAAAAAAATCCCGACGGGTTGTTAGGTAAGCAATATGCACATTGGATCTTTATTAAAAATTTTTCGCCTACACAGTGGGTTTCTTCAGTCAAGTACAGAAAGTTGATGAAGCAAAAGGTACTTGAAGAGATGTAATCAGTCCATCACCCTTAAAGTTTTGAGGGTCAGTCCCTCGTTGGGAAGAGCTTGTTCCATGATGAAACAATGTGGAAAAGTGCAGGATGGAGCTTTTTTTTGCCCCAAAAGGGGTGAGACGTGGGCCCACTGGAGAGTTAAAACCGAGTTGAAAAGCGGGCCCCTCTAAAATACCTAACGTTGCATATGGTCTTACCTAACAACCTGTGGTATTTTATACCTTTTTAAATTTTCAATCTGTCAGACACTGCAACACGGGGGTATCTTGGTACAGCCCTCAATAAACTTCGAAAATTCCCTGGAGGGGGCGGGATTTGAGGGGGCCCTGACTTTCCATCGGTTTTACTCTCCTAGGGGCCCTACGTCTCCCCTCTTGGCGCATAAAAGCCCATTCTGTCCTTTTCCCAATTGTTTATACTAGGGAAAAAATGCTTTTCTCCAGTGGGGTGACCACCTCAAAACTTTAAGGGGATGGACGTTTACATCGTCTTCAAGTACCTTCTGCTTCATCAACTTTTCTGTCTTGATGAAGAAGCCTATGTGTGGCGAAACTTTCATAATAAAAATACCTAACGTTGCATATGTGTTTACCTAACAATTGAAGTGTTGGTCTTGCTGAGGTACTTTGCACGTTTCCCGCAGTCACGTATAAATGTAGGGGAAAGTGTATGAACTAAAAAAGTTGGTGATGATGTACATTCTTCTTCGAGGAACTGCCCCTCCAGTTAGCAGGAGTTTTGGCGAAAAATTTTTTTTAAAAACTCTGGGTACAATCAGTCAGGCTCTCTAAAGCATTCGGGGACTCCTTAACCGTTCAGGGATCTCGAAGGTGATAAAAAGATGATGGTGAACCCAGACTCAAGGTTTAGGGATGATTACCTCATTCTCCTCCCGTTCTTTAGTTTTTTCTACTATGGGTATGAAACCCCTGTGTGGCGAAACGTTTCCTCAATAAAGATACCCAAAAGTTCCTGTTCAATTTATCAACTTCGGTTTTCTGAACATTATCTACAAATCATTACGCAGGTTCTTCTTGGGAGATATCCCCAAGACCTTTTTAAAATCCCCTTTATTAAACCTATCTTCCATTATACACTTCGTCAGGTCTTTCCCCCCATTTTTTCTAACAAGGAATGTAACTTAAAAAGCTTCAATCTTTCTTCCAAAAGGGAATTTCTAATGCTTTATTAATTTAGTCATCCTACGGAATGTTTTTAACGAATTAATATCCATTCTGTAAATGGAACCAGAATTGAGCTGCATAATCTAGGTAGGCCTTTCTAAGATGTAAAAGTGCGTATCCCCTGGGCTTCTGTGCTTACACTTCTTTATATAAATCCCCGTAACTATTGCCTTATTACGTACGTTTGGGATTGTGTCTTGGATTTTAGACACTTATGCAATATGGAATTTTATTTAGGAAACGTTTCGCCACACAGGGCTTCATCGTCCAGTCCCAAGATTGAGGACTGAACACATCGACTCCAGGCTGAGGGACTGATTACCTCATACTCCTCCTCTCCTTACGCCTTCCTCTTTGTATTGGACTGATGAAGCCACTGTGTGGCGAAACGTTTCCTGAATAAAGATTCCCATATGCTGCATAAGTGTCTCAATCTTCAACTTGTCGGTTTTTCAAACCATTCATCACAACTGTCAGACACTGCAGCATCATGGGATCTTGTTACAAAGAATTCTTCAACACTTGTTCAACCTTTGGACGAAGACCTACTTCGACTAGTGGATGGTACCACTATGACCCCGCCTCCGCCTGCTTCACCTCACCTCACTACAGTATATAAGCCACGTCTACGGCCCTATGCTGTGAGGACATCCAGAGCACTGCTTACTCACGATGCATTACTCTAACAGAGTAAAGATCAAACCAGCGAGTGGCATAACCAATGAGTCGTCCAAACTAGCACTTGCAGCTGTCGTTAGTGGCAGGCTGCAAGTCAAATGTAATGCGATTTTATCGCTCAAAGAGGCCTTTGTTGTCGTCTGTACAGACGACACAGAGGCTGAGAAACTAATTACCACCACTGCTTCTACCACTCTACGAGACCAGGATTTCTTGTCTTGACTTCCCCACAGCACTGAGGGCCAGGAGACTGTGTTCCTCAAGCGACTCGACAACCTTATCACTGTACAGGCACTGAATGAAGAAATCAAGTCATCTATCGAAGCAAAGAACCCTTGGGCCAAGGTGGACTTCATTACTAAAATACCTAATGCTTCATCCATGCTGAAGGTCACCTTCAGTGACGTCAACATGGCAGCCAGAGCTCTCGCTGAGGGCCTGTCTATTCACTACTTCCACATCAACCCAGCCTTCATCGAAGGCAGAGAAATTCCAACATATCTCACAGTGCTATAATTGTTACTCATACTTACACACCACAAATGATTGTCCTACCAAGGACAAGAAGTTCTGCTCCACCTGTGGCCGTGAGGGTCATGACTTCAAGAATTGCACTACTGCTTCACCACCTAAATGCTTGAACTGCAAGAATGACCACCATACTCTTGCTGCCAGGTGCCCTACCAGAAGAGACATACTCAAGAAACAACAACAACAAAAGAAACCCAACCCACAAGCAACCACATATTCTGCTATCGCCAAGCTTCAAGCAGACACTACCAAGATACTACATGCCACGCAAGCTGCTCCCACCACTTCCCTGCCAGCACCTACTGCCGACTCCACCAAGATTCTTTGTTGCATTATGTATGCTCATGTACAGAATGCACCACCATCAATGAACTTTTCAAACTAAATAATATGCCTGGCCTCACATTCCCTGCATCACCACCTTCCACTGAGATCCTAAAATCTACTGCAAATATTACCAGCATCACCGCTGCTCCACCGCTGTCACAACCTCCACTAGACACAGAGATGGACCAATCAGAGACCTCTGAGACGTCGGCAAAACCCACCAATGAGAGTCCACTACCGCTTTCATCCACTGCTAGAGCAACTGACCAGTCGGAAATCTCGCAGACATGCAGACATGACCAGACTACTCACTGCCAACACCCAACACCTTGTGGAAGTCAAGTACACCTCAAAGAGGAAATTCAGGATGCTTCAGGATAGGGACCTTGAAGACGGTACCCTCGTCTAGCACGACTATCCATGACCATTCACCCAGCACTTTGCTGTCCGCTAAAGCTGGGGTTTGGCTCCAAAAAACCCCTTTTAACTGCTCCCTTTTCCCCCGACTGGCTTCTTTTTGGGGGAAGTCAGCCCCAAGATGGGAAAAAGGCCGACTCCTAAAACCCCGGGGGGCCCAAAGAAAGAAAAAAGATGATTTCGTCACCCCCACCCGGGGGGCCATTTCCCGGGGGGTAAATTTTTCGGGGAAAAGGGACCGGGCCCCAAAAGGGCCCCTGCAAATAAACTTGAAATAAAATGAACTCCAAAAACCACGACCCCTTCCACACGGGAGGGGCCACGCGCTAGCACGATCGACACCATGCATTGCCCTTTGGGGCCCATGGTTGGTCCCCTGACCCGATTTGGGGGGGGGACTTGTGCCTCCTCCCATGGGAGCCCTTTTGGGTTTCTCAGACACCCCCAAAGACAGGGGACCCAAATGCCGGGCCACCATTTGGGAAAGGGGCCCCCGGGGCCGGGGAAAATTAAACGGCGAATCTTTAACAAAAAAAAACCTACCCTGTGGGGAGGAAGGTTTTGATTGAAAGAAAAAGGGCCCCGGGGCAAAACCCCCAGCTGCCGGGGGCACTGCGAGGCAGTGTAGAGAGGGCATGTTGAGGCATAGAGGGGGAGAGCAGACTGCGGGACGGTGCTCACTGACTGATATGTTCAGGCTGAGTGAAACGGGTTTTGGGCCCCGTCAGGTTTTGGGGAAAGGGGTTTTGAGGGCCCGTTTTTGGGTTTTACATTTTCGTGGTGTTTGGACCCCACTCTTGGGGGTCTTTTGAATTCTCTCTTGGACATGTGGAATAGTTGCATTCTGATTTGGGGGGCCGTTCAGATTCGTCCGAGGTAAGATAGGGCTTTTTTAAAAAGGGAAATTTTGGTGAGGTTTGGTGGGGTTTACTTAAAAAGCCCCTTTTTTCTTTAAAGTAAAGGGCATATCCCTGCGCTCTTTTTCCGGTTGGGGGGGTTGGGGGATGGTTTTAAGAAGGTTGGGGGACCCATTAAAGGTTTGGGGCTTGGGAAAAACGGTTGCCTGGGGTTTTTTTTCCGAAAAATACTGCTTCGTCGTTTGTCGGGGGTTGTTCATAATTTTTGGGTACTATTTCGTCTTTTTGTGACTGTTTTTGAGAGGAGGCAGGGAGTTTTGGGTGGGTTTTTGTAAATTTTATTGGGGGGGTTGGGGGGGGGTGAGAGGGGGACAGTAGAGGGTTGGGTTTTTGGTTCTGGGATTTTAAAAGTCTTGGTCAGAGATACGATTGGGCCCGGGGGGTTGAGGTGAATTAACAATGTCGGGAAATTTTGGCTTGAGGGGGCCCTCTTTGGGGGGTGGCGAGTCGGGAAATTTGAATTTGGCATGTTTTTTTAGGCAAAACAGTTCATTGATTTTTGGTTTTGGAATGACCCCGGGGTTTGCGCATTAGAAAGGGTGTGCATACATCATACAGCATAGCCCTTGGATGGGAGCAGCGTCAGGAAGAGAAAAAGAGGGACTGGCTGGGTGGAGATGATTTTTTGTGTATTTTTGAAGGGGGTTCGGTGGTTTTCTAAATTAAAATTTTTGCAAGGGCGGGTTTTGTTGGCGATTTAGGGGTTTGTTTTTTCTTGGTTTCCTTCCCAAGGGTTTTTTCCTTAGGACGGCCCTTCTTTACGTAGGGGTTTTTTTGGGCGGGCTGGGGGTTTGGTGAGCCCCCTTTGGGGCCGTTGAGGCAGGAAAGGGGGGAGGTAGGGGTTTAGTAAAACTTTTCCTTGAAGTCAGGGGCCGTCTTTCCCCCGGCAGTTTGTGCAGTCTTTTTCCCTTTCAGAGGACAGTAAAGGGTTTTGGAGTGGTAAATGGGGAGACAGGCCCGCATGGCGAGATGTGGGCGAAACTTTGGGGTTTTTCTATGTGATTTGGGGGATGGATATATAGTGGGGAGATAGCTGGGGGCCGTCAGAAAAGTGCTCTGGGTAGAACCCTCGATGTTGGAGAAGGTTAGCTTGATATTGTAAGGCTTTGGGGGTTTTTTGGTGTATGTTAAATCAAACGCCCAGGTATTTGTTCCTCGATAGGGGCCCTTGAGTTCCTCAGCCCCGGTAAAGAAGTGACGAGTTTGTCCGGCCGGGGGTTTGACAAAAAAGGGGAACGTTTCCCCCACCCAAAAAAGGTAAAGGGGGGAAAATTGGTAACTGTCGGTCCCCTGGGGGTTTTCATAGAAGTGTGGGGCGATAAAGTTTTTTGTGGCTCAAAAATCGTGGGTTAAAAAAAACACGAAAATTTAGTTTTTTCGTCGGGGTTGATCGCTGAAAATTTAAAATGTAGGAAATTTTTAAACAAGGGCAGCCAAGGACAATTTTTTAAGGGGGGGAGCCCCTTTTATTACTCCCCCTTTTGGGGTTTTTTGATCCTTACAGGTTTTGCAAGCTTCTTGAAGGGTAAGTCGGCGGGGTACGAGGGACTATGGGTTTTCCCCCCCCCGAGGGGACCAAAGGAACACTTCTTGGGGTGAGGGCAAACTTTGTTCTTAAGAACATAAAAACTTTGGAATTTAAAGGGAAAACCCCGCAGAAGGGCCTACTGGCCCATGCGGGGCCCAGGCCCAAAGTCTCCACCGGCTTAACCCAAATGCCCCCAAAACCTAGTCAGGCAGGTAAATTTTTGGATTAAGGGGGGGAAAAACACGGCAACCGACCTGGAAAGCACAAGCTATAGGTCTAACTTCACACCCCCCAACCCTTCATGTATTTATCCAACCTTTTTTTTAAAGTTTAACACAACTTTCTGGGCCTCTTTTAAACGGTATTTGGGGATTTTTTGTTCCACTCACCCAAACTCTATTCCCAAAAACCCAAATATTTTTCCTAAATCCCCCCCTGAATCAAAATTTTTTTCCAATTTTAAAACCATTGCGGGCGAGTCCTGCCCTAGGCTAGATATTTTCAGCACACTTTTACATCCCCTTTTTTTTTATTTCCGTCTTCCATTTTTTACCCCTTTCAATCATATCCCCCCAATTTACCGTTTTTCTAGAGAGTGCATTTTTCGGGGCCCCTTTTGTCTTCCCATGGGAAAGGGTTTTCTGATACATGGGATCATCTTTGTAAATCCTCCTTTGAACTTTTTCGAGAATTTATATCCATTTCTGTAAATACGGGCCCAAAAAACGGGGCGCATAATTAAATGAGGCCTAACCAAGGATGTTTTGAGTTAAAAAAAAAAAAACCCTTTGGGGGACTCCAATTATTTATGCTTTTTGTTTATGAACCCAAAGGGATTTATTAGCTTTTTTTGCGAACATTTTTCACTGTTGTTTGGGTTTCAGATTATTTGCTAACCGGGAAACCCCAAAATTTTTTTTCGCAATCCTTTTAATATTAAAAATCTACTTTAATTTTTTTTTATATGGGGGAAAGGGTTTATTGTCCTGTCCAACTTTTAAAAAACTTTGCATTTGTTTTATTTTAAAAACTGAAATCTCCCCACTTTCTCCGACCACTCCCATCAGTCAAATTCAAATCTTCCTGGATGCTCGAATGCCTCGTCAGAATGAATTCAGGGCCTTTTTTGGTGTCATGGGGCAAACTTGCCGTGTCGCCCCTTTTTTGCCCTCATCTATGTCTTTTAATGTAGTTTTGTGAACAGCGGGGGGCCCCAACACTAAACCCCTGGGGAACAACCGCTCGTGTCGCTTCCCCACTCTGTTTTTCCCCCCCAAATTTTTGAAAACTCTCTTGCGGGCCTATTTGTAAAACCATGCCTTTTCCGGGAAAAAATTTTTTTCCCCCTTTATTCCATGTCCCTTTAATTTTTCAATGGGTCTTTTGATGGGGGACCCTGTCAAAACCCTTTACGAATTTCCCTTATACACAATATCATATTCATTACCAGATCTACCTCCCCCAAATCCCCTTAGTAAAAAAAGTTAATAAATTCTAAGGCGGAACGCCCTTTTGTTTAAAAAAATGCTGAGATTCGTTTTTATTAATTTTTCTTTTCAAGGTGGCTACGAACTGGGCCCCGGCAAATTTTTTTGAAATTTCCCTAAAATTTTCCCACTAAGGAGGTTTTGGGTTATTGGCTATAGGGTTTGAAGTTTAAAGGGCCCGTTTACCTTTTTTGAAAATAGGTAACACATTTGGGCCCTTTTTCCCCCTTTTAGGCAAACCCTGCCCTTTTGTGATATGGGTTTAAAAAATTAGCCAAAGGTTTGCTAAGCTCCTCTTTACATTTTCCCTTTTAAACCCCCTTTCATCAGTTCATAAGGGCCCCCTTGGGGGTTTGTTAGGTTTTAATTTATTTTATTTTTCCTAAGGCCATGGGCACTTGTGACCCTAAAAGTGCACAGTTTATTTTTCGTTGTTCTAACATAATTTATCATACTGGAAAAATCCTGGTTTTCCTCCTGTGTAAAAAATGAGAGGAAGTATGTGGTTAAAAAAAATTTTACACATTTCCTTTATCACTTCAGTGAGCTGACCCGGGGAACTTTTGAGTGGGCCTATCTTGTCCCTGGGTCTTACTTCTGTATACCTGAAAAAATCCTTTTGGGGTTTGTCTTTGATTCTCTTTCAAAATTTAAAAACCCCATAATCTCTATTTGCTTTTCTAATTTCCCTTTTTTTTTTTCTCCCCTTTAAAAAAAGAATATATCGATTTCTTAATTGCCCCTCTCCCCTTTTTTTATTTGCCCATATATGTCCTTTTGGCCAATCAGGGTATTTTAAAAACTATTTTTTTCATCCATTTAGGATCATTTTTTTTTTGATTGATTTCCCCATTTGGGAAAATAATTTTACTGAGCAAACTTGAACTATTGGGCCCCGGAAAGCATATAAATTTGGCCCAAACCAACACCACCTTTTCCTGACCCCAGTCCCGGTCATTCCAGTTCTCCCACCCCAAGTAATTTTTCAGTCCTATGAAATCAGCCCAAACGAAAGTCAGGGACGGATTGATTGCCATTATTTGGGGAATTCCATGATATGTTTAAAAAATGATTTATTTGTGATCACTCTCCCCCAAACTCATCATTAACCTAAAATTATTAATTAGTGGGTTTTCCCTACTGGCAAGAAACCAAGTCAAGGAGGTTATTTTTCCCCCAGTTGGGTCTGGGCAAAAAACTGTTTTTTAAAAAACAATCCTGGTCGTATCAAGAAAGTCACCCGACTCTAAAATTTTCCCGTCAAAATTTTCCAGTCAATCTGTCTATAGTTGAAATCTCCCAAAATTTGCACAAAAAATTTTCGTATGTAGAAAGGGCCCTTTTTAATTTTTGTCCATAGACTTTACTGCCCCTCCCCATCAAATTTTTGGGGCCCCTTTAAAACACAAAACCCAAAAATTTGTTTTTTTCTCGGCCCTCGAGAAGCTGTAACCAAACAGATTCAGGTTTGGGTGACCTTTAATTTAAATCTTTTTAAAAACAACAATTTAAAATTGTCTCGACATACATCCTACTTCCACCCCCCTTTCCTTTTTTACCCTGTCCCGTGTGGAATAATTTATTGCCTTGTATGTGCATTAGAGGGCATTCTCTATCTTTCAAAATTGAGGCCAGGTCTTGTTATACAAAATATCTATGTTTTCCCGGCCCCTTGCAATTTAAACTTAAACTCATCTTCTTATTTTTTAACACCCCGCTATTAGTATAAAATTAAAAACCCTTTAAAGGGGGCTAGTCCCCCTTCTGCCCTCTGCTGTCCCCCTTTGTTTTTTCTGACCCGTTAAAATTTTTCTTTATTTATAACTTCATGCTGAATGCCCTTTTTTACATTTTTCTGTTTCCAAACCCCAGTGTTGGGAAAACCCGCTTGTTTCCCCCCACACACCCATAACCCCTTATCTTCCTCAGTTTAAAATCAAAAGGCAATTTTTTCCCAAAGGCCCCCTTTTAAACGAGGGCTGCAAGTGCTAAACCACCCCCCGCCCCCCGAGGGGATGTCCCCTTTCCCTTGGGATACATATTTTGTTTGCCAAAAAAAGGTTTTTTCCCGTTTTCAATAATTGGGGTTGCAAGTTCCTTGCAGTATCTGTCTAGCCAGCAAATTTTTCCCAAATTTCCCAGGCAACCCTTTTATGTTTCCCACTCCCCCCTTTTAGGCAAGATGTACATATGATTTTGGGGTCCCCCCTTAGACTTAAAGAAAAACTTAGCTACCTGTAATTTTTCTTTTCAGCCTTTTCTCCTACCCCTTCCCAATATTTCCCCCCCGCACTGAGGGGCAAGATAATGGGGTTTTTCCCATTACTGACTTTATATTATCCAGCCTGTTGACAATGTCCCCAACACCAGCTCCAGGGAAGCACACCCCTATTTTCTCCCTTTTTTTATTCCTATTACAAAAAAGCCGGGCAAAATATCTTACCTGAGAGTCACCAACCACAAAAAAAAAAGCGCTTACCTTTATTGCAGGGGGATAGTAAACCCCAAACCTTCACTGGGGCCCCTGAAGTACATTCATCCTGGAGAACAGAGAAGCGAATTTTTCCCACCTTCAGTCTTCACTCTTAATTTCCTTACTCTGATGGGGCCTCCCCCTTACTGTGAACAAATCGCCCCCTTTTACATTTTCTTTGGGGTGCACCTCACTGGGTGGTTGGGCCCCTTTCTACCTTTCCCCCCCTACAAACCTCCCAAGGGAGAGGACAGACGCACCCAAAATGCTAGAAGCCTCATTACCCACATTCTCCAAACCCCCTTCACCTTCTTTCCCGGCCCATTGAGGTTGGCCCTTTCCCGGGCCCCCTAATCTCCTCCTTTGGGGAAGCAAAGACCTCCTCCTTCAATCTCCAACCTCAGTTTTTTAAAAAAACTTCAGAAACAAGCCATGCTTTGTAACCGTCCCCGCTAAATCCCCAAAGGGAGCTCAAAGGGGCTGGACCCACGTGCGAATGACCCCTGTTTTATCGTCTGTCCACCTTTCCCCCACTCACCCACCCAGCCCAACAGAAGACCTGTAAGTGTGTTTTTCAATGTCTGTTTCCCCCATCGACTTAATTTCTGGGTTTAAACCCTGGGGTCTATTTTACCCAACTAAGGGAAAACTCCTCTCCAGGCACTATTCCTTTTCTGTCCCGTTTTTCCCCCCGGCCCCCCATTCCCATTTGGGGTTTAACCCGAACTTTTCGTTTGTTCGTTGTTCCTAAGCTGGTAATTCTATATTTAAAACCCGTGCCAAGGGAAACCTTTGGGCCTGGCGAACAAAAAATACCCAAAAAAGTTTGTGTTCCAGAATCTTCTGACTACGGTTTTTGTTCACACCAACTCCCAAAACTGAGGGACTTTATTAAACCTCAAATTCTGTATATAAGGGAAAATAAAAAAGGAAAACTGCGGGAGGCCCCAGGGGGTCACGGGGAGGGGGAAAGGTTTTAAGTCTCCTACCGGCTTTAAACCAATGCCCCAACCCAGTCCCGGGCGTTTCCCCCGAGGTCACAGACCCTGAGCTGCTTTGGGGATTAGCGTGAACCCGGTTTTCAAAGCCCCGGCTTGCTTTCTGCAGTGTTTTTTTAAAAAATTTAGGTTGGGGGGAGTTGAAGGAGGGTCTTGCTTCTCCAGGGGAGATTAGGAGGCTGAAGGTTTCCCCCCAAAGGGTCTGGGGGAGAGGGTGAGGTGGCTGGAGTTTTGTGGGGAATGAGGCTTTAAACAGTGGGGGTTGCTGTCTGTTTGGGGGTGTGAGGGGCTTGTAGGTGGGGGGGTGCAAAGGGGTCCCAGCAGTGGGTGCACCCAGCCCCCCCCGCTAAAAAGTGGCGAGTTTGGGTTTACGTAAGGGAAAGGAAAGGGGCCCTCAACTAAGGAAAAATTTAAAAGTGAAGATCTGAAGGTAGGAAATCCCCTTCCTGTTCTTCAGGATGAAAAGTACTTTATTTGGGCCCGTGAAGGGAAAGGGGACTACTGCCCCTGCTAACAGAGGTAAGGCTTTTTTTTGTGGTTTTGGTTTACTCCCCAGGTAAGATTATTGACCCTGCCTTTTTTTTAATAGAATAAGAAATGGGAAAAGATGGTTGCTTCCCCGGGGGCTGGTGATGGGGGCATGAAAATTTTAAAAGGCCCGGGTAAAAACATGTCAGGTAATGGGAAAAAAGCCCATTATCTTTCTAAGTGGGGGTGGAAATGATTTTTTGGGAAGGGGAAGAGAGGGAAAAGCTGTAGATAAGTACGGTCAGCTATAGTTTCATTAAAATCTAAGGGAGGGGTCCCAAAACATATGTACTTTATTTTCTAGAAGGGGGGTAGGAAATGAATGGTTGTCTGGGCAATTGGTTTTAAAATTGTGGGTAGAAAAAAAACTGCAAAAGGAAAATTGCAATCCAATTCATTGACAACTGGAACAACTTTTATGGCAAACATGATATGTATGCAAGGGATGGGGTACATCTCTCTGGGGCTGGGGTGGTAGCACTTGCAAACTCAATTGATAAGGCCATTGGTGAAATGCCTATGATTTTAAACTGATAGAAGATAGAGGTATGGGTGTGTGTGGG
Organism: Cherax quadricarinatus; assembly: GCF_026875155.1. NCBI lineage: Eukaryota > Metazoa > Arthropoda > Malacostraca > Decapoda > Parastacidae > Cherax > Cherax quadricarinatus. Next base: position 3,737,733 of record NC_069496.1, read on the forward strand.
AAAACAAGCAGGTTGCAACACTAGGGTTGGAATCAGTAAATGTATAAAAGGCATTCAGCATGAAGTTATAAATAAAGACAATAGATCAGGTCAGCAAACAAAGGGGGACAGCAGAGGGCAGCAAGGGATTAGCTCCCTTAAGGTTTACTATACTAATAGCAGGAGTGTAAGAAATAAGATAGATGAGCTAAGATTAATTGCAAGTGCAGGAAACATAGATATTATTGCTATAACAGAGACCTGGCTCAATCTGAAAGATAGAGAGATGCCCTCTGAATGTCACATACAAGGCTATAAATTATTCCACACTGACAGGGTCAACAAGAAGGGTGGTGGAGTAGCGATGTATGTCAGAGACAATTTAAATTGATGTGTTAGACAAGATATAAAATTAGAAGCGTCAGCCACTGAATCTGTTTGGTTACAGCTTCTCGAGGGCCGAGAAAAACTAGTTTTGGGTGTGATTTACAGGGCCCCAAATCTTGATAGGGAGTGCAGTAAACTTCAATGGGACGAAATTCGTAAGGCATCTACATACGAAAATGTTGTGCTAGTGGGAGATTTCAACTATAGACAGATTGACTGGAGCAATTTGACAGGAAATTTAGAGTCATGTGACTTTCTTGATACGATCCAGGATTGTTTTTTAAAACAGTTTGTGACAGAGCCAACTAGGGGAAATAACCTCCTTGACTTGGTTCTTGCCAGTAGGGAAACACTAATTAATAATCTTGAGGTTAATGATGAACTTGGGGAAAGTGATAACAAATCACTCAGTTTTAATATATCATGGAATTCCCCTAATAATGGCAATCAAGTCTCCGTCCCTGACTTTCGCTTGGCTGATTTCATAGGACTGAAAAATTACTTAGGTGGGCTGAACTGGAATGACCTGACTAAGGGTCAGGTAGGTGGTGATGGATGCCGATATGACGCTTTCCAGGGCATAGTTCTAGATTCTCAGTCAAATTATGTTCCAAATAGGGAAATCAGATCAAACAAAAATGATCCTAAATGGATGAACAATAGATTAAAATATCTAATTGGTCAAAAGAGAGGCATATATAGGCAAATCAAAACAGGAGAGGGGCAATTAAGAAATCGATATATTCAGTTAAAGAGAGAAATAAAAAAAAGGAATTAGAAAAGCAAAAAGAGATTATGAGGTTAAAGTTGCAAGAGATTCGAAGACTAACCCAAGAGGATTCTTTCAGGTATACAGAAGTAAGATCAGGGACAAGATAGGCCCACTCAAAAGTTCCTCGGGTCAGCTCACTGACAGTGACAAGGAAATGTGTAGAAGTTTTAACACATACTTCCTCTCAGCTTTTACACAGGAGGATACCAGCGATATTCCAGAAATGACAAATGATGTGGAACAGGACGATAATAAACTGTGCACGATTAGGGTCACAAGTGACATGGTCCTTAGGCAAATAGATAAATTAAAACCTAACAAATCCCCAGGCCCTGATGAACTGTATGTAAGGGTTCTAAAGGAATATAAAGAGGAGCTTAGCAAACCTTTGGCTAATCTTTTCAACATATCACTACAAACTGGCATAGTGCCAGATAAGTGGAAAATGGCAAATGTGATACATTTTTTCAAAGCAGGTGACAGGTCCTTAGCTTCAAACTATAGACCAATAAGCCTAATCTCCATACTGGGAAAATTTATGGAATCAATAATTGCCGAGGCAGTTCGTAGCCACCTTGAAAAGCATAAATTAATCAACGAATCTCAGCATGGTTTTACAAAGGGGGCGTTCCTGCCTTACGAATTTGTTAACTTTTTTCACTAAGGTATTTGAGGAGGTAGATCATGGTAATGAATATGATATTGTGTACATGGACTTCAGTAAGGCTTTTGACAGGGTCCCACATCAGAGACTATTGAGGAAAATTAAGGCACATGGAATAGGAGGAGAAATTTTTTCCTGGATAGAGGCATGGTTGACAAATAGGCAGCAGAGAGTTTGCATGAATGGGGAGAAATCAGAGTGGGGAAGCGTCACGAGCGGTGTTCCACAAGGGTCAGTGTTGGGCCCCCTGCTGTTCACAATATACATTTGTAGATGAATGGTTCAGAGAACTGACATGTTGATAAATTAGACACATGTGCAACTCTTGGGTATCTTTGCCGATGACACGAAAATAGGCCGTCGAATTCATTCTGACGAGGACATTAGAGCACTCCAGGAAGATTTGAGTAGACTGATGCAGTGGTCGGAGAGGTGGCAGATGCAGTTTAATATAGACAAATGCAAAGTTCTAAATGTTGGACAGGACAATAACCATGCCACATATAAACTAAATAATGTAGATCTTAATATTACGGATTGTGAAAAAGATTTAGGAGTTCTGGTTAGCAGTAATCTGAAACCAAGACAACAGTGCATAAGTGTTTGCAATAAAGCTAATAGAATCCTTGGCTTTATATCAAGAAGCATAAATAATAGGAGTCCTCAGGTTGTTCTTCAACTCTATACATCCTTGGTTAGGCCTCATTTAGATTATGCTGCACAGTTTTGGTCACTGTATTACAGAATGGATATAAATGATCTGGAAAATGTACAAAGGAGGATGACAAAGTTGATCCCATGTATCAGAAACCTTCCCTATGAGGATAGACTAAGGGCCTTGAATCTTCACTCTCTAGAAAGACGTACAATTAAGGGGGATATGATTGAGGTGTATAAATGGAAGACAGGAATAAATAAAGGGGATGTAAATAGTGTGCTGAAAATATCTAGCCTAGACAGGACTCGCAGCAATGGTTTTAAGTTAGAAAAAATTCAGATTCAGGAAGGATATAGGAAAGTACTGGTTTGGTAATAGAGTTGTGGATGAGTGGAACAAACTCCCAAGTACAGTTATAGAGGCCAGAACGTTGTGTAGCTTTAAAAATAGGTTGGATAAATACATGAGTGGGTGTGGGTGGGTGTGAGTTGGACCTGATTAGCTTGTGCTACAAGGACGGTTGCCGTGTTCCTTTCCTAAGTCAAGGTGACCTGACCTGACTAGGTTGGGTGCATTGGCTTAAGCCGGTAGGAGACTTGGACCTGCCTCGCATGGGCCAGTAGGCCTGCTGCAGTGTTCCTTCGTTCTTATGTTCTTATATCTAGGAGAAACTTGAAAAACAGGAGGAGAATGAGGTAATCAGTCCCTCAACCTTGAGTCGAGATTGATGGACTGACCACATCGACTCAAGGTTGAGGGACTGATTACCTCATTCTCCTCCTGTTTTTCAAGTTTCTCCTATATATGGACTGATGAAGCCACTGTGTGGCGAAACGTTTCCTCAATAAAGATATCCAAGAGTTGCACATGTGTCTAATTTATCCACATGTGTCTCATCAACTGTTCGGTACTGTTTACCATTACTTCACGCAAAATTAAGAAGCAAGAATAAGAACAGGAAAAGGTTAGAACAAGACGAAGAAGAAGAAGCAAGAAACGAACTAAGAAGTATAATTAGCAAAAGTAAGGTGAGGTCAGGGACCAGGTGTTTTTGACCCCCGTGTTAGTCCAGGTCGGGTCAGCAGATGTGATTGAAAGGTTTGACCAGAAGGTACCCAGCAATCTCGTCTGAGGATCATTGGTTCAGACGTGGGACTAAGGTTAAGCGTGTTTTAAGGTGTTTGACAAGACTTCCACACAGCATGGGCGCGTTTCCTTAAGACACCTGCTGTCCTTGTTCACGTAGGAGTAAATAGGTGCTTGGGTGTTTGTCGACTGGTGTGGGTGGCATCCTGGGGACAAAATTAACCTAAGTAGCGGGAAATGCTCTGCATAACCAGGGACTTTCTATATAATATGTCACTGATGACCTAATCTGACTAGGTTGGGGCTTTGGCTTGGGCTGGTGGGGGACTTGAAAATGTCTCGCATGGGCCAGAAGGCCTGCTTCAGTGTTCCTTCTTTCTTATGTTCTTATGATGTCAGATATGGGCTTTATACGTAGTATCATGTACTTCTAGAAATTAATTATTATCATTATTATTATTATGATTATTACACAGAATAGGTGGATAAATTTATCTTGTGGATCGAGGCATGGCTGAGAGGCAACATACATGGGGAGAACAGAGTGGGGACGGAATACACGGTGTTCCGCATGGGTCAGTGCTGGGGCCCTTGAATTCAATTCAATTCAAAGTTTATTCTCTATAAGGATTACAATGAGTGTTCAGTGGTCAGTCGTCACGTGAGGTCACAGACCCTGAGCTGCTTTGGGGATTAGCGTGAACGGTTACAAAGCATGGCTTGCTTCTGCAGTGTTTTAAAAATTGAGGTTGGAGAGTTGAAGGAGGAGGTCTTGCTTCTCCAGGAGAAGATTAGGAGGCTGAAGGTCCACCTCAATGGGTCTGGGAGAGAGTGTGAGGTGGCTGGAGTTGTGGGGAATGAGGCTTCTAGCAGTGAGGTGCAGTCTGTCTCTCGCTGTGAGAAGGCTGTAGGTGGGGAGGTAGCAACGGCTACCAGCAGTGAGGTGCAGTCCAGCACCTGCTACAAGTGGCGAGTGGTAACTAGTAATGGGAGGAGAATCAGAATAAGGAAAGTTAAGAGTGAAGATCTGAAGGTAGGAAATCGCTTCTCTGTTCTTCAGGATGAATGTACTTCAGTGGCCAGTGAAGGTAAGGGTACTACTGCCCCTGCTAACAGAGGTAAGCGCATTCTTGTGGTTGGTGACTCTCAGGTAAGATATATTGACCGTGCTTTTTGTAATAGGAAATAAGAGATGAGAGATAGTGTGCTTCGCTGGAGCTGGTGTTGGGGACATAGTTAACAGGCTGGATAATATCATGTCAGGTAATGGGAACAAGCCCATTATCTGTCTCAGTGCTGGTGGAAATGATATTGGGAATGGTAGGAGAGAAGAGCTGCTAGGAAAGTACAGGTCAGCTATAGATTTCATTAAGTCTAAGGGAGGGGTCCCAATCATATGTAGCATCTTGCCTAGAAGGGGAGTAGGAAATGAATGGTTGTCTAGGGCAATTCGTCTAAATTGCTGGCTAGACAGATACTGCAAGGAACTTGCAATCCCATTCATTGACAACTGGAACAACTTTTATGGCAAACATGATATGTATGCAAGGGATGGGGTACATCTCTCTGGGGCTGGGGTGGTAGCACTTGCAAACTCAATTGATAAGGCCATTGGTGAAATGCCTATGATTTTAAACTGATAGAAGATAGAGGTATGAGTGTGTGTGGGAAACAAGCAGGTTGCAACACTAGGGTTGGAATCAGTAAATGTATAAAAGGCATTCAGCATGAAGTTATAAATAAAGACAATAGATCAGGTCAGCAAACAAAGGGGGACAGCAGAGGACAGCAAGGGACTAGCTCCCTTAAGGTTTACTATACTAATAGCAGGAGTGTAAGAAATAAGATAGATGAGCTAAGATTAATTGCAAGTGCAGAAAACATAGATATTATTGCTATAACAGAGACCTGGCTCAATCTGAAAGATAGAGAGATGCCCTCTGAATGTCACATAAAAGGCTATAAATTATTCCACATGACAGGGTCAACAGGAAGGGTGGTGGAGTAGCGATGTATGTCAGAGACAATTTAAATGTTGTGTTAGAAAAAGATAAAAAAGTAGAAGCGTCAGCCACTGAAACTTTTTGGGTTTTACAGTTTCTCGAGGGCCGAAAAAAAACTAATTTTGGGTGTGATTTACAGGGCCCCAAATCTTGAAAGGGAGTGCAGTAAACTTCTATGGGACGAAATTCGTAAGGCATCTACATACGAAAATGTTTTTGCTAATGGGAGTTTTTCAACTATAGACAGATTGACTGGAGCAATTTGACAGGAAATTTTTAGAGTCAGGTGACTTTCTTGATACGATCCAAGATTGTTTTTTAAAACAGTTTGTGACAGAGCCAATAGAGGAAATAACCTCCTTGATTTGGGTTCTTGCCAGTGGGGAAACATTAATTAATTAATCTTGAGGTTAATGGTGAGCTTGGGGAAAATGATCACAAATCACTCAGTTTTAATATATCATGGAATTCCCTAATAATGGCAATCAAATCCCCCGTCCCGACTTTCGCTTGCTGATTTCATAGGACTGAAAAATTACTTAGGGGCTGAACTGGAATGACCCGACTAAGGGTCAGGTAGGTGGTGATGGTTGCCAATTTAAGCTTTCCAGATCATAGTTCTAGCTGCTCAGTCAAATTATGTTCCCAAAAGGGGAAACAGATCAAACAAAAATGATCCTAAATTGATGAACAATGGATTAAAATATCTAATTGGTCAAAAGAGAGGCATATATAGGCAAATCAAAAGAGGAGAGGGGCAATTAAGAAATCAATATATTCAGTTAGAGAAATAAAAAAGGGAATTAGAAAGGCAAAAAGAGATTATGAGGTTAAAGTTGCAAGAGAATCGAAGATTAACCCAAAAGGATTCTTTCAGGTATACAGAAGTAAGATCAGGGACAAGATAGGCCCACTCAAAAGTTCCTCGGGTCAGCTCACTGACAGTGATAAGGAAATGTATAGAATTTTTAACACATACTTCCTCTCAGTTTTTACACAGGAGGATACCAGCGATATTCCAGTAATCATAAATTATGTGGAACAGGACGATAATAAACTGTGCACGATTGGGTCACAAGTGACATGGTCCTTAGGCAAATAGATAAATTAAAAACCTAACAAATCCCCAGGCCCTGATGAACTGTATGCAAGGGTTCTAAAGGAATGTAAAGAGGAGCTTAGCACACCTTTAGTAATCTTTTCAACATATCACTACAAACTGGCATGGTGCCAGATAAGTGGAAAAGGGCAAATGTGATACCTATTTTCAAAGCAGGTGACAGGTCCTTAGCTTCGAACTATAGACCAAAAAAGCCTAACCTCCATAGGGAAAATTTAGGGAATCAATAATTGCCGAGGCAGTTCGTAGCCACCTTAAAAAAGCAAAAAATTAATCAACGAATCTCAGCATGGTTTTACAAAGGGGCGTTCATGCCTTACGAATTTATTAACTTTTTTCACTAAGGTATTTGAGGAGGTAGATCATGGTAATGAATATGATATTGTGTATATGGACTTCAGTAAAGCTTTTGATTTGGGTCCACATCAATGACTATTGAGGAAAATTAAAGCACATGGAATAGGAGGAGAAATTTTTTCCTGGATAGAGGCTTGGGTTTACAAATAGGCAGCAAGAGTTTGCATAAATGGGGAGAAATCAGAGTGGGGAAGCGTCACGAGCGGGGTTCCACAAGGGGTCAGTGTTGGCCCCCTGCTGTTCACAATTACATAAACGACATAGATGAGGGCATAAAGAGGGGACATCGGCAAGTTTGCCGATGACACCAAAATAGGCCGTCGAATTCATTCTGACGAGGACATTCGGCAAATCCAGGAAGATTTGAAAAAGACTGATGCAGTGGTCGGAGAAGTGGCACATGCAGTTTAATATAGACAAATGCAAAGTTCAAATGTTGGACAGGGGCAATAACCATGCCACTATAAACTAAATAATGTAAATCTTAATATTACGGATTGCGAAAAAGATTTAGGAGTTCTGGTTACAGTAATCTGAAACCAAAAACAACAGTGCATAAGTGTTCGCATAAAGTTAATAGAATCCTTGGCTTCATATCAAGAAACATAAATAATAGGAGTCCTCAGGTTGTTCTTCAACTCTATACATCCTTGGTTTTTGGGCCTCATTTAGATTATGCTGCTCAGTTTTGGTCACCGTATTACAGAATGGATATAAATTCTCTGGAAAATGTACAAAGGAGGATGACAAAGTTGATCCCATGTATCAGAAACCTTCCCTATGAGGATAGACAAAGGGGCCCTGAATCTGCACTCTCTAGAAAGACGTAGAATTAGGGGGGATATGATTGAGGTGTATAAATGGAAGACAGGAATAAATAAAGGGATGTAAATAGTGTGCTGAAAATATCTAGCCTAGACAGGACTCGCAGCAATGGTTTTAAGTTAGAAAAATTCAGATTCAGGAAGGATATAGGAAAGTACTGGTTTGGTAATAGAGTTGTGGATGAGTGGAACAAACTCCCGAGTACAGTTATAGAGGCCAGAACGTTGTGTAGCTTTAAAAATAGGTTGGATAAATACATGAGTGGATGTGGGTGGGTGTGAGTTGGACCTGATAGCTTGTGCTACCAGGTCGATTGCCGTGTTCCTCCCTTAAGTCAATGTGACCTGACCTGAATAGGTTGGGTGCATTGGCTTAAGCCGGTAGGAGACTTGGACCTGCCTCGCATGGGCCAGTAGGCCTTCTGCAGTGTTCCTTCGTTCTTATGTTCGTATGTTCTTATATGGGAATCTTTATTCAGGAAACGTTTCGCCACACAGTGGCTTCATCAGTCCGATACAAAGTAGAAAGGCGTAAGGAGAGGAGGAGTTTGAGGTAATCAGTCCTTCAGTCTGGAGTCGATGTGTTCAGTCCATCAATCTTGTAGAATGTACAGCATAGTCCGATACTTTGTATCGGACTGATGAAGCCACTGTGTGGCGAAACGTTTCCTGAATAAAGATTCCCATATGCTGCATAAGTGTCTCAATCTTCAACTTGTCGGTTTTTCAAACCATTCATCACAAACATAATATAGTAGGTTTCGTCAGTGTTAAGCGTAAGTTTATTGGCTGTCATCCAAGTCGATATTTTGATCAGCTCCTCGTTAACAATGGTGTTGAGGGTGGCAAGATTAGGGTGAGAGATGACATAAGTCGTGTCGTCAGCAAAGAGAATGGGTTTCAGGTGTTGGGATACATTTGGAAGACCATTGATGTATTTGAGGAAGAGCAGGGGACCAAGGACACTTCCCTGCGGAACTCCAGTATCAAGTGGCCGTGTTGTTGATGCTGTGTCTTCAATGGTGACATACTGATACCTATTAGTAAGGTAAGATTTGAAATAAGCAAGTGCATGGCCTCTTATACCGTAATGGTCAAGTTTGTGGAGCAGGATGTCGTGGTCTACTGTGTCAAAAGCTTTTCTTAGGTCAATAAAAATTCCTAGTGGATATTCCTTATTTTCCAATGCTGTGTAAAGCAGATCTAGCATTTTTATAATTGCATCATTAGTGCTTTTATTTTTCCTGAATCCAAATTGGCAGGGGTTGAGTATGTTTTGTGCCGTTATAAATGAATATAGTCTCCTGTGCACGAGTTTCTCAAAGATTTTGGATAGCAATGGTAAGTTTGATATTGGCCTATAGTTGTTTAAGTCTGTAGGGTCACCACCTTTATGTATTGGTGTAACCCTTGCCATCTTGAGTAGTTTCGGGAAGGTGCTAGTTTCTAGTGACTTGTGAAAAAGTAATGAAATAGCATGCGAAAGGACATGGGCCGCTTGCTTGTACAGTAATGGTGGGACATGAGACAGATTCCCTGAGTTATTTTTAAGTGACTATAATCTGGGTGACTTCCGTGGGCTCAGTTGGTGCAAGATAGAAGGAATTTGGGAAATTCCCATCTAGGTAGTCCCCGGCATGGGCATTGGTATGTGGGATTTTATTGGCGAGATTAGATCCTATGGTTGAGAAGAAGTTGTTTATCTTGTTAGCTGTGTCAGTGGGATGTAGTGGTGTTTCATTAGGTTTAGTTAGGACAATATTCTTGGTTTTTTTCAGTTTGTGGGTCCCTAGAATCTGAGTGTTTTCCAGGTCTTTTTTATATCTCCACTAGTGTCTGTGAATCTACTGGAGTAGTATAGTTGTTTGGCTTTCTTTATTACTTTGGTGAGAACTGATGAATAGTGTTTAAGAATATCTTTGTGTATTAAGCCCTGTCTATATTGCTTTTCATATTGGTGTTTCTTGTCAATGGATTTCAGAATGGTGCTAGTTAGTCATGGGCAACCAAGCCATTTGTTTGTGATCTGTTTCGTTTTTATAGGACAATGTTTTGTTGTATAGTCTAAGTAATTTGTTAAGAAAAATGTCTGTCCAATCATCAATACCACGGGCCTGGAGATTAAGACACTTATGCAACATATGGGAATGATGAAATTAAGACACATGTGCAACATCTGGGTATCTTCATTGTAGACGTTTCGCCATGCAGTGGCTTTATCAATACAAATTCCAGGACATAACTTGAAGATAGATTAGTAGACTAAGGGTCAGTAGGTGTGATGGATGCCGATATGACGCTTTCCAGGGCATAGTTCTAGCTGCTCAGTCAAATTATGTTCCAAATGGGAAATCAGATCAAACAAAAATGATCCTAAATGGATGAACAATAGATTAAAATATCTAATTGGTCAAAAGAGAGGCATATATAGGCAAATCAAAACAGGAGGGGCAATTAAGAAATCGATATATTCAGTTAAAGAGAGAAATAAAAAAAGGAATTAGAAAAGCAAAAAGAGATTATGAGGTTAAAGTTGCAAGAGAATCGAAGATTAACCCAAAAGGATTCTTTCAGGTATACAGAAGTAAGATCAGGGACAAGATAGGCCCACTCAAAAGTTCCTCGGGTCAGCTCACTGACAGTGATAAGGAAATGTGTAGAAGTTTTAACACATACTTCCTCTCAGTTTTTACACAGGAGGATACCAGCGATATTCCAGAAATGATAAATTATGTGGAACAGGACGATAATAAACTGTGCACGATTAGGGTCACAAGTGACATGGTCCTTAGGCAAATAGATAAATTATAACCTAACAAATCCCCAGGCCCTGATGAACTGTATGCAAGGGTTCTAAAGGAATGTAAAGAGGAGCTTAGCAAACCTTTGGCTAATCTTTTCAACTTATCACTACAAACTGGCATGGTGCCAGATAAGTGGAAAATGGCAAATGTGATACCTATTTTCAAAGCAGGTGACAGGTCCTTAGCTTCAATCTATAGACCAATAAGCCTAACCTCCATAGTGGGAAAATTTATGGAATCAATAATTGCCGAGGCAGTTCGTAGCCACCTTGAAAAGCATAAATTAATCAACGAATCTCAGCATGGTTTTACAAAGGGGCGTTCCTGCCTTACGAATTTGTTAACTTTTTTCACTAAGGTATTTGAGGAGGTAGATCATGGTAATGAATATGATATTGTGTACATGGACTTCAGTAAGGCTTTTGACAGGGTCCCACATCAGAGACTATTGAGGAAAATTAAGGCACATGGAATAGGAGGAGAAATTTTTCCTGGATAGAGGCATGGTTGACAAATAGGCAGCAGAGAGTTTGCATAATGGGGGGAAATCAGAGTGGGGAAGCGTCACGAGCGGTTTTTCCAAGGGCAGTGTTGGGCC
>NC_069496.1:3749484-3766970 GCF_026875155.1 Cherax quadricarinatus
TAACGATAAAACCTTCTTTGTATATTTTTGTTCTAGTTATTTGAGCCTTTGTCAGATGTCATGTTATATTACAATTTTTATATATGTAAGGCTTTGTATCAATGAATGTGTATATATGTCAGTTCACGACCCTGCAAGTTATTGTTGCATGTTTTGCAGCAATATCTTGCGAGCATATAGGTGCAATCCGTTTTGTCAGTTCATTTGATTGAGATCTATCCTGTTTCTTTATTTTTATGTTAAACTGTATTGGTTTTAAATAAAATATAAAAAAAAAATAGTTCCTTCAATTCTGTAAGAGACTCGTCATCTATGATACAAACTTTACACTCGTACGAAGCACCACTTGTAACTACACTGTAAGAATTAGTATCTTCTTCAAAGGAGTTTAAACTAAGATTAACTTCTCTACGATGGTACCGTTTAAAATATTGACGTGATACATTCTTTCCTTACCATTGACATCCAAGATATAATCTATCTTATTACAGACCTTCACTACTTTATACGGTCCGTGCCAGGTAATTAGCAATTTGTTGGACTTGTCAGGTAGAAGAACTAAAACTTCACCAATATTAAACTTACGCTTGGAGCTTTTATGGTCAAAATAGGTCTTGTAAGTTTCCATAGATATCTCTAGGTTTTTAATGACCAAATCGGCAGTTTCTTCTAATCTTTCCCTCAGATCTAAAAGAAACTGATAGCTGTTTTGAACCCCAGGTTTAATATCTTTGGACCAAGTTCATTCAAGATAAATAGTGGTCCACAAGCTTGTTTCCCTTAAAGCAATTCAAAAGGGGAATAACCAAGGGAATCACTAGGAATCTCGCGCATTGCAAAAAGAGCACATGGTAGAAATCTATGCCAATCCGTTGGTTTAAGAATACATAGTTTCTTTAATAATGACTTTAGGATGGTATGTTGTCGCTCCACTCTTACGTTACACATTGGATGGTAAGGTGTAGTAAAAAGAGGTTTAACACCCACAAGTTGATAAACCTGTTCCATTAATTCTGAAGTGAATTGTGCCCCTTGATCCGACAGAACTTCACGAGGTATACCTACACATGAAGAAATAGAAAATAATGCTTGTGCGACTTCAATGGAAGTAATGTATTTTAAGGTTACCGCCTCTGGGAAGCTGGACACAGAGTCAATCATAGTTAAAACATATTTGTGTACGAATGGTATATAATACCGACAAGATGAGATTAAGACACATGTGCAACATCTGGGTATCTTTATTGTAGACGTTTCGCCATCTAGTGGCTTTATCAATACAAATTCTAGGACATAACTTGAAGACAGTAGAACTATGTACAGAAGATGAGGTAATCAGTCCCTCAACCTAGGAGTAGGTGCGAAGAGCACCATAGTCGAGGAGATTCTGAAGCAGAAGAAAGGAGCCTGGCACTTATATAGTAACGTCAGGTGTAGCAGACGAGGGCATATTCACTGGTAGGCGGGATTCCCCAGTGGAAGTAGGTCCTTCCCAAAGAGATGGGTTAGTTGTAGTAGTAGTAGTTGTCGTAGTCTTGAAGGTTATGTACATGTCCTCAGAATTAAAGATTCCATGATGTTGCATAACCATTCGTACACAACTTGTCAGACACTGCAACATCATGGAATCTTAATTCTGAGGACATGTACATAACCTTCAAGACTACGACAACTACTACAACTAACCCATCTCTTTGGGAAGGACCTACTTCCCATGGGGAATCCCGCCTACCAGTGAATATGCCCTCTTCTGCTACACCCGACGTTACTATATAAGCGCCAGGCTCCTTTCTTCTGCTTCAGAATCTCCACGACTATGGTTGCTCTTCGCACCTACTCCTAGGTTGAGGGACTGATTACCTCATTTCTGTAATAGTTTTTATTGTCTTCAAGTTTTTTGCCCTAGAATTTGTATTGTTTAAAGCCACTGGTTTGGCAAAATTTCTACAATAAGAAAACCGGGATGTTGCAATGTGTTTTTTAAACATTTTTTTAAACTGATGAACGGGGGGTGATGGGGCCCCAAACTATACCCTACTCCCAAACCCTTGCAAAGGGACCGAAAAAATTTGGGAAATTTTACCATGGGAAACTCTCCTAGTTTACCCTTTTTTGGGGAAAGCTGCCCCATAGTACTTATAGGGGTCAGAGGAATACAGGCCAAAAAAATTATAGACCCTTTGATTTTTAAGGGGTTTTCCTATGTAAAAAAATGGCCAGGACTGGTAGGTCTGAAAAATTTTTAAAAATAGTTTTCCGGCAGCCCCGCAAAATGACTAACAGGGCTTTGACCCAAAATCATTGGGGTTTTTTCCACAGGACGCTTTAGTCTTGTTTAAAAAAATCATTTCTTGAACTCAAAAATTATAAGAAAATTTCTTTTCTGTATCACGTTTCCTTTTTAAAACTAACCCTTTTGAGTTTTTCCTTTTAAAGGGAAAGGGAAAAATCTTTTGGGCCCCCCCCCTAAATTTTATGGAGAAGTTCAATTGGTTTTTCCCCCGGAAAGAACTAATGGGGGGATAGGTTTTACCTTTGGGCTGAGCTCTGGTAAAGGGCGTTAAGTGTTTCCCGTTAAAAAAGATTTTTTTCACAAGTTTTTTTCCAAAGGTTTTTTGAGTTGTTACAGTTTTAGTGATGACTTAAGGGTGTTCCCCGAGGGTTTTGTAAATTTAAAAAACTCTGATTTAAGTTATCCCAAAATGAATCGGTTCTGGAGCTAACTGTGAAGAAAAGAAGTATTAGGGGTTTCCAACCCCTTTTTTGGAAACTCTTCCGAATTAAAAAATTTGTTTTAAGATGGGGAAAATAGCCCCCTTTTATGTTCCCAACCCAAAAAAGAAACGGGGGTTATCGGGGGAATTTTTTTTTTTTTTCCTTTAGAAAAAAATTTTCACCCCTTATGAAAAAAATCTGATGTTGGAAAAAGAATCACTTCTTCCTAAATAGTCAGTTAAAATTTTGTGGGCTTACACGTGTTTAACTAAAGGGTTTGGGAAAGCTTAAATTGAAGGGGAAAAAATTACCCGGGCTTTCCCGTGTTAACAATTGTTTACACATTCCATGCCATTTACTGTACCTTCACTAAAAGGTGCATTTATGTTAGATTCAGTGAAACACTTACCGATATTTTCACCTTTTTTCTTAGGACAGTCGGGCTGTCTATGACCCCATTCATTACAGTTGAAACACTTTACTGTGAAGGCCGTGGAATTCTTCGGTACGGAGGGTTTGGATCCCAAAGATTGCTTAGGCGCAACAGACTTATATCTGCTACACTCTTTAGGGTAGTTATTATGAGCACACGCATATATATCAGCAGCTTGTGCCATTTCCGCAGCTGTATGAATGTTTCTTTCTTTAATGAATATTCGTAAATCAGAGTTTACAGAAGAAAGGGATTGATCTCTTACCATCAGGTCTCGTAGATAGTCGAAATCGTGGTCGACAACAGCACTATCAATCCACGAATCAAAATAAAATCTTTAGAAAAAAGTGTTGTTAAGAATGCATATAATTTGTTTGGTTATTTTAATGTTTTCTAAACTTAGACCTTAAATGAGTTGTTTTCTTGAAGCCTGAGTATAGCTTTCTACAGGCTAAATTAGCAATAACATCAGAGGGTAGGGTGGAATTAGACATTTAATGCTGAACCCGACAGAAGCCAAGCCTAGTAGCCAAGAATCTGATGGCCATTCACAGAGAGTAGCAACTATCGATTATTATTATTATTTTCAAAGAAGGATAAAAGAGGGAAGCGTAACCCTAGACATTATACAGCGCCTGGTGGGGGGGGGGTGTTGGAAGGCATTCAGGCTTAATTCGGTGAACTGGACACAGATCCCAATTCCCTAGTTCAGAGTCCCTCACAACATCAAAGGAACCTTCTTGGAGGCATATCCTCGATCTGGCATATTATTCTTGAGTGTCACTTTTCTGTGAAGGTGTTTCGTGAACTTAAATATAGTCTTGGAAGGGTATTCCTAGTTCCCTTCATCTCTTTTCTGCTTTTATTCCTTCACTCTTGCCTCTAATTCCATTCTAACTGCCTTTACACCTGATAGCCTGTTCTTCAATTTCCTTCATTCTGAAACCTACCTCTCTCAACCAACTCTATCTTCTCTAGCTGACCTTTACTGTTCTGTTCTGTTCCCCTCGAGCTAGTCTTTTAACTCTTTGAGAGTACTCTTCTGTTCCTTTTTCTCTTCTCGACCTAGTCTTTCCGTTCCCTTTTTCCTTCGAGCTAGTCTTTCCTTTTCCCTTTTCTTTTCAAAGTTTTTGCAGAAATAAACTACAAGGTTCTGTCCAGTAAACCCATTTTTTCCCAGCTTTAACCAGAAATTAAAGCCCATTTGTTAAAAAAATATTTGCCCCCAAACATAAACTGACTTAATTATAACTAACAGGAACGTCTGTTACAAAAGGGGAAAACAGTCCGCAACTTTAAAACTTCCCAAAGAAGAAAATAAACAAAATTTTTTCCCGGGAAGAATACACTTGTGGGCCCAATAGCCTTCACTAAGAAAAATACACACGGTTCACAGGAGGGTTATATCAAAGTTCCCAGGCCCAACAAATGGGAAAAACTTCTAAACCAAAACCTTAGAACAAAAAAATAACGGTGTCAACCTTATTACCGTAATGACTTGACACCTAACTAATCACCCTTTTCTATTTTAAATGTTATACTCAAACCCAGTTGAACCATCGGGACGATTTTTTGCTTAAGGTTGGATCCGGGCAGGTCCCCCATGTCGTGGAACCCCTTCCATCTGAACAAAAAACAAATGAAAAATAAATAAATAAACGACTAGGAAAAAAAATATAATGATTTTTGAGTTTTTTATTTAAAAATTTAAATATAATACAAAAAAATGGCCCCCTTGGGTTTTTGTGTTGGGCGGATAGGTAAAGGCCCGGACGATCTTTGATATTAAAGAGATGTTGGTTATCCTGGGCGGGGTGGTGATAGTCCGATGTTTTGGGATCTCCTCTACAAATTGGTTGGAGCACCACAAGTAGAATAAACAAGGGTAATGTAGTCTAGTAATTGTTAAAAAAGTCCATTAACAAATGTCTTGTTCCTTTATCTGGGGTCTACCCTGGAGACCCCGCCGGGGGAAAGAGTGGAAAAAAAAAAAAAATAAATGGTTACCAATGATCTGATAATATAACATTTAAAAATGGAAAAGAGTGATAAATGCAAAATATTATGGTAACCAGCAAACAAAAGAAAGAATAAACAGTAATACTCCTGGTGATCACCCCACCGATTAGGGGAAAAAGGGGGAGGTGAAGTGACTCTCCAAACTTCAACCCCCACCCGGTAAGGTCAATTACCCGGGTAGAAACTGAAACAAATCAGACACCAAAAACTAGTTTGCCCAGCCGCCGGGGGGGGTGGTAACAAAAATCGCAATGGTTCTGGTTGTGAAAAAACCCCCAACCCCCAAACACGCCTACTTTTCCTACCCTGCAATTCCTATTTACATCAATGATTTTTTCCCAAAGTTCCCTACACCTGAAACCCTTTTCTTTGTGCAACACAAGTATTCATCTCTCCCCTAATCTTGCCACCCCAAAACCATTGTTACGAGAAATTGCTCAAAAATCGACTTGGATGAGAGCAAAAATTACACTTAACCCCTTTTTGGGCGACGGCCCCTCCGAAAAATCATTTCAGGGGGTGGCCAAATTTAAAAAAAAAAAATTATTTTCTTTATAAAAGTAGAGAATCTTTTTTTCCCATCATATAGACACCCAAAAATTTGAAAATTTTATAGAAAACTTACGGAATTATGCTCTCGCCCCAAAGTTAGCGGTCTCGGCGATGTTTACGCATCGGCGATTTTGCCACTTTGAGCCCCATTTTCGGCTAATTTCACTGTACTAGTCGACAAAAAAACATGAATATTTCGCTAGAACTCATTTTTTCTATCGAAAGGGTGCAAGAAACCACCCAATTTTGAAATTCAACTATCCAGTACAGTTTGGGCAGAATTTAGCAATTTTGCCAATTTACACAAATTTCAAAAGATGCCAATTTCCCAATAGGGGCCAGAATAAACAAGAAAGACATGCCTGGCACTAAAAAGACATTTCCTCTAGTCATTAGTACGTCTCAAGGCCCCTCTTATATTCTTTTGCTTTCCACTTTGAATTTTTATTTTCACAAAAATATAAGATTTACTGTTATGCAGACTACTGCATTAGTGTTAAAAAATGGTATAAATTTATTGGTGCACTTGTGAAAGAATATTAGACTCACCAGTTGACGTGATTGCACGCTTGGCACGATTTGTTTACTTTTGAAGTTTGGTAAAAATCGAACATTTCTGCTACTTTGAGCTCAATTTCAAGGGGACCTTTTCATTGTTAAAACAGTCAAAATCATCTATTCTGTAATATGTCTTCCATTCTATAAAATGAGACCAAGAAAACTAGAATACAACAATAAATACCATACGAAAATACACTGCAAAGTCGCTGATTTATTAAAAAAAAAGTCAAAGTTTTTTTTTCTCATTATGCACTGTGTGCTGCAGGATTTTTTTTAGACTGTGCACACTGACCACATAGACCCATTCTTTCATATGAAGGCCTACCAGCTTTCTCCCACTAGATTTGAGGCCGCTAGAATTTATGAGTACTAGTACGTCAAAAACCCCTACGCGTGAGACGTACTAGTACGACCAAAACCCTCAAAGGGTTAACGCTGACAAAACTTACTATATTATGTTTGGTAGCAGAGCAGGTGTTGCACAACTTAACATTAACATTGACAACACTCTAATTGCCAGACATAATGAGGGCAAATTCCTAGGCCTATATCTCAACAACAATCTGAATTTCAGCAACCATATCCAACACATAACAAAAAAAGTATCCAAAATGGTAGGGATCCTCCCCAAAGATACGATATAATGCCCAAACCCCCTTCTACATATCCCATTCACACTTTATCCATACCTCCCCTATGTTTTTTGTTGGGATCAATGCAGCATACACCAAAAACCCAAATAAAACCAACAAAAAGCTGCAGTAAAAATTTTAATCCTAAATCCAATCCCTGGAACCCCCCCCCACCTCTTCATGACTAAACTTATCCCTGTTCAGTACATCCACACTTACTATGGCAATCTAATTACAGGCCCTTAAAATTTCCCAATATTAACCTTGCCCTAAAATTCTTCTTGATAGTTGTAAAGGGGCCCCAAAAGGATAACATAGACAAAAACATCTTATGATATTCCCTGTGCCCGACAAAACCTTTAAAAAAAATTAAAAGTATGAAAGGACCTAAAATCTCGAAACCCCTCCCTAAAAATCTAAAACTGCGGACCTTCATCACTTTCAGAACTACCATTAGAAGCATCTCCCTAAAACCCCCCATCAGCTAACTACATGAAAAACCCACGGGGGTTTTCAACTTATACTCATTCACCCATTTGCTATAAACACATTATTACGAATTTTAAATCTTAAATAATGAATCCTAATAGTCTGGTTTTCCCTATGATACTCCGATGTAGAAACTATGTTTGTCCCAAAAAAAAAAAGCATTCACATTGCTATAATGTAGCATTGCCACAACACAATTTCCTTAATCGAAATTTTTTAGAGTTAAGAATTAATCTAAGTTGCCCGAAATCCCTAGCCTGCTAGGGCCCTAGTCCCCCATGTGTAATTAGTATTTTACAACATGAAAACCCCAAAAATTTCCCAAAATCTGTAAACCTTGCATTGCAACCTAGGGAGAATAAACTTGATTAATTGCCCCCTACCCCCATGGGCCCTTGTCTAGACTGAGCCGGGGGCTTTGACCCCCAAAAACCCTCTCCGGGTAACCCCAGGGTCCCCAATATTTTATTATACAGTGGCCCTAAACCCGGGGCTTTATCCATTTCCAGAGAGCTAGCCTTTAGTAAAATTTAATTTTCCCCTTTAAAAATAATGGAAATCAAATTAATCTGTTTCAAAACCCCAAAAAGTATTATAAAAAAATATTTTATTTTTAAAAAATTAAATATGATACAGGAAGCCATGACAAAAAAATTATAAAGCACTAAAAAAAAGGGAAAAATGACATTTAACATAAACCCTTACCTTTTTGATGACTTGTTGGTGTAGACACGTAGGGGCAAGAGGAAGATAAGTTTATTATGCTTCAATATGACGCTATATCATCTTAGGCTTATTTATCTATAAAATTCAATAATATGACTTAAAAACCCACTTAATAAATAGAAATGTAAATACTCTAAAATTAAAAAATATGTCAAAAATGTTGAAAAGAGAAAATGGTGAAAATGTTGTTGTTGGGTTTAAAGGGCTCCCAAGAGAGAAGCAGTGTTGGGGGCGGCGGGGATTCTGTGCCAACCCCATAATTAAACAATATATTTTATTTATAAATAAAAAAATATTTACATTTTAATTTATAATAAAAAAGTTTTTAGTATACACAAATAAGATTATATACATGCAGATATGTGTAAAGTACTAGAATCCCCCAAAAAAGTAGGGACTTAAACGTATTTCCTTTGGGGGCCCTTACTTCCCTTGGGGAGATGTTAGTTTAATTAGTTTGTGGGGGGAGTGCGGGAAGAGGTAAAAGGTAGTGGAAATAGCAGGCCGGCTTGTTCAGTGATGACCAACCCAAAAATTGGAGTTCTTTCGTGTCTTTTTTCTCCCGCTTCCTACCTAATTGCTTGCTACACTTAATTCTAACTTTATCGTGGTGGCCATAGCCTTTATCGTTCCTACTGGTTTAGTATCGTACATATCATAGAGCCAATAAATCACTGCAGAAGGCCTTTCTCCCCTTTCTTTTCCCCCCATTTTGTACTTTGTATGATTTTTTTCTTGAATTTTATTGTGTTTTTTCTTCTTTATACGGGCTGGCACTAGAAACTTCTTTGGGCCCCTAGTGGGGTTTTTGTGGGTTTCAAGCACTAAAACACTGAAATGAAAATATACGCAGGTCATTGGAATCGACCGAAATGGCTTGTAAAAAATGGCCAAAATGGCAGTCATGGATGGTGATCCCCATGGATACGTTGGGCGAACGTCTTAGATGAGTTTTTCGCCATTGGGAGAGCATTTTTTATGCAAAAAGTGCCCATAGTTTAATTTTGGGGTTGATGCTGCCTTTGGTCGGGGGGGCCCCTGTTTATTTACGTTATGCTAATTGTATTATATTTTGTTTGGGTTTTATTAAGCCTGTGTCTTCATGCAGTGGCCAAAAAAAACTGTTAACAAGGGCCTTTTGTTTTTTTGAGACTTTAAAAAATTTAAATTGAAAAAAATTTTGGAAAATTTAAATTTTCTTACCCAAAAAAAAATGAAAAAATTTGCAAAAAGTTGATGCAATCAGCTTGTTTTATCTTATTTCTAAGTAGTTTTTACAAAATTTATTTTTGTTTTTTTCTGTCTCATGAGGACTGTTTGCCAAATTTGTGTTTTTTTTTTTTTTTTTTTTTTTTTGTTTTTTTTTTTTGCTCCAAAACTTCTATTGTTTGAAGTTTTATTGTAAATATCAAGATGACAAGTTCTGAGGGACTAAAGGAAGAGCACGGAGTGGGTTTCTGCCGTTCCTGGGCTCTAAAAAATGATAGGGGTTTGCAACACACTCAAATTTGGCATGCTGTCCATGAGTTTTCATAAACAAAATATGAATATTAGGAATAAGTTACTGTATTTGTTTTTTTTTTTTTTTTCAAAGGTAAAAATAGGAGTTCTGATTTTTTTTTACACAATACTGATGATGAGGTTCTTTAATTTTAAGGGTTTGCAATATGTTTTCCATTTTGTTTTATTGACTTATTCTCCCCAAAAAATTTTTAAAAAAAAAAAATTAAAATTTTTTATACTGCAATCTATTAAAAATTTCTCGCAAAAAACTTTGAAATTTAGATAAATTTTAATTTTATCTTTCATCTGATGTTGCTGAAAAAAAAGTACTCTTACCCTTTTGTAGGCCCGGGTGGGTTTTTAAATACAATTTTGTAGGCCAGGGTGGGTTTTATAAAAACAATTTTGTAGGCCAGGGTGGGTTTTATAAAACATTTGTAGGCCGGGGGGGTTTTATAAATACAAATTTTTCAATATCTTGCAAATTTGCAACAAAAATCAATAAAACAAATTTTTGGATGCAAACTGCTTTTTAAATCACTGATAAAGTTTCATTTTAAATTGGCCAAAAAAAAAAAAATGAAAAAAAAAGGGGTGCCCCCGTGCAGGTTACTGTTAGGTACTGGCCTGTTTCTCAAGTCAGGTGACCCAACCTAAGTGTCCACTCCTGGTCAGTCAAAAGGTTCACAACTCACTCCCGAGTAGTCTCAAACCCCAGGTCTAATTCTAGGTTTTTTATTTTTTTACAGATCCCTTGCACGGGATTATCGATGAAAATTCCTGTATGGATAAAATTTTAAATTTTTTGTGAAGAACATTTATAAGGGTTATGTAAGCAAGTATCAGTTATTTTGTACATATTGATTGCCCAACTTCTACTGGGAATTAGTCTTCCCCGTAAATCTTGTGTTTAAAAATAGTGTGTATATATAATTGTACCCTTTAACCCCTTTTAGGGTCCGTCCGTAGTTACGGCTTTAGTTTGGGTCCAAACCCTAGATCTAGTCATGAGCTCAGTCACTTGATAAAAATGTGAGTGGTAATTTGGGCCTAGATATGGAGAAAAAAATCTATGTGGGATTGTGCACCACTAAAAAAGATCCCGCAGCACCGGTATAATGAGAGAAAAAAAAAGAAATCATGATTTTTTCGATTAAAACAGCGACTTTTCGTGTTTTTTCGTTGTTTTTTATCGTTCTATTTGTGATTTCTTGGTCTCATTTGATAGAATGGAAGACACTATTACAGAATTGAGATGATTTAGATTGGTTTTCGCACTGAAATGGTTGAAACTGGTCAAAGTAGCAGAAATGTTGAATTTTTTGCCGATATTCAAGAGTAAACAAACTACCTCCCACGTCTAATAACACGTCAGCTGGTTGGGTCTAATATGCATTCACAAATTGGGTTTGATATTTATACAATTATTACTGTACCTGCATAACAGTAAATCTTCTATTTTGGTTGTGAATAAAAATTTCATTATGTGAATAAAAAACGTCCAAAATGGAATTTTTTGTAAAGCTCCAATCAGTAATAAATGAAAACAGAGGAAATGTTAGTTTAGTTCGGAATAGCTACTACTTGTTATTCTGGACCTATTTTGTTGAAATTGGAATATTTTTGAATTTTGTGTTAAATTGGACAAATTAACAATTTCCGATCACTTTAATTTGTAGTTGAAAGACAGTTGACTTGGCGATTTCTTGTGCTCATCAAAGATTAGAAGTCAATTAAACTGTGAACTTAGCTAAAGACACTTTGCCGCCACCCCTTGACATGGAATAATGTAATTGGCTTAAAAATGGGAGCAAATTCGGCAAAATTGAAAGATTCGTAAATATCGCTGACACATCAAAATTCGCGTGATGCTAATTTATCATTTTTCCATAAAATTTTCGTTCTTTTTGTTTTATTGACCTTCACAAAAAGATTTCTCTTCCATATCATAAGAAAAAATACAAATTATTTTTTTTGAAAATTCTTGGACTCTGGGGCACCATCTTCAGACTTTGGCTTGGACCCTGAAGGGGTTAAGTTGAAGAGAAAAAGATAATTTATTTTATTGTCTATATTAAGATTATGGTTTCATAGAGTTACCGAAGATCCTATCTAAGTTTTATTGTTATTAAAGACTCAGATTTACTTGGTTTTGGTCATCCTACAAAAAGAAAGAAGGTTAACATGATTAAGTTTTTTGTTTAAAAGGCTTATTTGCAGCACTCTAAAACCTTTGCTATTGAAGTTCTCCCTTAGACACTAGCCAACATAGCAATGATACCCATCATGGATCAGTGGCCTAATTTTAAATCTCCTATGCATACAGGGATGAGCAAATTAAGACTGGAAAGTGAACAAGAAAATGAGGAGTGAGAAGCAGTCACAGGTATTGAGAGCGAGAAGCAGTCACAGGTATGAGAGGGAGAAGCAGTCCCACTGGTATGAGGAGGATTGTGCACAACACGTACGGGAGCAAGGAACTGACTGTTGGAACTTCCAAAGGGGAGAAGGGAAACTAGATGCTACATCAACATACAAGGGAGCAAATGGAGAGAGAGCGGAGTGAGTAAGACCAAAGAGGAAAATGGGAGTAAGCAGGGGCACTGTTCAATAGAGAGAACCTATAATGTAGAAGGAAAACTAAGCTCATGCACACTGACAAAACAATGAAGGCAATAAGCATCCTATGATTGGCTAAGGAAGGAATTTTCTGCCTCAGCATAGAGTTTCAACAGTAGGATGAAGAGAGGCACTAAGGCATTAAACAATAAACATGATGATTAAATTCATTTATTTCTTTGAAGTAGTACATGAAATTAAATTTTTACAATAATGGGGGTTGCAGTCGAAGAGAGCCTATATTATGTCTAGGCCATTATGGACTGCTGACTTAATTTAGTGTTCTTAATGACTGATTAAAACTAAGAATTTATCATAGTTGCATAGTGTTCTATTAAATATAGTGAATCTAATTTTTACAAACAAGGATATATTATATATTAAAAATGCTTTTTAGGAAACACGATCAAGGAGTGGTTTCCAGTAGATAACAATAGTTTGACGGATGAGAATGCTAAAACTTGGGTGAGAGTAATATACTTGCTTTTAGGTAGGTATGTATACAGGTGGGACCCCCAACATTCGATGATTAATCAATTCTGATAGCTCCTTTGAATGTTCGAAAATATCGTAAGGCGAATTAATTTTCACAATAAGAAATAATGGAAATCTAATTAATCATACAAGACACCCAAAATAAAAGAATGAAAAAAAAAAAATTTACCACATGATATATTAAGTTTAATGCAATAGAAAGAATTCTACAAATAACAATTGATTAATAATAAGAATAACTGACACTTTAAATGAGGATCTGGTGATGATTAATGGGATGGGAGGAGGGGAAAAGGTGGTGGTGTTAGTGTTTAGAAGGGGGAATTCCCTTCCATTAGAACTTGAGGTATCTAGTTTTTTAGAGGTAACTTTCCTTCTTCTTTTAATGCCACTAGGACCGCCTTACACACTGTGTATTGCCACTACGATTCTTAAATCTTTCAAACCAAACTTTGCTGGCTGGCCTTTTAAATTCACTCAACATACCAGTAGTTGCAGCAATTTCTTACCAAATATCATGCAACTGCCTAGCATTTTCGCAAATGACGCTTGAGAGATAGCTATCCTCCTGCTATCTGTTTTTCATTTATCACACCATTAACAGTCTTCTCACATCTTCTAACTCTAGCGATCTATGTTTCGGAAGTTTATGTTGTCACCTTTTGCAACAACAGCTTCCTTGATTGCATTTTCTGCTCACTATAGTAGAGTTGGTTGATTGGGGTTTACTATACAACCTGGCCAGCTAGACACACGCACTCCACTTTAGCGCTTGCAATTATCTCTTTCTTCATATCATGGGGCCATGGTGACTTATTTTGCAAGCAAAACAAAGCACCAAAAACGTGATAATATGATGTTACGAATGTATACATTAGAATGACAGTGCACACTGCCTGGACTACTTGTAAACACTGGCACACACGGGGCGGTTTATCAAGCCAACATGTGGACATGTTATTCTGATTGCATCGAATAGCAGGTTTTCGATTTGAATGTTTCGAGGCAAAATTTTGCGTTAAAATGCATCAAATGTCAGATTTATCGAATGGTCGATGCCATTGAATGTCTGGGTGTCCACTGTACTTCTAAGTGGTATTTGTCAAAATATGAACTTGGGTTGTATAGTCTTAAAATTTTCAAGATTTGGGATTGGTTAGATTTATTGAGAATTCAGTATTTTGTCTAGGGTGATAAATGGCTTTGGAAGAGTTTAAATTGATTTTCAGACTGGTTATTTTAGTGTTCTTGGTATTGAATTCAAATTTTGGCTATCTAGCTTCGAGTTGCAGTAGAAAGTCGCATTATAGCATAAATGCATAATAGCCTACCAGGACTACCAGGCACAGGTCCTGGTAGGAACTATATGAATGAACTCTCATGAGTAGAACTAGACTTATTTTCTGGGAAAAGTCCCTTTAAAAATGTGATACGGTTTTTCATGTTAATGAAATTTAACATGTTATTATAGTACATGTGATTTTTGTGAAAAATCTTGAAACACTGTGACCAGTGACATGAATTATTATTTTTTTTTTTTTTTTAATTTTAGAGGTAAAGTCTTTCAAACACTCTGAAACACTGATATGGTTTAACTTATGATGAACTCTCATGTGTCTTATTAGATGTGTTACGGAAAAGTCTTTCAAACACTCTGAACATGATATGTTTTACTTGTGAATGATACCATGTGTCTTATTAGATGTGATTATTTGATAAAGTTTTTAACACTTGTTCACTGATATGGCTCTTTTTCTGTGAATGAAACTCTCATTGTGTCTTATTAGATGTGATTTATTTGAAAAAGTTTTTTAAACACTCTGAAACATGATATGGCTTTTCTTGTGATTGAACTCTCATGTGTTTATTAGATGTGATTTGTGGAAAAGTCTTTCAAACACTTGAACACTGATATGGCTTCTTGTCTTGTGAAATGAACTGTTTTTCATGTGATGTAATAGAGTGATTTTTGTGAAAAGTCTTCAAACACTCTGAACCATGATAGGTTTTTCTTGTAAATGAACTCCCTTGTGTCTTATTAGATTTGATTTATTTGAAGTTTTTAAACACTCTGAACACTGATATGGGTTTTCTTGTATGAACTCAATGTGTCTTATTAGATTTGATTTATTTGAAAAGTTTTTTAAACACTCTGAACACTGCTATGGTTTTTTTGTTGAATGAACTTCAAGTGTGTTATTAGATGTGATTTACGTGAACAAAGATTTTTAACACTCTGAACACTGATATGTTTTCTTGTGACTGAACTCTCAAGTGTGTTATTAGATGTGTTTACGTGAAAGTTTTTATACACTCTGAACATGATATGGTTTTTCTGTGAACTGAAATCTCAAGTGTTGTTATTAGATGTGATTTTCGTGGAAAAGTTTTTTTAAACACTCTGAACATGATATGGCTTTTTCTTTGAATGACTCTCATGTGTGTTAATAGATGTGATTTACATGAAAAGTTTTCCTACACTCTGAACACTTATAAGTGTTTGTCTTGGAGGGACCTTTCATACATTGTTTTTTGTTTCTTACTGGAAGGTCATTTTGATAATTAATACTGCTATTATATATTCTGCTTTTTACTATTGCATATTACTTATTATTTGAAGTTCTAAAATAATACTGTAGTAAAGATCACTTACACATATTTGTTTTCTTATCATAATGAATTATCTATTGGATTATTTGTTCAAAGTACCTAATTATTTAGATGTATTAAACTTTAAGAACATTATTTAGTTATGCATTAATTAAAACATTACCAATTATTTAAATTAATTCACGATGCCACATCAAATTTGCTGAGCAGCGAAGGATTGGCCTAGACATGAAGAGGAATAGTGTTTGGTGAGTGTGCAACAGTATAAAAATCATCCTGGTCAGACAGGGGCATGTGGTAAACAGCTAACCTTTATCTCTGTGTATCAATTAAAATTTAAAAATTGTGGGTATTTTTTGGTTTGTTTTAGACCTTATAGCACCACAGTAAAAACTAGAAATTACTTAGATAAGAAAAAAAGAAATGGGAGAGATACTTAAAAATGACAGAAATGATTAAGCAAGTATGATCAAGAGAAAAAAGAAAACACTGAATTTTTGTGTGTGATGAGGATTATCCATCCCAAGTGTTGCATATGAGAAGCCTTGGGAGTTTTATTATTGATTAAAGTGGGACAAACATCCTAGAGGCACAGAAATCTTACAGGTGTTTTTTAAACCAGGAATTTGTTTTATATTTTTGTTTAAATTGGCAAATTCCAAATTCATGAGTCCTTAATAGGGGTAAATTTTAGTAAAATGAGCCATTTTTTGCAATCAATTTATAGTGAGGAAGATTTATGAGCAAAATATTGAGACAGTGAAACTGCCTAAAATGTGCATCAAATTGAGAATTGTATTATTTTGCCCAAACTTCTAGTCATGTAATTTAATTTTTCTGGCATCAATATTACCTTTAGAAGATTCTTTATCTTCAGATGACAAATAATTTTAATATTTTTAAAAACATATTGAAACTAATGGTCTTTCAATACGAGTTGATGGACGTTAAGTGTTAAACTACAGAAACACTTCTGAGGAAGGTAAACATAAAGAAAGATAATAATAAAGACACTACTGAAATATATGTAGGAAAATATAATAACAAATATTTTATATGTTGTCAGTAAGTTAATAAAGACATCTACCAATAATGAAGATGGAATTAAAATGTGAAGATAAAATACTTGAAGTAGAGAGGACAATATAGATGATAAAATATCCTACCCACAGTCATTAATATAAGATAAAATACTTGAAGTAGAGAGGACAATAAAAGATGATAAAATATCCTACCCACAGTCATTAATATAAGATAAAATACTTGAAGTAGAGAGGACAATATAGATGATAAAATATCCTACCCACAGTCATTAATATAAGATAAAATACTTGAAGTAGAGAGGACAATATAGATGATAAAATATCCTACCCACAGTCATTAATATAAGATAAAATACTTGAAGTAGAGAGGACAATATAGATGATAAAATATCCTACCCACAGTCATTAATATAAGATAAAATACTTGAAGTAGAGGGACAATATAGATGATAAAATATCCTACCCACAGTCATTAATATAAGATAAAATACTTGAAGTAGAGAGGACAATATAGATGACTTAAAATATCTACCAGAGTCATTAATATTTTAAAGTATAAATACATTTGAACTTAGAGAGGACAATTATAGATGATAAAATATCCTACTACAGTTCTTTATAGAATAAATGTTTAACAGATGATACATTAACAATATTTTCAACAGTCCATTAATATATCATATTTATAGACCTTATAGTTCATGTACTAATAATTAGTAATTACTGTTTATCTACATATTGAAGTTGCTTTATTGTTCATAATGAGTTGATTAACTTCTAGGTATAAATTTTAGTGTTTAACACATGTTGATAATATATGTTATAGTTTTATATTATTATCAGTACAATATTATAGTAAGTTGACTTATATGTTGACTGGTTGTTGAAGGTGTAGTTGTAATTGTCAGAATAATGAGGTCACCTGAAGTCTGACATTCAGGAAGAATTCATAACAATGTAGTCACCATTACCACATTGTTCACACAGTTCTCCAGTATTTCTGCCACTTACAACACTTTCATTGTACTTGTGATGACACTAAGTATAATTCTTGTTGTTTACATCAACTGCAAAAGGAAGACAAATTAA
>NC_069496.1:3767470-3818475 GCF_026875155.1 Cherax quadricarinatus
AGCAATATTCACTATGTACATGATAAGTATAGTGACTCCACGGTAAACAAGGCGAAATAGAAGCCACAAGTAGCGCCTGCTTCAACCCTTAGAATGGGATGACAAAGGGCAACAGGAGGTGGTACCCAATAACCTCTGCTTGCCAAAACCATCTTCTTTTGGGTAGAACCCGGGCACTAGTTGAACGACGGGGGCCCCATCATCAACTCTTAGCAAACCCGGTTCGCTGGTTGGGGGGATAGCCCGAAATGAGGGGGTGTACATGCGCCAATAAGTTACGTACTCTTTGCATGCCCAGTCCCTCGGGAAAGTTTACATTTCGTTTGGTTACATCTGGTGGGGGGATTTAACCCGCCAAAGAACCCGTAACCCCGCCTGGCCGGGCGGTACTTGTAACCAGCCGGGCGGAGGGATTGTAAAAATGACCGGGCGGGATTTTTAACCCCGCCTAACCCGGCCCGGACTTGACCCGCCTGAGGGGGGTATTGTAACCCAGCCTGAGCCGGGCGGGACTTAACCCAGCCGGGGCGGGCGGCTTGCAACCCCGCCCAGCCGGGCGGGGACTTTTAAACCCAGCCGGAGCGGGCGGTACTTGTAACCCGCCTGAGCCGGGGAGTACTTGTAAACCCCCCGGAGCCCCCGGGTACTTTAACCCAGCTGGGGCCGGGGGGGTACTTGTAACCCAGCCGGAGCCGGGGGGTAGGACTCCCAAAAGTCGGTTTTTGTTGGATGCACCATAGACATGTGGGTCCTCCCGCATGATAGACATGTGGCCCTCCTGCATGTGACATGTGGTCCTCCTGCATGATAGACTGGGTCCTCCCGCATGAAACAGTGGCTCCTCCCGCCCTTTAGACATGGGCTCCCCTGCAGATAGACATGTGGGTCCTCTGATGATAGACAGTGGGCCCCCCGCTGATGGACATGTGGCTCCTCCCGATGATAGACGGGCCCTCCTGATGATAACATGTGGCTTTCCGTATAGGAAGGAGGGAAACGGGCGTTAAAAATGTTGAAATGTGGCTGAACTCCGTTGTTGGTGGCAGTCAACACAGTGTTTCTCACCCATAAATTTCCCAATCCACAGTAACGCACGTGTTACCCCCACCCGTAACCTCCCAAACCACAGTAACAACACAGTGTTACCCGTAAATCTCCCCAAAACCCAGTAAAACCAGTGTTCGTAGTAACCTCCCCAACACCACAGTAAAAAAAGAGTTAATTTATCCTCTGAACCCTGGGGTAAAAGTGTAATTCTTATGAATTACTGAATACGGATGCAGTGTAGTGCCCCACTCAGTTACAGTGACAGTGTAGTCCCCCCCAGTGAAAATGACAGTGTAGGCCCCACCGTGTACAGTGACAGGTATTGCCCCCCTCAGTGTGCAGTGACAGTGTATGCCCCATCGGTACAGTGAGAGTGTAGTGCCCCCCTAGTGTTTCAGTGCAGTGTAGTGCCCCCCTAATGAACATGCAGGTAGTCCCCACTCAGTGAACAGGACGTGTAGTGCCCCATCTTGTCATGACAGTGTATTGCCCCACTCAGTTTTCATGACAGTGTAGTGCCCCCCTCAGTGTCAGTGACAGTTTTTGTGCCCCCAACCCTGTACATGAGAGTGTAGTGCCTCACCCGTGTCAGTGATGCTCACCCAGTATACAGTGACCCCCCCCCAGTGGGTGCCCCACCAGGTACAGAGACATTGTAGGCCTCACCCCGTATACAGTGACGCAGTGTGGTGCCCCACCCAGAGTCGAGCAGTTACAAAGTGTGAGTGAACACTATCTATCTTTAAACAACAGCTTGAGAGACAAACACTACAATAATACTACTGTAATACTCAACAAGGTAAGACATAAACATTAAACAACAGCTTGAGAGACAAACACTACAATAATACTACTGGAATACTCAACAAGATAAGACATAAACATTAAACAACAGCCCTTGAGAGACAAACACTACAATAATACACTGGAATACTCAACAAAATAAGACATAACATTAAACAAAAGCTGAGAGACAAACACTACAATAATACTAACTGGAATCCCCAACAAGATAAGACATAAACATTAAACAACAGCTTGAGAGACAAACACTACAATAATACTACTGGAATCCTCAACAAGATAAGACATAAACATTAAACAACAGCTTGAGAGACAAACACTACAATAATACTACTGGAATCCTCAACAAGGTAAGACATAAACTCTAAACAAAGTTATTTTACAATATCAGTAGTCAGTCTTTGTAGGTAAATACTGTCCTGGTCTAACGTGAATCATTTACTTACAAGTGTCTACCTTCATAACTTACAAGTGTCTACCATCATAACTTACAAGTGTCTACCATCATAACTTACAAGTGTCTACCATCATAACTTACAAGTGTCTACCATCATAACTTACAAGTGTCTACCATCATAACTTACAAGTGTCTACCATCATAACTTACAAGTGTCTATCTTCATAACTTACAAGTGTCTACCATCATAACTTACAAGTGTCTACCATCATAACTTACAAGTGTCTACCATCATAACTTACAAGTGTCTACCATTCATAACTTACAAGTGTCTACCATAACTTAAAGTGTCTACCATCATAACTTACAAGTGTCTATCTTCATAACTTACAAGTGTCTACCATCATAACTTACAAGTGTCTACCATCATAACTTACAAGTGTCTACCATCATAACTTACAAGTGTCTACCATCATAACTTACAAGTGTCACCATCATAACTTACAAGTGTCTACCATCATAACTTACAAGTGTCTATCTTCATAATTACAAGTGTCTACCATCATAACTTACAAGTGTCTACCTTCATAACTTACAAGTTCTAACCATCATAACTTACAAGTGTCTACCATAATAACTTACAAGTGTCTACCTTCATAACTTACAAGTGTCTACCATCATAATTACAAGTGTCTACCCTCATAACTTACAAGTGTCTACCATCTAAATTACAAGTGTCTATCTTCATAACTTACAAGTGTCTACCTTTATAACTTACAAGTGTCTACCTTCATAACTTACAAGTGTCTACCATCATAACTACAAGTGTCTACCATCATAACTTACAAGTGTCTACCTTCATAATTACAAGTGTCTACCATCATAACTTACAAGTGTCTACCATCATAACTTACAAGTGTCTACCATCATAACTTACAAGTGTCTACCATCATAACTTTCAAGTGTCCTACCCTCATAACTTCCAAGTGTCTACCTTCATAACTTACAAGTCTCTACCATCATAACTTACAATGTCTATCTTCATAACTTACAAGTGTCTACCATCATAAATTACAAGTGTCTATTTCATAACTTACAAGTGTCTACCATCATAACTTACAAGTGTCTACCATCATAACTTACAAGTGTCTACCATCATAACTTACAAGTCTCTACCATCATAACTTACAAGTGTCTACCATCATAACTTACAAGTGTCTACCTTTATAAAATTACAAGTGTCTACCATCATAACTTACAAGTGTCTACCATCATAACATACAAGTGTCTACCATCATAACTTACAAGTGTCTACCATCATAACTTACAAGTGTCTACCATCATAACTTACAAGTGCCTACCATCATAACTTACAAGTGTCTATCTTCATAACTTACAAGTGTCTACCATCATAACTTACAAGTGTCTATCTTCATAACTTACAAGTGTCTACCATCATAACTTACAAGTGTCTACCTTCATAACTTACAAGTGTCTATCTTCATAACTTACAAGTGTCTACCATCATAACTTACAAGTGTCTACCATCATAACTTACAAGTGTCTACCATCATAACTTACAAGTGTCTACCATCCATAACTTACAAGTGTCTACCATCATAACTTACAAGTGTCTACCATCATAACTTACAAGTGTCTACCATCATAACTTACAAGTGTCTACCATCATAACTTACAAGTGTCTACCATCATAACTTACAAGTGTCTATCTTTCATAAACTTACAAGTGTCTACCCTCATAACTTACAAGTGTCTACCATTTATAACTTACAAGTGTCTACCTCATAACTTACAAATGGGCTACCTTCATAACTTACAAGTGTCTACCACATAACTTACAAGTGTCTACCATCATAAAATTACAAGTGTCTACCATCATAACTTACAAGTGTCTACCATCATAACTTACAAGTGTCTACCTCATAACTTAAAAAGTGTCTACCATCATAACTTTACAAGTGTCTATCTTCATAAACTTAAAGTGTCTACCATCATAACTTACAAGTGTCTACCATCATAACTTACAAGTGTCTACCATCAAACTTACAAGTGTCTACCATCATAACTTACAAGTGTCTACCATCATAACTTACAAGTGTCTACCCATATAACTTACAAGTGTCTATCTTCATAACTTACAAGTGTCTACCATCATAACTTACAAGTGTCTACCTTCATAACTTACAAGTGTCTACCATCATAACTTACAAGTGTCTACCATCATAACTTACAAGTGTCTACCTTCATAACTTACAAGTGTCTACCATCATAACTTACAAGTGTCTACCATCATAACTTACAAGTGTCTACCATCATAACTTACAAGTGTCTATCTTCATAACTTACAAGTGTCTACCATCATAACTTACAAGTGTCTACCTTCATAACTTACAAGTGTCTACCATCATAACTTACAAGTGTCTACCATCATAACTTACAAGTGTCTACCTTCATAACTTACAAGTGTCTACCCTCATAACTTACAAGTGTCTACCATCATAACTTACAAGTGTCTACCATCATAACTTACAAGTGTCTACCATCATAACTTACAAGTGTCTACCATCATAACTTCCAAGTGTCTACCTTCATAACTTACAAGTCTCTACCATCATAACTTACAAGTGTCTATCTTCATAACTTACAAGTGTCTACCATCATAACTTACAAGTGTCTATCTTCATAACTTACAAGTGTCTACCATCATAACTTACAAGTGTCTACCATCATAACTTACAAGTCTCTTTCCATCATAACTTACAAGTCTCTTTTCCATCATAACTTACAAGTGTCTACCATCATAACTTACAAGTGTCTACCCTCATAACTTACAAGTGTCTACCATCATAACTTACAAGTGTCTACCATCATAACATACCCAAATGTCTACCATCATAACTTACAAGTGTTACCATCATAACTTACAAGTGTCACCATCAAACTTACAAAATGCCTACCATAAAAACTTACAAGTGTCTATCTTCATAACTTACAAGTGTCTACCATCATAACTTACAAGTGTCTATCTTCATAACTTACAAGTGTCTACCATCATAACTTACAAGTGTCTACCTTCATAACTTACAAGTGTCTATCTTCATAACTTACAAGTGTCTACCATCATAACTTACAAGTGTCTACCATCATAACTTACAATTGTCTATCTTCATAACTTACAAGTGTCTACCTTCATAACTTACAAGTGTCTACCATCATAACTTACAAGTGTCTACCTTCATAGCTGACAAGTGTCTACCTTCATAACTTACAAGTGCCTACCATCATAACTTACAAGTGTCTACCATCATAACTTACAAGTGTCTATCTTCATAACTTACAAGTGTCTACCTTCATAACTTACAAGTGTCTACCATCATAACTTACAAGTGTCTACCTTCATAAAACCCAAAAAGTGTCTACCTTCATAACTTACAAGTGTCTACCATCATAACTTACAAGTGTCTACCATCATAACTTACAAATGTCTATCTTCATAACTTACAATGTCTACCTTCATAACTTACAAATGTTACCATCATAACTTACAAGTGTCTACCATCATAACTTACAAGTGTCTACCATCATAACTTACAAGTGTCTATCTTCATAACTTACAAGTGTCTATCTTCATAACTTACAAGTGTCTACCATCATAACTTACAAGTGTCTACCATCATAACTTACAAGTGTCTACCATCATAACTTACAAGTGTCTACCATCATAACTTACAAGTGTCTATCTTCATAACTTACAAGTGTCTATCTTCATAACTTACAAGTGTCTACCATCATAACTTACAAGTGTCTATCTTCATAACTTACAAGTGTCTATCTTCATAACTTACAAGTGTCTACCATCATAACTTACAAGTGTCTACCATCATAACTTACAATTGTCTACCTTCATTACTTACAAGTGTCTACCATCATAACTTACAAGTGTCTACCATCATAACTTACAAGTGTCTACCATTATAACTTACAAGTGTCTACCATCATAAATTACAAGTGTCTACCATCATAACTTACAAGTGTCTATCTTCATAACTTACAAGTGTCTACCATCATAACTTACAAGTGTCTACCATCATAACTTACAAGTGTCTATCTTCATAACTTACAAGTGTCTACCATCATAACTACAAGTGTTACCATCATAACTTACAAGTGTCTACCATCATAACTTACAAGTGTCTATCTTCATAAAATTTCAAGGTCTATCTTTATAACTTACAAGTGTCTACCATCATAACTTACAAGTGTCTATCTTCATAACTTACAAGTGTCTACCTTCATAACTTATAGTGTTATCCATCATAACTTACAAGTGTCTACCATCATAACTTTCAAGTGTCTTTCCATCATAACTTACAAGTGTCTACTTCATAACTTACAAGTGTCTATCTTCTAACTACAAGTGTCTCCCTTCAAACTTACAAGTGTCTACCATCATAACTTACAAGTGTCTACCATCATAACCTTACAAGTGTCTACCATCAAACTTACAAGTGTCTATCTTTATAACTTACAAGTGTCATCTTCATAACTTACAAGTGTCTACCATCAAACTTACAAGGTTACCATCAAATACAAGTGTTACCATCATAACTTTCAAATGTCTCCATCAATAACTACAAGTGTCTATCTTATAAACTTTACAAGTGTCTATCTTCATAACTACAATGTTTTACCATCATAACTTACAATGTTTTATCTCATAACTTACAAGTGTCTATCTTCATTACTTAACAAGTGTTCTACCATCAACTTACAAATTTACCAACATAACTTACAATTGTCACCTTTAAACTTACAATGTCTACCATCATAACTTACAAGTGTCTACCATCATAACTTACAAGTGTCTACCATTATAACTTACAAGTGTTAACCTCATAAATTACAAGTGTCTACCATCATAACTTACCCAAGTGTCTATCTTCATAACTTACAAGTGTCTACCATCATAACTTACAAGTGTCTACCATCATAACTTACAAGTGTCTACCTTCATAACTTACAAGTGTCTACCATCATAACTTACAAGTGTCTACCATCATAACTTTTCAAGTGTCTATCTTCATAACTTACAAGTGTCACTTATAACTTTCAAGTGTCCCACCATCATAACTTACAAGTGTTTTACTTCATAACTTACAAGTGTCTACCTTCTTTAACTTTATATGTCCTACCATTTATAACTTACAAGTGTCTACCATCATAACTTACTGTGTCTACCATCATAACTTACAAGTGTCTACCTTCATAACTTACAAGTGTCTACCATCATAACTTTCAAGTGTCTACCATCATAACTTACAATTCTCTGCCTTCATAGCTTAAAAGTCTCTACCTTCATAACTTACAAGTGTCTACCATCATAACTTACAATTGTCTGCCTTCATAACTTAAAAGTCTCTACCTTCATAACTTACAAGTCTCTACAATCATAACTTACGAGTCTCTACCTTCATAACTTAAAATTCTCTACCATCATAACTTACAAATGTCCACCATCATAACTTACAACTGTCTACCATCATAACTTTGAAGTCTCTACATTCATAACTTACAAGTGTCTACCATCATAACTTACAAGTCTCTACCTTCATAACTTAAAAGTCTCTATCTTCATAACTTACAAGTGTCTACCATCATAACTTACAAGTGTCTACAATCATAACTTACAAGTCTCTTCCTCCTTAACTTACAAGTGTCTACCATCATAACTTACAAGTGTCTACCATCATAACTTATAAGTGTCTACCATCATAACTTACAAGTGTCTATCTTCATAACTTAGAAGTGTCTACCATCATAACTTATAAGTGTCTACCATCATAATTTAAAAGTCTCTAATATCATAACTTACAAGTGTCTACCTTCATAACTTACAAGTGTCTACCATCATAACTTAAAAGTCTCTACCATCTTAACTTACAAGTGTCTATTTTCATAACTTACAAGTGTCTTCCATCATAACTTACAATTCTCTGCCTTCATAACTTAAAAGTCTCTACCTTCATAACTTACAAGTGTCTACCATCATAACTTACAAGTGTCTACCTTCATAACTTACAAGTGTCTACCATCATAACTTACAAGTGTCTACCTTCATAACTTAAAAGTCTCTACCTTCATAACTTACAAGTCTCTACCTTCATAACTTAAAAGTCTCTACCATCATAACTTACAAGTGTCTACCATCATAAAATTACAAGTGTCTACCATCATACTTACAAGTGTCCCACCTTCAAAACTTACAAGTCTACCATCATAACTTAAAAGGGGTTTTACCATCATAAAACTTACAATTCTCTGCCTTCATAACTTAAAAGTCTCTACCTTCATAACTTACAAGTGTCTACCATCATAACTTACAAGTGTCTACCTTCATAACTTACAGTTCTCTGCCTTCATAACTTACAAGTCTCTACCTTCATAACTTACAAGTCTCTACCATCATAACATACAAGTCTCTACCTTCATAACTTACAAGTGCCTACCATCATAACTTACAAGTCTCTACCTTCATAACTTAAAAGTCTCTCCCTTCATAACTTGCAAGTGTCTACCATCATAACTTACAAGTGTCTACAATCATAACTTACAAGTCTCTACCTCCATAACTTACAAGTGTCTTCCATCATAACTTACAAGTGTCTACCATCATAACTTACAAGTCTCTACCTTCATAACTTACAAGTCTCCACCTTCACAACTTACAAGGGTCTACCATCATAACTTACAAGTGTCTACAAGCATAACTTACAAGTGTCTACCATCATAACTTACAAGTCTCTACCTTCATAACTTACAAGTGTCTACAATCATAACTTACAAGTGTCTACCATCATATCTTACAAGTCTCTACCATCATAACTTACAAGTCTCTACCAATCATAACTTACAAGTGTCTACCTCATTTAAATTACAAGTGTCTACTTCAAAAACTTACAAGTTATACCTTCATAACTTACAAGTGTCTACCATCATAACTCTCAAGTCCCTACCTCCATAACTTACAAGTGTCTTCCATCATAACTTACAAGTGTCTACCATCATAACTTACAAGTCCCTACCTTCATAACTTACAAGTCTCCACCTTCATAACTTACAAGGGTCTACCATCATAACTTACAAGTGTCTACAAGCATAACTTACAAGTGTCTACCTTCATAACTTACAAGTGTCTACCATCATAACTCTCAAGTCTCTACCTCCATAACTTACAAGTGTCTACCATAATAACTTACAAGTCCCTACCTTCATATCTTACAAATCTCCACCTTCATAAGTTACAAGTGTCTACCATCATAACTTACAAGTGTCTACCTTCATAACTTACAAGTGTCTACCATCATAACTTACAAGTGTCTACCATCATAACTTACAAGTGTCTACCATCATAACTTACAAGTGTCTACCATCATAACTTACAAGTGTCTAACATCATAACTTACAAGGTCTACCATCATAAATTACAAGGGGTCTACCATCATAACTTTTCAAGTGTCTACCATCATAACTTACAAGTGTCTACCATCATAACTTACAAGTGTTCTACCATCATAACTTACAAGTGTCTACTTCATAACTTAAAAAGTGTCTACCACATAACTTACAAGTGTCTAAACCCTCATAACTTACAAGTGTCACCATCATAACTTACAAGTGTCTACCATCATAACTTACAAGTGTCTACCATCATAACTTTTCAAGTGTCTACCATCATAACTTTCAAGTGTCTACCATCATAACTTACAAGTGTCTAACCATCATAACTTACAAGTGTCTAACCATCATAACTTACAAGTGTCTAACCATAAAAACTTACAAGTGTCTACCATCATAACTTACAAGTGTCTTTAAAATCATAACTTACAAGTGTCTACCATCATAACTTACAAGTGTCTACCATCAATAACTTAAAGTGTCTACCAAAATAACTTACATTTTTCTAACATATAATTACAAGTGTCACCATCATAACTTACAATTTACCATCATTAATTACAAGTTTTCTACCATCATAACTTACTGTTGTCTAACATCAAACTTTCAAGTGGGCTAACATCATAACTTACAAGTGTCTACCAAACATAACCCTTTAAAGTGTCTAACATTTAACTTACAAATGTTTTAACAATCATAACTTACAGGTGTCTACCATCATAACTTACAAGTGTCTACCATCATAACTTACAAGTGTCTACCATCATAACTACCATAAAGTCTTTCATCATGAGTGTATTAAATAATGTGAGAAAGTAACATTAGTCAAGAATATTGTTTTGGCAGCAGGTTTTGTGTTAAGACTAATGTTTTACCTCAAAAAATCTCTTTGAATATTTATTGAGGTTTGGCATTAAAAAATATTCCTTAACAGAGACGTTTTCTATAAAACAAGAGGATGTATCTGTTGTAAGCTGAGACATACACCGTGAGGGGATGTCTCAGTGTATATCAACAACCACCTATTGGGCCCGACTATTTACAAACCCCGATTTTAAAACACCCAGAGTTAGATGTTTTTTAGTGTATATACAAAACACTTATTCACCAACTCATGTATTTACTTGTCATCCAAGGGGTGTATCACACAAGAAAGTAGGTGTCTCTCAGTGTATATACATCGAAGTTTTTTTAATGATTGATTTTAATATGAAAGTTTTCTTTTTTAGAGGTGATTGAATGTTTAATGACCCTTTGTTTTTTGTTGTAAGTTTTACCTCATAAACCCAAATAACCTGACTGGTTGAACTCTAATGATAACCCCCTTTGTAAAAGGTGTCTACATTGTTTGTCTGGTCTGAGACCCATCTATTGGTTACCAGATGGATGATCAAGCCTTCACAACTTTATACAGAGTATAACCTGTACCTATAAGGTATTCCTGGAGAGGGTTCCAGGGGTCATCCCCCCTCGGCTTGGTTTGAGACCAGGCCTCGTGGTGGATCAGGGTCTGATCAACTAGCCTGTTACTGCTGGCCGCACATAATCCAACGTACGAACCACAGCCAAGGTAGTCAGGTACTGGCTTTAGGTGCTTGTCCAGCGCCTGCTTGAAGACAACCAGGGGTTTATTGGCAATCCCCCTTATGTATGCTGGGAGGGAGTTGAACAGTTCTGGGCCCCTGACACTTATTGTGTTGTCTCTTATCATGCTAGTGACACCCCAGCTTTTCATTGGGGTATGTTGCATCGTCTGCCGAGTCTTTTGCTTTCATAGGGGTTGATTTTTGTATGCAAGTTTGTTATTAATCTCTCTAGGATTTTCCAGGTGTATATAATCATGTATCTCTCATGCCTGCGTTCTAGGGGGTACAGGTTTAGGAACTTCAAGCTTTCCTAATAATTGAGGTGTTTTATCTCAGTTATGCGCGCCGTGAAGGTTCTCTGTACATTTTCTAGGTCAGCAATTCCATCTGCCTTGAAAGGTGCTGTTAGTGTGCAGCAATATTCCAGCCTAGATAGAACAAGTGACCTGAAGAGTGTCATCATTGACTTGGCATCACTAGTTTTCAAGGTTCTCATTAGCCATCTTTTCATTTTTCTAGCAGATGCGATTGATACAATGTTATGGTCCTTCAGGGTGAGATCCTCCGACATGATCACTCCCAGGAATTTGTCGTTAGTTTTTCGCTCCATTGCGAGGTTGGAATTTGTTTTATACTCTGATGTAGTTTTAAATTTCTTCACATTTATCATATCGGAGTAGTTGAAATTTCTTATCATTGAACTTCATATTGTTTTCTGCATCCCATTTAAAGATTTGGTTGATGTCCGCCTGGAGTCTTGTGGTGTCTTCAATGAAGGACATTCTCATGCAGATTCGGGTGTCATCTGCATAGGAAGACACGGCACTGTAGCTTATATCCCTGTCTGTGTCAGATATGAGGATGAGAAACAAGATGGTTCGAGTACTGTGCCTTATGGAACAGAGCTTTTCACCGTAGTCACTTAAGACTAATTTGTTGACTACTACTCTTTGTGATCTATTTGTTAGGAAGTTATAGATCCATCTACCAGCTTTTCCTGTTATTCCTTTAGCACGCATTTTGTGCGCTATTACACCATGGTCACACCTGTCGAAGGCTTTTGCAAAGTCTCTGTATACTACATCTGCATTCTGTTTGTCTTCTAGAGCATCCAGGACCTTGTTGTAGTGATCCAGTAGTTGAGACAGACAGGAGCGACCTGTTCTAAACCCATGTTGCCCTGGGTTGTGTAACTGATGGGTATCTAGATGCGTGGTGATCTTGCTTCTCAGAACCTTTTCAAAGATTTTATGATATGGGACGTTAGTGCTAGTGGTCTATAGTTCTTTGCAATTTCCTTACTGCCTCCTATGTGGAGTGGGGCTATGTCTGTTATTTTCAGTAGCCTCGCAACGACCCCTGTGACCATGTTCCCTCTCAATAGGATGTTAAAAGCACGTGATAGGGTCTTTTTGCAGTTCTTGATGAACACAGAGTTCCCTGAGTCATGGCCTGGGACAGAGGGCATTGGCATGTCATTTATCTCCTTCTCGAAGACATTTGGCATCAGGCTAATATCAGATAGGTGTGTGTCTACCAAATTCTGCGTCTCTTTCATAAAAAATCATTTAGATTTTCGACTCTCAGTCTGGTTAGCCGCTTGCTAAAAACCGATTCCTATTGGGGCTAATAGCCACTCTTTCCCTTGTTTCAATGTTAGGACCCCCTTTTTTAAGAGGTGACCCAAAACGGGGTGTTGGTTTTTAAATTTTTATTTTCATAAGAAAATAAATATTGGTTTCCATTTTAAATTTTTGGCTTTTATATTTTCGGTTTCTTGACCCGTAAACCTTTAGAAGTTTATTGTTTACTACTTGACGTGCTCCCCACGTATTGCGGAATTTTCATCTTTTTGCCCCCTCGTTATTCTTTACCTTGCCCTTTAGGGAGCCCCTTTGTTCTAGAATGGGGATATGGGGGTCGGAGTATTATATGAAGTTCCTGGAGGTTTCGAGTTTTAATACGGGAAATTCACGGGGTTTTATGGTTATCGTACGGGAAAATGTCACGAAGGCCCCAAGGTTTATTAAAAACTGAAGTGTCCGGGGGCTATCATGAGTTCATATGAAATGTCGGGGACTACCCTGATGTATTAGTATGAAAATGTCCCCCTGGGGTTTTATGAATTATTTTACTGAAGTGTACTGAAGGGATCATGGGTTTATTAACGAAAAATCATGGGGGCATCATAGGTATATATGAAATGTATGAAGCTAATAGTTTATTAATACTGAAGAGTCCCCTGAAGGCTAATGATTTTTTAATATGAAATGGGGACGGTGGCTATCATGATGTATTTGTACTGAAGATGTATGGTGGGTATAGATTTTTTTAAAGAAGAATTGG
Organism: Cherax quadricarinatus; assembly: GCF_026875155.1. Classification (NCBI taxonomy): domain Eukaryota; kingdom Metazoa; phylum Arthropoda; class Malacostraca; order Decapoda; family Parastacidae; genus Cherax; species Cherax quadricarinatus. The sequence goes on from NC_069496.1 coordinate 3,781,127, forward strand.
TGGTATCATGAGTGTATTTATGAAATTTGAAGGGTCAGATTTTTAATACTGAAGATTACTGAAGGTACTGATTTATTATATGAAAAGGGGCTGAAGGGGATATGATTATTTAAACTGAAAATGTTTTGGGGGTTTAAAGAGTGATTAGTCTGAAGAGTCAGAAGGTATCATGATTATTAATACTGAAGAATACGGTGGTATCATGAGTTATCATCTGAAGTGTCACGAAGGTTCATGGGTTTTATACTGAAGGTCACTGGTCTATAGGTGATTGTAAAAGTTTTGGTGGTTCTTAGTATCAGTACGAAGTTCCTGGGGCATCATTGTGTATTAGTAAAAAGATGTCAGGTAACTACAAATTTATTAATGTGAAAAGTCAGGTGGCATCATGATTATCGTTTGAAAATGTTGAAAGGTATATGAGTTTTTTTTTACTAAGATGTCATGGGGGCTTAATGTATAGTACTAAGATGCCTGAAGGCTATCATATTTTAATATAAGATTCAAGGTGGTAATTTGGATCATATGAAGATGTCCTGGTGGCTATCATTTGTGGATTTTAATGAAAAAGTCCCGGGGGCTACATGGTTTTTTAATTGGAAAAGTCATGGTGGCATCAAGGTATCATACGAAATTATGAAGGGTTCATGGTTAAAATATGAAAGCACGGTGGCTATCTTTGTGTTCATACGAAGATTTGGGGTATTGATGGATTTTAGAAAAGTCATCTGGTATCATGAAGGGATTTAAAAATGAAGATTCAGGTGGCTATATGATGATCATTTTGAAGATGTCACGGGGGCTATATTTGGTATTAGTAATGAAGATGTCATGGGGCATATTTTGGTACAAACGAAGTGTCCGGGTGGCTATCATTAGTGTTTAGTATGAAGATGTCAGGTGGTTTCATTGTTATTTGAAAAGAAGAGGGCCTGGTGTTTTATTAAAATTATTAGGGGCGAGAGTCACGGGGGACATCTTAGGGGATTTTTAAACATCTTCATGGGGGTATTATAATAAAAAAAGTATGAACATCATGATTATTAAACGAAGAGTCATGGGGACATCATTATGTATCATATGAAAAAGCACTGGTGGCTTCTTAGTGTTCATATGAAGATGTCCTGGGGGCTATTTATGTTTTAATGAAAATGTCATGGTAACTATCATGAGTTTTTTTAATGGAAAATTTATGGTGGTATATGATGAAGTATGAAGATGTAGAAAGGATCATGGTTTATTTAAAAGAAGAAATTCATGGTGGGGATCATTTGGGGGCAGTATGAAGATGATGAAAGGTATCATGATTTATTAATACTGAAATGTTGGTGGATCATTTGTGTATCAGTATGAAATGTCCTGTGGTATCATTTTGTGTATTAGTTGAAAATGTTCAGGTTATATGATTTTAAAGTGAAATGTATGGTGGTTTAAAGAGTTTCAGTACTGAAGATGTCAGAAAAGGTATCATGATTTATTAAAATTTAAAAGTCATGGTTTGGCTTATTAGTGTATTTTATATGAAGATTTTCAGGTGGGTATGTGATTTATTATACGAAAAAGTCATATGTTCATGGAAAATTAATACTGAAGATGTCATGGTGGGATATGGTGTTCAGTACTGAATTTCATGTGGGTTCATTAGTATTTGTAAAAAGATGTCACGGTGGCTACATTTGTGTTATCGTACGAAGAGTCACTGGTGGGTATCTTATGGGTTTTGACTGAAGATGACGGTCTATCATTTGTATTTGTAAAGAAATTACTGGTGACTAATTAGTGTATTAGGATGAAGATGTACTGGGACTACATTTGTGATATATGAAATGTCACGGGACTTATGGTGTATTTACGAAGATGTCACGGTGATATCTGATGTATTTGTATGAAGATGAGGGGGATATCAGGTTATCATACTGAAGATGTCATGGGGCTATCTGAGTGTTAAGTATGAAGATTCAAAGGTGGCTTCAGAGTGTGAAGTATAAGTTCCTGGTGGTATCGTGGGGTGTAAGTTGGGAAAAGTCACTGGGGGTATCAGAGTGTGTAAGTATGAAGATTCAGGGGGCTATCATGAGGGGTAAGTATGAAGATGTCATGGGGTATGATTGCAAGTACTGAAATGTCCCTGGTGGTATATGAGTGTGTAATATGAAGATTCACTGGGGCTATATGAGGTGTAAAGGGGAAAAGTCCGGGGGGGTACAAAGGGGTAAGTACTGAAGATTCAGGTGGTATTGATGGTAAAATGAAAAAGTCATGGGGGTACATGAGTGTTAAGTATGGAGTCCTGGAGGTTTTATGGTGTATCAGTAGAGATGCCCCGGGGGTTAGAGTGTTTTATACTGAAGATGTACTGGAGTTATCATGAGTTTTATAGTATTAAGTGTCCCGAGGTACAGAGTGTATCGTACTGAAATATTGGGCTAATTTATGTATTAGAACCCAAGAAATACTGGAGGGTATAAGATGAATTTGTACAGAAATTCACTGGGATATCATGAGTTATTTGTCTTAAAATGTCATGGTGGTACATAGTGTATAAATGAAATGTCATGGTGGATATAATAGTAATCAGTATAGTGTACTGGTGACTATCATGATGATTAGTACTGAAATTACGGTACTGCCGAATTATTATCACAGAAAAGTCACTGGTGGGTATTGAGTTATTAGTTTGAAAGTCATGGCACAATTATTATTTGTACAGAAATTCCCGGCTCTATCACTATTTTATTAGTACTAAGATGTACTGTTTCCCATCGTAAGTTTATTAGTACTAAATGCCCCGGTGCCATCGTAATGAATTTTTTCGAAGTGTCATGGTGCTTCATGAGTATATTAGATGAGTTCATGGGGGGATCATGTGTATTAGTTGAAAATTCACGGGGGACTATCATGAGTGTTCATACGAAATTTCCCGGGGACTATCTGAGTGCATTGTACTGAAAGTCAGGGTGTATCGAGTTAAGTACTGAAGATGTCACGGGGGGTATCATGAGGTATTTTACGAAGATGTCAGGGGGATACATGGTGTATTTTATTTAAATGTCATGGTGATTACATGGGGATCTATGAAGATGTCCTGGGGACTTTTTGAGTGTATTTGTAGGGGGAGTCACCCGGTGTTTTTCATGAGTTTAGTATGAAGATTCCTGGGGACTATCAATGTTTGTATGAAGATGTCATGGGGACCATGAGTGTACTTTTTAGAGATGTCACTGGGGGATATAGATGTTCAGTTTTGAAGATGTCACTGGGACTAAGAGTGTATTATTACTGAAGATTTCCCGGTGACTATCATGGTGTTTAGTACAGAAGATGTCACTGGGGAATGGGGTGTATTTTTATGAAGATGTCACTGGCAATCATGAGTGTACTTGTACTGAAGATGTCACTGGGGATATCTGAGTGTATTTGTATGAAGATGCACGGGTTTATGATTTGTAGATGATTTGGTATACATGATGTATTAGTATGAAATTCAGGGTATCTGAGGTATTAGATGGGGAAAGTTTGGAATATGAGGGATTTGTAGAAGATGTCCCTGGTTACTAATGATGTATTTTATGAAGATGTCCGGTGACTATCTGATGTTTAGTTTTAAAATGTCATTGGTATAAAGTGATTAGTATGAAAGTCATGGGGGACTAATGAGTGTAAAATTTTGAAAAGGGCATGGTTCTTTTTTTGGGTTATTGTACTGAGATGTCACTGGTGATATCTGGTGTATTAATATGAAGTGTCATGGTAATCTTTTGTTAAGTAGAAGATGTCACTGGGGATTAAGGTGTATTGTAGAAGATGCACGGTGACTATATGGTGTATCAGTATGAAGAGTCATGGGGAAATATGGTGTATTAGCGAAGATTCACGGTGAACTGGTGTATTAGTACTGAGATGTCACTGGGGGACTATATGAGGTTTTGTATTGGGGAGCCTGGGATACAAAGATTGTACTTTTCTGAAGATGTCATGGGGCTATCATAAGTGATCGTACGAAGAGTCATGGTACTATCAGGTGTATTTAAAATACGAAGAGTCCGGTGACTACAGAGTGTTTTAGTATGATATTACTGGTGAATCATAGTGTATTTGTATTGAAGATGTCACGGGGACTATGTGATGTATTAGTATGAAGAATTTAGGTGACTACATGAGGTATTATAGAAGTGTCCCGGGAAATCGAGTTATTATATGAAGATTCACGGTGATACTGGTGTTTAGATGAGATGTCATGGGGACTATCATGGTTATTAGTTGAAAAATGCACTGGTGACTGTCATGAGGTATTTTTTACTGAAGATGTCACTGGGGATATCATGAGTGTATTAGTACTGAAGATTCACTGGGGGCACTGATGTTAAGTACTGAAGATGTCATGGTGGCATCATGAGTGTGTAAGTACGAAGGTTTACTGGTTGGGATCATGAGTGTGTAATATGAAGATGCCTGGGGTTATATGTGACAGTACGAAGAGTCACGGGGGTTATCGAGTTATCATAGAAATGTCATGGGGGTTTCAGGGGATTAGTACTTAAAATGTCACTGGGGCTATCAGATTATCTATGAAAAATGTCACGGGGGGTTTATGGTTATTTGAACCGAAGAATCATGGGGGGAATAAAGGTGAATGTAAGAAGATGTACTGGGGATATCTGATATTTATACTTAAGAGTCACGGTGGCTAAAAGAGTGTATTTGAATAAGATGTCACTGGGGGTATAAAAGTGAATAGTAGAATGTCATGGTGAATCATGAGTGCATTTGTTTTGAAATTACTGGTTGCCGAATTTTATACAGAAGAGCAGGTGGTATCTGAGTGTATTATTTTTTGAGACATGGCATCTAATTTTTTGTGTTTTAGTAAAAGATGTCACGGTCTTCCTATTTTATTATAATAAGATGTACTGGTGCCATGTAAGTGATTATACGAAGATGCAGGACTATATGATAAATTTGTATGAAGATGTCAGGTGGCATTGAGTTTAGTACTGAAGATGCACGGGTGAATCAGGAGTGTATCAACTGAAGTGTCCCTGGGATTCAGAGTATTGTATGAAGATGCCTGGGGGATACATGGTGTATTAGAGGGAAAATTCCGGTGACATCTGAGTGTAAAAATGAAGATGTCACTGGTGACTATCATAGTGTTTGTATTGAAGATGTCAGGGGATTTTTCATAGTTTCTACTGAAAAGTCACGGTGACTATCATGAGTGTATTAGATGAAGATGCACTGGTTTCTATATGAGTGATTGTCTGAAGATTCACTGGGGACTATAGGTGTATTGTATGAAATGACGGTGACTACCCGATGTACTTGTACTGAAAATGTCAGGGGCTATCATGATTATCATAGAAGAGTCACTGGGACTTAAAGAGGTATTAGTATGAAGATGTCACTGGGATACATGAGTATATTTGAACAAAGAGTCACTGGTGACTATCAAGTTTTAAACTGAAATGTCACGGCGACATATGAGTGTCTTTTACGGAAAGTCCCTGGTGATACTGAGTGTATTAGTTTGAAGATTCATGGTGACTGTATAGTGTATTAGTATGAGAGTCAGGTACTATCGAGTGTATTAGACTGAAGAGTCATGGTGACTATCTAGTGATAGTAGAAGATGTCACTTTTTGAATCAATTATTAGTATGAAGATTTACTGTTTCTACTAGTGTAAATTGTACTGAAGATGTCACGGTGACTATTGGTGTATTAGTAGAAGATTCACTGGGTATATGAGTGATTAGTATGAAAATTTATGGGGATTTCATGTTATAGTTGAAGATTTTTTGGGGTTTCATCAGAGTGTACTTGTATGGAGATTCACGGTGACATCATGAGTTATTAATCTGAAAATTCCTGGTGATATTTTAGTGTTTATCTGAAGATTCACGGGGATTATCATGATGTACTTGTACGAAGAGTCATGGTGCTTCCGAGTGTTTAGATGAAGATGTCCCCGGTGACTTTTTGGTGTATTTGTATGAAAAGTCACTGGTGACTTTTATGGTTTTATACGATGATGCATGGGGTATCATGAGGGATTGTATTGAAAAGTCACTGGGGACTATCATGAGTGTACTTTTGTCGAATGTCCTGGGGATTCTGGTGACGTAGAAGAAGGACGGTGTAATGGGGGTATTGTATGAAGTTCCCCGGTGACTATCATGAGTGTATTAGTAGAAATTTTCACTGGTGATACATGATGTAAATTTGTATTGAAATGTCATGGGACTTTGTGAGGTATTGTATGAAATGTCACTGGACTATCATGGGGGTTTAATGAAGATGTCACTGGGGATAATGAGTGTTTTGTACTGAAAAAGCATGGTAACTTCAGGGTGTTTTGTATGAAGATGTCACTGTGCTTCATGAGTGTATTTTAGAAGATGTCACTGGTGATTTCATGAATGTATTAGTATGAGTGCACTGGGACATCATGAGGTATTAGTACTGAAGATGTCACGGTATTCTTTAGGGGTATTGTACTGAAGATGTCACGTAACATCATGATGATTAGTACGGGAAAATGTCACGGAACTATCATGAGTGTATTGTATGAAGAGTCACTGGTGATTTTGAGTTATTATTCTGAAAATGTCCTGGGATATATGAATTATTAGTATGAAGATGTCAGGGACATATGGGGTTTGACAAATGTCACGGGGATATCTGAGGTATTGTATGAAGATGCACTGGTAAATTATGGTGTATTAGTACTGAAGATGTCATGGTAACATAGAGTGTTTATATGAAAGTCATGGTACTATCATGAAATTTTTAGTTGAAATGTCACTGGACTATTGAGTTTTATTTGTACTGAAGATGTCATGGGAAATAGTGTATTTTATAAATGTCACTTTACTATCTGAGTGTTTATACTGAAATACACTGTGACTATTAGTGTATTTTGTCTGAAGATGTCAGGGGGGGTATCATGAGGGGTTAGTCTGAAGAAAAGTCACGGTGACTTATGGTGATTAGATGAAGATGTCCTGGTGATATCAAATGTATTTGTACTAAGAATTTTTGGGACAAGTGTATGACTGAAGTGTCACTGGGGATAAATAGTTTAGTCTGAAGATGTCACTTGTGACTAATGATGTATTTTTAAATGAAGAGTCAGTGAATTTCCTGAGTGTTTTATACTGAAGATTGTGGTGATATCATGAGTGTTCAGTACTGAAAATGTCACTGAAGGTATCATGAGTTTTTAAAATGAAGAGCCGGTGGCTTCATTAGGTTTATCGTAGGAAAATGTCCGGGGGGGTATCATATGATTAAATAAGAAGCACTGGGGACATCATGAGTTTTTTTTTTTAAAGTGAAAATGTCACGGGGGTAACATGATGTATCATAGAAAATGTCACTGAAAGGGTATCAATAGTTTATTAAATGAAATGCCTGGTGGTATCATTGTGATCAGTACTGAAAATGTCCTGGGGGTACGTGAGTTTTATTGTACTGAATATCACCCGGCTATTAGAGATTAATACTGAAAATTCACGGTGGACATGAGTGTATCAGTCTGAAGAGTCACTGGGGGCTATAAGTGTATTATAATGAAGATGTCAGTGGCTTCATTAGGTTCAGTACTGAAGATGTATGGTGGTATATTAGTGTATTGTACTGAAAATGTCATGGTGGGGACATTAGTTATTAGTAATGAAATGTACTGGTGACTTATTTGTGTATTGGAGAAGTGCCGGGGGACTATCATTAAGGTTTTGTATTAAAAGGCTATCATGGGAGTATTGAATGAAAATGTCCTGAAGGATATGAGTTTATTAAAAAGAAGATGTCATGGTGATAATTTTGTTCTAGAAGATGTCAGGTGGGTATCTTGTGTATCAATGAAGATGTCACTGGTGGCTATCATTATGTATTTGTAATGAAGATGTCCTGGTAACTATCATGAGTTTATTAATGCTGAAAGTCACGGTGGTATCATGAGGACAGTACTGAAAATGCATGAAGGCTATCATGATTTATTTAATAAGAAGATGTCATGGTGGCTATTTGAGTGTTCGTAGAAATGTCAGAAGGCTTTATGAGTTTATTTAATCGAAGATGTCCCTGGTGGGTAAATTTGTGTATCATACTGAAATGTCACTGGTGGGTTCATTAGTGTATTGTAAAGAAGATGTCACTGGGGACTTTTATGAGTTTTTTTAATGGAAGATGTCAGGTGGATCATGAGGGATCATATGAAATTCATAAGGGATCATGAGTTTATTAAACTGGGAAAAATGTCACGGGGCATCAATAGTGTATCGTATGAAGAGTCACTGGTGGGATCGTGATGTGTATTAGTAAGAAAATATCGGCATCAAAGTTTAATATGAAGATGTCATGGTGGTATAGATGTATCAGACTGAAGATTCCTGGGGTATCTTATTTTAAATATGAAGATGTCAGGTGGATCATTTTTTCGTACTGAAGATTCCCCCTGGTGGCTTCATTAGGTATTAGTTGAAGATGTACGGGGGCTATCATTTTGTGTATTTGAATGAGATGTCATGGGGACTATCATTGTGTATTTGGATGAAGATGTCACGGTGACTATCATTTGTGTATTAGTATGAAAAGTCCTGGTGCTTCGAGGTATTAGTCTGAAAAGTCATGGGGGACTTCTGAGTGTATTATATGAAGATTACTGGTGACATCATGAGTGTATTAGAAAATGTCCTGGGGGCTATATGTGTGTAATATGAAGGTCAAGGGGGCTTTCATGAGGGGGTAAATAGAAGTTCACGGTGGCTTGTGGGTGTGAAGAGAAGATGTACTGGTGGATATGAGTGTGTAAGTACTGAAGATGTCATGGGGGGCTATCTGGTGTGTAAGTAGAAGATTATGGGGGCTATATGGGGTGTGAAAATATGAAGTGCACTGGTGGCTTTAGAGTTGTAAGTACTGAAAGTCACTGGGGCACATATGTGTAAGTACTGAAGATTCCCTGTGGTATCATGAGCTGTTATGAAAATGTCATGGTGGCTATCAGAGTGTAATACTGAAGAGTCACTGGGGGCTACAATGTGTAAGTATGAAGATTCACTGGAGGTTTTCATGAGTGTTCATATGAAAGTCACTGGAGTTCAGAGTGTATCAGTAGAAAAGTCACTGGAGGTTCATGATGATTAGTATTAAGATTCATGGAGGTTCATGATGATCAGTACTGAAATGTCATGGTGGCTATTGGGGTATTGAAACCGAAGAAATCCTGGGGGGATATAAGATGAATTAGTCAGAAGGGGTGTCATGGTTATCTGGTTATTTTGTAAAGGGGTCACTGGGGGGCTATATGGGTAAGAAGAAGAAATTATGGTGATATAATGGTGAATCAAAATGAAGAGTCACGGTGACATCAGATGCTTATATGAAGATTCATGGGAGCTGCATGAATGTATTTTACAGAAAGTCAGGTGGCTTTCATGAGTTTTAGTTTGAAGAGTCATGGCATCATATTAGTGATTAGTACAGAAGATTCATGGGATTTCACTAGGGATTAGTAAAAAGATTTAGGGCTATGTAGTGTATTAGTCATAAATGTACTGGTGCCCTTGAAATGTATTTGTACTGAAGATGAGGTGGCTTCATGGGGAATTTTTACGAAGATGTATGGTGGTAATTTTAGGTATTAGTACTGGATTACGGGAATCATAGTGTATCAGTACGAAGAGTCCGGGACTATCTGGGCATTAGTTTAAGATGTCCTGGGACTACATGAGTGATTAGTATGAAGAGCACTGGGACCATGAGTGTAAGTACTGAAATTCACGGTGACCTGAAATGTTTGATTGAAAAAAGTATGGTGATTACATGGTGTAATATGAGAGTCCTGTACTTCATGTGTTTAGTACTGGATTCATGGGGTTATCAGAGTTTTAGTACGAAGATGTCACTGGGGGTATCAGATGTATTTGTATGAAGATGTCCCGGGGATATCATGAGGATTTATGAAATGTCCTGGGCTATTGAGTGTATCATATGAAATGTACTGGTGATATATAGTGTATTATATGAAATTCATGGTATATAAGAGTGTATTTGTAAGAAATTCACTGGGCTTTATGAGTGTATTGTATGGGAGTCACTGGCGACTATATGAGGGGACTTTCTGAAGATGTCATGGTGACTATCATGATTTTAGTACGAAGTTTCCCGGTGATGTATGAGTGTTAATTAGTCTTGTGTCACGGGGATATCATGAGTGTATTAGTACTGAAGAGTCATGGGGACTATCAGAGGATTAGACGAAGATTCATTGGATATCATGAGTGTTTAGTACTGAAAGGGGCATGGTTTTTTGAGTGTCTTGACTGAAATGTCCCGGTGTATCATGAGTGTATTAGACTGAAGAGTATTGGTGACTATCGGTGTATTTGTAGGGAAATTCATGGTTAATGAGTGATTTGATGAAGATTCATGGGTTTTAACAAGTGTACTTGTACTGGAGATGTAAAGGTGACTATCATGAGGTATTAATACTGAAAATGTCACTGTGACATCATGTTGTTTTGTATGAAAAGTCATGGTTTTTTTTTGGGTGTTTGTTGAAGATGTCATGGGGGCATCAGAGGTATCTATGAAAATGTACTGGGGCATCATATTATTATAAGGGGAAAAATGTCATGGTGAATCATGAGTGTATAGATGATTGTCAGGTGACTATTGATGTTTAGATGAAATGTCACTGGTGACTATCAGTGTACTTGTACGAAGGACGTGACTTCAAATGATCATATGAAAAGTATGGTACTTCCCCGAGGGGATTAACGAAGTGTCACTGGGGAAAATGAGGGGATTAGTACGATGATTTTACTGGTGATATCATGGTGTATTAGTATTGAAGATGCACTGGTGACTATGTGGTGTATTGAGAAGAGTCACTGGTCTACGGGTTTGTACTGAAGATGTCACTGTAAATCTGAGTGATTAGTACTGAAAGCACGGGACTATATGATGTATTTTTACTGAAATGGCATGGGGATATCATGTGTATTAGTACTGAAATGTCCTGGGGAGTAGGGGTGTTTAACGAAGAAGTCACGGGGGATATCAGAGGTTTAACTGAAATGTCACGTGGTTTTCATGAGTGTGTAAGTACGAAGATGTCACTGGGGCTTTGAGTGGAAGTATGAAGATGTCACTGTGGCATCAGAGTGGTTTTAATATGAAAGTCACTGGGGATCTAGTGTACATCTGAAGAGTACGGGGGTTTTCTGATGTATCAGTAGAAATGTCACTGGGGGGTTTCAGGTGATTATTTAAGATTCATGGAGGCATCATGAGTGTATCGTACTGAAGATGTCATGGTGGGTTTTCTGAGTGTATTAGAACGAAGAAGTACTGGGGATAAATGAGGAATTAGTACGAAGATGTCACGTTACTTATAGTAATTATATTTAAAATTTTTCACGGGGGGCTTATAGTGTTTAGAACTGAAGATGTAGGTGGATATGAGTGAAACAGTACGAAGATGTCATGGTGTATCATGAGGGCATTAGTTGAAGATGTCACTGGGGAGCGCCATGAAGTATTTTCACGAAGGGCAGGTGCTAAGGGGGTAAATTTGTTCTGAAGTGTCATGGATCTATCATTAGTGTATTAGTAAGAAAATTCATGGGATCTATCAAATGATTAGTACATAAGATGTCACTGGTGCCCATTTAAGTGTATTGTTTGAAGTGTCACTGGTACTATCATGAGTATATTTTATGAAGATGTTGGGGGAAACAGATGTATTTTGTACTGAAGTTCCGGGGGACAAGGTGTATCGTACTGAAGAGTCACTGGTGATATCATGATGCCTTTTTTATGAAGATGTTTGGGTGACTATCTGGTATTAGTTACTAAAGTATGGGGACATCAGATGTATTAGTTTGAAGAGTCAGGTGACTATAAGTGATTATATTGAAAATTCACGGGTTATATGATGTATCGTATGAAGATGTCATGGTGAATCATTTGGGGTTGTACTGAAGATGTCACTGGTGTTATCATGAGTTATTTGTATGAAAATGTCCCTGGTGACTACATGAGTGTATTTTTACGAAAATTCCTGGTGCTATCATGAGTTTTGTACTGAAAATGTCACTGGTGACTATCATGAGTGTATCAGAGAAGATGTAATGTGACTATCATGAGGTATTAGTACGGAAGAGTCCTGGGGATTCTGAGATTTAGAAGAAGATGTCATGGTGACTATCATAGGTATTATACTGAAATGTCACGGGACTTATGAGTGTCTGTAGAAGAGTCACTGGTGACATAGAGTGTATTATATGAAATTCACGGGGACTGTCTGGTGATTAGTACTGATGATGTCATGGGACTAATGATTTTTAAGAAATTTTGGGGGAATCGTGTTAGACGAAGAGCCTTTTTACTTTTGGGGTTTTGTTGAAGATGGTTTTTTACTGGTTTTGTCTGCCTTTGGGGTTAAATTAGTAGTCTAAGTGCAGGGTATATAGGGTTTGGAATTCATGTGCTTTCATTTAGGAGCAAAATTGGGAATCGGGGTTTGACGGGGTCCTTCAAAGAGGTAAAATGAAGTTTGGTTTTATACAAGGGTTTGCCCCCAGTTCAGGGGGAAAGGGATTTTATTTTTCCCCAAGATGCACGGGGATTAATGGTGTTAGTACAAATTCTGGTCTTCAAAAATATAATTTTCCTTTTGGTTAGCGTTTTTACACATTTATTGTTTTAAAATGTCACTTTTTTGGGTTTTTGACAGTGTAGGGACATAGGATGTTGGTTACTTGTTTTTATAGGATTTATACGGTGTCGGTATTTAAAGGGTTTTATGTTTTTGTCCCGGGCTTTGATTTAGTTTAAGGTTTTTTTCACTTGGAAAAATTTGGTTTTAGTTTGAGGGCATTTTTTGGTTTTTTAAATTTTTCCTTTTTGGGTTTTCTAAATGTAGGGGCGTCTGGGTATTAGTACTGAAGTCCTGGGAAAAGGTTTTAATAGAAATTTACGGGGGGCTTTTGGTTTTGTACAAGAGTACTGGGTCAGGGTTTTTAAAACATGGTTAAGGGTTTCGAAAACATTTGAAGAATTCGGGGTAAGGGGTTTAACAAAAATTCCTGCGAATTTTTTATAAATTTATTTGGGTTTTTGGGGTTTTTACTGAAAAAACCCTTGTAAGGGGGGCTGTTTAAGCCCACCTTTTTTGTTCTCTAGGATTTTTAAAAAAAATTTTTTTTTAAAAAAGGGTTTTTGGTTTCGGGGTTTGGATATTTAAAAAAAATTTTTGGTTTCGATTTTTACTTTTAAAAAATTTTTTTTTTAAAGGGTGGGTAAAAGGATTTTATTTCTAGGTTTGACCTTTTTTTCTTAAAAGTTTTGGGGTTGGGTTTTAAATTTTTTGGGTTTAAAAAATTTTCTTTATTTTAAAACTTTTTTGTTTTGGGAAATCCCTTTTTTTTGGGATATCTGAAGTGCCAGGTTTTCAGGTTTTTAAAAACAAAAGGTCCCGGGCTTTTTGGTTTTAAAAAATTTTTAACGGGTTAAGGGGGTTTTTTTGGGGAAGATTCCGGGAAACTGGTTTTATATAAATTCACGGGGGTTCCATTTTTATCTGAAGATGTCACGGGGCTAATGGTTTATTTTCTGAAATTTCCGGGGGCATATGATTTTTTTAAAAAAGGGGCCTGTGGTATAGAGGTATTTTATAAGATGTCCCGGAGAAGGGTTAAAATTTTTTAAAAAAAAAGGTCACAAAGGGGGAAAAATTATTAAAATGAAGATGTTCTATATAATTTTGGGAAAATGGTTTTGGTATTGTAAAGATTTTACTGGGGGAAAAATTTGGAAATTATGGGGATTATACAAAATTTTTGAAAAAAGGGGGGTTATTAAATACTAGGGAAAAATTTGGGGGTTTTTAAAATTTTTTAAAATCATAAGGTATATGATTTTATTTAAAAAGATGGTTTAAAGGTGTTATGGGGAGTCAAAGGTATCATATTTTAAAATATGAAGAAACGGGGCCCATAGTGTAATTCTGAAGTTGGGCCGGGCTTTTTAAATTTTTGGGAATGTATGGTTTAAAATTTTTTGTTAATAATTTGGGGGGAATTTTTATAAATTAGTCTTTAATATTTGGGTATTTAAAAAATTTGTTTTCTTTTTTTAAAGGTTTTTTAAGGAAGATGAAAAGGGTGGCTATCATGAGTGTATTAGTACTGATGATGTCACTGGTGACATTTCTGTAACAGATTAGATAAGTGCCCTTAATACATATATACGTGTGGTACATATAGTGTACGTTACTATTATATTGTACATTATTATTTTTATTATTTTTCATCACTAGCTAATGAAATACCTCCAATACTCTATACTTCTTTCTTACTGCTATTAATTGCTCATAATTTTAAATTACAAGTCAAATCTTACTCCAAATTAATAATATTCATTATTCTTACCTGTCCATTTAATTTTGTTTATCACTACTTGTTTTTTAGTCACTTTTCATTGTGCATGCAATTAGTGTATATTCCAATTACTTTTTTGCAAGTACCAAAACTATCTTTTGCTAGCTAGTACCAACTACCTCATTTTTTTTTACTTTTATTGTGCAATAAACTGCTCAATTTATTTAATATTACAAATCAGATCTTACTCCTAAACCAATATTACTTCATAGTGACCACCTGTCCATTTAACTTTGTTTACCATTACTTAATTTTAGTCCCTTATATATTTTCTCCTTTATTTTAGCTTTATATAACTACCCTAGTTTATATATTCACAATTGTTAAAATAATCAAGGTGCTATTCTCAGGTGCTAAAGTAGAATAAGTTCACAATTTTGCCATTATATTCCAAAGCTCATTTATTTAATTACCACTTTATTGTTCACCACAACTTATATTAGTCCCTATTATATTATTATTTTATACTATAATTCTAACTTTAAAGAATTACCTTTATAGTACTACCTACTGTCATATTCCCAAGCTCCATTATTTGATCATCACTTTATTTGTATTAGTCCCTTATATATTTTCTCCTTTATTTTAGCTTCATGTAACTACCCTAGCTTATACATTCACAATTGTTAAAATAATCAAGGTGCTATTCTCAGGTGCTAAAGTAGAGCAAGTTCACAATTTTGCCATTATATTCCAAAGCTCATTTATTTTATAGTACTACCTACTATCATATTCCCAAGCTCCATTATTTGATCATCACTTTATTTGTACTAGTCCCTTTTATATTGTCTCCTTTATTTTAGCTTAAAAAAAAAAAAAAACTACCTTAGCTCATTATTTTACATTTGTTAAATAATTCAGGTGCTATTTTTTAGCTTAAGACTATTTACTTTGTTTTATACTTAATTCTAACTATAGATTCACTACAAATCTTATGATTACAAGCATTGATCCAGATACCAACCTCTTTTTTAATGACTTAAATGAATCAAACAGTTACTGTAATTACTACACTGCAGAACAATCAAAGGCACTTCTCAGTGCCAACAACAACATAACTATCTTTAACTACAATATCAGATCTTTAAGCAAGCATTACGATGACCTCATAGCATTACTAAATTCCTTACATGCCAATATGTCCATCATTACACTAACTGAAACCTGGCTAAAGCCTGATAGTACAGATGTCTATGCCATTCCTGGTTACACAGCCATACACAACTGTAGGCCAGACCAACAAGGGGGTGGCACAGCCATATACTACTCAGACCAACTAGAATGTATCACTAATACTTGCACAAGAGATGAACATGGGGAATATATAATAGCCAAATTCAAATCCAAATACCTACAAAAAACCTCTCACATTGATAAACATCTACAGAGTTCCACAGTCAAACATTAGCCAATTTAGTCAAAACCTAGGAAGTATGATAACTGATGCACGCATGAACAAAGATCACTTACTACTCTCAGGTGACTTCAATATAAATCTCCTGCAAGACCAGACCCACACGTTACTGAATTCACAAACACAATGAGTAACTGTATGTTGCTACCAACAGTAACAAAACCTACAAGAGTTACAGAGACTAGTGTTTCCCTACTTGACCACATCTGGACCAACACCATATCCCCTTTAAAATCAGGCATAATTACAGATAATACCACAGACCACTACCCTACTTTCCTCATAACAACTCTTGGAAAACTACCCCAAGACACTACTAAAGTCACCTTCAGACTTCACAATGAGGCAGCCATTAATAACTTCACAACAGCAGTAGCAAACATTGACTGGCACACTGAGCTAGAAATCAATACAGATATTGACGAATGTATTAATAATTTTCTAAAAAAGACTCAATACCTCTATAACAAGCACTGCCCTAAAAAAACTAAGCAGATGACAGCTAAGAGACTGAACAGTCCCTGGCTAACACCCAGCATTCTCAAATCCATAAATACAAAACACCAATATGAAAAACAGTACAGAATGGGTCACATAACCAGAGACCAAACAAAACGTTACTCGTCAATCCTAACCAGCCTGATAAGAAGGGCAAAAAAATTGTATTATGAGAACAGATTATCCAACTTACGAGGTGATATAAAAAAGACCTGGAAAACCCTGTCAGAAATTCTGGGAACAAAAAAGATATCACGAAATAGCGAAATAAAATTAGCAAAATCAGATGAACCCCAACTCCCACCAACAGAAACAGCAAACAGACTCAATGATTTCTTCTCCACTATAGGACAAAACCTTGCCAATAAAATCCCAAGCTCAGATAACCCCACCAAATGACTACCTCACCGGCAACTACCCGAACACACTGTTCCTAGCTCCGACTAACCCATACGAAGTCTCCCTTATTATCAACGCACTAAAAAACAAGGCAGGAGATTTAAATACCTTACCACCCTTTATATACAAAAAAGTGTCACAAGTGCTATCACCAATCATTGCAACACTCTTTAACAAATCCATTGAATCCTCCACCTTCCCTACAGTACTCAAAATAGCAAGGGTCACCCCGATCCACAAAGGAGAGACCAAACAGAGTTGAATAACTATAGGCCAATATCCAACTTACACCCTCTCTCAAAAATCTTTGAAAAATTAATTCATAAACGAATCTACTCCTACCTTATCTCCCAAAACATACTCAACCCCTGCCAATTTGGATTCAGGCCTAATAAAATACTAATGATGCTATTATACACATGCTAGAACATATATACACTGCAATAGAGAAAAAAGAAGTCCCACTGGGGATCTTCATTGACTTACGTAAAGCTTTTGATACAGTTGACCATGACTTGCTCCACGTAAAATTGTCACACTATGGTATAAGAGGGCACTCCCTCAACTACCTCAAGTCATACCTCAGCAACAGAAGCCAATATGTGTACGCAAATGGGGCAAACTCTTCTGCACAACCAATTACAGTTGGTGTCCCACAGGGAAGTGTCCTTGGCCCTCTTCTCTTTCTCCTATACATAAATGACCTTCCAAATGCTTCTCAATTACTCAAACCGACACTATTTGCAGATGACACTACATACGTCTTCTCCCACCCGAGCCCAGTCACGCTAGCCAATACTGTAAATACCGAATTACAGAAAATATCTACCTGGATGATTACTAACAAACTTACACTAAACATTGACAAAACCTACTTCATTCAGTTTGGTAACAGAGCTACAGATGTCCCTCTTAACATAATGATAAACGGATCACCTATCACAAAGCTAACAGAGGGAAAATTCTTAGGAATCCACCTTGATAATAGACTCAAATTTCATACACATATACAACAAATTTCTAAGAAAATTTCCAAGACTGTAGGCATACTATCGAAGATACGGTACTATGCTCCACAGTCAGCCCTCCTGGCCCTATATAACACTCTCTATTTACCCCTATCTCACCTATGGAATTTGTGCATGGGGCTCAACAACAAGTAACCATCTCAGACCACTAATTACCCAACAAAAGGCTGCAGTTAAATGAAACAAATTCTCACTACAGGCAGCACACTCCACCAATATTCAATACACTCAACCTACTCACCATACAAAACATCCATACTTATTACTGCACCTATTACATACATAGAACACTCAACTCTGATATTAAACCCTCCCCTCAAACATCTCCTTGCCAACCTCAACAGAACACATGACCATAACACAAGGCACAGATCACTCTTTGATATTCCTCGAGTCCATCTCACACTATGCAAAAACTCAATGCACATAAAAGGCCCTAAAATCTGGAATTCATTACCTGTAAATATAAAAGAAACACTACCTGTTTTAAATTCAAGTCTCTCTCAAAGATCACTTACTCACCCAAAACCAAATAAATACTGAATAATTGAACCTTATAAATTGTATATCTAAATGTTTTCTCACAATTATATCACATAAATGTTAAACCTAAAACCCAATCTAACTTTATTATTTTTTAAATACACTACCTAACAGAATACTCCATTCTACTGAATGTACAACAATGCATACAACCATATGACCTGTCTTTGTAATACTCACTTGTGCTTTATAGTAATCTGTTTAAATTAATGTTTTATCACTGATTTCATCATTGCTTAGTTAATCTTAAGTTAATTTTAAGCCAGCCCGTAATGCTATGCATAGTATAAGTGGCTTTGGCATGCTGCTCTTATCTGTATTTTTTTTTTTGTACCTCTGTATGTGTGCTCAAATTATAAATAAATAAAAAAAAATAAATAAATAAGATGTCACTGGTGACTATCATGAGTGTATTAGTACTGAAGATGTCACTGGTGGCTATCATGAGTGTATCAGTACTGAAGATGTCACTGGTGGCTATCATGAGTGTATTAGTACTGAAGATGTCACTGGTAACTATCATGAGTGTATTAGTACTGAAGATGTCACTGGTGACTATCATGAGTGAATTAGTACTGAAGATGTCACTGGTGACTATCATGAGTGCATTAGTACTGAAGATGTCACTGGTTACTATCATGAGTGTATTAGTACTGAAGATGTCACTGGTGACTATCATGAGTGTATTAGTACTGAAGATGTCACTGGTGACTATCATGAGTGTATTAGTACTGAAGATGTCACTGGTGACTATCATGAGTGTATTAGTACTGAAGATGTCACTGGTGACTATCATGAGTGTATTAGTACTGAAGATGTCACTGGTGACTATCATGAGTGGTATTTAGTACTGAAGATGTCACTGGTGACTATCATGAGTGTATTAGTACTGAAGATGTCACTGGTGACTATCATGAGTGTATTAGTACTGAAGATGTCACTGGTGACTATCATGAGTGTATTAGTACTGAAGATGTCACTGGTGACTATCATGAGTGTATTAGTACTGAAGATGTCCCACTTGGTGACTATCAGAGTGTATTAGTACTGAAAGATGTCACTGGTGACTATCATGAGTGTATTAGTACTGAAGATGTCACTGGTGACTATCATGAGTGTATTAGTACTGAAGATGTCACTGGTGACTATCATGAGTGTATTAGTACTGAAGATGTCACTGGTGACTATCATGAGTGTATTAGTACTGAAAGATGACCACTGGTGGACTATCATAGTGTATTAGTAGTGAAGATGTCACTGTGACTATCATGATGTATTATACTGAAGATGTCACTGGTGACTATCCATAGTTGTATTAGTCTGAAGATGTCACTGGTGACTATCATGAGTGTATTAGTACTGAAGATGTCACTGGTGACTATCATGAGTGTATTAGTACTGAAGATGTCACTGGTGTCTAAATGTTAGATATAATTAACGTTATAAACTGTACAAAAGTGTATTTCCCCAACTCTTGTGGGTATCATCATAACCTCAGAATTATCAAAACTTATTTCTGGGCTGGATTTACAAACTGATTTGTGCAAATATTGTGTTAGTGGGATTGTGAAGGACCTGCCTAGTATGGGCCAACAGATGTGCTGCAGTGTTGCACCTCTCTGATCAGAACGTAAGATAGTAGCAGCACTGCAATAGGCCTAGTGTTCCACCTTACTGATTAGAACGTAAGAGAGTAGCAGCACTGCAATAGGCCTAGTGTTCCACCTTCCTGATGAGAACGTAAGATAGTAGCAGCACTGCAATAGGCCTAGTGTTCCACCTTCCTGATGAGAACGTAAGATAGTAGCAGCACTGCAATAGGCCTAGTGTTCCACCTTCCTGATGAGAACGTAAGATAGTAGCAGCACTGCAATAGGCCTAGTGTTCCACCTTCCTGATGACAACGTAAGATAGTAGCAGCACTGCAATAGGCCTAGTGTTCCACCTTCCTGATGAAAAAACGAAGTGTAGTAGCACTGCAAATAGGCCCTATGTTCCACCTTCCTGCTGACAACGTAAGATAGTAAGCAGCACATCTGCAATAGGCCTAAGTTTTCCACCTTCCTGAGGACAAACGTAGATAGTAGCAGGCACATGGCCGGGGGCCAATAAGGCCTTATTGTTGCAACCTTCCTGAATGACAACGTAAGATAGTAGCAGCACTGCAATAGGCCTAGTGTTCCACCTTCCTGATGACAACGTAAGATAGTAGCAGCACTGCAATAGGCCTAGTGTTCCACCTTCCTGATGAGAACGTAAGATAGCAGCACTGCAATAGGCCTAGTGTTCCACCTTCCTGATGACAACGTAAGATAGCAGCAGTAAACTGCATAGCCTAGTGTTCCACCTTCCTGATGAGAACGTAAGATAGCAGCACTGCAATAGGCCTAGTGTTCCACCTTACTGATGAGAACGTAAGACAGTAGTAGCACTGCAATAGGCCTAGTGTTCCACCTTCCTGATGACAACGTAAGATAGTAGCAGCACTGCAATAGGCCTAGTGTTCCACCTTCCTGATGAGAACGTAAGAAAGCACACTGCAAATAGGGGCCTAGTGTTCCACCTTCCTGATGAGAACGTAAGATAGCAGCACTGCAATAGGCCTAGTGTTCCACCTTACTGATGAGAACGTAAGATAGTAGCAGCACTGCAATAGGCCTAGTGTTCCACCTTACTGATGAGAACGTAAGATAGCAGCACTGCAATAGGCCTAGTGTTCCACCTTCCTGATGAGAACGTAAGATAGTAGCAACACTGCAATAGGCCTAGTGTTCCACCTTACTCATGAGAACGTAAGATAGTAGCAACACTGCAATAGGCCTAGTGTTCCACCTTACTCATGAGAACGTAAGATAGTAGCAACACTGCAATAGGCCTAGTGTTCCACCTTACTCATGAGAACGTAAGATAGTAGCAACACTGCAATAGGCCTATTAAGTAAGTTTATTCAGGTATACACAAATACAGTTATATATATTTTCATACATAGCAGCATATGTGCAGTTACATATGTGTAGTTACATATGTGAGGTTACATATGTGTAGTTACATATGTGTAGTTACATATGTGTAGTTACATATGTGAAGTTACATATGTGTAGTTACATATGTGTAGTTACATATGTGAAGTTACATATGTGTAGTTACATATGTGAAGTTACATATGTGTATACATATGTGTAGTTTACATATTGTGTAGTTTACAATTTGTAGTTTACATATAGTAGTTACATAAGTTGTAGTTACATATGTGTAGTTACATATGTGTAGTTACATATGTGTAGTTACATATGAGTAGTTACATATGTGTAGTTACATATGTGTAGTTACATATGTGTAGTTACATATGTGTAGTTACATAGTGTATTACATATGTGTAATTACATATGAGTAGTTACATATGTGTAGTTACATATGTGTAGTTACATATGTGTAGTTACATATGTGTAGTTACATATGTGTAGTTACATATGTGTAGTTACATATGAGTAGTTTAACATATGTGTATTACATATGTGAGTTACATATGTGTAGTTACATATGGTAAGTTACATGTGTGTAGTTGCATAGTCTAGTTACCATATGTGTAGTTAATATGTGGTAGTTAATGCGTGTAGTTTTACATGTGGGTAGTTACATGTGTTGTAGTAACATTATGTGTAGTTACATATGTTTAGTTACATATGAGTTTTACATATGTGTAGTCACATATTGTAGTTACATATGTGTAGTTTACATATGTGTAGTTACATATGTGTGTTTTACATAGTGTATTACATATGTGTAGTTAACATATGTGTAGTTACATGTGTGTAGTATACATGTGTGTAGTTACATATGTTATTACATCTGTGTAGTTTACATTGTGTAAGTTCCATACGTGTAGTTACATAGTGAGTAGTTAGCATATGTGTAGTTTACATATGTGTAAGATACAATATGTGTAGTTTACATATGTGTAGTTTAAATATGTTGGTAGTTACTATGTGTATTTACATGTGTGTAGTTACATGTGTGTAGTTACATGTTGTAGTTACATGTGTGTAGTTACATGGTGTTAGTTATAAAAATGTGTGTAGTTACATGTGTGTAAGTTACATGTGTTGTAGTTTATATGTTGTGGTAGTTATATATGTGTAGTTACATATTGTAGTTTACATGTGGTGTAGTTACATGTGTGTAGTTACATTTTGTATTACATATGTTATTAACATGTGTGTAGTTCATATGTGTAGTTACATGTGTGGTAGTTACATGTGTTTAGTTTACATGTGTGTAGTTACATATGTGTAGTTACATATGTTGTAGTTTACATGTGTGTATACATATGTGTAGTTACATGTGTGGTAGTGTACATGTGTGTAGTTACATGTGTGTAGTTATATGTGTGTAGTTATATATGTGTAGTTACATATGTGTAGTTACATGTGTATAGTTTATATATGTTAGCTACATTGTGTAGTTCATGTGTGTTATTTACATATGTGTAGTTATATATGTGTAGTTACATGTGTGTAGTTACATGTGTGTAGTTACATGTGTGTAGTTACATGTGTGTAGTTACATGTGTGTAGTTTATCATAGTGTAGTTACATGTGTAGTTACATGTGTTAGTTACATGTGTGTAGTAACATATGTTAGTTACATGTGGTGTAGTTTAAATATGTGTAGTTACATGTGTGTAGTTACATGTGTGTAGTTACATGTGTGTAGTTACATATGTGTAGTTACATGTGTGTAGTTACATGTGTGTAGTTACATGTGTGTAGTTACATGTGTGTAGTTACATGTGTGTAGTTAAATGTTGTAGTTACATGTGAGTATTACATATATGTAGTTACATATATGTATTACAGTGTGTAGTTACATGTTGGTGTAGTTACATTGTGTAGTACATGTGTGTAATTACATGTGTGTAGTTAACATGTGTGTAGTTACATATGTGTAGTTACATGTTAGTTTTACATTATGTGTAGTTTACTATGTGTGTAGTTACATGTTTAGTAACATATGTTTAGTTTACAGTGTGTGTAGTTTACATGTGTGTATTACAATGTTTAGTTTACATGTGTGTTGTTACAAAAGAGTAGTTACAAATGTGTTTAGTTACATGGTGTAGTTACATTGTGTAGTTACATGTGTGTAGTTACATGTGTGTTGTAGTTACATGGTGTGTATTACATTTGTGTAGTTTACATATTGTGAGTTACATGTGTGGTAGTTAATAGGTGATAGTTACATGTGTGTAGTTACAGGTGTGTAGTTACATATGTGTAGTTACATGTTTTAGTTACAATGTGTGTAGTTTTAAATGAGTGTATTACATTGTTTGGTAGATACATGTGTGTAGTTACATGTGTGTAGTTACATATGTGTAGTTACATGTGTGTAGTTACATATGTGTAGTTACATGTGTGTAGTTACACGTGTGTAGTTACATATGTGTAGTTACATGTGTTCTAGATACATGTGGTATTTACATGTGGTGAGTTACATGTTGTAGTTACATGTGTGTAGTACATGTGTGTAGTTACATTGGTGTAGTACAGTTGTATTACATGTGTGTAGTTACATGTGTGTAGTTACATGTGTGTAGTTACATGTGTGTAGTTACATATGTGTAGTTACATGTGTGTAGTTACATGTGTGTAGTTACATATGTGTAGTTATATATGTGTAGTTACATGTGTGTAGTTACATGTGTGTAGGTACATGTGTTAGTGACATGGTGTGTAATTTACATGTGTGGTAGTTACATAAGTGTAGTTACATATGTGTAGTTACATGTGTGTAGTTACATGTGTGTATAGTTACATTGTGTGTAGTTACATGTTGGTATTACATGTGTGTAGTTACATGTTGTAGTTACAATATGTGTAGTTACATATGTGTAGTTACATGTGTGTAGTTACATGTGTGTAGTTACATGTGTGTAGTTACATGTGTGTAGTTACATGTGTGTAGTTACATGTGTGTAGTTACATTGTGTAGTTTACATTTTGTAGTTACCATGATGTAAGTAACATGTTTGTAGTTCCATGGTGTAAGTTTACAATGTGTGTAGTTTACATGTGTGTATTACATGTGTGTATTACATGTGTGTAGTTTTACAGTTGTAGTTATATATGTGTAGTTAAACATAAGTTAGTTACATGTGTGGTAGTTATATAATGTGTAGTTACCATTGTGGTGTAGTTACATGTGTGGGTATTACATATGTTTATTTACATATGTGTAGTTTTACATGTGTGTAGTTACATAGTGTAGTTACATGTGTGTAGTTACATGTTTGGTAGTTACATGTGTGTAGTTTTACATATGTGTAGTTTACATGTGTGTAGTTACATGTGTGTAGTTTTTCATGTGGTGTAGTTACATGTGTTATTACAGTGTGTAGTTACATATGTGTAGTTTACATATGAGTAGTTTACATGTGTGTAGTTACATGTGTTTAGTTACATGTTGGTAGTTACATGTGTGTAGTTACATGTGTGTAGTTACATGTTGTGTAGTTACATGTGGTGTAGTATTAACATATGTGTAAGTTACATATGTGTAGTTACATGTGTGTAGATTACATGTGTGTAGTTACATGTGTGTAGTTTACATGTGTGTATTACATTGTGTAGTTTACATATGTGTTAGTTTACATGTGTGGTAGTTTACATATGAGTGTTACATGTGTGTAGTTACATGTGTGTTAGTTATATATGTGTAGTTACAGTGTGTAGTTAACATGGGTTGTATTTACATGAGTGTAGTTACATGTGTGTAGTTACATATGTGTAGTTACATATGTGTAGTTACATGTGTGTAGTTACATGTGTGTAGTTACATGTGTGTAGTTACATATGTGTAGTTATATATGTGTAGTTACATGTGTGTAGTTACATGTGTGTAGTTACATGTGTGTAGTTACATATGTGTAGTTACATATGTGTAGTTACATGTGTGTAGTTACATGTGTGTAGTTACATATGTGTAGTTACATATGTGTAGTTACATATGTGTAGTTACATATGTGTAAGTTACATTTGTTGTGTTACATATGTGTGTTATTATATGTGTTAGTTACATATGTGTAGTTATATATGTAACTCACCTAGTTGTACTCCACCTAGTTTGAGGTTGCGGGGGTCGATCCGAGCTCCTGCCCCGCCTCTTCACTGATTAGCTACTAAGGTCACTCTTTCACCTGAGGGCCCGAGAGCTTTTTAATCATACCTCAGCTTAAAGCTATGTATGGATCCCCCAGCCTCCACTACATCGTTCCCAAACTATACCACTTACGAACTACCTGTGGGCTGAAGAAATACTTCCTAACATCCCTGTGATTCCATCTGTGTCTTCAATTCCCTACTGTGTCCCCTTGTTACTGTTCCCATCTCTGGAACATACTGTCTTTAGTCCACCTTGTCATTCCTCTCAGTATTTTCGTATGTCGTTATCATGTCCCCCCTACTCTCCTATGTCCTCCAGTGTCCGTCAGGTTGGATTTCCCCAAACCTCTCCTCGTAGGACATACTGCACATCCATGTACAACATGCAAGGTTTCAGGTACGTCTTGCTACTTCTACTTACACTTTAGGTTCACACTGCACATCCATGTACAACATGCAAGTTTTCAGGAACGTCTTTGCTACTTCTACTTACACACTTAGGTCACACTACACATACATGTACAACATGGCAAGGTCTTCAGGTACGTCCTGCTACTTCTACTTACATTAGGTCACACTACACATACATGTACAACATGGCAAGTTTCAGGTACGTCTTGCTACTTCTACTTACACTTAGGTCACACTACACATACATGTACAACATGCAAGTTTTTTCAGGTACGTCTTGGCTACTTTCTACTTACACTTAGGGTCACACTACACAATACATGTACAACATGCAAGGTTTCCAGGTACGTCTTGCCACTTCTACTTACACTTAGGTCAACTACACATACATGTACAACATCAAGGTTTCAGGTACTCCATGCACTTCTACTTACACTTAGGTCACACACACAACTGTACACATGCAGGTTTCAGGTACGTCTTGCACTTCTACTTACACTTAGGTCACACTACACAACATGTACAACATGCAAGGTTTCAGGTACTCTTGCTACTTCTTCACTTTACACTTAGTCACACCTACACATACATGTACAACATGCAAGGTTTTCAGGTACGTCTTTGCTACTTCTACTTACACTTAAGTCCACACTACAAATACATGTACAACATGCAAGTTCCAGGTACGTCTTGCTACTTCTAACTTACACCTTAGGGTCACACTACACAACATGTACAACATGCAAGGTGTCAGGTACGTCTTGCTACTTCTCTTACACTTAGGTCACACTACACATACATGTACAACATGCAAGGTTTCAGGTACGCCTTGCTACTTCTACTTACCTTAGGGTCACACTACACATACATGTACAACATGTCAAGGTTTCAGGTAGTCTTTGCTATCTTCAACTACACTTTAGTCACACTCACAACATGTACAACAAGCAAGGTTCTCAGGTCGTCTTGCTACTTCTACTTACACTTAGGTCCACTACTACACATACATGTACAACATGCAAGGTTTCAGGTACGTCCCTTGCTTACTTCTCTACACTAGGTCACACTATAAACACTAACACATACATGTACAACATGCAAGGTTTCAGGTATCGTCTTGCTACTTCCTACTTACACTTAGGTCACACACACATACATGTACAACATGCACAGGTTTCAGGTACGTCTTGCTACTTCTACTTACACATAGTCCACTCACATACATGTACATCAATGCAAGGTTTTCAGGTAAACGTCTTGCTACTTCTACTTACACTTAGGTCCACACTACACAAACATGTACAACATGCAAGGTTCATGTACGTCTTTGCTACTTCTACTTACACTTAGGGTTCACACTAACACATACAATGTACAACATGCAAGGTTTCAGGTACGTCTTGCTACTTCTACTACACTTAGGTCACACACACAAACATGTACAACATGCAAGTATCAGGTACGTCTTTGCTAATTCAACTTACCTTAGGTCACACTAAACACATACATGTACAACATGCAAGTTTCAGTACGTCTTGCTACTTCTACTTACACTTAGTCACACTACACATACATGTACAACATGCAAGGTTTCAGGTACTCTTGCTACTATCTACTACACTTAGGTCACACTACACAACATGTACAACATGCAAGGTTGTTCAGGTACGTCCTTGCTACCTTCTACTTTACACCTTAGGTCACACTACACATACATGTACAACATGCAAGTTTCCGGTACGTCTTGCTACTTCCTACTACACTTAGGTCAACACTACATCATACATGTACAAGCAATGCAAGGTTTTCAGTACGTCCTTGCTTACTTCTACTTACACTTAGGTCCACACAACACAACATGTACAACATGCAAGGTTTCAGGTACGTCTTGCTACTTCTAACTTACACTTAGGTCACACTACACAACATGTACAACATGCAAGGTTTCAGGTACGTCTTGCTACTTCTACTTACACTTAGTCACACTAACACATACATGTACAACATGCAAGGTTTCAGGTACGTCTGGGGCTACTTCCTACTTACACTTAGGTCACACTACACAACAATGACAACATGCAAGGTTTTCAGGTACGTCTTTGCTACTTCTACATACACTTTAGTCACACTAATCACATACATGTATAAACAACATGCAAGGTTTCAGGTACTCCTTGCTACTCTACTTACACTTAGGTCACACTACACATACAATGTACAACATGCAAGGTTTCAGGTACGGTCCTTGCTACTTCTACATACACTTAGGTCACACTACACATACATGTACAACAGCAAGGTTTCAGGTACGTCTTGCTACATCTACTACACTTAGGTCACACTACACATACATGACAACGATGCAAGGTTTTCAGGTACGTCTTGCTACTTCTACTTCACACTTAGGTCACACTACACAAACATGTACAACATGCAAGGTTTCAGGTACGTCCTTGCTACCTCTACTTTACACTTAGGTTCACACTACACATACATGTACAACATGCAAGGTTTCCAGGTACTCTTGCTCTTCTACCTTACACTTAGGTCCACACAACACTACATGTACAACATCAAGGTTTCAGGTACGTCTTGCTACTTCTACTTACACTAGTCCCACACTTACACATACATGTACAACGATGCAAGGTTTCAGAACTCCCTTTGCTACTTCTACTTACCCTTAGGTCACACTACACATACTGTACTACATGCAAGGTTCAGGTACTCTTGCTACTTCTAACTTACACTTAGGTCACACGACACATACATGTAACAACATCAAGGTTCAGGTACGTCTTGCTACTTCTACTTACACTTCGGTCACTACAACGACACATACTTGTACAACATGCAAGGTTTCAGGTACGTCTGCTACTTCTACTTACACTTAGGTCCACGACACATACATGTACAACATGCAAGTTTCCAGGTACTCTTGCTACTTCTACTTACTTTAGGTCACACTACTCATACTGTACAACATGCAAGGTTTCAGGGTAACTTCTTGCTACTTCTATCTTACACTTAGGTCACACTACACAAACATGTAACCAACATGGCAAGGTTTTTCAGTTACTTCTTGCTACTTCTACTTAACCTTTAGGTAACACTACCACATACATGGTACAACAAGCAAGGTTTCAGGTACGTCTTAGCTACTTCTACTTACACTTAGGTCACACTACACATAATGTACAACCATGCAAGGTTTTCCGTTACGTCTTGCTACTTCAACTTACACTTTAGTGTCACAACTACACATACATGAACAACATGCAGGTTTCAGGTACTTCCCTAGCTACTTCCTACTTACACTTAGTCACACTACACATACATGTACACATGCAAGGTTTCAGGTATCTCTTGCTACTTCTACTTACACTAGGTCACGACTACACATACATGTACAACAAGCAAGGTTTCAGGTACGCTTGCTTACTTCCTACTTACACTTAGGTCACACTACACATTACATGTAACTAACATGCAAGGTTTTCAGGTACATCTTTGCTAACTTCTACTTACACTTTAGGTCACACTACACATACATGTAACAACATCAAGGTTTTCAGGTACGGCTTGCTACTTCTACTTACACTTAAGGTCACACTACACATACATGACAACATGCAATGTTTTCCAGGTACGTCGTTGCTACTTCTACTTACACTTAGGTCACACTAACACATACATTTACAACATGCAAGGTTTCAGTATGGTGTGGGGTCTTGCACTTCTACTTACACTTAGGTCACACTACACATACATTTACAACATGCAAGGTTTTCAGGTACGTCTTGCTACTCTACCTTACCACTTAGGTCACAACTACACATACATGATACAACATGCAAGTTTCAGGTAACGTCTTTTGCTAATCTTCTAACTTACACTTAGGTCACAACTTACACATACATGTACAACATCAAGGTTTCAGGTACGTCTTGCTACTTCTACTTACACTTAGTCACACTACACAATACATGTACAAATGCAAGTTTTCGGTACGTCTTGCTACTTCTACTTACACTTTCGTAGTTCACACTACACATACATGTACAACATGCAAGGTTTCAGGTACGCTTGCTACTTCCTACCTTAACACCTTAGTCACACTACACATACATTGTACAACATGCAAGGTTTCAGGTACGTCTTGCTACTTCTACTTACACTTAGGTCACACAACAACATACATTACAACATGCAAGGTTCAGTACGTCCTTGCTACTTCTACTTACACTTAGTCACACTACACATACATGTACACCATGCAAGGTTTCAGGTACGTCTTGCTAACTTCTACTAACACTTAGGTCACACTAATTTACACATACATGTACAGAGCAATATATACACACCCCTCTGGTTTTCTGATATTTTCTTTCTAGTTTCTTGTTTCTTGTTTTTATTTCCTCTTATCTCCAATGGTGAAGTTGAACCCGTAAATTCTTCCGCCGTAAGTCAATGCTGGTTGTAAGATGGCTACTAAAAATGCCCGGGAGCAAGGGGCTAGTAACCCCTTCTCCCCTGTAATATATTACTAAATTTTGAAAAGAGAAACTTTCGTTTTTCTTTTGGCCACCCTGCCTTGGTGGGCCACCCTGCCTTGGTGGGCCACCCTGCTCGGTGGGCCACCCTGCCCTCGTGGGTCACCCTGCCTCGGTGGGCCACCCTGCACTTGGTGGACAACCCGTGCCTTGGTGGGCCACCCTGCCTCGTGGGCCACCCTGCCTCGGTGGGTCACCCTGCCTCGGTGGGCCACCCTGGCCTTGGTGGACCACCTGCCTTGGTGGGCCACCCTGCTTGGTGGGCCACCCTGCCTTGGTGGACCACCCTGCCTTGTGGGCCACCCTGCCTCGGTTGGGCCCACCCTGCCTCGGTGGGCCACCCTGCCTCGGTGGGCCCCCCTGCTGCCTCGGTGGGCCACACCTGCCTCGGTGGCCACCCTGCCTCGTGGGCCACTCCTGCCTCGGTGGGCCACCCTGCCTCGGTGGGCCCACCCTCCTCGGTGGGCTACCCTGCCTCGGTGGGCCACCCTTGCCTCGGTGGCCACCCTGCCTCGGTGGTCCACCCCTGCCTCGGTGGGCCACCCTGCCTCGGTGGGCCACCCTGCCCTCGTGGGCCTACCCTGCCATGGTGGGCCACCCTGCCTTGGTGGACCCACCCTGCCCTTGTGGCCACCCTGCCTTGGGTGGACCACCCGCCTTGGTGGGCCCACCCTGCCTCGGTGGACTACCCTGCCGTTGGTGTCCACCCTGCCTTGGTGGACCCCCCTGCCATTGGTGGTCCACCTGTCCTTGGGTGGACCACCCTGGGGCCTTTGGAGGCCACCCTGCCCTTTTTCGGACGCACCCTGCCTTGGGGGACCACGCCTGCCTTGTGACCACCTACCTTGGTGGGCCACCCTGCCTTGGTGGGCCACCCTGCCTAGGAGGGCCACCCTGCTTGGTGGGCCACCCTGCCTGTTGGGCCACCCTGCCTTGGTGGCCACCCTGCCTTGGTGGACCAACCAGCCTTGGTGGACCACCCTGCCCTTGGTGGGCCACCCTGCCTGGTGAGTCACCCTGCCTTTGTGGGCCACCCTGCTTGGTGGGCACCCTGCCTTGGTGGGCCACCCTGCCTTGGTGGCCACCCTGCCTTGGTGGGCCACCCTGCCATGGTGGCCACCCAGCCTTGGTGGCCACCCTGTCCTTGGTGGGCCACCCTACCTGGTGGGCCACCTGCCTTGGTGGGCCACCCTGCCTTGGTGGTCACCCTGCCTTGGTGGCCACCCTGCCTTGGTGGGCCACCCTGCCTCGGTGGTCCATCCCGCCCTTGGTGGCCACCCTGCCTTGGTGGTCCACCCTGCTTGGTGGGCCACCCTGCCTTGGTGGTCCCCTGCCTCGGTGGTCCATCCCTGCCTTGGTGGGCCACCCTGCCTTGGAGGTCCCACCCTGCCTCGGTTGGCCACCCAGCCTTGGTGGTCCACCCTGCCTTGGTGGTCCACCCTGCCTCGGTGGGCCACCCTGCCTCGGTGGGCCACCCTGCCTTGGTGGGCCCCCCTGCCTTGGTGGGCCACCCTTTCCTTGGTGGGCCACCTGCCTTTGGGGGGCCCCTGCCCTTTGGGGGCCACCCCGCCTTGGGGGGCCCCCCCTCCTTGGTGGGCCCCTGCCCTTTGGGGGGCCACCCTGCCTCGGGGGGCCCCCTGCCTGGTGGGCCCCCCCTGCCTCGGTGGGCCCCCCTGCTCGGTGGGCCACCCTGCCTCGGTGGGCCACCCCGCCTCGGTGGGCCCCCCCTGCCCCGGTGGGCCCCCTGCCTGGGTGGGCCCCCTGCCGGGTGGGCCACCCTGCCCGGGTTGGGCCCCCCCTGCCCGGGGGGCCACCCTGGCCCGGGGGGGCCCACCAGCCTGGGGGGGGCCCCCCTGCCCGGGTGGGCCACCCCTGCCTGGGTGGGCCCCCCTGCCTGGGTGGGCCCCCTGCCTGGGTGGGGCCACCCCCGCCTGGGTGGGCCACCCTGCTGGGGGCCACCCCGCCCGGGGGGGCACCTGCCCGTGTGTGAAAAAAAAATCTTATTTTTTTGATAATATTAAGACTACTACACGAGGGTATTAAAACTATCTCTAACGAGGGTCATTAAAATTTTCTATAACGAGGGTCATTAAGATATCTCTACACGAGGGTCATTTAAAACTTCTAGTACACGAGGGTCATTAAGCTGTCTACTACACGAGGGTCATTAAGA
Organism: Cherax quadricarinatus; assembly: GCF_026875155.1. Classification (NCBI taxonomy): domain Eukaryota; kingdom Metazoa; phylum Arthropoda; class Malacostraca; order Decapoda; family Parastacidae; genus Cherax; species Cherax quadricarinatus. Next base: position 3,813,755 of record NC_069496.1, read on the forward strand.
CTATCTACTACACGGGGTCTTAAGACTTCTACTACACGAGGGTATTAAGCTATTTTACACGGGGTCATTAAGACATTCTACACGAGGGGCATTAAGACTATCTACTAACGAGGGTCATTAAAATATCTATAACGGGGTCATTAAGATTTTTCTACACGGGGGTCATTAAGACATCTCTACACGGGGTCATTAAGATATTACTACACGAGGGTCATTTAAGGACTATCTACTACACGAGGGTCATTTAAGCACTACAGAGGGTCATTAAGCTATTCTACACGAGGGTCATTAAGACTATTACTACCGGGGATTAAAACTATTATCACGGGGTCATTAAGACTTCTACTAACGAGGGGCATTAAGATACTACAGAGGGTCTTTAAGACTTTTACTACACGAGGGTCTTAAACTACTAACGAGGGTCATTAAAACTACTACACGATGGTCATAAGGGTATCTCTACACGAGGGCATTTAAGACTACTACCGGGGTATTAAGACTTTCTATACACGAGGGTCATTAAAACTACTACACGGGCCCTTAAGACTATCTATACACGAGGGTCATTAAGCTATACACGAGGGTATTAAGACTATCAATACACGAGGGTCATTAAGCTACTACACGAGGGTCTTAAGGGGTACTACACGATGGGAATTAAAGACTATCTATACCGGGGTCATTAAGATATTCACGAGGGTCATTAAGACAAACTACTAACGAGGGGGCTTAAGACTACTAACGGGGTCATTAAAACTATTACTACCGGGGTCATTAAATACTACACGAGGGCATTAGACTACCACGAGGTCATTAAAACATCTACTACACGGGGGGTCTTAAGACTACTACACGAGGGTCATTAAGACTTCTACTACACGGGGTATTAAGCTATCTACTACACGAGGGTCATTAAGACTACTACACGAGGGTCTTAAGCTATTACTACACGAGGGTCATTAAGACTACTACCGGGGTCATTAAGACTACTCAGATGGTTTATTAAGACTATCTATACCGGGGTCATTAAGACTACTACAGAGGGTCATTTAAAATATCTATACCGGGGCTTAAGACTACTACACGAGGGCATTAAGAATTTTATAAGAGGGGGCATTAAGATATCTACTACACGGGGCATTAAATATACACGAGGGCCCTTTTAAGGGCTATTATACACGAGGGGCATTAAGCTACTACCGTGGTCATTAGATATTACTACACGAGGGTATTAGACTACTACAGAGGGTCTTAAAACTTCTACACACGAGGGTCATTAAAAATACTACACGGGGCCATTAAGACTTCTATACACGGGGATTAAGACTACACACGAGGGTCATTAAGACTTTTACTACCGGGGTCATTAAGACTACTTTCCGAGGGTCTTAAGATCTACCGATGGTAATTAAGCTATCTATACACGAGGGTCATTAAGACTATACACGAGGGTATTAAGACTATCTATACACGAGGGTCATTAAGACTACTCACGAGGGTCATTAAGGTATTACTAACGGGGGGTCATTTTTAAAATACACCGGGGTCATTTTGATTTAAAACGTGGTCATTAGACTATTACTACAGAGGGTCATTAAAGGGGCTACTACACGGGGTCATTAAGGGGCTATCACTACACGAGGGTCATTAAGACTATTACTAACGAGGGTCATTAAGATATACACGGGGTTTAAGGGGCTATTACTACACGAGGGTCATTAAGACTATACACGAGGGTCTTAAGACTTTACTACGCGATGGTCTTAAGACTATTACTACACGAGGGTCATTAAGACTACACACGAGGGTATTAAGACTATTACTACCGAGGGTATTAAGACTACTACACGAGGGCATTAAGGACTATTACTACACGAGGGGGGCATTAAGACTATTACTACCGAGGGTCTTTTGACTCTACTACACGAGGGTCATTAAGATATCTACTCACGAGGGTCATTTAAGATACTACCGAGGGTCATTAAGATACTACACGAGGGGGCATTAAGCTATACAAGAGGGTCATTAAGATATACACGAGGATCATTAAGTACCACGGGGTATTAAGCTACTAGCGAGGGTCTTAAGCTACTACACGAGGGTCATTTAAAATACTACCGAGTGTCATTTAAAACTACTCACGAGGGGGCATTAAAACTACTACACGAGGGCATTCACACTACTACACGAGGGTATTAAGATATCAGAGGGGTATTAAGACTATCACTCCGAGGGTCATTAGACTACTACCGAGGGTCATTTAAGACTATACACGGGGGTCATTAAGCTATACACGAGGGTCATTAAGACTAACTATAAACCCGGGGGCATTAAGATATACACGAGGGTCTTAAGACTCTACACGGGGTCATTTGATATACAAGAGGGTCATTAAAAATACTACCGAGGGGCATTAAAATACTACACGAGGGTCATTAAGATATCTATACACGAGGGCAAAAGCTATAAAACGATGGTCATTAAGATATTACCAGGGTTATTAAAACTACACATTCAGTTTAGTAACCCGTTCCCGTCTCGTAGTAGTAACCAGTTCCCGTAACCGTCCCTTGCCCAAAGATCAACCGTTTCCCTTTGGGACGGTTTTCATATTGTGTGAGTTGACACTATTTCAAAAAGACCCTAGGGGTATGGGCAGCCCGGGAGTCGTATTACGAGTGTGAGCAAGGAGATAGGTAAAGGACGGGGGTCTCTCCCCAAAAACGCAATTATAATAAAACAGCCCACGTGGTATTTTACCTAACCCCCGTATCGAACTCCCACATGATAACCACCACTAGGGCACCTCATTCTACTGTGGTTTGTTTGCACCCTTGTACCGGGTCCCAGTACTGTTTTGGCTAAAATAATTGGTTAAAGAGATTGTAGTGGGCCAACGAGATAAAGCCAGTTATGTGAGTTCGCCTAGAAAGCACATTTCTTCCGACAACAGTGAATGTAGGAAGCGTCAGTATCACCGCGCGGGACCTACCACCCGCCCCCATCACCAGTACCCACCGCTCGTCTCCTACTCCAGACTCCAGTGATAATTTTCTTGAGACATTTTTCTTGCATTTAAAGACATTTGCGTGTGTGTGAGGAAAATTTATAGTAAATTTGCTTGTACTCAAAACCTTGTGTTTTCAGTGTAAACGCAGTATATTCTTTGACTCATTATTTTTCCAATATTTTTCAGTGTTTTCACTTATCTTTATTTTTTTATTCTGGTTGTTTTTTCTTATGCTACTCCTGTCTGTAGTAAGTATTATTGTGTCGTGTACCAGTCAGTCACTCTGTGGAAGTGTTATTTTTTTTTTATTGTATTGTCATTGTATTTCATGCAGGATATTCACCCCAGTATACTAAATTTTCCATTTTTGTATGTGTGTCTTTTTTTTGTTGCCAGCAGTGTCTCTTTCCCTTTAAATTTTTTTTCGCAGATGTTCCCTTTATTTTTGCAGCAATTTTTGTGATCAGACGCAAGATTTTGTTGTATCCACAGCGGGGATTTTTTTTTGTAAAAAAATATATTTTGAGAAGTGGCTCCGCCCTGTAGGTTTATTCCCTGTTTTGTTCTGTTTTTTTTTTTATTCAAATTTTGTAATTTTAAAAACAAATTCACTCTTGATGCAATTTAAATTACTTTTAACGTAAAGTTTTTTCCTTACTCTGTTGAGTAATTGTTTTGTTAATTTAAAATTAAGTTAAAGTTTTCAATCGTTTATTTTTTTTTGATCTTCATATTTTATTATTATTTTACCTGAGTTTTCCCAGTGACACTTTATTACTGCAGTGATTGTTTCTACCCCTTATTTTGTTGCATTGTTCTAAGTGTTTATTTTTTTTGAATGTTCGCAGTAATTTCTTTTCTTTTTTGGTATTTTTAGAATTATATTTTTTAAATTTTTTTATGCTTCTTAGAAAAAACTTAAAAATTTCCCCGTATACAATTTAATAATTTTTTTTTATATTTACTTGATTTAAAAAAATTTAATTAATTAATTCTTTTTTTGCAAGAGTAAAGCAGTATTTTTATTTAATTCAGTCTCCCGTAAAAATTTTTACTTTTATTTTTCAAAGTAATTTTTTTTTTTTTTTGATCAAAAGTCCTTTAAATTGGGGTTTTCCCTTTCCCCTTGCAGTGTATTTTTGCAAATTATTTTTATATTTTTATTTCAATTCTGAATTTTATTCATTTTTTTTGTTCATTTTTTTTGCCCTTTTTTGTTTTTTGTGTTACTTTGCCATTTTGTCTACTACGTCAAGTGATACTTAGTGAAAAGTCGAATCAGACCTTAGGCTACTGGGTCCCGTCATCAGTCCTCACAAATTCCCTTTCCGACTGAAAGACCGACCCCGACACCCAGTTGTATGGTCGGGGGACTACGTTAGCGTGCGAGCTTCAGAGTAGTAACCCGTTACCCGTCTGAGTAGAAACCTTTTTCCCGTCTCGTTGTGTAAAAAAGTTACCAGTAACCCTCCCTTGACCAAGATCAACCGTTCTTTATCCCGGGCTTTCATATTGTGCTGGTTGACACTATTTCAAAAGACCACTACGGGGGGTCTGGGCAGCCCGGCGAGTCGTTTACGAGTGTGAGCAAGGGATAGGTAAAGGCACGGGCTCTTCCACATAACAGTTGTAAGTAAAAACAGCCTACGTGAGTATTTCTACCCTAATCCACGTATCGAACTCCCACATGATATACCGAGGGGTCATTAAG
>NC_069496.1:3818975-3858612 GCF_026875155.1 Cherax quadricarinatus
GGGGTTAAAAAGTGAGGCGGCAGGGAGTGTGTAATAAGTGGGCGGAAGGGCATGTGTAAAAGGAGGCGGAGGGAGTGTGTAATAAGTGAGGGGAAAAGGGGGGGTAATAATGAGGGGGAGGGAGTGGTAAAAAGTGGGGCGGGGGGGGTTAAAAAGTGAGGCGGGGGAGGTGAATAATGAGGGGGGGAGGGATGTGTAATAAGTGAGGCGGGAAGGGAGTTTTAATAAGTGGGCGGGGGGCAGTGTGTAAAAAGTGAGGGGAAAAGGGGAGTGGTAAAAAAGTGGGGCGGGGGCAGTTGTAAAAAAGGGGGGAAAGGGCTTTTAATGGGGGGGGGGAGTTGTAATAAGTGAGGCAAGGCAGGGAAAAGGACGGGAAGGGCAGTGTGTAATAATGGGGGCGGCGGGGGAGTGTTAATAAGTGAGGCGGAGGGCAGTGTGTAATAAGTGAGGGGGGAAGGGAGTGTGTAATAAGTGAGGGGAGGGGGGGTTGTTAAAAGTGAGGCGGAGGGGGTGTAAAAGTAGGGGGGGAAGGGGGGGTGTTAATAAGTGAGGCGGGAACGGGGTGTAAAAAATTTGAGGGGGGAAGGGCGGGTTGATAAGTGAGGCGCAGGGGAGTGTGTAATAAGTGGGGGGAAGGGCAGTGGTAAAAGTGAGGCGGGGGGGATTTTTAAATAAGTGAGGCGGAAGGGAAAGGGAAAAATGAGGGGGGGGCGGGGTATAAGGGGGGGGGGGGGAAGGGCAGGTGTAATATGTGCGGGGGGGATGTGTTAATAAGTGAGGCGGAAGGGAGTGTTAAAAAAGTGAGGCGGGGGGGGAGTGGAAAATTGAGGCGGGAAGGGCAGGTGTAATAAGTGGGGGGAAGGGGGATGTTAATAAGTGAGGCGGAGGGGAGTGTGTAATAAGTGGGGCGGAGGGCAGTGTGAAATAAGTGAGGCGGGGGGGAGTGTGTAATAAGTGAGGCGGGGAAAGGGGAGTGTGTAATAATGAGGCGGAGGGAGTGTGTAATAAGTGGGGCGGGGGGGCAGTGGAATAAGTGAGGCGGGGGGAGTGTGTAATAAGGGGAGGGGGGAAAGGCAGTGTGTAATAAGTGAGGCGCAGGGAGTGTGTAATAAGTGAGGCCGGAAGGGAGGGGTGTAATAAGTGAGGCGGGGGGGTGTGTAATAAGTGAGGCGGCAGGGGAGTGTTTAATAAGTGAGGCGGCAAGGGGTGTGTATAAGTGAGGGGGAAGGCAGTGTGTAATAAGTGAGGGGGGAAGGGGAGTGTGTAATAAGTGAGGCGGCAGGGGAAAGTGCAAGGGGTGTGTAATAAGTGAGGGGGGGCAGGGAGTGTGTAATAAGTGAGGCGGGAAGGGCAGTGTGTAATAAGTGAGGCGGGAGGGGAAGTGTGTAATAAGTGAGGCGGGAAGGGCAGTGTGTAATAAGTGAGGCGGGAAGGGCAGTGTGTAATAAGTGAGGCGGGAAGGGCAGTGTGTAATAAGTGAGGCGGCAGGGGAGTGTGTAATAAGTGAGGCGGCAGGGGAGTGTGTAATAAGTGAGGCGGGAAGGGCAGTGTGTAATAAGTGAGGCGGCAGGGGAGTGTGTAATAAGTGAGGCGGGAAGGGCAGTGTGTAATAAGTGAGGCGGAAGGGCAGTGTGTAATAAGTGAGGCGGAAGGGCAGTGTGTAATAAGTGAGGCGGCAAGGGAGTGTGTAATAAGTGAGGCGGAAGGGCAGTGTGTAATAAGTGAGGCGGGAAGGGCAGTGTGTAATAAGTGAGGCGGGAAGGGCAGTGTGTAATAAGTGAGGCGGGAAGGGCAGTGTGTAATAAGTGAGGCGGCAGGGGAGTGTGTAATAAGTGAGGCGGGAAGGGCAGTGTGTAATAAGTGAGGCGGGAAGGGCAGTGTGTAATAAGTGAGGCGGCAGGGGAGTGTGTAATAAGTGAGGCGGCAGGGGAGTGTGTAATAAGTGAGGCGGCAGGGGAGTGTGTAATAAGTGAGGCGGCAGGGGAGTGTGTAATAAGTGAGGCGGCAGGGGAGTGTGTAATAAGTGAGGCGGCAGGGGAGTGTGTAATAAGTGAGGCGGCAAGGGAGTGTGTAATAAGTGAGGCGGGAAGGGCAGTGTGTAATAAGTGAGGCGGGAAGGGCAGTGTGTAATAAGTGAGGCGGCAGGGGAGTGTGTAATAAGTGAGGCGGCAGGGCAGTGTGTAATAAGTGAGGCGGCAGGGGAGTGTGTATGAGGCGGCAGGAGAGTGTGTAATAGTGGCGGGGGTGAATAAGGAGGGGGAGTGTATAAGTGAGCGGGGGAGTGTTAAAGGGGGGGTTAATGGGCGGGGTTAATATGGGGGAAGGGGGTGTTAATAGGAGGGAGGTTAAAGGGGGAGTGATAAGTGGGGGGGGGGTGTAAGAGGAGGGGAGGTGTAGTGGGCGGAGGTGTGTAATGTGGAGGAAGGGCGGAGTAATAGTGAGGGGGAGAAGAGGGGAGGTTATGGCGCAGGGGAGTGTGTAATAATGAGCGGAGGAGTGTGAAGTGAGGCGGAGGTTGTAGTAGGGGGAGGTTTAGGGCAGGGGAGTGTTAATATGGGCGGGGAGTGTGTATAGGGGAAGGTGTGTAAAGTGGGGAGGGTGTATATGAGGCGGAGGGAGGGTTAATAGGGGAGGGAGTGTGTATAAGTGGGGGGAGGTGTAATGTGGGGGAAGGGTGTATAGTGGGGAGGAAAGGGGAGGGGGAGTATGAGGCGAGGATGTAGGGGGAGGGGTGTGTAATAAGTGAGCGGAAGGCAGTGTGTATAGGAGGGGGGGAAAAGGGGGGAAGAGGAGGGTATAATGAGGCGGCAGGAGTGGTATAGTAGGGAAGGGTGGATAAGGGGGGAAGGGCAGTGTAATAGTGAGCGGAGGGCAGTGTAAAGGAGGCGGCAGGGAGTGTAATAAGTGAGGCGGAGGGCAGGTGAAATGGGGGGCAGGATAATAGGGAGGCAGTGTGTAAGGGAGGGGAGGTAATAAGGGAAGGGCGTGTAATGAGGCGGAGGTGTGTAATAAGTGAGGCGGGGGAGTGTGAATAAGTGAGGGGAGGGGGTGTAATAAGTGGCAGGGAGTGTGTAAAAGTGAGGCGAAGGGCGGGAATAGGGGGGCAGGTGTAATAGGGGGAGTGTAAGGCGAGGAGTGTGTAAGTGAGGCGGGAAGGCATGTGAAAATGAGGGGCAGGGGTGGTAATAAGTGAGCGGAGGGGGTGTTAAGTGAGGCGGAGGGTGTGTAAAGGGGAGGAGTGTGTAAATGAGGCGGAGGTTGTGTAATAAGTGAGGCGGAGGAGGGTATAAGTGAGGCGAGGAGGTGTATAATGGGCGGAGGGAGTGTTTAGTGAGGGGGATGTGGGGGCGGTAATAGGGCGGGATATGGGCGGGGGTTTAAAGGGGGGGAAAAGGGAGGGAGGTTAAGTGAGGCGGAGGGTACGAGGGGATGTAGAGGGGTTAAGAGCGGAGGCATGTAATAATGAGGCGAGGGAGTTAATAAGTGAGGGGGGGCAGGGTATAAGTGAGGAGGAGTGTGTATAAGGGGAGGGCAGTGGTAAGTAGCGGAGGGCATGTGTAATAAGGGCGGAAGGGCATGTGTAATAATGAGGCGAGGGAGTGTGTAATAAGGAGGCGGGGAGGGTAGGAGGGAGGTGAAAAGGGGAGGGAGGTAATAAGAGGCGGAAGGGCAGTGGTAATAAGTGAGGCGGAGGGTGTAATATGAGGCGGAGGGCGTGTGTAAAGTGGGGAGGGATTGTAATAAGTGAGCGAGGGAGTGTAATAAGTGGAGGGGAGTGTAATAGGGGCGGGGAGGTTTAATGAGGGGAGGGGTTGTAATAAGTGGGCGGGAGGGGGTGTAATAAGGAGGGAAGGCAGTGTGTAAGGAGGGGTTAAGGGCGGTATAAGTGGGGAGGGAGTGTATAAGGGCGGAAGGGTGTTAAGGGGGGGTTAAGGCGGTGTTAAAGGGAGGGAGTGGTAATGTGGGGGATGGTTATGAGGGGGGGTTTAATGGGGCGGAGGTGTATAGGGAGGGGAAGGGCGGGAGGTGTAGGAGGGGGAGGTGTAAAGTGAGGGCAGGGATTGTGTGAGGGGGAGTGTGTATATGAGGGCAGGAGTGTGAAAGTGAGGGGAGGGAGTGTGTATAAGGCGGGGGTTAATAAGTGAGGCGAGGGTGTGAAAGGGGGAGGGTGTGTATAAGTGGGGGGAAGGGGGGTGTAAAAGTGAGGGGAGGCAGGGTATGTGAGCGGAAGGGTTAAAGGGCGGCAGGGTGATAAGTGAGGCGAGGGAGTGTATATAAGGGGGGTGTGTATAGTGGGAGGAGTGTGTATAGGGGGGGAGGGTATAGTGGGGCGGAGGGGTGTAAAGGAGGAGTGGTATAAGTGAGGGAAGGGCAGTGTTAAAAGTGAGCGGGAAGGGCAGGTGTAAAATGAGGCGAGGTGTATAGTGAGCGGAAGGTTATAGGGGAGGCAGTGTAAAATGAGGGAGGGTGTAAAGTGAGCGGAAGGGCGTGTTATAAGACGGGGGAAGGGAGGTGTATAATGAGGGGGGGGAGTGATTAGGGCAGGAGGGAAAGGGCGGGGGTATAGTAGGCGGAAGGGGTGTAATAGTGAGGGGGGAGTGTGTAATAGGGCGGAGGAGTGTGTAATAATGGGCGGAGGGAGTGTATGTGAGGGGAGGCTGTATAAGTGAGGCGCGGGGTGTTAAGGGGCGGAGGGAGTGGTAATAAGAGGCGGAGGGAGTGTAATAAGTGGGGTTGGGGGATAAGAGGGGAGGTGTGTATAAGTGAGGGGCAGGGTGGTAAAGAGGCGGAGGGAGTGTATAAGTGGGGGCAGGGGTGTGAATAAGTGAGGCGGGAAGGGGGGGGGGGGGGGGGGGGGGGGGGGGGGGGGGGGGGGGGGGGGGGGGGGGGGGGGGGGGGGGGGGGGGGGGGGGGGGGGGGGGGGGGGGGGGGGGGGGGGGGGGGGGGGGGGGGGGGGGGGGGGGGGGGGGGGGGGGGGGGGGGGGGGGGGGGGGGGGGGGGGGGGGGGGGGGGGGGGGGGGGGGGGGGGGGGGGGGGGGGGGGGGGGGGGGGGGGGGGGGGGGGGGGGGGGGGGGGGGGGGGGGGGGGGGGGGGGGGGGGGGGGGGGGGGGGGGGGGGGGGGGGGGGGGGGGGGGGGGGGGGGGGGGGGGGGGGGGGGGGGGGGGGGGGGGGGGGGGGGGGGGGGGGGGGGGGGGGGGGGGGGGGGGGGGGGGGGGGGGGGGGGGGGGGGGGGGGGGGGGGGGGGGGGGGGGGGGGGGGGGGGGGGGGGGGGGGGGGGGGGGGGGGGGGGGGGGGGGGGGGGGGGGGGGGGGGGGGGGGGGGGGGGGGGGGGGGGGGGGGGGGGGGGGGGGGGGGGGGGGGGGGGGGGGGGGGGGGGGGGGGGGGGGGGGGGGGGGGGGGGGGGGGGGGGGGGGGGGGGGGGGGGGGGGGGGGGGGGGGGGGGGGGGGGGGGGGGGGGGGGGGGGGGGGGGGGGGGGGGGGGGGGGGGGGGGGGGGGGGGGGGGGGGGGGGGGGGGGGGGGGGGGGGGGGGGGGGGGGGGGGGGGGGGGGGGGGGGGGGGGGGGGGGGGGGGGGGGGGGGGGGGGGGGGGGGGGGGGGGGGGGGGGGGGGGGGGGGGGGGGGGGGGGGGGGGGGGGGGGGGGGGGGGGGGGGGGGGGGGGGGGGGGGGGGGGGGGGGGGGGGGGGGGGGGGGGGGGGGGGGGGGGGGGGGGGGGGGGGGGGGGGGGGGGGGGGGGGGGGGGGGGGGGGGGGGGGGGGGGGGGGGGGGGGGGGGGGGGGGGGGGGGGGGGGGGGGGGGGGGGGGGGGGGGGGGGGGGGGGGGGGGGGGGGGGGGGGGGGGGGGGGGGGGGGGGGGGGGGGGGGGGGGGGGGGGGGGGGGGGGGGGGGGGGGGGGGGGGGGGGGGGGGGGGGGGGGGGGGGGGGGGGGGGGGGGGGGGGGGGGGGGGGGGGGGGGGGGGGGGGGGGGGGGGGGGGGGGGGGGGGGGGGGGGGGGGGGGGGGGGGGGGGGGGGGGGGGGGGGGGGGGGGGGGGGGGGGGGGGGGGGGGGGGGGGGGGGGGGGGGGGGGGGGGGGGGGGGGGGGGGGGGGGGGGGGGGGGGGGGGGGGGGGGGGGGGGGGGGGGGGGGGGGGGGGGGGGGGGGGGGGGGGGGGGGGGGGGGGGGGGGGGGGGGGGGGGGGGGGGGGGGGGGGGGGGGGGGGGGGGGGGGGGGGGGGGGGGGGGGGGGGGGGGGGGGGGGGGGGGGGGGGGGGGGGGGGGGGGGGGGGGGGGGGGGGGGGGGGGGGGGGGGGGGGGGGGGGGGGGGGGGGGGGGGGGGGGGGGGGGGGGGGGGGGGGGGGGGGGGGGGGGGGGGGGGGGGGGGGGGGGGGGGGGGGGGGGGGGGGGGGGGGGGGGGGGGGGGGGGGGGGGGGGGGGGGGGGGGGGGGGGGGGGGGGGGGGGGGGGGGGGGGGGGGGGGGGGGGGGGGGGGGGGGGGGGGGGGGGGGGGGGGGGGGGGGGGGGGGGGGGGGGGGGGGGGGGGGGGGGGGGGGGGGGGGGGGGGGGGGGGGGGGGGGGGGGGGGGGGGGGGGGGGGGGGGGGGGGGGGGGGGGGGGGGGGGGGGGGGGGGGGGGGGGGGGGGGGGGGGGGGGGGGGGGGGGGGGGGGGGGGGGGGGGGGGGGGGGGGGGGGGGGGGGGGGGGGGGGGGGGGGGGGGGGGGGGGGGGGGGGGGGGGGGGGGGGGGGGGGGGGGGGGGGGGGGGGGGGGGGGGGGGGGGGGGGGGGGGGGGGGGGGGGGGGGGGGGGGGGGGGGGGGGGGGGGGGGGGGGGGGGGGGGGGGGGGGGGGGGGGGGGGGGGGGGGGGGGGGGGGGGGGGGGGGGGGGGGGGGGGGGGGGGGGGGGGGGGGGGGGGGGGGGGGGGGGGGGGGGGGGGGGGGGGGGGGGGGGGGGGGGGGGGGGGGGGGGGGGGGGGGGGGGGGGGGGGGGGGGGGGGGGGGGGGGGGGGGGGGGGGGGGGGGGGGGGGGGGGGGGGGGGGGGGGGGGGGGGGGGGGGGGGGGGGGGGGGGGGGGGGGGGGGGGGGGGGGGGGGGGGGGGGGGGGGGGGGGGGGGGGGGGGGGGGGGGGGGGGGGGGGGGGGGGGGGGGGGGGGGGGGGGGGGGGGGGGGGGGGGGGGGGGGGGGGGGGGGGGGGGGGGGGGGGGGGGGGGGGGGGGGGGGGGGGGGGGGGGGGGGGGGGGGGGGGGGGGGGGGGGGGGGGGGGGGGGGGGGGGGGGGGGGGGGGGGGGGGGGGGGGGGGGGGGGGGGGGGGGGGGGGGGGGGGGGGGGGGGGGGGGGGGGGGGGGGGGGGGGGGGGGGGGGGGGGGGGGGGGGGGGGGGGGGGGGGGGGGGGGGGGGGGGGGGGGGGGGGGGGGGGGGGGGGGGGGGGGGGGGGGGGGGGGGGGGGGGGGGGGGGGGGGGGGGGGGGGGGGGGGGGGGGGGGGGGGGGGGGGGGGGGGGGGGGGGGGGGGGGGGGGGGGGGGGGGGGGGGGGGGGGGGGGGGGGGGGGGGGGGGGGGGGGGGGGGGGGGGGGGGGGGGGGGGGGGGGGGGGGGGGGGGGGGGGGGGGGGGGGGGGGGGGGGGGGGGGGGGGGGGGGGGGGGGGGGGGGGGGGGGGGGGGGGGGGGGGGGGGGGGGGGGGGGGGGGGGGGGGGGGGGGGGGGGGGGGGGGGGGGGGGGGGGGGGGGGGGGGGGGGGGGGGGGGGGGGGGGGGGGGGGGGGGGGGGGGGGGGGGGGGGGGGGGGGGGGGGGGGGGGGGGGGGGGGGGGGGGGGGGGGGGGGGGGGGGGGGGGGGGGGGGGGGGGGGGGGGGGGGGGGGGGGGGGGGGGGGGGGGGGGGGGGGGGGGGGGGGGGGGGGGGGGGGGGGGGGGGGGGGGGGGGGGGGGGGGGGGGGGGGGGGGGGGGGGGGGGGGGGGGGGGGGGGGGGGGGGGGGGGGGGGGGGGGGGGGGGGGGGGGGGGGGGGGGGGGGGGGGGGGGGGGGGGGGGGGGGGGGGGGGGGGGGGGGGGGGGGGGGGGGGGGGGGGGGGGGGGGGGGGGGGGGGGGGGGGGGGGGGGGGGGGGGGGGGGGGGGGGGGGGGGGGGGGGGGGGGGGGGGGGGGGGGGGGGGGGGGGGGGGGGGGGGGGGGGGGGGGGGGGGGGGGGGGGGGGGGGGGGGGGGGGGGGGGGGGGGGGGGGGGGGGGGGGGGGGGGGGGGGGGGGGGGGGGGGGGGGGGGGGGGGGGGGGGGGGGGGGGGGGGGGGGGGGGGGGGGGGGGGGGGGGGGGGGGGGGGGGGGGGGGGGGGGGGGGGGGGGGGGGGGGGGGGGGGGGGGGGGGCTGGTAAAAAGTGAGGCGCGGGGGTGTGTAATTGGGGGAAAGGGGGAAAAGGGGGGAAAGGGGGGAAAAGTGGAAGGGAAGGGGGAGGGGGGTAATTTGAGGCGGGGGGTTTGGTAATAATGGGCGGGAAGGAGGGAAAAGGGGGGGAAAACGGGGAAAGGGCGGCAGGGGGGTTTTAATAAGGAGGGGGGGGCGGGGTAAAAAGGGGGGGGGGTTTTAAAAATAGGGGAAAAAAGGGAGGGGGATTAATAGGGGGGGAAGGGATGTGTAATAAGTGAGGCGGAAGGGATGTGAAATAATTTGGGGGAGCGGGGGGGGAAAAAAAACAAAAGGGGTGAAAATAAGTGAGGCGGGGGGGGAGTGGTTAAGTGGGCGGGGGGAGGGGTTAAAGGAGGGGGGGGATGTGTAATAAGTGAGGGGGGAAGGGCGGTGTAAAAGTGAGGGGGGAAAGGTGGGGGGGGGAAATAAGTGAGGGGGAAAAGGGAGTGTGTAATAAGTGGGGGGAAAGGGAGTGTGTAAAAGTGAGGGGGGGGGGGGAAATAGGGGGGGGGTTGTAATAAGTGAGGCCCGGGGGGGAGTTTTAAAAAAGGGGCAGGGGGTGTAAAAAATGGGGGGGGGGTGGTTTAAAGGGGGAGGGGGGTTAAGTGGGGGGGAGGGTTTAAAATGAGGGGAAAGGGGTGGTAAAATAGGGGGGGGGAAAAAGGGGCGGAAGGGCAGGGTTTTTAAAAGTGGGGGGCCGGGGGGGGGGGTTTGTAATGTGGCGGAGGGGGGGTGTAATAAGTGGGGGAGGGGGGGTGAAATAAGGGAGGGGCGGGGGGTTGTTAAAAGAGGCGGGGGGGTTAAAAAGGCGGAGGGATGTGTAATAATGAGGGGAAGGGGGGGTGAAAAAGGGGGGGGGGGGGGGAAAAAGGGGGGGGGAGGGGTTTGAGGGGGGGAGGGGGGAAAAGGGGGGGTGGGGGGGGGGAAAAGTGGGGAAAAGGGGGGGGGAAAAGGGAAAAGGAGGGGGGGGAATTGGTAAAAAGGGGGGGGGGGGTTAAAGGGGGGGGGCGGGGGGGTTTAAATAAGTGAGCAAAAGGGGGATTGTAATAAGTGGGGGGGGGGGAAAGGGGTTGAAATAAGTGAGGGGGGGAAGGGGGGTTTTTGGGGGGGAAAAATGGAAAAGGGGGGGAAAAGGGGGGGGAAAAGGGGGGGAAAAAAGGGGGGGGGGTGTAATAAGGGGGGCGGGGGATGGTAATAAGTGAGCGGCGGGGGGGAAAAGGGGGGGAAAAGGGGGGTTTAAAGGGGGGGAAAAAAAGGGGGGGAAAATTTTAAAAAAAGGGGGGGGGGAAAGGGGGGGGTTAATAAGTGAGGCGGGAAGGGCAGTGATTGTAATAAGTGAGGCGGGTGGGCAGTTGGGTAATAAGTGAGGCGGCAGGGCAGTGTGTAATAAAGTGAGGCGGAAGGGCAGTGTGTAATTAAGTGAGGCGGCAAGGGGAGTGTGGTATGTAAATAGTGAGGCCAGGAAGGGCAGTGTTGTAATAAGTGAGGCGGGAAGGAGTGTGTTAATAAGGTGAGGCGGGAAGGGCAGTTGGTAATAAGTTGAGGCGGCAGGGGGAGTGTGTATAATAAGGTTGAGGCAGGATGGGCAGCGTGTTGTCATAAAGTGAGGCGGGAAAGGGGCAGGTTGGAATAAGTGAGGCGGGAAAGGGGCAGTGTTGTGTAATTAAGTGAGGAGGGAAGGGCAGTGTGTAAAAAAGTGTGGCGGCAGGGAAGTGTTTTAATAAGTGAGGCGGGAAGGGCAGTGTGTAATAAGTTGAGGCGGCAAGGGAGTTGTGTAATAGTGAGGCAGGAAGGGCAGTGTGTAATTAAGTGAGGGACGGGAAAAGGGCAGTTGTGTAATAATTGATGGCGGGAAAGGGCAGTTGTGTAATTAAGTTGAGGTGGCAGGGGAGTGTTGTAATAAGTGAAGGAGGGCAGGCAGCGGGTAATAAGTAGAGGGCGGGATGGGAGGTTTGAAAAAGTTGAGCGGGAAAGGGCAGTGTGTAATAAAGTGAGGCTGGAAGGGAGTGTGTAATTAAGTGAGGCGGGAAGGGCAGTGTGTAATAAGAGAGGGGGAGGGCAGGGTGTAATTAAGTTTGAGGCGGGAGGGCCAGTGTGTAATAAGTGAGGCGGGAGGGAAGGGCAGTGTGTAATAAGTGAGGCGGGAAGGGCAGTGTGTAATAAGTGAGGGCGGGAAAGTGGGCAAGTTGTGTAATTAAGTTGGGCGGGAAGGGCAGTGTGTAATAAGTGAAGCGGCCAGGGGCAGTGTGTAAATAAGTGAAGGCGGCAGGGGAGTGTGTATATGTGAGGACGGCCGGCAGGGCAAGTGTGTAATAATTGAGGCGGGAAAGGGAGCAGTGTGTAAATAGTGATGGCGACAGGGCAGTGTGTTGTAAATAAGTGAGGAGGGAAGGGGCAGTGTGTAATAAGTGAGGGCGGCAAGGGAGTTGTGTTAATAAAGTTGAGGCAGGACAGGGCGTGTGTTAATAAGTGTGGGCGGAGGGGATCTAGTGTGTAAATAAGTGAGGCGGGAAGGGCGTGTGTAATAAAGTTGAGGCGGGAAGGCGGGAAGAGCAGTGTTGTAATTAAGTTGAAGGCGGGCAGGGGAGTGTGTTAATAAGTGAGGAGGGAAGGCAGTGTGTCAGTGTGTAAAAAGTGAGGCCGGCAGGGGATCGAGCGTGGTGTTGTAATAAGGTGAAGCGGGAGGAAGGGCAGTGTGTAATAAGTTGAGGCGGCAAGGGAGTGTTGTAAATAAGTGATGCAGGACGGGCAGTGTGTAACTAAGTTGAGGCGGGAAGGCTGAGTGTGTAATAAAGTGAGGCGGGAAGGGCAGGGTGTAATAAGTGAGGCGGCAGGGGAGTGTGTAATAAGTGAGGCGGGAAGTGCAGTCGTTGTAATAAAGTGAGGCATCAAGGGGAGTGTGTAATTAACGTGATGCGGGACAGGGTGTGTTGTAATAAGTGATTGCGGGGAAGGGCGTGGTAATAAGTGAGGCGGGAAGGGGCAGTGTGTAATAAGTGAGAGCGGGAAGGGGCAGGTGTGTAATAAGTGAGGGCGGCAGGGGAAGTGTGTAATAAGTGTAGGGGGGGGAAGGGCAGTGTGTAAATAAAATGAGGCGGACAGGGGGAGTGTGTTAATTAAGTGAGGCGGGAAAAGGCAGTTAGTTAATAAGTGAGGCGGGAGAAGATGGGCAGTGTGTAATTTAAGGTGATGGCGGCAGGGAGGTGTAATTAATGAGGCGGGAGGAAGGGCATGTGTTTGTAATAAGTTGAGGCAGGAAGGGCAGTGTTGTAATAAGTGAGGCGGCATGGAAGTGTTGTAATTAAGTGAGGCGGGAAGAGCAGTTGTAATAAGGTTGAGGCGGCAGGGGGAGTGTGTACTAAGTGAGGCGTTGCAGGGGGGGAGGTGTAGTATAAATGAGGCGGGAAAGGGCAGTGTGTAATAAGGAGGCGGCCGGGGAGTGTGTTAATAAGTGAGGCGGGAAGGGCAGTGTGTAATATGTGGAGGGCGGGAAAGGGCAGTGTGGTAATAAGTGGGCGGGAAGGGCAGTGTGTAATAAGTGAGGCGGTAGGGCCAGTGGTAATAGTGAGGCGGGATAAGGGCAGTGTGTAATAAGTGAGGCGGGGGGAAGGGCAGTGTGGTATTCAAGTGAGGGCGGAAGAGCAGTGTTGTTATAAGAGAGGCGGCCCCCAGGGGGTGTGTAATAAATGAAGGCGGGAAAGGGCAGTTGTTGTAATAACAGTGAGGGCGGCCAGGGGTGTTTGTGTATAGTAGAGGGCGGAAGGGGCAGTGTGGTAATAAGGAGGCGGGAAAGGGGCCAGTGTGAATATAGTTGAGGCGGGAAGGGCAGGTTGTAATAGTGAGGCGGCAGTGGAGTGTGTAATAAGTGAGCGGGAAGAGCAGCAGTCTGTAAATACAGTGAGCGGCCAGGGGAGTGTTGTATTAAGTGAGGCGCAGGGGAGTGTGTATAAATTGAGGGCGGGAAAAGGGCAGTGGTGTAATAAGTGAGGCAGGCAGGGGAGTGTGTAATAAGTGATGGCGGGGGAGGGCAGTGTGTAATAAGTTGAGGCGGGAGAAGGGCAGTGTTGTAAAATAAGTGAGGCGGGAAGGGCAGTGTGTAATTAAAGTGAGGCTGGAAGTGGCAGTGTGTAATAGTGAGGGCGGGAGGGGAAGGCAGTAGTGTTAATAAGTGAGGCGGGAAGGCAGTGTGTAATAAGTGAGGCGGGAAGAGCAGTGTGTAATAAGTGAGAGGCGGCAGGGGGTGTGTAATTAAATTGAGGCGGAAGAGAAGGGGCAGTGTGTAATTAAGTGAGGCGGCAGGGGAGAATTAAGTTGTGTAAATTAAGTGAGGCGGGAAGGGCAGTGGTGTAATAAGTGAGGCGGAATGGGAAGGGCAGTGATGTTTAATTAAAGTGGGCGGGAAAGGGCAGTTGTGTAATAAGTGAAAGGCAGGAAGGGCTGTGTGTTAATTTAAGTTGAGGCGGGCGAGGAAAGGGCAGTGTGTAATAAGTGAGGGCGGCAGGGGGAGTGTGTAATATTAAAGTGAGGGGGAAGGGCTGTGTGTTTAATAAGTGAGGCGGGGTGAAGGGCAGTGTGTAAAATATGTTGAGGCGGAAGGGAGTGTGTAATAAGTGAGCAGGAGGGCAGTGGTAATAAGTGAGGCGGGAAGGGCAGTGTGTAATAAGTGAGGCGGGAAGGGCAGTGTGTAATAAGTGAGGCGGGAAGGGCAGTGTGTAATAAGTGAGGCGGGAAGGGCAGTGTGTAATAAGTGAGGCGGGAAGGCAGTGTTTAATAAGTTGAGCGGGAAAGGCAGTTGTGTATACAAGTGAGGCGGCGCAGGGGGTGTGTTAATAAGTGAGGCGGGAAGTGGGAAGTGTGTTGTAATAAGTGAGGCGGGATGGGGCAGTGGTGTAATAAGTGGGTGGGAAAGGGCAGTGGTGTAATAAGTGAGGCGGGAAGGGGAATAGGGCAGTGTGAAATAAAGTGAGGCGGGAAGGGCAGTGTTGTAATAAGTGAGGCGGGAGGGCAGTGTGTAATAAGTGAGGGGCAGGGGAGTTGTAATAAGTGAGGCAGGAAGGGGCAGTGTGTACTAAAAAAAAAAAATGGGTGTGGGCGGCATGTGAGTGTGTAATAATGTGAGGCAAGTAGGGCAGTGTGTAATAAGTGAGACGGGAAGGGCAGTGTGTTAATAAGGTGAGGCGGACAGGGGAGTGTTGTAATAAGTTGGGCGGAAGGGCAGGAAGGGCAGGTGTGTATAGTTGATGCGGGAATGGGCGTTGTTGTTATATAAGTGAGGCGGGGGCAAGGGCATGTGTGTATAAGTGAGGCGGGGAAGGGCAGTGTGTAATAAGTGAGGCGGGAAGGGCAGTGTGTAATAAGTGAGGCAGGAAGGGCAGTGTGTAATAAGTGAGGCGGGAAGGGCAGTGTGTAATAAGTGAGGCGGGAAGGGCAGTGTGTAATAAGTGAGGCGCAGGGGGTGTTGTAATAAGTGAGGCAGGAAGGGCAGTTGTGTAATAAGTGAGGCGGGGAAGGGCAGAAGTGTGTAATAAGTGAGGCGGGAAGGGCAAGTGTGTGTAAATAAGTTTGAGGTGGCAGGGGAAGTGTGTAATAAGTGAGGCCAGGGGAAAGGGCAGTGTGCAATTATGTGAGGCGGGAGGGAAGGGCAGGGTTGTAATAAGTTGAGCGCGGCAGGGGGACAGTGTGTAATAGTGAGGCGGAAGGGCATTGTGTATAAGTGAGGCGGGAAAGGGGCAGTGGTGTAAATAAGTGAGGCGGGAAGGGCAATGTGTAATGAGTGAGGGCGGGAAGGGAGTGGTGTAATACGTGAGGCGGGAAGGGCCAGTTTGAGAAATAAGTGAGGGCCGGGAAAGGGCAGTGTGTAATAAGTGAGGCGGGAAGGGAGTTGTGTATAAGTGAGACGGGAAGGGCAGTGTGTATTAAGGAGGCGGGGGAAGGGCAGTGTGTAATAAGTGAGGCGGGAAGGGCAGTGTGTAATAAGTGAGGCGGGAAGGGCAGTGTGTAATAAGTGAGGCGGGAAGGGCAGTGTGTAATAAGTGAGGCAGGAAGGGCAGTGTGTAATAAGTGAGGGAGGCGGGAAGTGCAGTGTGTAATAAGTGGGCGGAAGGGGCAGTGTTGTAATAAAGTGAGGCGGGAAGGGGCAGTGTTGTATAAGTGAGGCGGGAGGGCCAGTGTGTAATAAGTTGAGGCGGGATAGGGCAGTGTGTAATAAATGAGGCAGGAGGGCAGTGTGTAATTAAGTGAGGGCGGAAGGGCAGTGTGTAATAAGTGAGGCGGGGAAGGGCAGTTGTGTAATAAATGGAGGCTGAAGGGCAGTAGTGTAATAAGTTGAGGCGGAGGGCTAGTGTGGTAATAAGTGAGTCGGGCGGCAGTGTGTGATAAGTGAGGCGGGAGGAAGAGGGTGTTTAATAAGTGAGACGGCCGGGGTGTGTAATTAAATGAGCGGGGACAAGGGCAGTGGTAATACGTGAGCGGCAGGGAGTGTGTAAATAAGTGAGGCGGGAAGGGCAGTGTGTAATAAGTTGAGGCGGGAAGGGCAGTGTGTATAATTGAGGCGGGGAAAGGGCAGTGTGTAATAAGTGAGGCCGGAAGGGGCAGTGTTTAAAAGTGAGGAGGGAAGGGGGCGTGTGTTAATTAAGTGAGGCAGCAGGGGGGAGTGTGTTAATTAAGTGAGGCGGGTAAGGGCAGTGTGTAATAAGTGAGGCGGGAAGGGCAGTTGTGTAATTTAAGTGAGGGGGAAGGGGCCAGTGTGTAATTAAGTGAGGCAGGAAGGGCAGTATGTATAAGTTTGAGGGGGGAAGGGCAGTGTGTTAATAAGTGAGGCGGGAAGGGGCAGTGTGTAATAAGTGAGGCGGGAAGGGCATTGGTGTAATAGATGAGGCGGGAAGGGGCAGTGTGTAATAAGTTGTGGCGAGGGAAAAGGCAGTGTTTAATAAATGAGGCGGGAAAAGGCAGGCAGTGTGTAAATGATAGTGAGGCGCCGGGGGGTGTGTAATAAGTGAGGGGGAAGGGGCAGAGTGTAATAAGTGAGGCGGGAAAGGGCAGTTGTTTTGCAATAAGTTAGGCGGGAAAGGCAGTTGTGTTAATAGTGAGGCGGGAAGGGCAGTTGTGTAATGAAGTGAGGCGGGAAAGGGCAGTGTTGTAATTAGTGAGGCGGGAAGGGCAGTGTGTAATAAGTGAGGCGGGGAAAGGGCAGGTGTAATAAGTTGAGGCGGGAAGGGCCAGTGTGTAATAAGTGTGGCGGGTAGGGCAGTGTGTAATAAGTGAGGTGGGAAAGGGCAGTGTGTATAAGTTGAGGCGGGAAGGGCCGTGTGTAATAGGTGTGGGGGAAGGGCAGTGTGTAATAAGTGGGATAGGGCGGCAGTGAGTGTGTAATAAGAGAGGCAGGAAGGCAGTGTGTAAACATAAGTGAGGCGGCAGGGGAGTGTTGTAATAAAAATAATGTGAGGCAGGAAGGGCAGTGTGTATTAAGTGAGAACGGGAAGGGCAGTGTGTATTCATCAGTAAGTTGAGGCGGCAGGGGGAGTGTGTAATAAGTGAGGCGGGAAGGGCAGTGTGTAATAGTGAGGCGGGATTATGGCAGTGTTGTATTTAAGTGAGGCGGGAAGGGCAGTGTGTTAATTAAATGAGGGCGGGAAGGAGGAACGGCAGTGTGTTTTAATAAGTGAGGGGGGAAGGGCATTGTGTAATAAGTGAGGGGGAACGGGAGTGTTTGTAATAAGTGTGCGGGAAGGGCAGTGTGTAATAAGTAACCCCAGTTGAGCGGGGAAGGGCCAGTGTGTAATAAGTGGAGGCGGAAGGGGAGGTGTGTTAAGAAGTGAGTCAGAAGGGCAGTGTGTAAATAAGTGAGGCGGGGAAGGGCTGTGTTGTATAAGTGAGGCGGGACGGCAGATGTGTTAATAAGTGAGGCGCAGGGGAGTGTCTGTAATAAGTGAGGGCGGAAGGGCAGTGTGTTAATAAGTGAGGCGGGAAGGGCAGTTGTGTAATAAGTTGAGGGCGGCAGGGGGAGAAGTGTGTAATAAGTGGGCGGGAAGGGCAGTTGTGTAATAAGTGAGGCGGGAAGGGCAGTGTGTAATTACGTGAGGTGGGAAGGGCAGTGTTGTTTAATATAGTGAGCAGGGAAGGTGTGTGTAATAAGTGAGGCGGGAAGGGCAGTGAGTAATAAGTGAGGCGGGAAGGGCAGTGTGTAATTAAGTTGAGGGCGTGAAGTGGGCAGGTGTGAAATAAGTTGAGGCGGGAAAGGGCAGTGTGTAATTAAATTGAGGCGGGAAGGGCAGTGTGTAATAAGTGAGGCGGGAAGGGCAGTGTGTAATAAGTGAGGCGGGAAGGGCAGTGTGTAATAAGTGAGGCGGGAAGGGCAGTGTGTAATAAGTGAGGCGGAAAAGGGCAGTGTGTAAATAAGTTGAGGCGGGAAGGGCGTGTTGTAATCTTAAGTGAGGCAGGATGCGGCAGTGGGTAATAAGTGAGGCGGGATGGGCAGTGTGTATAAGTGAGGCGAGTAGGGCAGAGTGTAATTAAGAGAGGGGCGAAGGGCAGTGTGTAATAAGTTGAGGCGGGAAGGGCAGTGTGTAATAAAGTGTGAGGCGGGAAGGGCAAGTGTGTAATAAGGGAGGCGGAAGGGCAGTGTGTAGTAAAGTGAGGCGGGAAGGGCAGTGTTGTAAATAAGTGAGCGGGAAGGGCAGTGTGTAATAAGTGAGGGGGTAGGGCAGAGTGTGTAATGAGTTGAGGCGGAGAACGGGCAGTGTGTAATAAGGAGGTTTGGAAGGGGCAGTGTGTTAATAAGTGAAGGCGGGGAAGGGCTGTGTGTAATTAGTGAGGCGGTAGCCGGCGTTGTTGTAATAAGTGAGGCGGGGAAGGGCAAGTGTGTAGTAAGTGAGGCAGGAAGGGCAGTGTGTAAATAAGTTGAGGGCGGGAAGGGCATGTGTGTAATTTAGTGAGGCGGGAAGGGCGTTAGTGTTGTAATTTAAGTGGAGGCGGGAAGGGCAGTGTGTAATAAGTGAAGGTGGTAGGGCAGTGTGTTAAGTGAGGCGGGAGGGGCAGTGTGTTGTAATAAGTGAGGCGGGAAGGGCAGTGTGGTAATAAGTGAGGGGGATGGGAGTGTGTAAATTTTAAATGAGGCGGGAAGGGCAGTGTGTTAATAAGTGAGGCGGGAAAGGGCAGTGTGTAATAAGTGAGGCAGGAAAGGGCAGTAATGTAATAAGTGAGGGCGAAAGGGACGGTGTGTAATAAGTGAGGCGGGAAGGGGCAGCTGTGAAATGCTAATAAGCTGAGGCGGGGAAGGGCAGTGTGTAATAAGTTTTGAGGGCGGAATGGGCAGTGTGTAATAAGTGAGGCGGGAAGGGCAGTGTGTAATAAGTGAGGCGGGAAGGGCAGTGTGTAATAAGTGAGGCGGGAAGGGCAGTGTGTAATAAGTGGAGGGCGGGACGGGGGCAGTGTTGTAATAAGAGGATAAGTTGGAAGAGGTTTTGTGAAGTATGAGATAAGTGAGCAGTGAAGAGTGTTATGTAGTAGATACCAGGATTATTTATAGTATTAGTGGGACTGCTAGAGCAGATACTAGGGTTGTACAAGGTTGATGCTTAGAGCCAGATTACTAGGGTGTTCTAGGTGGACTTGCTAGAAGCCGATACAAGGGTTGTTACTAGGTTTGAGCTAGAGCAGATTACTAGGTGTTGTTACTAGGTGGACTGCTAGAGCAGATACTAGGGTTGTACTAGTGACTGCTGAGCAAGATACAGGGGTGTACTAGGGCGATGCTAGAGCCAGATAATGGGTGTACTAGGTGACTGCTAGGCAGATACTGTGTGTACTAGGTGACTGCTAGAGCAGATACTAGGGTGTATGTATAGGTGACTGCTTAGTGCAGATTACTTAGGGGTGTTACTAGGTGACTGCTAGAGGCAGTAACTAGGGTGTACTAGGTGACTGCTAGAGGCAGATTACTAGGGTTTATACTAGGGTGACTGCTAGAAGCTGGATTCTTGGGTATACTAGGTGGATGCTGGAGCAGATACTAGGTTATTACTACGGTGACTGCTAGAGCAGATCTAGAGTTATATATCTAGGTGGTGATGCTAGAGCAGATACATAGGGTGTATAGGTGATAGCTAGAGCAGATTACTAGGGTGTACTAGGTGACTGGATAGAAGCAGATTATTAGGGTGTTACTAGGTGACTGCTCTAGAAGCAGATACTAGGGGTGTAATAAGGTGACTGCTAGAGCAGATAATTAGGGTGTACTAGGGATGCTAGGGCAGATACTAGGTGTACTATGGGACTGCTAGAGCAGATACTAGGGAGTACTTCCCCTCCCCCCCCCCAGGGACTGCTCGAAGCAGATTCTAGGGTGTTACTTAGGTGACTGTATGATGCAGATAACTAGGGTGTACTAGGTGACTGCTTAGAGCAGATTACTAGGTGTCTAGGTTGACTGCTAGAGCAGATATAGGGGTGTTTAGGTTGACTGCTAGAGCCAGATTACTAGTGTGTACTAGGTGACTGCTAGGAGCAGATACTAGGGTGTCACTAGGGTGGACGCTAGAACAGATACTAGGGTGTACTAGGTGATCTGCTAAGGCAGGATACCTAGGTGTATAGGTTGACTGCTTTAGAGCAGATACTAGGGTTGTATAGGTGATGATAGAGCAGATTACTAGGGTGTACTAGGTGGACTGCTAGAGCAGATTAACTTAGGGTGTACTAGGTGACTGTAGAGCAGGTCTAGGGGGTGTTACATAGGTGCCTGCTAGAGCAGATAATAGGGGTGTACTATGGTGAACTGCTAGAAGCAGATACTAGGGTGTACTAGGTTGACTGCTAGTGAGCAAGATTTTACTAGGGTGTACTAGGTGACTGCTAGAGCAGATACTAGGGTGTACTAGGTGACTGCTAGAGCAGATACTAGGGTGTACTAGGTGACTGCTAGAGCAGATACTAGGGTGTACTAGGTGACTGCTTAAAGCAGATACTTAGGGTGTACTAGGTTGACTGCTAGAGCTGATATAGTGGTTTGTGTACTAGGTGGATGCTATGAGCAGAAACTTGGTGATGGTACTGAGGGGATGTAGAAGCGATACTAGGGGTGTACTAGGTGGACTGCTAGAAGCAGATACTAGGGTGGACTAGGTTTTGTTGACTGCTAGAGCAGTTATAAGGGTGTTACTAGGTGACTGCTAGAGCAGAAACTAGGCGTGTACTGGGTGACTGCTAGAGGCAGGATACCTAGGGTTTACTAGGTGACTGCTAGAGGCAGATTACTCTAGGGTTGTACTAGGTGAACTGCTAGAGCAGAATACTAGGGTGTTTACTAGGTGATGCTAGAGCAGATACTAGAGGTGTATAGGTGCTGCTAGAGCAGATATAGGGTGTTCTAGGTGACTGCTAGAGCAAGATACTAGTGTTGTACTTAGGTGCTGATAGAGCAGATACTAGGGTTGGTACTAGGTGACTGCTAGAGGCAGATACTTAGGGGTTTGTACTAGGTGGACTGCTAGAGCAGATTACTAGGGTGTACTAGGTTGACTGCTAGAAGCCAGATACTGGGTGTGTACTAGGTGACTGCTAGAGAGATACTAGGGTGCACTAGGTGAACTGCTAGAGCAGATACTAGGGTGTACTAGGTGACTGCTAGAGCAGATACTAGGGTGTACTAGGTGACTGCTAGAGCAGATACTAGGGTGTACTAGGTGACTGCTAGAGCAGATACTAGGGTGTACTAGGTGACTGCTAGAGCAGATACTAGGGTGTACTAGGTGACTGCTAGAGCAGATACTAGGGTGTACTAGGTGACTGCTTAGAGCAGGTTAGAGCAGGATTAACTAGGGTGTGCCTAGGGTGACTGCTAGAGCAGATACTAGGGAGTGTATAGGAGAAACAGAAATAAATTTTGTTGGAATCATTAAACGAGAGAGAAGTTGAAAATGGCAGGCTTAGGGGGGTTACAGGCTGCCATAATTATAGTTATTATTGTTCTGCAATTCCATTGAGGAAAGGAAAGCTGTCATGGGGGCTGGAAAAGGTGAATTGGAGTTAACAGCGCCCTGGACAGTTAAAACCCAAACCAGTTTCCCATCCTACCAGAAAAGTAAACCTCACTATCGCCGCAAAGGTATTGGCAACACGCATCCCAAACTACAACAGTGGGCCACTCAGTCTTATTGTAGCGCTTCTTAAAAGGTGATATACAAATTAACCAGGACCTCAAACTATTGTGGGCAGAGGCAAAACTGACGATAAATGACGGGCGATTTGAATGACGTCTAGTAGCTTAGCAAGGATAACCTTAAACTCCATATGTTAATGCATACATAGGTCAATGTGAGACTATTACAGCATTATTATTTATCTCAAACACCACCAAACAGGTGCATACACTGTACCTAAAGTTACGCATTGAAATACACCACCAAACGGTTTGCATCCCTGTACTAAAGTACGCATGAAAAACACACCAAACAGGAACATACATTGACTAAAGTTACGCTGAAAAAAAAACACCACCAACAGGAACATACACTGTACTAAAGTACGCTGAAAAAACTCCACCAAACAGGTGCTTACATGTACTAAAGTTACGCATGAAAAACACCACCAAAAACAGGAACATTACACTGTACTAACGTACGCATGAAAAACACCACAAAACCAGGGGCATACACTGTTTACTAATGTACGCATTGATAAAAAACACCACCTAACCAGGAACCATACACTGTTACTAAAGTTAACGGCATGAAAAAACACCACCCAAACAGGAACATACACTGTACTAAAGTACCGATGAAAAAACCACCACCAAACAGGAACATACGAGTAATAAAGTGACGAATGAAAAACCACCGCAAACAGGGAACATACACTGTAATTTTTAAAGTACGCATGAAAAAACACACCATACAGGGTACATACAGAGTAATAAAAGTTTCGCCAGGAACAAACACCACCAAACGGAAACATACAGTGTAATAAAAAGTACGATGAAAACCACCCCAAACGGTGATACACGAGTATTAAAGTACGCATGAAAAACACACCAAACAGGAACATTTTACACTGTACTAAAGTATAGCATGAAAAAAAACACCACCAACCAGGGTGAATATCCCTGTACTTAAAGTCGCATGAAAAAAATACACACCACAGGAACATTTACACTGTACTAAAGTACACATGAAAACACACCAAACAGGTACATACACTGTACTAAAGTAGCATGAAAAACACACAAAAACAGGTGCATACCACTGTTACTAAAGTACGCATTGAAAAAACACCACCAAACAGGAACCATACCACTGTAACTAAAGTAACGCATTTGAAAACACCACCCAAACAGGAAACTTACACTGTACTTAAAAGTACGCATGGAAAATACACCACAAACAGGAACATCACTGTACTAAAGTACGCATGAAAAAAACACCACCAAACAGGAACATAACCATTGTACTAAAAGTTTAGCATGAAAAACACCACCAAACAGGAACATTACCATGTTACTAAGTACGCATGAAAAACACACCACCATTGTGTAAAAAGGTTCTTAATGACCATGTGTAGTAGTCTTTAATGAAACCTTCGTGTATGTTAGTCTTAATGGACTCGTGTAGTAGTCTTATGGACCCTTTTGTAGTAGTTCTTAATAAACCCTCGCTATAGTAGTCTTAATTGAACCCTCGTGTTGTAGTCTTAAATTTGACCATCGTGTAGTAGTTTAATGACCATTCGTGTTAGGAGTCTTTAATGAGCTCGTGTAGTAGTTCTTCTTAATGACCCTCGTGTAGTAGTTTCTTAATGACCCTCGTTGTTAGTGGTCTTAATGACCTCGTGTAGTAGTTCTTATTGACCTTCGGTGTAGTAGTCTTAATGACCATCGTGTTTTAGTATTCTTAATGACCCCTCGTGTAGTAGTCTTTTGTTTAATGACCCTCGTGTAGTAGTCTTAATGACCTTCGTGTAGTAGTCTTAAGGTCCTCGTGTTAGTGTCTTAATGACCCTCGTGTAGTTAGTCATAATGACCTCCTGTAGTACTTTCTAATGACCATCGTGTAGTAGTTTAATGGACACTCGATGTAGTTTAGGTCTTATTGACGCTCCGAAGTAGTCTTAATGCCCATGTTGTAGTGGTCTTAATGACCTTCGTAGAAGTAGTTCTTAATGACCTTCTTGTTAGGTTAGTCTTAATGACCTCGAGTAGTAGTCTTAATGAGTGAGGCGGCAAGGGGAGTGGTGTAATAAGTGAGTGCATGGAAGGGCAGTGTGTTATAATTAGTGAGGCAGGAAGGGCGTGTGTAATAAGTGAGGGCGGGGGAAGGCAGTGTTGTATTATGTGAGGCGGCCAGGGGAGTGTTAATAAGTGAGGCGGGAATGGGCAGCGTTTGTAATAAGTGAGGCGGGACAGGGCAGGTTGTAATAAGTGGAGGCGGAAGGGAGTGTGTAAATAAGTGAGGCCGGAAGGGCAGTGTGTAATTAAGTGAGGCGGGTAGGCAGTGTGTAATAAGTGAGGCGGGAAGGGCAGTGTGTAATAAAAGTGGAGTCGGGAAGCCGTGTGTATAGTGAGGCGGGGGGAAGGCAGTTGTGTAATAAGTGAGGCGGGAAGGGGCAGTGGGTAAATAAGTGAGGCGGGAAGGGCAGTGAGTTAATAGTGAGGGGGAAGGGCAGTGTGTAATTTAAGTGAGGCGGCAGGGCAGTGTGTATAAGTTGAGGGCAGGAAGGGCAGTGTTGTAATAAGTGAGGCGGCAAGGGAGTGTTAATTAAGTGTAGCAGGAAGGGCAGTGTTTGTACTAAGTTTGAGGCGGGAAGGGGCTGTTGTGTAATAAGTGAGGCGGAAGGGCTGTGTTGTAATAAGTAGGCGGGCAGGGGAGTGTGTAATAAGTGAAGGCAGGACGGGGGTGCGTTAATATGTGAGGCGGAGAAGGGGCAGGTTGTATAAGTTGAGGCGGGAAGGGCAGTGTGTAAATTAAGTGAGGAGGGAGGCAGTGGTGTAAAAAGTGAGGCGGCAGGGGAAGTGTGTAATTAAGTGAGGCGGGAAGGGGCAGCAGTGTGTAATAAGTGAGGCGGGCAAGGGAGTAGTGTGTAAATAAGTGAGGCAGGGAAGGGCAGTGGTAATAAGTGAGGCGGACGGGCAGTGTCGTAATAAAAGGTGAGGCGGGAAAGGGCAGTGTGTTTAATAAGTGAGGTGGCAGGGTGGTGTGTAATAAGTGGAAGGCGGGATGGGCAGCGTGTTAATAAGTGAAGGCGGGATGGGCAGTGTTTTAATAAGTAGGCTCGGGAAGGGAAGTGTGTAATAGTGAGGCAGGAAAAGGGCAGTGTGAATTAAGTGAGGCGGGAGGGAAGGGCCAGTGTTGTAATTAAGAGAGGCGGGAAGGGCAGAGTGTAATTTTTTTTTTTTTTAAATAAAAAAAAGGTTTTTTTTTTTTTTGTTTTGAGGGCGGGAAGTGGCAGTGTGTAATAAGTGAGGCGGGGAAAGGGGCAGTTGTTGTAATAGTGAGGCGGGGAAGGGCAGTGTGTTAATAAGTGAAGGCGGGAAGGGCAAGCTGTGTGTATATAAGTGAGGCGGGGAAGGCAGTGTTGTAATAAGTGAGGCGGGCAGGGGCCAGTGTGTAATAAAGTGAGGCGCAGGGGAAGTGTGTAATAAGGATGAGGCGGGAAGGGCAGCCCAGCAGTTGTGTATAAGTGTTGGCGGGAAAGCAGGCAGTGTTTGTAATAAAGTGAGGCGCAGGCAGTGTGTTAATAAGTGAGGAGGGAAAGGCAGTGTGTAATAAGTGAGGCGGCCAAGGGAAGTGTGTAATTAGTGAGGGCAGAGAAGGGCAGTGTGTAATAAGTGAGCGGCCAGGGGGAGTGTGTATTAATAAGTGAGGCCGGGAAGGGCAGTGTGGTATAATAAGTGTGGCGGTGGAAAGCTTGCAGTTGTGTAATAAGGAGGCGGCCAGGGGTTAGTGTGTCATAAGTGAGGAGGGAAGGCAGTGTTGTAATAAGTGAGGCGGCAGGGGAGGTGTGATAAATAAGTGCAGCGGGAAGGGCGCGTGTAATAAGTGAGCCGGCAAGGGATGTGTGTAATAAGTTGAGGCAGGATGGGGCAGTGTGTAATAGTGAGCGGGGAAAGGGCGTGTGTACAGTGTGTAATAAGTTTGAGGCGGGAAAGGGCTTTGTTGTAATAGTTGAGGCGGCAGGGGAGGTGTAAATAAGTGTGGCGGGAAGTGCAGTGTGTATTAAAGTGAGGCATCATGGGAGTGTATATAAGTGATTGCGGAGGGCAGTGTGTGTAATAATGAGGCGGGAGAAGGCAGTGTGTAATTATGTGAGGCGGGAAAGGGCAGTGTGTAATAAGTGTGGCGGCAGGGGGAAGTGTGTAATTAGTGAGTGCGGGAAGGGCAGTGTGTAATAAATTGAGGCGGCAGGGGGGGAGTGTGTAATAAGTTGAGGCGGGAAAAGGCAGTGTGTAAAAGTGAGGCGGGGAAGGGGCAGTGTGTAATAAGTGAGGCGGAGTGGGAGTGTGTATAAGTGAGGCGGAGCAACAAAGGGCAGTGGGTAAAAAGTTGAGGCGGGAAGATGGGCAGGGTGTAATTAAGTGAGGCGGGAAGGGCAGGTGTGTAATAAGTGAGGCAGGAAGGGGCAGTTGTGTAATAAGAGAGGCCGGGGAAAGGGGCAGTGTGTAATTAAGTGAGGCGGGAGGGCAGTTGTGCTGTAATAAGTGAGGCGGAAGAAAGGGCAGTGTGTTAATAAGTGAGGCGGGAAGTGCAGTGTGTAATAAGTGAGCCTCAGGGGGAGTGTGTCTGTAATTAAGTGTGCGGGAGGGCAGTGTGTAATTAAGTGAGGCGGGAAGGGCAGTGTGTAATAGTGAGGCGGGAAGGGGCAGCAGTGTGTAATAAGTGGGCGGCAGGGGCGTGTGTTAATAAGTGAGGCGGGGAAGGGCAGTGTGTAAATAAATGAGGGCGGCAGGGGAGTGTGTAATAAGTGAAGGGGGGGAAAGGCGTGTTGTAATAAGTTGGAGGGGGAAGGGGGCAGTGTGTAATAAGTGGAGGCGGGCAGGGGGATGTGTCTGTAATAAAATTGAGGCGGGAAGAAGGGCAGTGTGTACTAAGTGAGCAGGAAGGCAGTGTTGTAATTAGTGAGGCGGCAGTGGGAGTGAGTATGTAATAAGTGAGGCGGGAAGAAGTGCAGTTCTGTAATAGTGAGGCGGCAGGGGAGTGTGTAATAAGTGGGGCGGAGGGGAAGTGTGTAATAAATGAGGCGGGGACGGGCAGTGTTGTACTAAGTGAGGGCGGGCAAGGGAGTTGTGTAATTAAGTGTGGCAGAAGGGCAGGGTAATAAGTGTGTGCAGGTAGGGCAGTTGTGTAATAGTTGAGGCTGGAAGGGCTGTGTGTATAAAGTGAGGGCGGCAGGGGAGTGTGTTAAGTAAGTGAGGCGGGAAGGGCAGCGTGTAATAAGTGAGGCGGGAAGGGCGCAGGTTGTAATAAGTGAGGAGCGGGGAAGGGGCAGTGTGTTAATAAGTGAGGCAGGAAGGGCAGTGTGTTGTAATTAAGTGAGGCGGGAAGGGCACGTGGTGTAATTAAAGTGAGGCGGGAAGGGGCAGTGTGTTGTAATAAGTGAGGCGGGAAGGGCAGTGTGTAATAAGTGAGGCGGGAAGGGAGTGTTGTATAAGTGAGGCGGGCAAGGGCAGGTGTGTTAATAAGTGAGGCGGGAAGGGCAGTGATTGTAATAAGTGAGGCGGGTGGGCAGTTGGGTAATAAGTGAGGCGGCAGGGCAGTGTGTAATAAAGTGAGGCGGAAGGGCAGTGTGTAATTAAGTGAGGCGGCAAGGGGAGTGTGGTATGTAAATAGTGAGGCCAGGAAGGGCAGTGTTGTAATAAGTGAGGCGGGAAGGAGTGTGTTAATAAGGTGAGGCGGGAAGGGCAGTTGGTAATAAGTTGAGGCGGCAGGGGGAGTGTGTATAATAAGGTTGAGGCAGGATGGGCAGCGTGTTGTCATAAAGTGAGGCGGGAAAGGGGCAGGTTGGAATAAGTGAGGCGGGAAAGGGGCAGTGTTGTGTAATTAAGTGAGGAGGGAAGGGCAGTGTGTAAAAAAGTGTGGCGGCAGGGAAGTGTTTTAATAAGTGAGGCGGGAAGGGCAGTGTGTAATAAGTTGAGGCGGCAAGGGAGTTGTGTAATAGTGAGGCAGGAAGGGCAGTGTGTAATTAAGTGAGGGACGGGAAAAGGGCAGTTGTGTAATAATTGATGGCGGGAAAGGGCAGTTGTGTAATTAAGTTGAGGTGGCAGGGGAGTGTTGTAATAAGTGAAGGAGGGCAGGCAGCGGGTAATAAGTAGAGGGCGGGATGGGAGGTTTGAAAAAGTTGAGCGGGAAAGGGCAGTGTGTAATAAAGTGAGGCTGGAAGGGAGTGTGTAATTAAGTGAGGCGGGAAGGGCAGTGTGTAATAAGAGAGGGGGAGGGCAGGGTGTAATTAAGTTTGAGGCGGGAGGGCCAGTGTGTAATAAGTGAGGCGGGAGGGAAGGGCAGTGTGTAATAAGTGAGGCGGGAAGGGCAGTGTGTAATAAGTGAGGGCGGGAAAGTGGGCAAGTTGTGTAATTAAGTTGGGCGGGAAGGGCAGTGTGTAATAAGTGAAGCGGCCAGGGGCAGTGTGTAAATAAGTGAAGGCGGCAGGGGAGTGTGTATATGTGAGGACGGCCGGCAGGGCAAGTGTGTAATAATTGAGGCGGGAAAGGGAGCAGTGTGTAAATAGTGATGGCGACAGGGCAGTGTGTTGTAAATAAGTGAGGAGGGAAGGGGCAGTGTGTAATAAGTGAGGGCGGCAAGGGAGTTGTGTTAATAAAGTTGAGGCAGGACAGGGCGTGTGTTAATAAGTGTGGGCGGAGGGGATCTAGTGTGTAAATAAGTGAGGCGGGAAGGGCGTGTGTAATAAAGTTGAGGCGGGAAGGCGGGAAGAGCAGTGTTGTAATTAAGTTGAAGGCGGGCAGGGGAGTGTGTTAATAAGTGAGGAGGGAAGGCAGTGTGTCAGTGTGTAAAAAGTGAGGCCGGCAGGGGATCGAGCGTGGTGTTGTAATAAGGTGAAGCGGGAGGAAGGGCAGTGTGTAATAAGTTGAGGCGGCAAGGGAGTGTTGTAAATAAGTGATGCAGGACGGGCAGTGTGTAACTAAGTTGAGGCGGGAAGGCTGAGTGTGTAATAAAGTGAGGCGGGAAGGGCAGGGTGTAATAAGTGAGGCGGCAGGGGAGTGTGTAATAAGTGAGGCGGGAAGTGCAGTCGTTGTAATAAAGTGAGGCATCAAGGGGAGTGTGTAATTAACGTGATGCGGGACAGGGTGTGTTGTAATAAGTGATTGCGGGGAAGGGCGTGGTAATAAGTGAGGCGGGAAGGGGCAGTGTGTAATAAGTGAGAGCGGGAAGGGGCAGGTGTGTAATAAGTGAGGGCGGCAGGGGAAGTGTGTAATAAGTGTAGGGGGGGGAAGGGCAGTGTGTAAATAAAATGAGGCGGACAGGGGGAGTGTGTTAATTAAGTGAGGCGGGAAAAGGCAGTTAGTTAATAAGTGAGGCGGGAGAAGATGGGCAGTGTGTAATTTAAGGTGATGGCGGCAGGGAGGTGTAATTAATGAGGCGGGAGGAAGGGCATGTGTTTGTAATAAGTTGAGGCAGGAAGGGCAGTGTTGTAATAAGTGAGGCGGCATGGAAGTGTTGTAATTAAGTGAGGCGGGAAGAGCAGTTGTAATAAGGTTGAGGCGGCAGGGGGAGTGTGTACTAAGTGAGGCGTTGCAGGGGGGGAGGTGTAGTATAAATGAGGCGGGAAAGGGCAGTGTGTAATAAGGAGGCGGCCGGGGAGTGTGTTAATAAGTGAGGCGGGAAGGGCAGTGTGTAATATGTGGAGGGCGGGAAAGGGCAGTGTGGTAATAAGTGGGCGGGAAGGGCAGTGTGTAATAAGTGAGGCGGTAGGGCCAGTGGTAATAGTGAGGCGGGATAAGGGCAGTGTGTAATAAGTGAGGCGGGGGGAAGGGCAGTGTGGTATTCAAGTGAGGGCGGAAGAGCAGTGTTGTTATAAGAGAGGCGGCCCCCAGGGGGTGTGTAATAAATGAAGGCGGGAAAGGGCAGTTGTTGTAATAACAGTGAGGGCGGCCAGGGGTGTTTGTGTATAGTAGAGGGCGGAAGGGGCAGTGTGGTAATAAGGAGGCGGGAAAGGGGCCAGTGTGAATATAGTTGAGGCGGGAAGGGCAGGTTGTAATAGTGAGGCGGCAGTGGAGTGTGTAATAAGTGAGCGGGAAGAGCAGCAGTCTGTAAATACAGTGAGCGGCCAGGGGAGTGTTGTATTAAGTGAGGCGCAGGGGAGTGTGTATAAATTGAGGGCGGGAAAAGGGCAGTGGTGTAATAAGTGAGGCAGGCAGGGGAGTGTGTAATAAGTGATGGCGGGGGAGGGCAGTGTGTAATAAGTTGAGGCGGGAGAAGGGCAGTGTTGTAAAATAAGTGAGGCGGGAAGGGCAGTGTGTAATTAAAGTGAGGCTGGAAGTGGCAGTGTGTAATAGTGAGGGCGGGAGGGGAAGGCAGTAGTGTTAATAAGTGAGGCGGGAAGGCAGTGTGTAATAAGTGAGGCGGGAAGAGCAGTGTGTAATAAGTGAGAGGCGG
Organism: Cherax quadricarinatus; assembly: GCF_026875155.1. Taxonomy (NCBI): domain Eukaryota; kingdom Metazoa; phylum Arthropoda; class Malacostraca; order Decapoda; family Parastacidae; genus Cherax; species Cherax quadricarinatus. The sequence continues at coordinate 3,847,932 of NC_069496.1, forward strand.
CAGGGGGTGTGTAATTAAATTGAGGCGGAAGAGAAGGGGCAGTGTGTAATTAAGTGAGGCGGCAGGGGAGAATTAAGTTGTGTAAATTAAGTGAGGCGGGAAGGGCAGTGGTGTAATAAGTGAGGCGGAATGGGAAGGGCAGTGATGTTTAATTAAAGTGGGCGGGAAAGGGCAGTTGTGTAATAAGTGAAAGGCAGGAAGGGCTGTGTGTTAATTTAAGTTGAGGCGGGCGAGGAAAGGGCAGTGTGTAATAAGTGAGGGCGGCAGGGGGAGTGTGTAATATTAAAGTGAGGGGGAAGGGCTGTGTGTTTAATAAGTGAGGCGGGGTGAAGGGCAGTGTGTAAAATATGTTGAGGCGGAAGGGAGTGTGTAATAAGTGAGCAGGAGGGCAGTGGTAATAAGTGAGGCGGGAAGGGCAGTGTGTAATAAGTGAGGCGGGAAGGGCAGTGTGTAATAAGTGAGGCGGGAAGGGCAGTGTGTAATAAGTGAGGCGGGAAGGGCAGTGTGTAATAATTGAGGCGGGAAGGCAGTGTTTAATAAGTTGAGCGGGAAAGGCAGTTGTGTATACAAGTGAGGCGGCGCAGGGGGTGTGTTAATAAGTGAGGCGGGAAGTGGGAAGTGTGTTGTAATAAGTGAGGCGGGATGGGGCAGTGGTGTAATAAGTGGGTGGGAAAGGGCAGTGGTGTAATAAGTGAGGCGGGAAGGGGAATAGGGCAGTGTGAAATAAAGTGAGGCGGGAAGGGCAGTGTTGTAATAAGTGAGGCGGGAGGGCAGTGTGTAATAAGTGAGGGGCAGGGGAGTTGTAATAAGTGAGGCAGGAAGGGGCAGTGTGTACTAAAAAAAAAAAATGGGTGTGGGCGGCATGTGAGTGTGTAATAATGTGAGGCAAGTAGGGCAGTGTGTAATAAGTGAGACGGGAAGGGCAGTGTGTTAATAAGGTGAGGCGGACAGGGGAGTGTTGTAATAAGTTGGGCGGAAGGGCAGGAAGGGCAGGTGTGTATAGTTGATGCGGGAATGGGCGTTGTTGTTATATAAGTGAGGCGGGGGCAAGGGCATGTGTGTATAAGTGAGGCGGGAAGGGCAGTGTGTAATAAGTGAGGCGGGAAGGGCAGTGTGTAATAAGTGAGGCAGGAAGGGCAGTGTGTAATAAGTGAGGCGGGAAGGGCAGTGTGTAATAAGTGAGGCGGGAAGGGCAGTGTGTAATAAGTGAGGCGCAGGGGGTGTTGTAATAAGTGAGGCAGGAAGGGCAGTTGTGTAATAAGTGAGGCGGGGAAGGGCAGAAGTGTGTAATAAGTGAGGCGGGAAGGGCAAGTGTGTGTAAATAAGTTTGAGGTGGCAGGGGAAGTGTGTAATAAGTGAGGCCAGGGGAAAGGGCAGTGTGCAATTATGTGAGGCGGGAGGGAAGGGCAGGGTTGTAATAAGTTGAGCGCGGCAGGGGGACAGTGTGTAATAGTGAGGCGGAAGGGCATTGTGTATAAGTGAGGCGGGAAAGGGGCAGTGGTGTAAATAAGTGAGGCGGGAAGGGCAATGTGTAATGAGTGAGGGCGGGAAGGGAGTGGTGTAATACGTGAGGCGGGAAGGGCCAGTTTGAGAAATAAGTGAGGGCCGGGAAAGGGCAGTGTGTAATAAGTGAGGCGGGAAGGGAGTTGTGTATAAGTGAGACGGGAAGGGCAGTGTGTATTAAGGAGGCGGGGGAAGGGCAGTGTGTAATAAGTGAGGCGGGAAGGGCAGTGTGTAATAAGTGAGGCGGGAAGGGCAGTGTGTAATAAGTGAGGCGGGAAGGGCAGTGTGTAATAAGTGAGGCAGGAAGGGCAGTGTGTAATAAGTGAGGGAGGCGGGAAGTGCAGTGTGTAATAAGTGGGCGGAAGGGGCAGTGTTGTAATAAAGTGAGGCGGGAAGGGGCAGTGTTGTATAAGTGAGGCGGGAGGGCCAGTGTGTAATAAGTTGAGGCGGGATAGGGCAGTGTGTAATAAATGAGGCAGGAGGGCAGTGTGTAATTAAGTGAGGGCGGAAGGGCAGTGTGTAATAAGTGAGGCGGGGAAGGGCAGTTGTGTAATAAATGGAGGCTGAAGGGCAGTAGTGTAATAAGTTGAGGCGGAGGGCTAGTGTGGTAATAAGTGAGTCGGGCGGCAGTGTGTGATAAGTGAGGCGGGAGGAAGAGGGTGTTTAATAAGTGAGACGGCCGGGGTGTGTAATTAAATGAGCGGGGACAAGGGCAGTGGTAATACGTGAGCGGCAGGGAGTGTGTAAATAAGTGAGGCGGGAAGGGCAGTGTGTAATAAGTTGAGGCGGGAAGGGCAGTGTGTATAATTGAGGCGGGGAAAGGGCAGTGTGTAATAAGTGAGGCCGGAAGGGGCAGTGTTTAAAAGTGAGGAGGGAAGGGGGCGTGTGTTAATTAAGTGAGGCAGCAGGGGGGAGTGTGTTAATTAAGTGAGGCGGGTAAGGGCAGTGTGTAATAAGTGAGGCGGGAAGGGCAGTTGTGTAATTTAAGTGAGGGGGAAGGGGCCAGTGTGTAATTAAGTGAGGCAGGAAGGGCAGTATGTATAAGTTTGAGGGGGGAAGGGCAGTGTGTTAATAAGTGAGGCGGGAAGGGGCAGTGTGTAATAAGTGAGGCGGGAAGGGCATTGGTGTAATAGATGAGGCGGGAAGGGGCAGTGTGTAATAAGTTGTGGCGAGGGAAAAGGCAGTGTTTAATAAATGAGGCGGGAAAAGGCAGGCAGTGTGTAAATGATAGTGAGGCGCCGGGGGGTGTGTAATAAGTGAGGGGGAAGGGGCAGAGTGTAATAAGTGAGGCGGGAAAGGGCAGTTGTTTTGCAATAAGTTAGGCGGGAAAGGCAGTTGTGTTAATAGTGAGGCGGGAAGGGCAGTTGTGTAATGAAGTGAGGCGGGAAAGGGCAGTGTTGTAATTAGTGAGGCGGGAAGGGCAGTGTGTAATAAGTGAGGCGGGGAAAGGGCAGGTGTAATAAGTTGAGGCGGGAAGGGCCAGTGTGTAATAAGTGTGGCGGGTAGGGCAGTGTGTAATAAGTGAGGTGGGAAAGGGCAGTGTGTATAAGTTGAGGCGGGAAGGGCCGTGTGTAATAGGTGTGGGGGAAGGGCAGTGTGTAATAAGTGGGATAGGGCGGCAGTGAGTGTGTAATAAGAGAGGCAGGAAGGCAGTGTGTAAACATAAGTGAGGCGGCAGGGGAGTGTTGTAATAAAAATAATGTGAGGCAGGAAGGGCAGTGTGTATTAAGTGAGAACGGGAAGGGCAGTGTGTATTCATCAGTAAGTTGAGGCGGCAGGGGGAGTGTGTAATAAGTGAGGCGGGAAGGGCAGTGTGTAATAGTGAGGCGGGATTATGGCAGTGTTGTATTTAAGTGAGGCGGGAAGGGCAGTGTGTTAATTAAATGAGGGCGGGAAGGAGGAACGGCAGTGTGTTTTAATAAGTGAGGGGGGAAGGGCATTGTGTAATAAGTGAGGGGGAACGGGAGTGTTTGTAATAAGTGTGCGGGAAGGGCAGTGTGTAATAAGTAACCCCAGTTGAGCGGGGAAGGGCCAGTGTGTAATAAGTGGAGGCGGAAGGGGAGGTGTGTTAAGAAGTGAGTCAGAAGGGCAGTGTGTAAATAAGTGAGGCGGGGAAGGGCTGTGTTGTATAAGTGAGGCGGGACGGCAGATGTGTTAATAAGTGAGGCGCAGGGGAGTGTCTGTAATAAGTGAGGGCGGAAGGGCAGTGTGTTAATAAGTGAGGCGGGAAGGGCAGTTGTGTAATAAGTTGAGGGCGGCAGGGGGAGAAGTGTGTAATAAGTGGGCGGGAAGGGCAGTTGTGTAATAAGTGAGGCGGGAAGGGCAGTGTGTAATTACGTGAGGTGGGAAGGGCAGTGTTGTTTAATATAGTGAGCAGGGAAGGTGTGTGTAATAAGTGAGGCGGGAAGGGCAGTGAGTAATAAGTGAGGCGGGAAGGGCAGTGTGTAATTAAGTTGAGGGCGTGAAGTGGGCAGGTGTGAAATAAGTTGAGGCGGGAAAGGGCAGTGTGTAATAAGTGAGGCGGGAAGGGCAGTGTGTAATAAGTGAGGCGGGAAGGGCAGTGTGTAATAAGTGAGGCGGGAAGGGCAGTGTGTAATAAGTGAGGCGGGAAGGGCAGTGTGTAATAAGTGAGGCGGGAAGGGCAGTGTGTAAATAAGTTGAGGCGGGAAGGGCGTGTTGTAATCTTAAGTGAGGCAGGATGCGGCAGTGGGTAATAAGTGAGGCGGGATGGGCAGTGTGTATAAGTGAGGCGAGTAGGGCAGAGTGTAATTAAGAGAGGGGCGAAGGGCAGTGTGTAATAAGTTGAGGCGGGAAGGGCAGTGTGTAATAAAGTGTGAGGCGGGAAGGGCAAGTGTGTAATAAGGGAGGCGGAAGGGCAGTGTGTAGTAAAGTGAGGCGGGAAGGGCAGTGTTGTAAATAAGTGAGCGGGAAGGGCAGTGTGTAATAAGTGAGGGGGTAGGGCAGAGTGTGTAATGAGTTGAGGCGGAGAACGGGCAGTGTGTAATAAGGAGGTTTGGAAGGGGCAGTGTGTTAATAAGTGAAGGCGGGGAAGGGCTGTGTGTAATTAGTGAGGCGGTAGCCGGCGTTGTTGTAATAAGTGAGGCGGGGAAGGGCAAGTGTGTAGTAAGTGAGGCAGGAAGGGCAGTGTGTAAATAAGTTGAGGGCGGGAAGGGCATGTGTGTAATTTAGTGAGGCGGGAAGGGCGTTAGTGTTGTAATTTAAGTGGAGGCGGGAAGGGCAGTGTGTAATAAGTGAAGGTGGTAGGGCAGTGTGTTAAGTGAGGCGGGAGGGGCAGTGTGTTGTAATAAGTGAGGCGGGAAGGGCAGTGTGGTAATAAGTGAGGGGGATGGGAGTGTGTAAATTTTAAATGAGGCGGGAAGGGCAGTGTGTTAATAAGTGAGGCGGGAAAGGGCAGTGTGTAATAAGTGAGGCAGGAAAGGGCAGTAATGTAATAAGTGAGGGCGAAAGGGACGGTGTGTAATAAGTGAGGCGGGAAGGGGCAGCTGTGAAATGCTAATAAGCTGAGGCGGGGAAGGGCAGTGTGTAATAAGTTTTGAGGGCGGAATGGGCAGTGTGTAATAAGTGAGGCGGGAAGGGCAGTGTGTAATAAGTGAGGCGGGAAGGGCAGTGTGTAATAAGTGAGGCGGGAAGGGCAGTGTGTAATAAGTGGAGGGCGGGACGGGGGCAGTGTTGTAATAAGAGGATAAGTTGGAAGAGGTTTTGTGAAGTATGAGATAAGTGAGCAGTGAAGAGTGTTATGTAGTAGATACCAGGATTATTTATAGTATTAGTGGGACTGCTAGAGCAGATACTAGGGTTGTACAAGGTTGATGCTTAGAGCCAGATTACTAGGGTGTTCTAGGTGGACTTGCTAGAAGCCGATACAAGGGTTGTTACTAGGTTTGAGCTAGAGCAGATTACTAGGTGTTGTTACTAGGTGGACTGCTAGAGCAGATACTAGGGTTGTACTAGTGACTGCTGAGCAAGATACAGGGGTGTACTAGGGCGATGCTAGAGCCAGATAATGGGTGTACTAGGTGACTGCTAGGCAGATACTGTGTGTACTAGGTGACTGCTAGAGCAGATACTAGGGTGTATGTATAGGTGACTGCTTAGTGCAGATTACTTAGGGGTGTTACTAGGTGACTGCTAGAGGCAGTAACTAGGGTGTACTAGGTGACTGCTAGAGGCAGATTACTAGGGTTTATACTAGGGTGACTGCTAGAAGCTGGATTCTTGGGTATACTAGGTGGATGCTGGAGCAGATACTAGGTTATTACTACGGTGACTGCTAGAGCAGATCTAGAGTTATATATCTAGGTGGTGATGCTAGAGCAGATACATAGGGTGTATAGGTGATAGCTAGAGCAGATTACTAGGGTGTACTAGGTGACTGGATAGAAGCAGATTATTAGGGTGTTACTAGGTGACTGCTCTAGAAGCAGATACTAGGGGTGTAATAAGGTGACTGCTAGAGCAGATAATTAGGGTGTACTAGGGATGCTAGGGCAGATACTAGGTGTACTATGGGACTGCTAGAGCAGATACTAGGGAGTACTTCCCCTCCCCCCCCCCAGGGACTGCTCGAAGCAGATTCTAGGGTGTTACTTAGGTGACTGTATGATGCAGATAACTAGGGTGTACTAGGTGACTGCTTAGAGCAGATTACTAGGTGTCTAGGTTGACTGCTAGAGCAGATATAGGGGTGTTTAGGTTGACTGCTAGAGCCAGATTACTAGTGTGTACTAGGTGACTGCTAGGAGCAGATACTAGGGTGTCACTAGGGTGGACGCTAGAACAGATACTAGGGTGTACTAGGTGATCTGCTAAGGCAGGATACCTAGGTGTATAGGTTGACTGCTTTAGAGCAGATACTAGGGTTGTATAGGTGATGATAGAGCAGATTACTAGGGTGTACTAGGTGGACTGCTAGAGCAGATTAACTTAGGGTGTACTAGGTGACTGTAGAGCAGGTCTAGGGGGTGTTACATAGGTGCCTGCTAGAGCAGATAATAGGGGTGTACTATGGTGAACTGCTAGAAGCAGATACTAGGGTGTACTAGGTTGACTGCTAGTGAGCAAGATTTTACTAGGGTGTACTAGGTGACTTGCTGGAGCAGATACTAGGGTGTACTAGGTGACTGCTAGAGCAGATACTAGTGTGTACTAGGTGACTGCTAGAGCAGATACTAGGTGTACTAGGTGACTGCTTAAAGCAGATACTTAGGGTGTACTAGGTTGACTGCTAGAGCTGATATAGTGGTTTGTGTACTAGGTGGATGCTATGAGCAGAAACTTGGTGATGGTACTGAGGGGATGTAGAAGCGATACTAGGGGTGTACTAGGTGGACTGCTAGAAGCAGATACTAGGGTGGACTAGGTTTTGTTGACTGCTAGAGCAGTTATAAGGGTGTTACTAGGTGACTGCTAGAGCAGAAACTAGGCGTGTACTGGGTGACTGCTAGAGGCAGGATACCTAGGGTTTACTAGGTGACTGCTAGAGGCAGATTACTCTAGGGTTGTACTAGGTGAACTGCTAGAGCAGAATACTAGGGTGTTTACTAGGTGATGCTAGAGCAGATACTAGAGGTGTATAGGTGCTGCTAGAGCAGATATAGGGTGTTCTAGGTGACTGCTAGAGCAAGATACTAGTGTTGTACTTAGGTGCTGATAGAGCAGATACTAGGGTTGGTACTAGGTGACTGCTAGAGGCAGATACTTAGGGGTTTGTACTAGGTGGACTGCTAGAGCAGATTACTAGGGTGTACTAGGTTGACTGCTAGAAGCCAGATACTGGGTGTGTACTAGGTGACTGCTAGAGAGATACTAGGGTGCACTAGGTGAACTGCTAGAGCAGATACTAGGGTGTACTAGGTGACTGCTAGAGCAGATACTAGGGTGTACTAGGTGACTGCTAGAGCAGATACTAGGGTGTACTAGGTGACTGCTAGAGCAGATACTAGGGTGTACTAGGTGACTGCTAGAGCAGATACTAGGGTGTACTAGGTGACTGCTAGAGCAGATACTAGGGTGTACTAGGTGACTGCTAGAGCAGGTTAGAGCAGGATTAACTAGGGTGTGCCTAGGGTGACTGCTAGAGCAGATACTAGGGAGTGTATAGGAGAAACAGAAATAAATTTTGTTGGAATCATTAAACGAGAGAGAAGTTGAAAATGGCAGGCTTAGGGGGGTTACAGGCTGCCATAATTATAGTTATTATTGTTCTGCAATTCCATTGAGGAAAGGAAAGCTGTCATGGGGGCTGGAAAAGGTGAATTGGAGTTAACAGCGCCCTGGACAGTTAAAACCCAAACCAGTTTCCCATCCTACCAGAAAAGTAAACCTCACTATCGCCGCAAAGGTATTGGCAACACGCATCCCAAACTACAACAGTGGGCCACTCAGTCTTATTGTAGCGCTTCTTAAAAGGTGATATACAAATTAACCAGGACCTCAAACTATTGTGGGCAGAGGCAAAACTGACGATAAATGACGGGCGATTTGAATGACGTCTAGTAGCTTAGCAAGGATAACCTTAAACTCCATATGTTAATGCATACATAGGTCAATGTGAGACTATTACAGCATTATTATTTATCTCAAACACCACCAAACAGGTGCATACACTGTACCTAAAGTTACGCATTGAAATACACCACCAAACGGTTTGCATCCCTGTACTAAAGTACGCATGAAAAACACACCAAACAGGAACATACATTGACTAAAGTTACGCTGAAAAAAAAACACCACCAACAGGAACATACACTGTACTAAAGTACGCTGAAAAAACTCCACCAAACAGGTGCTTACATGTACTAAAGTTACGCATGAAAAACACCACCAAAAACAGGAACATTACACTGTACTAACGTACGCATGAAAAACACCACAAAACCAGGGGCATACACTGTTTACTAATGTACGCATTGATAAAAAACACCACCTAACCAGGAACCATACACTGTTACTAAAGTTAACGGCATGAAAAAACACCACCCAAACAGGAACATACACTGTACTAAAGTACCGATGAAAAAACCACCACCAAACAGGAACATACGAGTAATAAAGTGACGAATGAAAAACCACCGCAAACAGGGAACATACACTGTAATTTTTAAAGTACGCATGAAAAAACACACCATACAGGGTACATACAGAGTAATAAAAGTTTCGCCAGGAACAAACACCACCAAACGGAAACATACAGTGTAATAAAAAGTACGATGAAAACCACCCCAAACGGTGATACACGAGTATTAAAGTACGCATGAAAAACACACCAAACAGGAACATTTTACACTGTACTAAAGTATAGCATGAAAAAAAACACCACCAACCAGGGTGAATATCCCTGTACTTAAAGTCGCATGAAAAAAATACACACCACAGGAACATTTACACTGTACTAAAGTACACATGAAAACACACCAAACAGGTACATACACTGTACTAAAGTAGCATGAAAAACACACAAAAACAGGTGCATACCACTGTTACTAAAGTACGCATTGAAAAAACACCACCAAACAGGAACCATACCACTGTAACTAAAGTAACGCATTTGAAAACACCACCCAAACAGGAAACTTACACTGTACTTAAAAGTACGCATGGAAAATACACCACAAACAGGAACATCACTGTACTAAAGTACGCATGAAAAAAACACCACCAAACAGGAACATAACCATTGTACTAAAAGTTTAGCATGAAAAACACCACCAAACAGGAACATTACCATGTTACTAAGTACGCATGAAAAACACACCACCATTGTGTAAAAAGGTTCTTAATGACCATGTGTAGTAGTCTTTAATGAAACCTTCGTGTATGTTAGTCTTAATGGACTCGTGTAGTAGTCTTATGGACCCTTTTGTAGTAGTTCTTAATAAACCCTCGCTATAGTAGTCTTAATTGAACCCTCGTGTTGTAGTCTTAAATTTGACCATCGTGTAGTAGTTTAATGACCATTCGTGTTAGGAGTCTTTAATGAGCTCGTGTAGTAGTTCTTCTTAATGACCCTCGTGTAGTAGTTTCTTAATGACCCTCGTTGTTAGTGGTCTTAATGACCTCGTGTAGTAGTTCTTATTGACCTTCGGTGTAGTAGTCTTAATGACCATCGTGTTTTAGTATTCTTAATGACCCCTCGTGTAGTAGTCTTTTGTTTAATGACCCTCGTGTAGTAGTCTTAATGACCTTCGTGTAGTAGTCTTAATGACCATCGTGTAGTAGTCTTAATGACCCTCGTGTAGTAGTCTTAATGACCTTCCTGTAGTACTCTTAATGACCATCGTGTAGTAGTCTTAATGACCCTCGTGTAGTAGTCTTAATGACGCTCCTGAAGTAGTCTTAATGACCATCGTGTAGTAGTCTTAATGACCTTCGTGAAGTAGTCTTAATGACCTTCTTGTAGTAGTCTTAATGACCCTCGAGTAGTAGTCTTAATGACCTTCCTGTAGTAGTCTTAATGACCTTCTTGTAGTAGTCTTAATGACCTTCTTGTTGTAGTCTTAATGACCTTCTTGCAGTAGTCTTAATGACCCTCGTGTAGTAGTTTTAATGACCCTCCTGTAGTAGTCTTAATGACCTTCGTGTAGTAGTCTTAATGACCTTCGTGTAGTAGTCTTAATGACCATCGTGTAGTAGTCTTAATGACCCTCGTGTAGTAGATAGTCTTAATGACCCTCTTGTAGTAGCCTTAATGACCCTAGTGTAGTAGTCTTAATGACCATCGTGTAGTAGATAGTCTTAATGATCCTCGTGTAGTAGTCTTAATGACCCTCGTGTAGTAGACAGTCTTAATGACCCTCGAGTAGTAGATAGTCTTAATGACCCTCGTGCAGTAGTCTTAATGACCCTCGTGTAGTAGTCTTAATGACTCTCGTGTAGTAGATAGTCTTAATGACCCTCGTGTAGTAGTCTTAATGACCCTCGTGTAGTAGTCTTAATGACCCTCGTGTAGTAGCTTTATGACCCTCGTGTAGTGTTTTAAATGACCCTCGTGTAGTATTTTTAAGGGACCTTCGTGTTTTGTCTTAATGCCCCTCGTGAAGTAGTCTTAATGCCATGTGTAGTAGTTTTAAAATTGACCCTCGTTTATTTAGTCTTAATGCTTGTGAAGTTTTTTGCCCATCTTTAAGTCTTAATGACCTCGTGATAGTAGTTTAAGATC
>NC_069496.1:3859112-3875711 GCF_026875155.1 Cherax quadricarinatus
TTAAATGAACCCTCGTGTGTGTTTAATGCCCCTGTGTGTGTTTAAGACCTTGTGTAGTGTTTTAAATGACCCTGTGTAGTAGTTTTAAAGCCCTGTGAGTGTCTTAATGCCCCTCGTGTTAGTTTAAGCCCCTCGTGTTTGTCTTAATGACCATCGTGTAGTAGTTTTAAATGACCCTGTGTAGTATTTAATCCCCATCGTGTAGTGGGGTCTTACTGACCTCGTGTAGTAGTTTTAATGAACCGTCGTGTAGTAGTCTTAATGACCCTCGTGTAGTAGTCTTAATGACCCTCGTGTAGTAGTCTTAATGACCCTCGTGTAGTAGTCTTAATGACCCTAGTGTAGTAGTCTTAATGACCCTCGTTTAGTAGTCTTAATGACCCTCGTGTAGTAGTCTTAATGACCCTCGTGTAGTAGTCTTAATGACCCTCGTGTAGTAGTCTTAATGACCCTCGTGTAGTAGTCTTAATGACCCTCGTGTAGTAGTCTTAATGACCCTAGTGTAGTAGTCTTAATGACCCTCGTGTAGTAGTCTTAATGACCCTCGTGTAGTAGATAGTCTTAATGACCCTCGTGTAGTAGATAGTCTTAATGACCCTCGTGTAGTAGTCTTAATGACCATCGTGTATTAGTCTTAATGACCATCGTGTAGTAGTCTTAATGACCCTCGTGTAGTAGTCTTAATGACCCTCGTGTTGTAGTCTTAATGACCATCGTGTAGTAGACTTAATGACCCTCGTGTAGTAGATAGTCTTAATGACCCTCGTGTAGTAGATAGTCTTAATGACCCTCGTGTAGTAGTCTTAATGACCCTCGTGTAGTAGACTTAATGACCCTCGTGTAGTAGATAGTCTTAATGACCCTCGTGTAGTAGTCTTAATGACCCTCGTGTAGTAGTCTTAATGACCCTCGTGTAGTAGTCTTAATGACCCTCGTGTAGTAGTCTTAATGACCCTAGTGTAGTAGTCTTAATGACCATCGTGTAGTAGTGTTATTGACCCTAGTGTAGTAGTCTTAATGACCCTCGTTGTAGTAGTCTTAATGACCCTCGTGTAGTAGTCTTAATGACCATCGTGTAGTAGTCTTAATGACCATCGTGTAGTAGTCTTAATGACCCTCGTGTAGTAGTCTTAATGACCCTAGTGTAGTAGTCTTAATGACCCTCGTGTAGTAGTCTTAATGACCATCGTGTAGTAGTCTTAATGACCATCGTGTAGTAGTCTTAATGACCCTCGTGTAGTAGTCTTAATGACCCTAGTGTAGTAGTCTTAATGACCCTCGTGTAGTAGTCTTAATGACCATCGTGTAGTAGACTTAATTGTAGACAGCCGGTACTGTCAGAGCACACAGCCTAGCCGTCTGCTCTGACTAGTTCATATTTCGCGGCATTCAGTGCTGCCCTCTGTAGGCCTACCTAGGTCGGTGGGAAACACAGACCACCCTCTCTCACTCCTCGACCGACCGACGTGATAGTCACAGGTGCCCCCTCCACGGACTGGCTTGCGGTCACTCCCTCACACTGCCCGTTGTGTACTCACTCCTACCCGATTAAAGCCAATCTAGTCCACGGCCGTATCATTGCTACCTACGCTACCTTCATCGGCACTAAACCGCTGTTCAGCAGTAAGAACAGCAATAACAGTGGTGGCAGCGGTGGGATCGGCATTGTGAGCCTCTTCAGGGTGGAGGGGTCAACACCATCGGTCGACGCCAGTCAACATCATCCGTCGTCATCCAACGCACCTGCTGGCCTAAAGAGTTATCTGTTACTCCCAGCGTCTTGACGGGACCTGAGATAGATCTTCGTCCTAGATTTTTCCCACAAAATCTGGACATAGGCGTCACGGCGTCATCTCCAGCCTTAGCAGTCACGTGTTCACCTCATCACCCTCTCTACAGCCCTTCAACACTCTCCAGCACCATTCTCCTGCCTCCTACAGCGTCCATACGCCCTTCTCAGCTACAAGAAGTAGATGAGGTCGTTTAGTGTGTTGGCTTCGTGTGGCCCCACGCGTGACCACGAGGCAGCTCTGGGGTTGGTTTATACCCTAATCAGCGTGTAAACACACCAGCCTTCTCTACAGCCTTCTCTGCTACGCAACGACGTCCATCTCGCCGTCCATGTGTGTTGTGTTCTTCCCAGTTCCTCCAAGAAGTTCTACCTGGCTTAACCACGTGGGAACCCAGTTGGCTTAGCCCCTAAGCCAGCAAAGTTCAGCGTCTACAGCAGCTCGTGACTCATCATAGTGTCTACAACTACTCAGCGTCTACGTATCTCCAGCCAGTGCAGTTTTTTTTTGTGTTGCCCAGTTTATTTTTTTTTTTTTTCCCTTTCCCTTGCTGTTTTATTCCCAGTTCATCACCAGTTCTGTTTTCCCCAGTGATTTGTTACAGTAAAACTTACTCGTCCCAGTTCAATGTTTCACTTAAGCTTGTTTTTAGCACGTTCGAGTAGTGCAGTAAATGTTTTGTTCTCCGTGTGCTGAAGCCGCAGTCAGTCAGCGCGCCCAGACACGCTTGCCAGTGTAAACAACCATACACAGCTGTGGTTCACGCCGGTATCCACGTTCTCCTATATCTTATACCTCCACAGAGTAACCCCGGTCTTTCCTGTTCTTCCCAAGTCCATTCTGATAATTTTTTCTACGACATTGAAGCCCCATAGCAGTATACAAATGCTACGAGGCGTGTAGTGTTACTAGAGCGTCACTGAAAGTTCCAGGCACCCGTACCTTCGTTCATCTGCACTCAAAGTTAAGTAAACAGTGACTTACCTAGCATTTCCTAATATTTTGTGACATTATTTAACTGTCCTGCACCAATACAGTTAGTTACTGAAGCCATACTTCAGTAAATTGTTCAGTGTCATCAGTGCACATTTTGCCATTCACCTACAGCTTCTTAAATTTTGTAAATTTATTTTTGCACCCCTACATTTTAAATTCCAGTATTTTATTCTGCTTCTTGCACCTCAGTTATTGATTTAAATTGTTCAGTGTTAACCATTTATACAATTTACCTCTCACATACAGTTCTCATGTAATTCCTGTGTGCTGTTATTTTGTTAGTTGCACCTGCAAGTTAGCCACAGATTGTTGACACCCTTGCACTGTTTTGTTTGTTAGTGTTTTTTCCTTTTAATAAGTGTAATCTTCAAGTACTTAAGTATTAGTTTATTCTACCTGCAGTGATACAATCTGTGCCTAGCCCATTAAATTTTTCTTCTGTTTCCCCATTTATTTGCTCTACATATATTCTATGTTTTATCAGTGAATATTCACCTATGTGCATTGCATTTTGCTATTTTGTATACCCAAGTCATTGAGTGTATTTTTGGGAACCAGCTTATTTACCATTAATTACCAAAATTCCTTGTGAAGTTAATTAATTTTGACCTTGAGATTGTGCAAATTTTTTCTTTTTGCCAGTGTACACCCTGCTAACACCAGTGTACACCCCGCTAACACCAGTTAACCTTTGCCATATTCTTGAATTTAATAATCTGCATTTTTATTAATTTTATTTTGTGTGCAATATAGCAATTCTGGATACAGTGTATTTTTTTTTTCTGTGATTTTTGGCACTATTCCATACTCTGATATCTTTTCTGTGCCAACTTCCCTTGTGCAAGTGAATTACCTTTTTTTTTTGCGTTTCAATTTGCAACTGCTAGCACCCGCAATCTTTTTAAACTGTGCTTGCAGCACAGTTTAGTGTTGTGTAGTACCTGATTTATTTTAATTTTGTGCAGTTTTTGCTACCAGTGTTTACAGTTCAACTCCTTTTCATAAATTTTGTTGCCAGATTCCTGGTGAAATTATTGACTATCCTTAGCTTCATTTTGTGCACTTCCCTGTAGTACATTCACTTGCATACATCTCTTATTTTGTGTTCAGAGTGCACCACTATTTCCCTTTTTATTGTTGTTTTGCTCAAATTATTTCTATCACTAAGCAGTTTACCTAGTACTGTGGTGCTGAGTTCTCTTTGACTCTGTTTGAATTGTAGCCAGTGCATACCATTTCTTGCTCTGACCTGTTTACCATCTTCGTGACCTACTTGCATTTGAACAATTGACGTCATGACTAAGACACGCAGTGGCCATGCCGTTAGCCCAGATTCTGCTGGTGCCAGCAATGGTGCCTCAGCCAGCCTGTGAACACGCGGCAGGGCATCGAAGCCCCAGCGACAGTTGGTCAACTTGTGGCTCAAGCCTCGACCACCAGTGGGCCGGCTCATCGTCCATACCTGACCCTTATTTTTGACGGTCGTGCAAATAGTTTAGAGCCATGGCTGCAGTCAGTCGAGGCGACTGTTCAGGCTCTATTTGATAGCCCAACGGATACACAGTACATTCGTGCTGCTGTTGCAGCAGTGGATCTCACCCAGGGTGATATAGGTGCCTTTGTGCAGCTCAAGCGCATGTGTAAGATTCAGTCTTGGGGTGAACTTAAGGAGGAATTTAGGCGTTATTTTCGGCGTAGTCGCCAACGCCATTACATTGACATAGTTACCAGCGTCTTGGCCGAATGTCAATACCGGCACGAAAGCCCCCTGGCTTGCGTTTGCCGGTTCGAGCAAGCCGCCACGGACTTTACTGATGCCATCAACTCCACTAAGTGGGTGGATGGTGATGGTCGTATTGCTGCTAAAGACATCATCCCCATGCTGGCTGTCGGCATCATGCGGAGGGATGCCGCCCCTAACTCTGGGCTGCCATTGATGCGCTGGACTCGGCCCTCAGAACGACGTCCTGGGTGCATATGACGCCATCGACTCGCTCAAGCCGCCTTCCGAGCAAGGCAAGGTTTGCCGCTTTGTGGATCATCCCCTACCCATCCTTCCGGCGCCGTCCACAGTGACCCCGCGGTCGCAGCCGGAAGTCACTTTTGCTGCTGCTGTCAGACAGCCAGCCCACAAAGTTTCTAACCCCAGTCCCACTAACACGCGCCTAAGTAAAAATATTGACCACAGTAACAACAGTCGGTCTCATACAAAAAGGCAGTCATCGACTTCCTGGACCAGGGCGAAACGTCGCCAGCAGACACCACCCCCAACCTCACCCGCTAAGTGTGTAGTGACTTGTTTCAACTGTGGCAAACGAGGGCACTACCGATCGGAGTGTTACAAACCTAAGTCCCCGCAAAGTAACCGTCACAGTCCCCATGCTCAGTATCAAGGTAACCGTCACCGTCCCCATGCTCAGCTTCGCGAGGGAGTCTGTGTTTACCACAATACTTCCAGTCATACCTCCCATGAGTGTAACAAGCTGCGAAGTATACTGTCGCTGAGTGGAGCGCAAGCTAGTCGTCGCGCAATGCACGTGCTCGTAGAAGCCCTTCCACTAGTTCGGGGGAAGAGGCGCGTCCGCAAAACCAGCGAAAGACATAGTAACCCTGTCGGAGTCGCTGTATTCCGTCCCTGTCCGCAATGCATTCGCCGCCCTGGGCAGTGATACGCTTGCCGACAGTGAGGAAACCGAGTGTCTTGACGTTGTTGCCGAGACTCGTACGTACCTTCCAGGTCGAGCCTCGTCAACAAGTGTCGAGCCTCGAGCAGCTGTGACTCCGGGGATCTCGTCGGCCTGTCATGCCTGCATGTTCGGTATGACAACCCATGTGGACCGCTCATCGAGTCCACTGTCCACAATAAGCCTGTTCAGCTTTTCCTAGATACAGGTTCGGTGGTTAACATTGTCCGCTCCACTTTTTTCCGAGACATTGCCCTTCACGCGGCCATGTTGACAGAGCCGTCTGCCATTCAGACCTTGAGAGGAGTCTCAGGTAAACCGCTGACGGTTCGCGGTCGCACAACGCTAGAATTTGTGGTCCAGGGTCACAAGCTGTCCGCAAAATTCTTAGTCGTAGATGGTATTGTTTTCCATGGTGACCTGCTCATAGGGTTCAAAACCATGGCAGATCTTAGGATCCATTTAGATCCAGCTGAGTGGAAAGCGGAATTCAACGGAGTGGATGTGCCCTTCTGGGGCGTGCGCTTAGGATCCACTACGTGCTACTCTGTCTCGAGTATGCACAGTGCCTAGAATCGTTGGAAACCGGTGGTTTCCATAGCACATTCTCCCCGGGGTTGGTCTCTTGTCCTGATCGACCTCGTAGTAGAGCTCGTTGCCCATCACCTCCTGGCCATCAGCGCATAGTTACCAGTGAAACCCAGTCTGGGGACGCCCAGGTCTAACCTTCACTCTAACTCTGACGCTGTTGTAGAGACCAGCAGTTGTCAAGCAGCAGTATCCCTGTCGGCAGGCGACTGTCTGACTCGTGTCATGGCATCAGCGAGCAGAGTTACTGCTTGTACAAAGTATGACGTCACTTTGTCAGCTAACTCGCTCATCCTGTTATGGTGTACGTGAGCAGAGCTTTGAAGGAGACCATGTGCTGGTTGACAACGACACATGCCGAGTCAAGGGCCTCTCCCTTGAACCATCCTTGCACACAGTGCAACGTGGTAAGTTGCAAGTCCTTGTTGTCAACATGCATAGTCGAGAATTTCCCTGCGGAAGAATACCTCACTTGTCGACCTTGTCAGATTCCCTCTCCGGTGAGAGTGGAGGGTGAAGCCCCAGCTGACTTCCTTGTGAGTGCAGTTCTCCCAGGCGAGTCTGCTGCTGACTCTTCCAACACCGGCCAGTGCAGGAAGATGATCTAGCTTTGACAGACTATCCTGAAGAGGTCCCAAAACTTCTCCAGGTTCTCAATCGTGCACGTTCTGCAGTTGCACTAGATGGTGAGTCAATGGGTTTGACCCCACTGATCTCTCACCGTATTCCACTTGACAAAGGTACTAAAACCCATTTATGTACCTGCGTATCGCCTGCCACATGCGCAAAGAGTCTTCGCAGAAGAACTCATTACCGGATGCTCCGTGATGGAGTTATTGAGGAGTCCACTTCCCCGTGGAATGCTCCCCTTATTCTGTGTTCCAAGAAAGACGGAACCTGGCGCCCTGTTATCGATTACAGGAAACTGAATGCATGTACCATCCCAGACCGTTTTCCATTGCCAGTTCTGAACGACCTGTTGCAGAACATCGGCGATAATAAGGTCTTTTCAACTCTTGATCTTCTTCAAGGGTTCTGGCAGATCCCCCTCGATGATGAGAGCAGAGAGTTGACAGCTTTCTCTACGCCAACTGGTCATTACCAGTTCAGGAGGATGCCCTTCGGCTTGTGCGGAAGCCCAATCACGTTTAGTCGTTTGATGACGACAATTTTCCGTACCCTCCTAGGTGGCACGCTCATGGTCTACCTGGATGATCTCATAGTCATGTCGCAAGATGCCCGTCACATCTTGAGAAACTTGACAGGGTATTGGACAGGCTAGCTCAGGCAAATCTTAAGGTAAAGCTCTCCAAATGCATTTCCTCCGGAAGGAATAAAAATTTCTGGGTCACGTAGTAACTCAGAATGGCATAAAGACGGACGAGTCTAAAATCTCGGCCGTGCAGAAATTCCCCAGACCCATGACGGCGGATGCAGTCCGGTCCTTCATAGGCTGGCGGGTTTCTACCGCACCTTTATCGCAGGTTTCTCCACCATTGCTGCACCCCTGACACGCTTACTCAAGAAGGATGCCCTTTTGAGTGGACGTGCGATCAGGAACGAGCTTTTGTCATTCTTTAAGAACAAGTTAACATCAGCCCCAACCCTTAGATTCCCTGATTTCACCAAGGCATTTACTTTGACGACTGATGCCAGCAAAGTTGGCATCGGTGCAGTCTTGTCACAGGAATCTAATGGTAAGCAACAGCCTATTGCCTATGCTAGCCGTGTTCTTACTAAAGCGGAAGTCAATTATTCAGTGACAGAGCTAGAAGCTTTAGCCATTGTATGGGCCCTGAGTCATTTTCGGGATATCATCTATCATTATCCCATCAAGATTTATACAGATCATTTACCCTTATTGGCCCTTTTTGCAAATAAGAACCTCTCGGGAAAGCATGCTCTGTGGTCGCTCACGTTCAATGACTACAACCCTGAAATTTGCTATGTCCCAGGTAAGCAAATGTTGTAGCTGACGCCCTGTCGAGACATATAGCATTCGTGAGTGTCGGCAATTCGTTCTCTGTTGAGGATCTCGAGAGAGCCCAACGACAGGACCCTGTGTGGTCTCCAGTCTTCGTTTCCTTACCAAGGAGGACGTTGACTTACAGGTCAAGTCTCCCGTTCCACTGAAGGATTTAGTGGTCAACCAGGGAGTACTGTGCCGTGTTGCACAGCTGGTGGACCCCGGCAGAACCGTATACCAACTGGTGATACCAGAGTCCATGATACCAGCTACTCTTAGGTTGATCCACAATGTCCCAGTGTAGCGCACCCCGGGAAGGACCGCAGTATCAAACAGGCACGAATGAAATATTTCTGGCCTAAGATGGCATCGGACATTGCCAAGCATGTACACCAGTGTGTTGTTTGCCTACAGCACAAGGGTACCATTAAGGTCCTAACCCCATTCTAAGTATCCATTACAAAGGAGCCTGGGAGAGAACTTCTGTCGACCTGTTGACGAACTTCTCGACTCGGAGAAGGGAAATAAGCACTGCTTGTAATGGTAGATAACTTGACGCGGTACAGTGAATTAGTACCCATTCCTGATAAAACCGCTGAAACGGTCGCTAGTGCTTTCCGTGAGCATGTTGTTCTTCGTCATACTTGCCCACGTGTCCTTCTGTCAGACAATGGGTCTGAGTTTATAAATGGCATAATGCAGGATCTTTGCTCCAGATTCAACATTCACCAAGCGCCAGTAGCTCCACGCCACCCTGCGAGTAATGGTCTTGCTGAACGCACAAATCGCAAAGTCCTGGAGGTGCTCAGAGTAACGTTAACCCAAGTTGTACTACATGGGATGAGGCTATCCCAGATGTTCAGTGTACATTAAATTCCTCCCTCAACAGCTCGATCGGTGAGACACCTCATTTTGCTTTGTATGGCTATGACAAGCGCTTACCATATGAAATTCTGTTTACTCCACCTAGACCTACTTACGATACTGATAACCCAGTGTAGTAAAGATGAGGACAACGCAGCTTGTCTTCCAGTGGTACGAGAGAACCTTATGAAAGCTACTGATAGGTTCACGTCTGAGCGCAATGCCGCGCCAAGGAAAGCAAAGTGGAACCAGGTTGCAAAGTTATGTTGCTCAACCCAGTGCAGACCCCAGGTATGCACAAACTTGTCCCAAAGTTTGTGGGTCCTTACCGTGTCCTACGACAGCTTCCGTGGCAATAAGTTCGAGGTGAGGGAGATTGCTACGGGAACTATCAAGGAAGCCCACCTTGATCACATGAAGTATGTGGACCATATGCAGGCCGAAGTAGAGCTGGAGGTGCGTGCGTTGCAACGCCACGATCAGACTAATGTTAGGGACAAACCGTCTATCTCTTCTCCCACTACTACTGGTACGGAAGACGGCCCAGTAAGGCTCCATACTTATGGCCTGCGACCCAGGACAACAGTACATTTCTGTGACATTGACGTACCTACTGACTTGTCTGACTCCTACGCTAGTTATGCTAATTGTTTGCTTGCAGAAATGGGTATAAATGCACACACATTGTATAGCTAGTCGATAATAGAGTCAGGGTGGACAACATCATGTAATTATGTAAATACTTTTAGAAGGGTACCCAGAGTGTAATGAATTCCATGGATATAGTATTATTGTATGTATGTGCACCAGTGTTTTATAACTAAAAGAAAAAAAAGCCTGTATTACGGTCAGGGCAGTGCTGCCCTCTGAGTTACATGTCACACCTTAGGAAATGCTACTGTCAGTCATTGTTTGCAGATGTGAGCGTGCAACAACGTTAGTAGACGAGTGGTCAACTGATGTTTCAGCCTGCGGACCAACTGTATATAGAAGATTTTAGTTCCAGTGCTGACGTCTCCTGGCTCTCTACTCGATGAAACAGCGCGGGCAAACCAGTTTTCTCTTTCCCTGGATGGGAGAGTTTTTTTTTGCCTGTTGCATTTTTTTGTCCATTTTTTATTTACTAGTGAGCGAAAGCCAGTCCCTCTCTGGGGTAGCTAGTGTAATTCCTTTATACCTATGGGCCCACCAGTCCCGACGCGAGGTGCGTGGCCGAGCAAATGTAGACAGCCTGTACTGTCAGAGCACACAGCCTAGCCGTCTGCTCTGACTAGTTCATATTTCGCGGCATTCAGTGCTGCCCTCTGTAGGCCTAC
Organism: Cherax quadricarinatus; assembly: GCF_026875155.1. Taxonomy (NCBI): domain Eukaryota; kingdom Metazoa; phylum Arthropoda; class Malacostraca; order Decapoda; family Parastacidae; genus Cherax; species Cherax quadricarinatus. The sequence continues at coordinate 3,869,317 of NC_069496.1, forward strand.
CTAGGTCGGTGGGAAACACAGACCACCCTCTCTCACTCCTCGACCGACCGACGTGATAGTCACAGGTGCCCCCTCCACGGACTGGCTTGCGGTCACTCCCTCACACTGCCCGTTGTGTACTCACTCCTACCCGATTAAAGCCAATCTAGTCCACGGCCGTATCATTGCTACCTACGCTACCTTCATCGGCACTAAACCGCTGTTCAGCAGTAAGAACAGCAATAACATAATGACCATCGTGTTGTAGTCTTATGACCCTCGTGTAGTAGTCTTAATGACCATCGTTGTAGTAGTCTTAATGACCCTCGTGTGTAGTCTTAATGACCATCGTGTTAGTAGACTTAATGACCATCATGTAGTAGACTTAATGACATCGTGTAGTAGTCTTAATGACCATCGTGTAGTAGTCTTAATGACCATCGTGTAGTAGTCTTAATGACCATCGTGTAGTAGTCTTAATGACCATCGTGTAGTAGTCTTAATGACCATCGTGTAGTAGTCTTAATGACCATCGTGTAGTAGTCTTAATGTCCCTCGTGTAGTAGTTCTTAATGTCCCTCGTGTAGTAGTCTTAATGACCCTCGTGTAGTAGTCTTAATGTCCCTCGTGTAGTAGTCTTAATGTCCCTCGTGTAGTAGTCTTAATGACCATCGTGTAGTAGTCTTAATGTCCCTCGTGTAGTAGTCTTAATGACCCTCGTGTAGTAGTCTTAATGTCCCTCGTGTAGTAGTCTTAATGACCCTCGTGTAGTAGTCTTAATGTCCCTCTTGTAGTAGTCTTAATGTCCCTCGTGTAGTAGTCTTAATGTCCCTCGTGTAGTAGTCTTAATGACCCTCGTGTAGTAGTCTTAATGACCCTCGTGTAGTAGTCTTAATGACCCTCGTGTAGTAGTCTTAATGACCCTCGTGTAGTAGTCTTAATGACCCTCGTGTAGTAGTCTTAATCGTATGATAATAAGATTTTTTTTTTCAACACACTGGCAGGGTGGTCCAACCGAGGCAGGGTGGTCCACCGAGGCAGGGTGGTCCACCGAGGCAGGGTGGCCCACCGAGGCAGGGTGGTCCACCGAGGCAGGGTGGCCCACCGAGGCAGGGTGGCCCACCCGAGGCAGGGTGGCCCACCAAGGCAGGGTGGCCCACCGAGGCAGGGTGGTCCACGAGGCTGGGTGGCCACCGAAGGCAGGGTGGCCCACCGAGGCAGGGTGGTCCACGAGGCAGGGTGGCCCACCGAGGCAGGGTGGCCCACCGAGGCAGGGTGGCCCACCGAGGCAGGGTGGTCCACCGAGGCAGGGTGGCCCACGAGGCAGGGTGGTCCACCGAGGCAGGGTGGTCCACCGAGGCAGGGTGGCCCACCGAGGCAGGGTGGCCCACCGAGCAGGGTGGCCCACCAAGGCAGGGTGGCCCACCAAGGCAGGGTGGCCCACCGAGGCAGGGTGGTCCACCGAGGCAGGGTGGCCCACCGAGGCAGGGTGGCCCACGAGGCAGGGTGGTCCACCGAGGCAGGGTGGCCCACCGAGGCAGGGTGGCCTACCGAGACAGGGTGGCCCACCAAGGCAGGGTGGACCACCATGGCAGGGTGGCCCACCGAGGCAGGGTGGCCCACCGAGGCAGGGTGGCCCACCGAGGCAGGGTGGCCCCACCGAGGCAGGGTGGCCCACCGAGGCAGGGTGGCCACCAGCAGGGTGGCCCACCAGCAGGGTGGCCCAGAGGCAGGTGGCCCACCGAGGCAGGGTGGCCCAGCGAGGCAGGGTGGCCCAGCGAGGCAGGGTGGCCCACCGAGGCAGGGTGGCCCACCGAGGCAGGGTGGCCCACCGAGACAGGGTGGCCCACCGAGGCAGGGTGGCCCACCGAGGCAGGGTGGCCCACCGAGGCAGGGTGGCCCACCGAGGCAGGGTGGCCCACCGAGGCAGGGTGGCCCAATGAGGCATTGTGGACCACCGAGGCAGGGTGGCCCACCGAAGAGGGGTGGCCTACAGGGGCAGGGTGGACCACCTAGGCAGGGTGGCCCAATGAGGCATTGTGGACCACCGAGGCAGGGTGGCCCACCGAAGAGGGGTGGCCTACAGGGGCAGGGTGGACCACGAGGCGGGGTGGCCCACCGAGTCAGGGTGGCCCACCTAGGCATGGTGGCCCACCAAGGCAGGGTGGGCCACCAAGGCAGGGTTGCCCACCAAGACTGGGTGGCCCACCAAGTCAGGGTGGCCCACCAAGGCAGGGTGGCCCACCAAGGCAGGGTGGCCCACCAAGGCAGGGTGGCCCAAAAACAAAAACGAAATTTTCTCTTTTCAAATTTAGTAATATATACAGGAGAAGGGGTTACTAACCCCTTGCTCCCGGCATTTTAGTCGCCTCTTACAACACGCATGACTTACGGAGGAAGAATTCTGTTCCACTTCCACATGGAGATAAGAGGAGATAAACAAGAACAAGAACTAGAAAGAAAATAGCAGAAAACCCAGAGGGGTGTGTATATATATGCTTGTACATGTATGTGTAGTGTGACCTAAGTGTAAGTAGAAGTAGCAAGACATACCTGAAACCTTGCATGTTGTACATGTATGTGTAGTGTGACCTAAGTGTAAGTAGAAGTAGCAAGACGTACCTGAAACCTTGCATGTTGTACATGTATGTGTAGTGTGACCTAAGTGTAAGTAGAAGTAGCAAGACGTACCTGAAACTTGCATGTTGTACATGGATGTGTAGTGTGACCTAAGTGTAAGTAGAAGTAGCAAGACATACCTGAAACCTTGCATGTTGTACAGTGTATGTGTAGTGTGACCTAAGTGTAAGTAGAAGTAGCAAGATGTACCTGAAACCTTGCATGTTGTACATGTATGTGTAGTGTGACCTAAGTGTAAGTAGAAGTAGCAAGACGTACCTGAAACCTTGCATGTTGTACATTTATGTATAGTGTGACCTAAGTGTAAGTAGAAGTAGCAAGACGTACCTGAAACCTTGCATGTTGTACATGTATGTGTAGTGTGGACCTAAGTGTAAGTAGAAGTAGCAAGACGTACCTGAAACCTTGCATGTTGTACATGTTTGTGTAGTGTGACCTAAGTGTAAGTAGAAGTAGCAAGACGTACCTGAAACCTTGCATGTTGTACATGTATGTGTAGTGTGACCTAAGTGTAAGTAGAAGTAGCAAGATGTACCTGAAACCTTTCATGTTGTACATGTTTGTGTAGTGTGACCTAAGTGTAAGTAGAAGTAGCAAGACGTACCTGAAACCTTGCATGTTGTACATGTATGTGTAGTGTGACCTAAGTGTAAGTAGAAAGTAGCAAGACGTACCTGAAACCTTGCATGTTGTACATGTTTGTGTAGTGTGACCTAGTGTAAGTAGAAGTAGCAAGACGTACCTGAAACCTTGCATGTTGTACATGTTTGTGTAGTGTGACCTAAGTGTAAGTAGAAGTAGCAAGACGTACCTGAAACCTTGCATGTTGTACATGTATGTGTAGTGTGACCTAAGTGTAAGTAGAAGTAGCAAGACGTACCTGAAACCTTGCATGTTGTACATGTATGTGTAGTGTGACCTAAGTGTAAGTAGAAGTAGCAATCTTACAGAAGTCAAGAAACGCGAAAAGTACTGAAAGCCATAAATTAAATTGAAAGAAACCCAGAGTATTTATTTTCTTATGCCAAATCAAAGTTTAGAACAACATCCAGTATCGGTCACCTACTTAAACAAGATGGGTCCTACATATTATGACAACAAGGAAATGAGTGAGCTACTCAATTCCCAATAGGAATCGGTTTTTGGCAAGCGGCTAACCAGACTGAGAGTCGAAAATCTAAATGTTTTTTTATGAAAGAGACGCAGAATTTGGTAGACACACTCCTATCTGATTTAGTTATGCCAAATACTTCAAAAAGGAAAAAAAATGAATGCCCAGCCCTCTCCCGGGCCCCGACGGGGGAACTTGGTTCTAAAGAACTCAAGAAGACCCTATCAGGGCTTTAACATCCCATAAGGGGGAACAGGGTCACGGGGGTCGTCTCCCATACTAAAATAACAGACTCCCCCATCCATATGGGAGCATAAAGAAATTTCAAAGAACTATAACCACTCACAAACTCCCATATCATAAAACTTTAAAAATTTTTAAGAAGCAACCCCACCCATCTAATCCCACAAACACAACCCGGGGCAACATGGGTTTAGAACGGGTCGCCCCCTGCTTTCCCCAACTTTGGATCACTCAAAAGGGTCGGGATCTCTAGAAGAAAACAAATGCAGATGTTTAAACAGAGACTTTGCAAACCCTTCGAAAATTTTGGACCGGTGAATGGCAAAAAATCGGGCAAAAGGAAAACGGGAAAAAGCGGTAAATCATAATTTCCTAAAAAATAATCCAAAGAGTTATCAAAAAATTTTAGTCTTAAGTGACTACGGTGAAAAGCTCGTTCCATAAGGCACATACTCGAACCACTTTTTTTATCCTCAATCTGACACGACAGGGTTAAACCCCATGCCGTGTCTTTCCCATCAATGACACCCCAATTTTCAGTGGGGAGTGTACTTACTCTGGGAACCCGTTTTTTTTGCTCTTCTGAACGTACCAGGATCCCTCTCTTGAGCCCCAAACACTAGAAGACTCAGGTTCTAAATGGAGATACGGGGATTAACGGAGGAACAAGAGGGGTTCTATAACCTTTTTTTTGATCCCCAGTTAAAGGGGCTTGGGGCGTGGCGGGGGAACATGAAACCAAGCAAGCAAGAAAACGTTGGAGAGGCAGAAACAACGAGAAACCAGAAGACTACCGTGGAAACTTCCAACCCTTTCCTCGGTTCTACCTGACGAATGTGAGTGTTCTACTGGAATGCCACAATGAGCACCAAAGAAACATTGGCAGACGTGAGTAAGACAACCCTAGAAACCCCAACGAAGACCATCGAGAACGTCTTGACGAATTCTACAAGTGGTGTAATACTACCTGGCGAATGTGAGTCGACTACTCGGAGCATCACGACGGACGACGCCAAGGAAGGTAAAAACATTGTTATTGTTGGGGATAGCCAGATTAGGTACATGGATAGGGCATTCTGTTTGAAGGATAGGAGTAGGGACAGAGAGTGTGTTTTTCCTGGGGCTGGGATGAAGGATATTGTTAGTAATCTGGATGACATCATGAGAGGTAATGGGAGCAATCCTATTTATCTGTCTCAGTGCTGGAGGCAACGATGTTGGGCAGACGTAGGAGTGAGGACCTGATTAGCAGGTATAGGTCAGCAATAGACATAATTAGGAGGAAGGGTGGGAAACCTGTCATATGTGGCATTTTGCCTAGGAGAGGAGTTGGAAATGAATGGTTGTCCAGAGAAACAATTGGTGTCAATTGCTGGCTGGACAAATACTGTAAGGATAATGCGGTAACATTCATTGACAACTGGGACCTCTTCTATGGCAGAAATGACATGTTGCCAGGGATGGGTTCACTATCTAGTGTGGGGTGGGAGCACTGGCAAACGCAGTGGAGGGAGCTGTAGGTCTTTAAACTAGGAATAGTTAGTGGTATGGGTTTTGGCGGGAAAACTGTGAAGTCGCAGGGTATAACATGAGTACTAGGAGAACTAGTAATAGGCAAAATAAGGTAGATATTGGAAAGCCAGTGGCACTAATTGACAATTACAGTAATAGGTTTAGTGGAATAACAGAAAGGAGCAGGAATGGTAAAGAGAAAGGAGGGTCCTTAAGTATATATTACACAAATAGTCGCAGTGCTAGGAATAAGATGGACGAGTTGAGACTAGTTGCTAGTGCAGGTAACATAGATGTATTTGCCATTACTGAGACGTGGTTCAATTCAAAAAGTCGGGACATGCCTGCAGAATGTCACATTCAGGGTTTTAAATTGTTCCAAGTAGATAGAAGTACCGGGAAGGGGGGTGGGGTGGCATTGTATGTCCGAGATCGCTTGAACTGTTGCATAAAAACGGGTATTAAGTCTGAAGTAACACATACAGAATCTGTTTGGATAGAATTTTCAGAGGGGCATGAAAAATTAATTTTAGGTGTGATAATACCATCCTCCAAATTTAGATAGGACCAGGGGAGACTACTATGGGAGGAAATTGTTAGGGCCACAAGGCACGATAATGTAGTAATTCTAGGAGACTTTAACTTTAGTCATATTGATTGGAATTTCTTGACTGGAATTTAGAATCATACGATTTTCTTAGAAGTAGTTCAGGATTGTTTTTTGAAGCAGTTTGTGACAGAACCTACAAGGGGTAATAACCTGCTTGACTTAGTTCTGGCAAACAATGAATCCCTTGTTAATAATTTAGAAGTTTCAGAGGAAGGGTCTAGCGACCACAAATCAAATTACTTTAGATTGAATGGAAGAGATGAGGGAACCAGTAACAGTCCCAGATTTTCGCTTTGCAAT
>NC_069496.1:3876211-3893921 GCF_026875155.1 Cherax quadricarinatus
TATCCCCTTAAAAATCGGGCATAATCACAGATAGTACCACGACCACTACCCTACTTTCCTCATAAAAACTCTTGGTAAATTACCCAAGACACTACTAAAGTCACCTTCAGACTCACAATGAGGCAGCCATTAATAACTCACTACAGCAGTAACAAACATTGACTGGCACACTGAGCTAGAAATCTATACAGATATTGACGAATGTATTAATAATTTTCTAAAAAAGACCCAATACCTCTATAACAAGCATTGCCCTAAAAAAACTAAACAGATGACAGCTAAGAGACTTAACAGTCCCTGGCTAATACCCAGCATCCTCAAATCCATAAATACAAAACACCTATATGAAAAAACAGTACAGAATGGGTCACATAACCAGAGACCAACAAAACGTACTCGTCAATCCTAACCAGCCTGATAAGAAGGGCAAAAAAATTGTATTATGAGAACACATTATCCAACTTACGAGGTGATATAAAAAAGACCTGGAAAACCCTATCAGAAATTCTAGGAACAAAAAAGATATCACGAAATAGCGAAATAAAAATAGCAAAATCAGATGAACCCCAACTCCCACCAACAGAAACAGCCCCAAACTCCACCAACAGAAACAGCCCCAACTCCCACCAACAGAAACAGCAAACAGACTCAATGGTTTTTTTCCACTATAGGGACAAAACCTTACCAATAAAATCCCAAGCTCAGATACCCCACCCAATGACTACCTCACTGGCAACTACCCGAACACACTGTTCCTAGCTCCGACTAACCATACGAAGTCTCCCTTATTATCAACACACTAAAATACAAGACAGGAGATTTAAATACCTTACCACCAATTATATACAAAAAGTGTCACAAGTGCTATCACCAATCATTGCAACACTCTAACAAATCCATTGAATCCTCCACCTTCCCTACAGTTCTCAAAATAGCAAGGGTCACCCCGATCCACAAAGGAGGAGACCAAACAGAGTTGAATAACTATAAGCCAATATCCATCTTACAACCCTCTCTCAAAAATCTTCGAAAAATTAATTCATAAACGAACATCTACTCCTACCTCACTCCCAAAACATACTCAACCCCTGCCAGTTTGGATTCAGGCCTAAATAAAAATACTAATGATGCTATTATCCACATGCTAGAACATATATACACTGTAATAGAGAAAAAAGAAGTCCCACTGGGGATCTTCATTGACTTACGTAAAGCTTTTGATACAGTTGACCATGACTTGCTCCACAGAAAATTGTCACACTATGGTATAGAGGGCACTCCCTCAACTACCTCAAGTCATACCTCAGCAACAGAAGCCAATATGTGTACACAAATGGGGCAAACTCTTCCGTACAACCAATTACAGTTGGTGTCCCACAGGGAAGTGTCCTTGGCCCTCTTCTCTTTCTCCTATACATAAATGACCTACCAAATGCTTCGCAATTACTCAAACCCACACTATTTGCAGATGACACTACATACGTCTTCTCTCACCCGAGCCCAGTCATGCTAGCCAATACTGTAAATACCGAATTACAGAAAATATCTACCTGGATGAGGACTAACAAACTTACTCTAAACATTGACAAAACCTACTTCATTCTGTTTGGTAACAGAGCTACAGATGTCCCTCTTAACATAACAAAAAACGGATCACCTATCACAAAGCTAACAGAGGGAAAATTCTTAGGAATCCACCTTGATAATAGACTCAAATTTCATACACATATACAACAAATTTCTAAAAAAAATTTCCAAGACCGTAGGCATACTATCGAAGATACGGTACTATGTTCCACAGTCAGCCGTCCTGGCCCTATATCACTCTCTTATTTACCCCTATCTCACCTATGGAATTTGTGCATGGGGCTCAACAACAATTAACCATCTCAGACAACTAATTACCCAACAAAAGGCTGCAGTCAGTATGATAACAAATTCCCACTACAGGCAGCACACTCCACCAATATTCAAAACACTAAACCTACTCACCATACAAAACATCCATACTTATTACTGCACCTATTACATACATAGAACACTTAACTCTGATATTAAACCCTCCCCTCAAACATCTCCTTGCCAACCTCAACAGAACACATGACCATAACACAAGGCACAGATCACTCTTTGATGTTCCTCGTGTCCATCTCACGCTATGCAAAAACTCAATGCACATAAAAGGTCCTAAAATCTGGAATTCATTACCTGTAAATATAAAAAACACACTGTCTGTTTATAAATTCAAGTCTCTTCTCAAAGATCACTTACTCACCCAAAACCAAATAAATACTGAATAACTGAACCTTATAGATTGTATATCTTAAATGTTTCTCACAATTATATCACCCAATCTAACTTTGTTATTTTTTAAATACACTACCTTACAGAATACTCCATTATACTGAATGTACAACAATGCATGCAACCATATGACCTGTCTTTGTAATACTCATTTGTGCTTTATTGTTATCTGTTTACAATAATGTTTTAAACACTGATTACATCATTGCTTAGTTAATCTTAAGTTAATTTTAAGCCAGCCCATAATGCTATGCATACAAGTGGCTTTGGCATGCTGCTCTTACCTGTATTTTTTTTTGTACCTCTGTATGTATGTTCAAATTATTAAATAAATAAATAAATAAATAAATAAATTAGTTGTGCTCTCGTCATATCCCCGGGGTGGATACCTGAGACACAGGGATGAGACTGAATCTTGTTGTTGCGTTGTGTATGGTGTAGGTGAGGGTTAAAATTGGGGCACTCCAAGAGGGCAGAATTCCAAACATTGGGAAACCCGTAATAGAGACCTGAGGATCCCACTAGAAAACCAGGCAAAACTGGGAAGGAAGTTTGGGACATTGTTGGAGGTGCCTCAGGAAATGTTCCAAATTTTCCCTTTTAAAAAAAAAAAAAAAAAACCCCCCCTCCCCCCCCTTTGGCCCCAAAAAAAAACCAAAAAAAAAAACCCAAAAAAAAAAATTTTTTTTTCCCCCCTTAAAAAAAAAAATTTTTAAAAAAATTTTCTTAAAAAGAAAAAAAAAAAAAAACCCCCCCAAAAAAAAATTTTTTTCCCCAAAAATTTTTAAATAAAAAAATTTTTAAAAAAATTAACCCCAAATTTTTTTTTTTTTTTCCCCTTTTTTCCCCCCAAAACTTTTTTTTTTAAAAAAAACCCCCTTTTTTCCCTTTTTTTAAAAAAGGGAAATTTTAACCTTTTTTTAAAAATTTTTTTTTTTTTGGGAAAAAATTTTTTAATTTTTTTTTTTTCCCTTAATTTTTTAAACCCCAAAAAAAGGGTTTTTTTTTTCCCCCTTTTTTTTTTTTTTTTAAAAAAAAAATTAAAAAAAAAAAAAAAAAAAAAAAAATTTTTTTTTCCCCCGGGAAAGGAAAAATTTTTTTTGGGGGTTTTTTTGGGGGTTTTTGGTGGGGTTTGGGTTGGGGGGGGGCCCAAAAAAAAAAAAATTAAAAAAAAAAGGGGGGCCCCACAAAAAAGGGGGGGGGGGAAAAAGGGGGGGAATTTTGGGGCCCCCGGGGGGTTTTTAAATTTAAAATTTTTTTTTTCTAAATTTTTTTTCCCCCCCCCCAAAAAAAAACCCCGGGGAAAAACCCTTGGGGCCCGGGGGAAAATTTTTTTTTTTGGGGGGGAAAAAAAAAAAACCCCCCCTTTCGGGGGTTTCCCCATTTTTTTTTTCCCCAAAAACCCCCAAAAATTTTAAAAGGGGGGGGGGGGGGAAAAAAAAAAATTTTGGGGGGTTTAAACCTTTTAAACCTTTTGGGTTTTTGGGCCAATTTTTTTTTTTTTTCCTTTTTTTTTTTTTTTTTGGGGGAAAAATTTTTTTGGGTTTCCCAAAAAAAAAAAAAGGGGGGGAAAAAATTTTTTTTTTAAAAAAAATTTCTTTTTTTTAAAAAAGGGGGGGGGTTTTTTTTTGGGGGGGCCCCCAAAGGGGTTTTTTTTTTTAAAAGGGGAAAAAAAATTTTTTTAAAAAAAGGAAAAATTTAACCCGGGGAAAATTGAAAAAAATTTTCCGGGGGGAAAAAAACCCCAAAATTTTTTAAAACCCCCCCTTTTTTGGGAAACCCCCCCAAAAAACCCCCCCCGGGGTTTTTTGGGGGAAAAAATAAAAGTTTTTTTAAAAAATGGGGTTTTTTTTTAAAAAAAACCCCCAAAAAAATTTTAAAAAAACCCCCGGGGGGGGGGGAAAACCCCCGGAAAATTCGGGGGGAAAAAAAAAAAAAAACAAAAAAATTTTTTTTTTTTTTTGGGGGGGGGGGGGGGGGGGGAAAAAAAAAAGGGGGGGGGGAAAAAAGGGGGGCCCCCCAAAATTTTTGGGGGGGGGGGGAAAAAAGGGGGGAAAAAAGGGGGCCAAAAGAAAAAAAAAAAAAAAAAAAGGGGGGGCCCCCGGGGGAAAAAATTTTTTAAAAACCTGGGAAAAAACCCCCCCCCCCCGGGGGGTTTTTTTTGGGGGGGCCCCCCAAAAAAAAAAAAAGGGGGAAAAAAGGGCCCCCAAAAAAACCCGGCCCCTTTTGGGGGGGTTTTTGGGGGGGTTTTTGGGGGGCCCCAAAAGGGAAAAACCCCCGGGGGGGGGGGGGGGTTTTTTTTTTTGGGGGGGGAAAAAATTTTAAAGGGGGGGGGAAAAAAGGGTTTTTGGGGGGGCCCCCCCAAAAAAAAGAAAAAAAGGGGTTTTTGGGTTTTAAAAAGGGGGAACCCCCGGGAAAAAAAACCCCTTTAAAAAAAGGGGCCCCGGGAAAAAAAGGGGGGGGGTTTTTTAAAAAAAAAGGCCCTTTAATAGGGGGCCCCTTTGATGGGGGAAAAAGGGGGGGAACAAAAAAAAAAAGGGGGGGTTCCCCAAAAGGGGCCCCTTTTTTGGGGGGGTTTTTTGGGGAATTTGGGGGCCAAGTTGGGGGGGAAAAAGGCCCCTTTTTGGGGGGGGGGAAAAAAAAGGGGCCCGGGGGGGGGGGGAAAAAAAAGGGGGGGGGGGGGGGCCCCTTAAAAAGGGGCCCCGGGGGGCCTTTTTTGGGGGGGGTTTTTGGGGGGGGGGGTTTAAAAGGGGGAAAAAGGGGGAAAAGGGTGGAAACCCCCTTTTTGGGGGAAAAACCCCTTTTGGGGGGGGGAAAAAACCCCCGGGGGGAAAAACCCTTTAATTTTGGGGGAAAAACCCTTTTTAAAAAAAGGGGGGGGGGGGAACCCCTTGGGGAAAAACCCCTTTTGGGGGAAACCCCCCCGGGGGGGGGGAAAAAAAAACCCCCCCAAAAAAAAAATTTGGGGGGGGAAACCCTTTTGGGGGGGGAAAAACCCCCCCTTTTAAAAGGGGGGCCCTTTTTTTAAAAAATTTTCCTTAAAAAAGGGGGGGGGGGGTTTTTTTAAAGGGGCCCCCTTTAAAGGAAAAAATTAAAAAAAACCCCTTTAAGGGGGGGGGGGTTTTTTTTTTTTAAAAAAAAATTTTTTTTAAAAAAAAACCCCCTTTTAAAAGGGGGGGCCCCTAAAAAAAGGGGGGGCCCCCGGGGCAAAAAGGCTCCTCGGGTTTTTTGGGGCCCTCGGGTTGTTAAGAAGGCTCCTCTGTTTAAAAGACAAGCCCCCAAAAAGAAAGGGCTGCTCGGGGGGGCCCCTCTGGGGGGGGGGTTTTTTTTTAAAAAACAAGGCCCCTCTTGGGTTTAAAAACCTTTTTTAAAGGGAAAGGGGGGGGGGAAGACCCCTTTTGGAAGGGGGAATTTTTGGGGTTTGGCCCGGGGGGGGCCCCTTTTTTAAAAAAACCCCGGGGGGAAGGGGGAAAAAAAAGGGGGAAAAGGGGTTTGGGGGGGTTTTTTAAAACGGGGGGGGAAAAAAAAAAAAAAAGGGGGGGGGGAAAAGGGTTGGAAGGGGGGCCCCTTTGGGGAAAAAACCCCTTTTTTTTTAAAGGGTTTTTAAAAAAATTTTTTTGGGGGGGGAAAAAAAAGGGGAAAGGGGGTTTTGGGGAGGGGGGGGGGGGAAAGGGGGGAAAGGGGGGGGAAAAAAAAAAACCTTTTTTAAAAAAAAAGGGGGGGCCCCCTTTTTTTTTTTCCCCGGGAAAAAAAAACCCCCCCCTTTGTTAAAAAAAATTTTTTTGGGGGGTTTTTGGGGGGGAAAAAAAAAAAGGGGGAAAAACAGGAAAAAAAAAAAAAATTTTTTAAAAAAAAAAAAAAAAAAAAGGGGGAAAAAAAAAAAAACCCCCCCAAAAAAGGGGGGTTTTTGGGGGGGGGGTGGGGACAGGCCCCTGAAGGTAAAAACCCCCCCCCCTTTTTTAAAAGGGGGGGAAAAGGGTTTTTTTTAAAAAAACCCCCAAAAAGATGGGTTTTGGTAACCCCCCCCGGGGGGGGGGGGGGGGGCCCCCCGGGGGGGCCCCCCCCCCAAAAAGGTTTTAATTGGGGGAAAACCCTTTTAAAAAAAGGGTTTTTTAAAAAAAAAAATTTTTAAAAAAAAAAAAAAAAAAAGAAAAAAAAAAATTTTTAAAAAAAAAAAAAAAAAAAAAAAAAAAAAAAAAAAAAGGGGAAAAAAAAAAAAAAAAAAAAAAGAAAAAAAAAATTTTTTAAAAAAAAAAAAAAAAAAAAAAAAAAAAAAAAAAAAGGGAAAAAAAAAGGGGGAAAAAAAAAAAAAAAAAAAAAAAAAAAAAAAAAAAAGAAAAAAAAAAAAAAAAAAAAAAGGGAAAAAAAAAAAAAAAAAAATTTTTAAAAAAAAAAAAAAATTTTTTGGGGGAAAAAAAAAAAAAAAAAAAAAAAAAAGGGGGGGGGGCCCCCCCCCCCTTTTTTTTTTTTGGAAGGGGGAAATTTTGGTGGAAAATTTTTTTTTTGGGGGGAAACCCGGCCCTCTGATGGTGGAAAAAGGCTCCCAAAGGGGGAAACCCCCTTTTGGGGGAAAAAATTTAAATTTCCATTTAAAAGGGGAAAAAAAATTTTTTTTTTTTGGAAAAAAAAATTTTTTCCATTTTTTTTTAAATTTTTTTTAATTAAAAAAAAATTTTTTTTAAAAGGGGGAAAATTAAAAACCCCAAAAAAAAACCAATTAAAAAAACCCAAAAAAAAAAAAAAAAATTTTTTTAAAAAAAATTTTTAAAAATTTTTTAAAAAAAAAAAAAAAATTTTTTTTTTTAAAAAATTTAAAAAAAATTTTTTTTTTTTTTTAAAATTTAGGGGGGGGGTTTTTAAAAAGGCCCGGGGTTTTTTTCCCCCCTTTTGGCCCCCTTTTTTAAAGGGAAACCCCCCCGGGGGGGGGAAAAAAAAATTTTCCCCTTTTTTTAAAACCCAATTTAATAAAAAAAAATTTAAAAAAATTTTTTTTAAAAAAAAAAAAAAAAAATACAAAAAAAATTTTTTTAAAACCTAAAAATAATATAAAAAAACCCTTTTTTTTAAAAAAAAGGGGGTTTTTTTTTAAAACCCTTTTTAAAAACCCTTTTTTTTTTTAAAAAAAAGGGGGGGCCCCCCCCCCCCCCCCAAAAAAACTTGGGGGGGGTTTTTTTAAAAAAAAAAAAAAAAACCCCCCCCCCCCCTTTTTTTTTTCCCCCCAAAAAAAGGGTTAAAAAAGTACCGACTCATACTGTAAAAATAAAGGTAATTAATAAAAAAATTTTAAGGCCTAAAAGGGGGGCATCACAATGAGATTATGTTTTCCCTTTATATGGGAAATGGTAATAAGAAGGGTTGAATTCTCAAAACCCCAAAGAAGTATTCTGGCATTCCCGATTTCATAGAATTTATGAAGGTCAAAGGAAATTTTGATGAGTACACCGATAAACTGAAAGGGAAAAAAAGATCCAAATATACAAACAAAAATTTTCTAGGGATACAAAAGAGAGCTAAGGCTTTTTTTCAAAAAGTTAAAAAATTAAATTTGGGGTTTTCTTTAAATTAGAAGAAAAAAAAGAAACAGTTGTAATAGGGTCAGAATTTTTGGGGCCTTTTGTTTAAAAATTTGGGCCCCGGCCCTTTTTTCCCCCCGCATACCACTGGCATCCAAAATTTTTAAGTGGAATTGGTTTTTTAAAACAGGACTTAGCAATACTGGGGGAAAAGGATAGTAAAACTTTTTAAAAAATTTTAAAAACAATTTCACAGTCCTGAGTCCATGAAAAATTTTTTTTTTTTTGGACTTGTTTTTAAATTTAGTTTTGGGAAAAAAAACCCCCCCCGTGCAAAAAATTTTGGGCAAACCGACCGGGAAAAACCGAACTCCAAAAACTAGAAAAACCTTTTTCCAAACCCCTTTGGGGTTTGGAAAATTTTAAGAGGGGGCCCTTTTCCCTTTGGGGGTTCAAAAGGGGCGACTTCAAACCTTTTCCAATCCGAAAACCTAAGTAAATTTTAAATTTTTGACTGGCCAAAAACCCCAAACTTGGAAAAATAAAAATTCCCCTGAAAAAATTTTTTTACTTAAGGGGTCAAACCAAGGGCTTTTAAAACGGGCTTAAGGGGTTGGGGCCAACTGTCGCTTTATACACAAAATTTGTCAAAATAAAACTTCTACTTTCCTTCCAATCCGCCCGTAAGTATGTTTATAAACGGGGGAACGTAGAGGGGGCCCCGTTACAAAAAGGCCCAAGGGGATAAAAGCCCAAAACTTTATAGGCCCACCAGGTACCTAAAAGCCGGATAACTCCCTTTAGCTCTTTGGTTTACAACGGGGCTTGGTAAATACCCCCCCCCTTTAAAAAAAGTCCAAATTTTTGATATACTTTGCTCTGGGGAAACCCTTTTCAAATTTAAATCGGGCAATTTTGGGTATTGGAAACCCATCAGGTACTGTTTACAGCCTTGAACTTTTCTAAAATCCGTGCACAAACGGGAAGTCCCCCTCCCGGTTTGGGGACTAGAAAAGCACGGGGGTGCCCCCAAAACTGACTTTTGGGTTTTTCAACCCGGTTTAAGTAAGAAGTTCACCCCCTTGGGCCCCTAGCTCACCTTGTTTTTTTTGGGAAATCACTCTGTAGGGAATTGCCCCTTATTGGAGTAGGTTTTTCGGAGAGAAAAATCGGGGCACACCCAACTACACACGTTTTTTGGGAAAAGTTTGTTGAAAAAGGTGGGGGAAAATTTGCCTTAATCAGGGATTTTAATTTTTGTTCCTTTGTTTTACTTCCAGATTTATCAGTAGAGAATTTAAATTTTAAAGGCTTTTCGAATTGTTCAGAAGAACGGGAATTTCCCAAACATTTCATCGAACTTACTGGGAACCCCCTTTTCTTGGGTTTTAAGGAGTTTAAAAAGGAAAAAACGGTGAAAAAGATTTCCCGAAAAAAGGGTTTTAAAGTTGGGTTTAAAGTGATAAAGTCCCCTTGTGAGGGGTTTCCCTTCTTCGGGCCCTCCTTACCAATAGGTTTCCCCTCCCTTAGGCCCCTTTCCAAAAAATTCTAAGGCCTTCAAATTTTTGGGGGGGAGAGCAAAGCCCTGAAAGAAATCGTTGAAACCCAAAAATTTATTTTTTTGGGTTTAAATGAACGAAATTAAATTTTGACGGGTCGGGATTTCCTCCCTTTAACTTACCCCTGTGCTTGTCGTAAGTTTTTCCGGGGCCAAAATTCCCCTAGCTAGGCTCAGCGGTTTTTTTCATTTAAAAAGGAAAGGGGAGCTCCAAAAGTCCGGGGGTTTTTTTTCCCCCCGGGCCAAAAACCTTTTTGAAAACCTGTTTCTGGTCCTCTAATTTGTGCCCATATATTTTAAATCAAATGGCGAAAAAAATTCAAGTTGTCTTTTTTCCCCTTTCCTCGGGAGGGAAAAAAAGAAAGTGGAAAAACCTTTATTTCCCCAAACTTTTTAAAACCCGAAAAAAATAGGGCCTCCCTCATAATCTTTAAATTTGATGGAACCTTTTCCCCCCACGCCTTGTGATTGGGGTCGATAGGCCGTCGCGTAAACCCTCTTTAACCCCCAACTGAGCCCAAGGCTTTACGGAAAAATTTTTTAATTTAAAAATTCCCACCCATGATCCGATTGAAAATTTTTTCCCGGGGAAAAACCAAAGTTTAGAGGGGGAACCTTTAAAAAAATTTCTCCACATTTTGGCCCAGCATTAAACCTCCTGAGAGGAAATTTCTTCCGGGTACCTGGGACGGTGTCCATGATGGTGAAAAGGAACTGGTTTGCCCTGGCCGATCTTTGGGGAACGGGCCCACAGCGATTTAAACCCGAAAGGAAAAGGGGGTTTCCCCGTTACTTTAAAGGGTTAAACGGCCCCCAGGGGTGGAATTTTTTTTGCAGGTTTTCCTACTAGTTACACACGAACAGCTTCCCTTTCATACCGTTTTCCAAATTCTCCTTTTATTTTTTGGGGGCCCGTGAAGTGTTAGCAAAATTTTTTTAAAAGTCTTCTTTTTTCCCGATTCCACCTTTAGGACTGTCATGAGCAAAAAATTAAAATGCAAAATTTCCCAAACTGGGTAGGCCCAAGGGCCACTAGATGACACTTTTAAAAAGATTTCCCCCTTTCTTTTTTCAGAATTTCCTCTCCCCAAAAGTAAGAGCCCGTCCCTTTTTAAAAGGGGTTCCTTTTTCCCCAAAACAGCCCAAGGGGTTCCTGAGGTCACTTAAGGGGGGGGTTTTATTTGGAGTTCTCTTACTAAAATTTCCCCCTTTCGGGGAATAAAATTCTATTTCGGGAAACCCCCCGACTTAGGAAAATGGTATCGGTTCTGGGGGGATTGTTGGCTCTAACAAATCGAGCTTTCCGGGTTTAATAATTTTCCTTCTTTCCCCCTACGGGCGACCGTCCCCTTTCCCTGACCCCCCCCTTTCCCATAAACCCAAAAGAGAACCGACCCGTTTGGGGCATCCCCGGGGTTTCTCGCCAGAAGGGAAAGGGGGGTAGGTTTTCCCTTTTTGTCGGGGTTCCCATGAAGTAATTTTTCCTCGGTTGGAATTTTTCCCTAAATTGGGCTCTTTCCATATTCCTTTTTCCCCCTAAGTCGTTTTCCCCAACAATAGGTCTAAAAATCCCTTTTAAAGGGGAAGTTAGTTTGGGGCAAATCCGATTGGAAAGTCCCCGGGGTTAAAAAAAAGGAGTTTCAACATAAAACTTTGACAGGGTACTTTCGCGTAGTGGAGCCACCATAAAAACTTTCCCAAAAGAGCGTCGAAACCCGTAAAATGGGTCTGGGGGGGAAAGAAACCAGTCCCTTTCCTTTTAATAATGTTAAATAGGAACCCCCGTATCCCAAAGGAATTTACTTGCAACAACTGGGTATCGGTGATTCCCCACTTTGCTTTTTTGGAAAAAATAAGGACCCCTAAACTCTTGACAAAGGTCCCAAAAGGGTACCCATATTCCCGCTTATTCCCAAATAGGAGGATCTGTTTTTCCCTTTTCCCTTTGGGGCCCGAGCGTCTACCCCTTTTGGGTCCGGACTTCCTTGGTTGGGGCGTAAAAGGATATGATTTGTGTGGGCAATCTATAGGATGGACTCCATTCCCCCGGTCCCTAATCACGCTTTAAAACAATTTTTATTTGAAATGTCCCCCGCTTCGAACAGTAAAAAAGGGAAAATTTTTTAATTTTTTTTTCCCCTGACCTATCTGGGGCTAAAAGGAGGGCTCTTTTTAATTTGGTGTTTTTTTCTTCGGGGGTTTTCTTGTTAAAAAAACGGGAGTGAACGGGGTTTGGGGAGGTCGCTTCCCGAAAGGCTTCGCAGGTTTTGGGTCTCCCTTGCTTTGGGTTTGGGTAACCTGGCTGCTTTTTAGATTGTAAACCCCAAACCCTGGGAAAACCGAAGTTTTTCTGCCAGCGCGGCAGGGCTCAAAACAACGGGCGTTTGCGGATGGGCCCAAAAAGATACTGGCGAACCCCTCTGGAAAATTTGCATTTCAAATCTTCCAGTAAACATTAATTTGGGGAAAGATCCCTTTTAAAAATCGGGGAAACCCAGAAGCTTTGACACCAAAAGTTCAAAAAGCCCCCTCTTTCCCCCCGGGAAAATCTAAATAAGTTTTTCCTGTTTTCCCCTTTCCCTGGAACGAAAAGCTATTTTTGGGAACTAATTGGGACATTTTTATAAAGCTTCTAAAATAGTTTTTTCTTTAAATTACGTCGAAATGGACATAAAAATCTATGGAAAGGGGGGGGGGACACAAGGGCTGCGCCTTTTCCCCAAAAGAAAAAGGTGCAGCAAAGTGGCCCATTTGTCTTTGGGCCAGCCCATTTAACGTGGCCCCGATTCCAAAATTTTAAAAAAAATTAAAATAAGTCTGGGTTTCGTTAAACTTAGGACCATTGGAGCCCGCTTTAGCAAGTCAAAACCCGGTTTCCTTTCTCTTCACGTCCTTTTCTTTTCCCGGAAAATCCCTTTTTGCTTTGTTTTCAAAACGAAAACCTTTCCCCGCCCAAAAATTTTTCCTCGTTTAAGGGCGTCTTCTAGGGTTCGAATTTTAGAGTTTTTTTTAAAGTAATATGCGGTTCTATTTTCTCCCAGTTGTTCGACGTGAAAATTCCCAAAAAGGTAATTTACCCCGAAGGGAAATTTTGGGGGGTCTTCCCCCGGAAGTTTTTTTGGGAAAGAGGGCCCCCCTAAAATTATCCCCCCCTCATTTGACTGAGGGGTTTGGGTTTCCCAAACCCCGATACATACTCCGGGGAAATGAAAAGGGGAAGCTTTTTAAAACTTGGGCTGAAAGTAAAGGCCCCTTTTAAAAAAAACCCCCGTTCAAATTTAAATTTTTAAGGCGTTTTCCCCCCCGGGGGGTTTTTTAAATTCCTCCCCAAACTGAGAAAAAAAACTATCTTCCGAATCTAGTTCTGGCATTGCTTTTGGGTTTTTTTGGAAAAAAATCTAAAAATTTAAATTTGGGACCCAAAAAAGTTTTTTGCGCTTTTGTATCTTTATAAGGTAAATCAACTGGTCAAAACAAATTTTCCCCAAAACGTCTTTTAATTTTTAAAAGGGCAAGAACCCCCTGTTAATTCAAAACTAATAAATGAAATTAAATTTCTGGATCCATTTTCTTAATTCCCCGCAAGGGGGTTAATTTAAAAAGCAAAAAAACTTTTTAAATTCAGGGTAAGTAGCCCCGGGCGACAACCCCCTTTTGTTCGACTTAATCTTCACCGTAAAAAATAGGGGCAAAAAAATAACTTTCCCTTTTTTTTGTTAGCTTTTATTTTATTAACCAAACATTTTTTTGCTTCCTTTGGGGATTTTTTGGGTTTGTGAATTTAAAAAAACCACAAGCAATTATAAAAGAAACACAAAACAGAAAAAAACCCAAAACTTAAGTTTAAATTCTCATTTAAAACAAAGTAAAATAAAATAATTTTTAATTAAAAAATCTAACACTTTTTAGAAAGGTTTTAGGGGAACGAAATATTTTTCTTTTAAAGTGACATGAATTAAAAAAGACTTTTGGCAAAAGGGAAACTTTGTAAAAAAGTTTTAGTTTAAGCTAGGGGCTTTGGGTTGGGAAAACCGGGACCGAGGTTCCCGAGCAAAGGACTTTACTGGGCTCAAACCCCAAAAAAATTCAAATTCCCAAATTCATCTCGCCAAAAAGGCGACGCGTGGCGTCCCAATTTTTAGAACCACCCATTTGGTCACTACAGTAGTGGTTACACAATTTTGTAATACCTAACCAAAAAATAAATTTAAAATAATATTATAATTTTAAAAAAAAACAAGGGGAAAGATATAATATCCCAAATAATACAATGGGGAGTACTTTTGAATTTTATACTGTACCCCAAAATAATATAAAGTCGAACCTGCTTTAAACTTTGCTAGTAAAAAAGTGTTCGGGGATTTTATTTTTACAGAAAATTTTTTTTAACCAAAAGGGCCCTTTTTTTTGTTATATAATGGAAGGGGAAAAAGGGGGGCGTTTAAAAAAAATGCTCCTTTGATAGGGAGAGACAGGGTCCTCCCCAAAAGGTGAGACAGGCTCCTCTGATCGGGGAGACAGGGTCCACTGATAAGGGGGAGACAGGCCCTCCCGATAGGTGAGAAAGGTTCCCTTTTAACAGGTGGAGACAAGCTCTTCTGATAAGGGGGAGACAAGCTCCTCTGATAGGTGGAAAACACTCTCCCCTGATCGGTGGGGACAGGGTCCACTGATTGGTGGGGGGAAGGGCTTTCCCCCTGATAGGGGGAAAACATGCTCCTTTTTATAGGTAGAGACAATCCTCGATAGTTGGAGATAAAGGGCCCCTTTTTGATAGGGTGGAGAGAAAAATTTTCCCCGACAGGTTTGGGGACAAAGGGTCATCTGATTTGGTGGGAAACAAGGGTCCCCCTGATTTGGTGGAGAAAAGGCTTTAACGATAGGTGGAGACGGGGTCATCTGAAAGGGGGAACAGGGGTCAAACTGAAGGTGGGGGACAGGCTCCCTCTGATAGGTGGAAACCCGGGGTCCTGATAGGTGGGGGACAGGCTCCACTAAAAGGGGGGAGAAAAAAGGCCCCCTCTGATAGGTGGAACAACTCCTTTGATAGGTAAGACAGGATCCCCGACCCTTTTTTGGGTAGGCTCTTCTGGGGAAAGGGGGAAAACACTTTCATCTGATAGGTGGAAAAAAGGCTCCTCTGATAGGGGGAGAAGGTTCCTCTAAACAGGGGAGCAAGGGGCCCTTTTGATAGGGAAGACATGTTCCTGTCATAAATTGGAGACAGGGTCTTCTGATAGGTTTAAAATAGGCACCTCTAATAGGTTTAAAGGGGAGGCTCCCTGGGTAGGTTTGAGAAAAAGGGTCCTCGGTAGGAGAGCAGGGTCCCCGGTATTTAAGACAGGCTTTCCCCTGGTAGGTAGGACCAGGGTCCTCTGGTTTAAATATAGACAGGGGGCCCCCTGACAAATAGAGACCAAACTCCTCTAATAGGTAGAGACATTTTTTCTGATAGGTTTTGAGACAGTTCCTCTGAAAAAGGGGAGGGCGGTCCCTCTGGAGGGGGAGACAGGGGTTTCCCGACCGTTTGGAGACATGTTCCCTGACAGGTGAGGGCAGGTTTCCCCGATAGGTAGAGAAAAGGCTCCTCTGGTAGGTAGAGAGAGGGTCTTCTGATAGGTAAAGACAGGGGCCCTAAGAAAAGGTGGAGAGAGGCTCCCCGTGATAGGTTTGAAAGAGGCTCCGTGATAGGCCCGAGAACAAGCCCCTATAGGGGAGAGAGACTCCTCTGTTAGTTAGGGGGAGGAAAGGCCCACTCTGATTTGGGAAACAGGCTCCTCTGAAGGTTGGGGAGAGGCTCCTCTATAGGTAAAAGACAAAGGGTCCTCTGACAGGTAAGAGAGGCCCTCTGGTTTGTTAGAAAAACGGTTTTTTCTTATAGTTGAGACAGGAAACCTCTGACAGGTAGAGACAGATTCCTCTGATAGAGACAGGTTTTCCCCTTATTTGTTAGAAAACAGGGGCCCCCTGACAGGTAAAACAGATTCCCCTGATAGTTAAGAAAGGTTCCTTTTATAGTTAGAGACAAGGGGTCCCCTGACAGGTAAAAGCCCGGTTCCTTTTGACAGAGAACCCCCTCATCTGAAAAGGTAGAGAAAAGGTTCCCTGACCCGGGAAAGACATCTTCCCCTGATAGGTTTGAGACCCTGCTTCTCGATAGGGAAGACATGCTTCTCTGACAAGGAAAAGACAGGCTTCTTCTACAGGTAGACAGCTTCTCTGAAAGGGAAGACAGCTTCTCTGACAGGTAAGACCCGGGTTCCTGATGGGAAGACAAAGCTTTCTCTGATAGGTTTGAGACATGGGGTTCTCAAAGGGAAAAACAGGCTTCTCGATAGGTAAAAGACATGGCCCTTCTCGAAAAGTAGAGACAGGCCTTTTCCATAGGAAAAGAAGCTTTCCTATAGGTAAGACAAAGCCTCTGACAGGGAGAGACAAAGGGTTCTCTGAAGGTAAACATCCTTTTACTGACAGGTAGAGACGGGTTTCCCCGATAAGGGAGAGGGCATGCCCTTTTCTAAAAGGTAGAGAAAAGGGCCCCTCTACCCGGGGAAAAACAGGGGTTTCCCCTGAAAGGAAAAACATGCTTCTCTACAGGGAGAAAACAGGCTTCTCTGACAGGTTTGAGACACTCCTCTGATAGGAGAGACGGGTTCCCGAAAAGGTTTGAGGGCATGCTTTTCTGACAGGAAAAGACAGGCTTCTCTGATAGGTAGAGACATGCTTCTCTGATAGGTAGAGACATGCTTCTCTGACAGGTAGAGACAGGCTTCTCTGATAGGTAGAGACATGCTTCTCTGACAGGTAGAGACAGGCTTCTCTGACAGGTAGAGACAGGCTCCTCTGATAGGTAGAGACATGCTTCTCTGATAGGTAGAGACATGCTTCTCTGATAGGTAGAGACATGCTTCTCTAATAGGTAGAGACAGGCTTCTCTAATAGGTAGAGACAGGCTTCTCTAATAGGTAGAGACAGGCTTCTCTAATAGGTAGAGACAGGCTCCTCTGGTGTTTAATAACGTAGTAGAATTTGATATAATTAATGGAATGTCTGGATGCCATTTTGCCAATTTTAATCTCCAATTTTAATCTTGGCCTCAGGACATTTTCCAGTTTTTTTAAGACTGCTAGAATGATCTTTCTTGCTAAGCCCAATAAAGACATCCACCAACCTGGGAACTATAGACCTATATCTTTACTTGAAGTCACTGGAAAAGTTCTTGAGAAAGTCATCTCCAACAGATTGAATTACTATATGGAGTTTAATCACTTGTTTACTGAAAAACAATTTGGCTTTAGAACACATAGAGGTACCAATCATGCAATAAATGTTATTTTTGACACTGTAGCAAGTCTAAAACAGCAGGGCAATCTTGCCTTAATTGCCACCAGAGATGTTCATAAAGCTTTTGATAGCTTTATGGCATGATGGCCTTATATACAAACTCATTGACCTACCAGACCATAACTGGACTTTTTCTCAGAGTAATTTATAATTTCTTAACTCAAAGAAAAATCATTCCCAACCTTTCATGGCAAGTCGACAGAACCTTTTATAACCGACGGCTGGTGTCCCACAAGGTTCTTGTCTCAGTCCACTTCTGTTTAACATTTATGTGAATGACCTTCCTCAACCAGAGTTTAATGACACAATTGTGACACAGTTTGCAGATGATGTTATTCATGTCGTCTCATCAACTCCAGTAACAGGAAAATACAAGTATGAGAGAGTCATAGAAAAAATGAATATTGAACTTCGTCGATCATCTAATTGGGAGAAGAAATGGAGAATTACGACTAACCCTGACAAGGTCCTTGTTAGCACGATAGGATGTTTTGCATCAACCATCGAGATAAAGGGGGTATCTCCATCAGAGGTACACCTGTAGCCATTAGAAACCCTAACAAGATCTTGGGATATGAAATAGACAGGCTGCTCCACTCAACATCTCATGTAACTAAAAAGATCAACACAGCCAAAGCCGTCTAGCAGCTCTTTCGATTCAATCAAGCCCCTCAACATGTCAAAAAACATCTGTATAAAATGATAATAAGACCTATACTTGAATACCCTTGTGTCCCAATGTCATTAACAACAAAAGACCAACATGCTACGGTTACAAAGGGTCCAGAATAGAGCTCTTCGCTTTATTACCGATACCAGGAGGAGAGACAGAGTTAAAATGGCAGATATACACACACAACAAGATATTACTGCCATAAATGTACGCCTTGACACCCTAAAAAAGAACAACTTTATAAAAATGCAAGAACTATACATGCCAGATAGAGAAACCTATACCAGTGTAAAAAACCACCCATACACTCAAACTCCC
>NC_069496.1:3894421-3919463 GCF_026875155.1 Cherax quadricarinatus
GTCTTAATGACCCGTGAGTAGATAGTCTTAATGACCCTCGTGTAGTAGATAGTCTTAATGACCCTCGTGTAGTAGATAGTCTTAAGACCCTCGTGTAGTAGATAGTCTTAATGACCCTCGTGTAGTAGATAGTCTTAATGACCCTCGTGTAGTAGATAGTCTTAATGACCCTCGTGTAGTAGATAGTCTTAATGACCCTCGTGTAGTAGTCTTAATGACCATCGTGTAGTAGATAGTCTTAATGACCCTCGTGTAGTAGTCTTAATGACCATCGTGTAGTAGATAGTCTTAATGACCCTCGTGTAGTAGTCTTAATGACCATCCGTAGTAGATAGTCTTAATGACCCTCGTGTAGTAGTCTTAATGACCCTCGTGTAGTAGATAATCTTAATGACCCTCGTGTAGTAGTCTTAATGACCCTCGTGTAGTAGATAGTCTTAATGACTATCGTGTAGTAGATAGTCTTAATGACCCTCGTGTAGTAGTCTTAATGACCCTCGTGTAGTAGATAGTCTTAAGGACCCTCGTGTAGTAGATAGTCTTAATGACCCTCATGTAGTACATAATCTTAATGACCCTCGTGTAGTACATAGTCTTAATGACCCTCGTGTAGTAGTCTTAATGACCCTCGTGTATATCATGTGGGAGTTCGATACGTGGATTAGGGTAGAAATACTCACGTAGGCTGTTATTACTTACAATTGCTGTTATGTGGAGAGAGCCCGTGCCGTTACCTATCTCCTTGCTCACACTCGTAATACTGACTCGCCGGGCTGCCCAGTACCCCGTAGTGGGTCTTTTGAAATAGTGTCAACTCAGCACAATATGAAAGACCGTGACTCAAGAGACGGTTGATCGTTGGGTCAACGGACGGTTACTGGTAACTGGTTACTACTACTGAGACTGGTAACTGGTTACTACTACTGAGACTGGTAACTGGTTACTACTACTGAGAGCTCGGCGACGCTAACGTATGTCGTCCCGACATACAACTCGGTGTCTGGGTCGGTCTTTCAGTCGGTAAGGAATTGTGAGGACTGATGACAGGACCAGCAGTAGCCTGAGAGGTCTGAGTGTCGACATTCACTAAAGTATCACTTGACGGTATGTGAGACATAATGGCAAAGTAACACAAGAACAAATAAGGCTAAAATAATGAACAATAAAAATGATATAAAATTCTAGAATTGAAATGAAAAGATATACAACTAATTTTGCAGAATAATACACTGCAAGAGGAAGGAAAACTCAATTTAAAGGACTATTGATCAAGAAAAAAAAAAATTTACATTGAAATATACAAGTAAAAATATTACTGGAGACTGAATTAAATTCAAAATGAGCTGTCTTTACTCTTGCTAATAAAGAAATTAATTAATTAAATTTTTTTAAATCAATGTGAAAGTATAAAATAAAATTATTAAATTGTATACTGGGAAATTTAAGTATTTTCTAAGAATGCATAGACAAAATTAAAATATAATTCATAAAAATACCAATAAAAGAAAAGAATTCACTGCAGAACAGTTCAACAAAATAATTCACTTCAGAACAAGTGCAACAAAATAAGGTGTAGAAACAATCACTGCAGTAATAAAGTGTCACTGGGAAAACTCAGGTAAAATAATGAATTAAAATATGAAGATCAAAAAAAAATAAACTGATTGAACACTTTAACTCTTAATTGTAAATTAGACAACACAATTTACTCAACAGAGTAAGGAAAACACTTTACGTTAAAAGTAATTGAAATTGCATCAAGAGTGAATTTGTTCAAGAATTACAAAAATATGAATAAAATAAAACACAGGAACAAAACAGGGAATATAACACTTACAGTGACGGAGCACACTTCATCAAAATATATTCTTACAACAAAATCCTGCTGTGGATACAACAAAATCTTGCTGTGACTGATACGACAAAAATTTGCTGGCAAAAATAATGGTACACAGTCTGCGAAAAAATTAGAGGAATGAGACACTGCTGGCATACAAAAAAAAGACACACATAGCAATAAATGGATAATTTAGTATACTGGGGTGAATATCATGCATGGGTGAAATACAATGACAATACAAATAAAAAAAAATGAATCACTTCACACAGAGAAGTGGACTGACTGGTACACGACACATATACTTACTCAGACAGAGAGACGAGCATAAGAAAATAAACACTGAATAAAAAAATATAAGAAAGTGAAAAAACACTGTTGAAACATATAGGAAAATAATGAGTCAAAGAATATACTGGTTTTTACACTGAAAACACAAGGTTTTGAGTACACAAGCAAATTTAGTATAAAAATGTTCTCACCACACGCCAAATGTCTTTCATGCTAGAAAAATGTCCAAGAAAAAAATATATCACTGGCGAGTCTGGAGTAGGAGACGAGCGGTGGGTACTGGTGATGGGGGCGGGTGGTAGGTCCCGCGCGGTGATACTGACGCTTCCTACATTCACTGTTGTCGGAAGAAATGTGCTTTCTAGGCGAACTCACATAAATGGACTTTATCTCGTTGGCACAGCTTACAATCTCTTGACCAATTTTGTGAGCCAAAACAGTACTAGGACCCGGTACAAGGGTGCAAACAACCACAGGTAGATGAGGTGTCTAGTGGTGGTTATCATGTGGGAGTTCGATACGTGGATTAGGGTAGAAATACTCACGTAGGCTGTTATTACTTATAATGGCTGTTATGTGGAGAGAGGCCCGTGCCGTCTACCTATCTCCTTGCTCACTCTTCGCTAATACCTGGACTCGCGGGCTGCCAGTACCCCGGAGTGGGTCTTTTGAAATAGTGTCAACTCAGCACAATATGAAAGACCGTGACTCAAGAGACGGTTGATCGTTGGGTCAACGGACGGTTACTGGTAACTGGTTACTACTACTGAGACTGGTAACTGGTTACTACTACTGAGATGTAGTAGTCTTAATAACCCTCGTGTAATAGTCTTAATGACCATCGTTTAGTAGTCTTAATGACCCTCGTGTAGTAGATAGTCTTAATGACCCTCGTGTAGTAGTCTTAATGACCCTCGTGTAGTTTGTCGTAATGACCATCGTGTGTAGTCTTAATGACCTCGTTGTAGTCAGTCTTAATGACCCGCGCGTAGTGTAGTCTTAATGCCCCTCGTGTAGTAGATAGTCTTAATGACCTCGTGTAGTAGTCTTAATGACCCCGTGTTGTAGTAGTCTTAATGACCCTCGTGTATAGTAGTCTTAATGACATCGTTCGTGTAGTTGTTTAGACCCTCGTGTAGTGTAGTAGTCTTAATGACCCTCGTGTAGTAATCTGTAGTAGTGTGAATGACCTCGTGTAGTAGTCTTAATGACCTCGTGTAGAGTCTTTAATGACACTCGTGTAGTAGTGTAAATGACTCCTCGTGTTAGTAGTCTTAATGACCCTCGTCTAGTAGTCTTAATGACCCGTGTAGTAGTCTTAATGATCCTCGTGTTGTCGTTCTTAATGACCTCTTGTAGTAGTCTAATGTCCTCGTGTAAGTAGTCTTAATGGACCCTCGTGTAGTAGTCTAATGACCCTCGTGTAGTAGATTAGTCTTAATGACCCTAGTGTTGTAGATAGTCCTTAATGACCCTCGTGTAGTAGATAGTCTTAATGACCTCGTGTAGTAGATAGTCTTAATGACCCTCGTGTAGAAGTTCTTATTGACCCTGTGTAGTGATAGGTCTTAATGACCCTGTAGTAGTCTTAATGACCCTCGTGTAGTAGATGTCTTAATGACCATTCGCGTGTAGTCTTAATGACCCTCGTGTAGTTGTCTTTAATGGACCCTCGTGTAGTAGATAGTCTTAATGGCCCTCGTGTAGTAGTCTTAATGGACCTCGTGTAGTAGATGTCTTAATGACCTCGTGTAGTAGATGTCTTAATGGACCCTCGTGTAGTAGTCTAATGACCTCGTGTAGTAAGATAGTCTTAATGACATCGTTGTTAGTTTAATGACACTCGTGTAGGTAGTCTTAATGACCCTTCGTGTAGTAGATAGTTTAATGACCCTCGTGTAGTAGTCTTAATGACCTCGTAGTATGTAGATAGTTTCTTAATGACCTCGTGTATGTCGCTCTTAATGACCCTCGTGTAGTAGATAGTCTTAATTTACCACGTTTGTTAGTAGTCTTAATGACCCGTGTAGTAGTTCTTATGACCCTCGTGTAGTAGATAGTTCTTAATGACCCTAGCTGTAGTAGTCTTAATGTCCCCTGTGTTGTAGGATAGTCACTAATGGCCCTCGTGTAGTAGTCTTAATGACCCTCGTGTAGTAGTAGTCTAATGACCCTCGTGTAGTAGTCTTAACGACCCTCGTGTAGTAGATAGTCTTAATGACCATCGTGTAGTAGTCTTAATGACCCTCGTGTAGTAGATCGTCTTAATGACCCTCGTGTAGTAGTCTTAATGACCCTCGTGTAGTAGATAGTCTTAATGACCCTCGTGTAGTGATAGTCTTAATGACCATCGTGTAGTTGTCTTAATGACCCTGGGTAGTAGTAGTCTTAATGACCTCGTGTAGTCATTCTTAATGACCTCGTGTAGTAGATGTCTTATGACCATCGTTTGTAGTAGTCTTTAATGGACCCTCGTGTAGTAGTCTAATGACCCTCGTGTAGTAGATAGTCTTAAGCCCTCGTGTAGTAGTTTCATGCACCCTAGTGTAAGTAGATAGTCTTAATGACCATCGTGTAGTAGATAGTCTTAATGACCCTCGTGTAGTAGTCTTAATGACCCTCGTGTAGTAGATAGTCTTAATGACCATCGTGTAGTAGTCTTAATGACCCTCGTGTAGTAGTCTTAATGACCCTCGTGTAGTAGATAGTCTTAATGACCCTCGTGTAGTAGTCTTAATGACCCTCGTGTAGTAGATAGTCTTTAATGACCCTGTGTTGTAGTAGTCTTAAATGACCCTCGTGTAGTAGAATTGGGTCTTAATTACCATCGTGTAGTCAGTCTTAATGACCCTCGTGTAGTAGTCTTAAGACCTCGTGTAGTAGTAGTCTAATGCCCTCGTGTAGTAGTCTTAATGACCCTCGTGTAGTAGATAGTCTTAATGACCCTCGTGTAGTAGTCTTAATGACCCTCGTGTAGTAGATAGTCTTAATGACCCTCGTGTAGTAGTCTTAATGACCCTCGTGTAGTAGATAGTCTTAATGACCATCGTGTAGTAGTCTTCCCCCCGTAATGACCCTCGTGTAGTAGTCTTAATGAACCCTCGTGTAGTAGGATAGTCTTAATGCCTCTCGTGTAGTAGTCTTATGACCTCGTGTAGTAGATTAGTCTTAATCGACCATCGTGTTAGTAGATAGTCTTAATGACCTCGTGTAGTAGATAGTCTTAATGGGGGGAAACCCTCGTTGTAGTAGATAGTCTTTAATGACCCTCGTGTAGTAGTCTTAATGACCCCTGTGTAGTGATAGTCTTAATGACCTCGTGTAGTAGATAGTCTAATGACCATGTGTAGTTAGATGTCTAATGACCCTCGTGTAGTAGATAGTCTTAATGACCATCGTGTAGTAGATAGTCTTAATGACATCGTGTCGTAGATGTCTTAATGACCCTGATCTGTAGTAGATGGTCTTAATGACCCTCGTGTAGTAGATAGTCTTAATGACCCCTCGGTGTAGTAGATAGTCTAATGACCCTCGTGTTATTAGATAGTCTTAATGACCCCTCGTGTAGTAGATAGTCTTAATGACCCTCGTGTAGTAGATAGTCTTAATGACCCTCGTGTAGTAGATAGTCTTAATGACCCTCGTGTAGTAGATAATATTAATGACCCTCGTGTAGTAGATAGTCTTAATGACCCTCGTGTAGTAGTCTTAATATTATCATAAAAATAAGATTTTTTTTTCAACACACCTGGCAGGGTGGCCCACCCAGGCAGGGTGGCCCACCAGGCAGGGGTGGACCCACCGGCAGGGTGGGTCCCACCCAGCTAAGGTGGGCCCACCCAGGCAGGGTGGCCCACCCAGGCAGGGTGGCCCACCCAGGCAGGGTGGCCCACCCAGGCAGGGTGGCCCACCCAGGCATGGTGGCCCACCTGGCAGGTGGCCCACCAGGCAGGGTGGACCACCAGGCAGGGTGCCCAACCCAGGCAGAGGTGGCCACCCAGGCAGGGTGGCCCAACCGAGGCAGGGTGGCCCACCGAGGCAGGGTGGCCACGAGGGCAGGGTGGCCCACCGAAGCAGGGTGGCCCACCGAGAGGGTGGCCCACTGAGGCAGGGTGGCCCACCGAGGCAGGGTGGCCCACCAAGGCAGGGTGGTGGCCCACCAAGGCAGGGTTGGCCCACCAAGGCAGGGTGGCCCACCAAGGGTGCGGTGGCCCACCAAGGCAGGCGTGGCCCTCCAAGGACAGGGGGCCCACCAAGGCAGGGTGGCCCACCAAGGGGCAGGGGTGGCCACCGAGGCAGGGTGGCCCACGAGGCAGGGTGGACCACCAAGGCCAGGGGTGGTGGTGAGACCACCAAGGCTGGGTGGCCCACCTGGGCAGGGTGGGACCACCAAGCGCGGGTGGGCCCACCAAGGCTGGGTGGACCACCGAGGCAGGGTGGACCACCATGGAGGGTGGCCCCCACCAAGGCAGGGTGGACCACCAAGGCAGGGTGGCCACCAAGGCAGGGTGGAACCAACCGAGGCAGGGTGGCCCACCAAGGCGGGTGGCCCACCAAGGCAGGTGGTGACCCCACCAAGCAGTGGTGGCCCACCAAGGCAGGGTATGGCCCCACCAAGGCAGGGGGGCCCACAAGGCAGGCGTGGGCCCACCAAGGCAGGGTGGCCCACCATGGCAGGGTGGCCCACCAAGGCAGGTGGCCCACCAAGGCAGGGTGGCCCACCAAAGGCAGGGTGACCCACCAAGGCAGGGGGGCCCACCAAGGCAGGGTGACTCAACCAAGGCAGGGTGGACCACCAAGGCAGGGTGGTCCACCAAGCAGGGTGGTCCACCAAGGCAGGGGTGGCCCTCCAAGGCCAGGGTGGCCCACAAGGCAGGGTGGCCCACCAAGGGCAGGGTTGGCACCAAGGCAGGGTGGCCCACCAAGGCAGGGTGGCCCCACCAGGTAGGGTGGTCCACCAGGCAGGTGGGTCCACCAGGCAGGGTGTCCGAAAAGGCAGGGTGGCCACCAAGGCGGTGGTCCACCAAGACAGGGGTGGCCCACTCCAAGCAGGGTGCGTCACCAACGGCAGGGTGGCCACCAAGGCAGGGGTGGTCCACCGAGGCAGGTGGCCCACCAAGGCAGGGTGGTCCCCAAGGCAGGGTGGCCCACAAGGCCAGGGTGGTCCACCAAGGCTGGGTGGCCCCACCAAGGCAGGGTGGCCACCGAGGACAGGGTGGCCCACGAGGCAGGGGTGGCCCACCGAGGCAGGGTGGCCAAACCGTGGCAGGGTGGCCCACCGAGCCCAAGGCAGGGGTGGCCCACCGGGAGGGTGGCCCCCCAAAAGAGGCAGGGTGCCCCCGAGGCAGGGTGGCCTCCACGAGGCAGGGAGGCCACCGAGGCAGGGTGGCCCACCGAGACAGGGTTGGCCCACCGAGGCACGGGGTCGGCCACCGAGGCAGGTGGCCCACGAGGCAGGGTGCCCACGAGTCAGGGTGGCCCACCAAGGCAGGGTCGGTCCACCAAGGCAGGGTGGCCACAAGGCCGGGTGGCCCCACCAAGGCAGGGTGGTCCACCATGGCAGTGGTGGCCCACCGACGGGAGGTGACCACCGAGGCTGGGGGCCCCACCGAGGCGGTGCCCACAAAGGGCAGGGTGGTCCACCAAGGCAGGGTGGCCCCCGAGGC
Source organism: Cherax quadricarinatus (assembly GCF_026875155.1). Classification (NCBI taxonomy): domain Eukaryota; kingdom Metazoa; phylum Arthropoda; class Malacostraca; order Decapoda; family Parastacidae; genus Cherax; species Cherax quadricarinatus. The sequence goes on from NC_069496.1 coordinate 3,902,216, forward strand.
TGGGATGACCCACCGAAGCAGGGTGGACCCACGAGGCAGGGTGGACCACCAAGCAGGGTGGCCCACCAAGGCAGGGTGGCCCAAAAGAAAAACGAAGTTTCTCTTTTCAAATTTAGTAATATATACAGGAGAAGGGGGTACTAGCCCTTGCTCCCGGCATTTAGTCGCCTCTTACAATCGCTCATGATTCTGGAGGAAGAATTCTGTTCCACTTCTCCATGGGATAAGAGGACATAACATGAACAAGAACTAGAAAGAAAATATCAAAGAAAAACCAGAGGGGTGTGTATATATATGCTTGTACATGTATGTGTACAGTGTGACCGAGTGTAAGTAGAGTGCAAAGGGAGTACTGAAACCTTGCATGTTGTGCATGTATGTGTAGTTGGACCTAAGTGTAAGTGGAAGTAGCAAGAACGTACTGAAAACCTTGCATGTTGTACATTATGGTGTAGTGTGAACTAAGTGTCAAGTAGAAGTAGCAAGTCGTACCTGAAAACTTGATATATTGTTGCTAATGTATGTGATTGTGTGTGACCTAAGGTAAGTAGAAGTAGCAAGACGTACCTGAAACCTTGCCTTGTTGTACTTTGTATGTGTAGTGTGACCTAGTGTAGTAGAAGTAGCAAGACGTACCTGAAACCTTGCATGTTGTACATGTATGTGTTAGTTGACTAGTGTAAGTAGAAGTAGCAAAACGTCTGAAACCTTGCATGTGTAATGTATGTGTAGCTAGTGTGACCTAAGTGTAAGTACGAAGTAGCAAGACGTACCTGAAACCTTGCCATGTTGATACAGTATGTGTAGTGTGACTAAAAGTGTAAGTAGAAGTAGCAAGACGTTCCTGAAACCTTGAGTTGTACATGTATGTGTCTAGTGTGACCTTATGTGTAAGTTGAAGTTGCAAGGACGTACCTGAAACCTGGCATGTTGTACTGTATGTTTAGTGATGACCTAAGTGTAAGTAGAAAGAGCAAGAGTACCTGAAACCTTGCATGTTGACATGTATGGTAGGTGTGGCCTAAGTGTAAAGTAGAAGTAGCAAGACGATACCTGATAAACATTTGCATGTTGTCATGTATGTGTAGTGTGACTAAGTGTAAGGAGAAGTAGCAAGACGTCCCTGGAAACCTTGCATGTTGTATGTATGTGTAGTGTGACTAAGTGTAAGTAGAAAGTAGCAAGACGTTCCTGAAACCTTGCATGTTGTACTGTTTGTGTAGTGTGACTAAGTGTAAGTTGAAGTGCAAGTCGTTACCTGAACCTTGCATGTTGTACATGTATGTGTAGTGTGACTAAGTGTAAGTTGAGTCGCAAGACTTACCTGAACCTTCATGATGTACATGTATGTGTAGTGTGACCTAAGTGTAAGTAGAGTAGCACGACGATACTGAAACCTAGCATGTTGTACATGTATGTGTAGTGTGACCTAAGTGTAAGTGAAGTAGCAAGACGTACCTGAAACTCTTTGAATGTTGTACCATGATATGTGTAGTGGACTTAGTGTATGTAGACTGTAGCAGACGTTACCTGAAACTTGATGTTGTACATGATGTGTGTGTGACCTTAGTGTACGTAGATGTAGACCAAGAGTACCTGAACCTTGCTGTTGTACATGTATGTGTAGTGTGACCTAGTGTAAGTAGAAGTGCAGACGTACTGAAAACCTTGCATGTTGACATGTTGTGTGCGTGTGGACCTAAGTGTAAGTAGAAGTAGCAAGACTACCTGAAACCTTGCATGTTGTACTGTTGTGTCGTGTAGGACCTAAGTGTAAGTAGAAGTAGCAAAGACGTACCTGAAACTTGCCTTGTTGTACATGTATGTGTCGTGTGACCTAAAGTATAAGTAGATGTAGCAAAGACGTACTGGTAACCTTGCAGTTGTAATGTATGTGTAGTTTGACCTAAGTGTACAGTGAATTTGCAAGACGTACCTGAACCCTTGCATGTTCGTACATGTAGTGTGTAGTGTGACTAAAGTGTAAGTAGAAGTACGCAAGACGTACTGAAACCTTGCTGTTGTACATGTATGTGTAGTGTGACCTAGTGTAAGTAGAAGTTAGGCATGACGTACCTGAAACCTTGCATGTAGTACACTGTATGTGTAGTGTGACCTAAGTGTAAGTAGGAAGTAGCAAGAGTACCTGAAACTTGCAGTTTTACATGTATGTTGTAGTGTGTCCTAAGGTGTAAGTTAGAAGTAGCAGACGTACCTGAAAACTTGCATGTTGTACCATGTATGTGTAGTGTGACTAAGTGTAAGGTAGAAGTAGCAAGAGTACCGAAAACCTTGCAAGTTGTACATGTATGTGTAGTGTGACCTAAGGTAAGTAGAAGTAGCAAGACGTACCTGAACCTTGCATGTTGTCTTGTATGTGTAGTGTGACCTAAGTGTAAGTGAAGTAGCACGACGTACCGAAACTTGCATGTTGTAACATGTATGTGTAGTGTGACCTAAGGAGTGTAAGTAGAAGTGCAAAGACGTACATGGAAACCTTTGCATGTTGTACATGTTTGTGTAGTGGACCTAAGGTAAGTAGAAGTAGCAAGACGTTTACCTGAAACCTTGGCATGTTGTACATGTATGTGTAGTGTGACCTAAGTGTAAGTAGAAGTCAGCAAGACGTACCTGAAACCTTGCATGTTGTACATGTATGTGTAGGGTGTGACCTAAGTGTAAGTAGAAAGTACATGACGTACTGAAACCTTGCATGTTGTACATGTATGTGTAGGTGTGACTAGTGTAAGTCGAAGTAGCAAGGCGTACCTGAAACCTTGCATGTTTGTACAAGTATGTGTAGATTGCTTGACCTAAGTGTAAGTGAAGTAGCAAGACGTACCTGAAACCTGGCTGTTGTAATGTATGTGTAGTGTGAACCTAAGTGTAAGTAGAAGTTGCAAGAACGTACCTGAAAACCTTGCATGTTGTACATGTATGTGTTAGTGTGACTAAGTGTAAGTAGAAGTATTGCAAGGACGTACTGAAACCTTGCATGTTGTACTGTATGTGTAGTGTGACTAAGTGTAAGTAGAACGTAGCAAGACGTACCTGAAAACCTTCGCCTTGTTGTACATGTATGTGTAGTGTGACCTATGTGTAAAGTAGATAGAAGTAGCAAGACTCCTGGAAACCTTGCATGTTGTACATGTATGTGTTAGGTGTGACTAAGTTGTAAGTAGAAGTTGCAAGAGTACTGAAACCTTGCATGTTGTACATGTATGTGTAGTGTGACCTAAGTGTAAGTAGAAGTAGCAAGGACGTACCTGAAAACTTGCATGTGGTACATGTATGTGTAGTGTGACCCTAAGTGTAAGTAGAAGTAGCAACAGACGTACCTGAAACTTGCAGTTGTACATGTATGTGTAGTGTGACCTAAGTGTAAGTAGAAGTAGCAGCAGACGCTACCTGCAACCTTGATGTTTGTACATGTATGTGTAGTGTTGACTAAGTGTAAGTAGCAAGTAGCAGACGTACCTGAAACCTTGCATGATTGTACATGTTTGTGTAGTGTGACTAAGTGTAAGTAGAAGTAGAAGACGTACCTGAAACCTGGCATGTGGTACATGTATGTGTGAGTGTGAACTAAGTGTAAGTAGAAAGTAAAGGCAGCCAAAGACCGATACCTGAAACCGTGCATGTTGTACATGTATCGTGTAGTCGTGACCTAAGTGTAAGTAGAAAGTAGCAAGGACGTACCTGAATCCTTAGCATGGTTGTACATGTATGTGTAGTGTGACCTAAGTGTAATAGAAGTAGCAAGACGTCCTGAAACTTGCATGTTGTACTGTATTGTGTAGTTGTGACCTAGTGTATGTAGAAGTAGCAGACGACAGAAACCTTGCTTGTTTACATGTATTTGTAGTGTGACCTAAGTGTAGTAGAGTAGCAAGACGTACCTGTACCTTGCATGTTGTACATGTATGTGTAGTGTGTGACCTAAGTGTAAGTAGAAGTAGCAAGACGTACCTGAAACCTTGCATGTTGTACATGTATGGTAGGTGACTAAGTGTAAGTGAAGTAGCAAAGGAGATACCTGAAATTGCATGTTGTACATCGTATGTGTAGTGTGACCTAAGTGTAAGTAGATAGTAGCAAGGACGTACCTGAAACCATGCATGTTGTACATGTATATGTGTAGTGTGACCTAAGTGTAAGTAGAAGTAGCAGACGTACCTGAAACCTTGATGTTTGTACATGTATGTGTAGTGTGAACCTAAGTGAAGTAGAGAGTAGCAAGACGAACTGAAAACCTTGCATGTTGTACCATGTTGTGCTAGGTGACCTAAGTGTAAGATAGAAGAGCAAGTACGTACCTGATACCTTGCATGTTGCTACATGTTGTGTAGTGTGACTAAGTGTAAGTAGAAGATAGCAGACGTACCTGAAACCTTGCATGTTGTACATGTAGTGTAGTGTGACCTAAGTGTAAGTAGACTGTAGCAAGACGCCCCCCCCCATACCTGAACCTTGCATGTTGTACAAGTATGTGTAGTGTGACCTATGTGTAAGTAGAAGATAGCAAGGACGTTCCTGAATACCTTGCATGTGGTACATGGATGTGCAGTGTGACCTAGTGTAAGTAGAAGTCGCAAGATCGTCACCTGAAACTTGCATGTTGTACATGGATGTGCCAGTATGTCTCGAGGAGAGGTTTAAGGGAATCACCTGACGCCACTGGAGACCGGAGAGATAGGGGGGGACATGGATAACGACATACCCAAAATACTGAGAGGAATTGCAGGTGGACAAAGACAGGATGTTCCAGAGATGGACACAGTATACAAGGGGACACAGTTTGGAAGTGAAGACACAGATGAATCACAGGGATGTTAGGAAGTATTTCTTCAGCCACAGAGTAGTCAGTAAGTGGAATAGTTTGGGAAGCGATGTAGTGGAGGCAGTGATCCATACATAGCTTAAGCAGAGGTATGATAAAGCTCACGGGCCCCCTTTTTTTTTTTTTCCAGGGGAAAAAGGGGGAGGGGGGTGACCCTAGTGCGATCAGTTGAAGAGGCCGGGGCCGGAGCCGGACTCGACCCCGCAACCTCAAACTAGGTGGAGTACAAACTAGGTGAGTACATATATAACTACACATATGTAACTACACATATATAACTACACATATGTAACTACACACATGTAACTACACATATGTAACTTAAATTATGTAACTTCACATATGTAACTACACATATGTAACTACACCATGTAAAAACATACACACATGTAACTACACATATGTACCACTACACATATTGTAACTACACCACCATGGAACTACAACTTGTAAACTACCACACATGTAACTACCACATATATAACTACACATATGTAACTACACACATGTAACTACACACATGTAACTACACATATGTAACTACACATATGTAACTACACATATGTAACTACACACATGTAACTACACACATGTAACTACACACATGTAACTACACACATGTAACTACACATATATAACTACACACATGTAACTACACACATGTAACTACACATATGTAACTACATCATGTAACAACACATATGTACTACCACATATTGTAACTACACACATGTTATAAACACTCATGTATTACACACATGTAAACTACACACATGTAATACACATATGTAATACACATATGTAATACACACATGTAACTTACCACTCATGTAACTCACACATGTAACTACACACATGTAACTACACACATGTAACTACAACAAGGTCAACTACACACATGTATAACTTACTTTGTAACTACACATAGGTAAACTACACATTGTAACTACACAATGTAACTACACACATGTAATAACACATGTAACTACACACATGCTAACTACACATATTGTAACTACCCACCATGTAACTACACACATGTAACTACACACATGTAACTACACACATGTAACTACACACATGTAACTACACATATGTAACTACACATATGTAACTACACACATGTAACTACACACATGTAACTACACATATATAACTACACACATGTAACTACACATATGTAAACTACACATATATAACTCACAATGTAATACACAATGTAACTACACACTGTAAATACACACATGTAAACGTTCACACTGTAACTACCACATGTAACTACACACATGTTACTACACTCATGTTACTACCACATTTTAAACCTACACACATGTAACTACACACATGTACCTACACACATGTAACACACACTTGTAATACACACATGTCAACACCATGTAACTACACACATGTAACTACCAACATTTGTAACTACACATTATGTAACTCACAACATGTAACTACACACATAGTAAACTACACACATGTAACTACACACATTGTACTACACTCATTGTATACACCACATGTTTTAACTACACTTATGTAACTTACACATATGTAACTACACACATGTTGTAACTACACACAATGTAACTAACACATGTAAACTCACACACATGTAACTACACACAGTAACTACACATATATAACTACACATTATGTAATACACACATGTAAACTACACACATGTAATAAACATATGTAACTACAACACATGTAACTACACACATGTAACTACACACATGTAACTACACACATTGTAAAGTACACACATGTCTGAACTACACACATGTAACTTCACACTTGTAACTACACACATGTAACTACACACATGTAATACCCAATGTAACTACACACATGTAACTACACACATGTAATACACATATGGAAATACACACGTGTAACTTACAAACCTGTAACTACACTTATGTAACTACACACATGTATACTACACATATGTAACTACACACATGTAAACTACACCACAATGTAACTACACACATGTAACTGCACAATGTAACACACACATGTAACTACACACATGTAACTACACATATTTAACAACACATGTAACTACACACATGTAACTACACCTTATTGTTAAACTACTAACATGTAACTAAACATATGTAACAACACACATGTAACTCACACATGTAACTACACACATGTAACTACACACATGTAACTACACACATGTAACTACACACATGTAACTACACACATGTAACTACACATATGTAACTACTCACATGTAACTAACACATTGTAACTACAACATGTAACCTACCACCATGTAACTACACATATGTAACTACACACTGTAACTACACACATGTAACTAATCATATGTAACTACACATCATGTAACTACACATATGTAAACTCACGCATGTAAGCTACACAACTTGATTAACTACACACATGTAACTACACAATTGTAACTACTCACATGTAACTACACACATGGTAAACTACATTATATGTTACTAACTATAGTAACTACTCACATTGTATCTACATCAAATGTGAACTACACACATGTATACTACAAACATGTAACTACACACATGTAACTACACACATGTAACTTACAATGTAACTACCAATCTGTAACTACAACAATGTATACACACATGTAACTACACACATGTAACTGGCACATATGTACAACACACATGTAACTACACATATGTAACTACACCACATGTAACTACACACATGTAACGTACACACATGTAACTACCAATATGTAAACTCACACATGTAACTACCACATGTAACTACACACATGTACTACATAACATGTAACCTACAACATGTAACTACACATTATATAACTACACATATGTAAATACACAATGTAACTAACACACATGTAAATACACATAATAATATACACATGTAACTAACATATGTAACTACACATATATAACTACACAATATAACTACACACATGTAAACTACACACATGTAACTACACACATGTAAACTTACACATATGTGAACTACACACATGTAATACCCCCCCCCCCCCCATATGTAAAATACACATATGTAACTCACACATGTAATACACACATGTAACTTACACTCATGTAAACTACACATATGTAACTACAAATGTAAACTACACATATGTAACTACACACTGTAACTTTTTTTTTTTAACAAACATGTACAACTACACCACATGTAACTACAATATGAACTACACTATATAACTACACACCATATAACTACACACATGTAACTACACACATGGAACTACACACATAGAACTACACACAGGTAACTACACACATGTAACTACCACACATGTAAACTACACACATGTTGTAACTAACACATGTAACTACACATATGTAACTACACATATGTAACTACACATATGTAACTACACATATGTAACTACACATATGTAACTACACATATGTAACTACTCATATGTAACTACACATATGTAACTACACATATGTAACTACACATATGTAACTACACATTGTTAATCAAACATGTATATACACACATGTAACTACACATATGTAACTACACGTATGTAACTACACTAATGAACTACAAATTGTAACTACACATTATGTAACTACACATATGTAACTCCCATATGTAACTACACATATGTAACTACTCATATGTAACTCACATAATGTAACTACACATATGTAACTACACACATGTAACTACACACATGTAACTACACGCATGTAACTACACATATGTAACTACACATATGTAACTACACATATGCAATACACACTGTAACTACACATATGTAAACTAGCCATATGTAACTACACAGATGTAACTCCATATGTAACTATCATATGTAACTACACATATGTAAATACCCATATGTTAACTACACATATGTAACTAACATATGTATACACATATGTAACTACACCATAATGTAACTACTCATTATGTAAACTACACATATGTAACCTACACTATGTAACTACACTTTTGTAAACTACACAATGTAACTACACTTATGTAACTTCAATATGTAACTACTCATATGTAACTACACATATGTAACTACCCATATGTAACTACACTATGTAACTCACATCATGTAACTACTCATATGTAAACTACACTTATGTAACCTACACATATGTAAATACAACATATGTAATATACCACATTTGAACTTCCACATATGTAACTACAACATATGTAACTTCACATATGTAACTACAATATGTAACGTACACTATGTAAACTTCAATATGTAACTACACATATGTAACTAAACATATGATAACTAACAGAGTAACTCATATTGTAACTACAATTATGTAACTGCCACATATGCTGCTATGTATGAAAAACATATATACACTGTATTTGTGTATACCTAATAAACTTAACTTAATAGGCCTATTGCAGTGTTGCTACTATCTTACGTTCTCATGAGTAAGGTGATACACTAGGCTATTGCAGTGTTGCAACTATCTTACGTTTCTCATGAGGTAAGGTGGAACACTAGGCCTTATTGCAGTGTTGCTACTATCTTACGTTCTCATGAGTAAGGTGGAACACTCGGCCTATTGCAGTGTTGCTTTACTATCTTACGTTCTCATCAGGAAGGTGGAACACTAGGCCTATTGCAGTGCTGCTATCTTACGTTCTCATCAGTAAGGTGGAACACTAGGCCTATTGCAGTGCTGCTGCTATCTTACGTTTCATCAACACTCGGTGTCTGGGTCGGTTTTCAGTCGAGAGAATTGTGAGGACTGATGACAGGACCAGCAGTAGCCTGAGAGGTCTGAGTGTCGACATCACTAATGTATACTTGACGGTATGTGAGACATAAATGGCAAAGTAACACAGAACAAATAAGGCTAAAATAATGACACATAAATGATATAAAAATTCTAGAATTGAAATGAAAAGTATTACAACTAATTTTGCAGAGAATAATACACTGCAGAGGAAGAAAATCAATTTAAAGGACTTTTGCTCAAGAAAAAAAAAATTTACATTGAATATACAAAGTAAAAAATATTACTGGAGATGAATTAAATCAAAATGAGCTGTTCTTTACTTGACTAATAAAGAAATTAATTATTAAATTTTTTAAATCAATGTGAAAGTATAAAATAAAATTATTAAATTGTATACTGGAATTTTAAGTATTTTTTTTCTAAGAAATGCTAGCACAAAATTAATATATAATTCTTAAAAAATTACCAATAAAGAAAAGAATTCACTGCCCAGAACAGTTCAACAAAATAATTCACTTCAGAACAAGTGCAACAAAATAGGTGTAGTAAACAATCATGCAGTACTAAAGTGTCACTGGGGAAAATCACGGTAAAATAATGAATTAAAATCATGAAGATCAAAAAAAAATTAAACTGATTGAACACTTTACTCTGAATGGTAAATTAGACAACACAATTTACCAACAGCGTAAGGAAAACACTTTACGTTAAAGTATGAAATTGCTCAAGAGTGAATTGTTCAAGAATTACAAAAATTGAATAAAATAAAACCACAGGAACAAAACAGGGAATATAACAACTTACAGTGACGAGCACACTTTCATCAAATTTATTATTACAACAAAATCCTGCTGTGGATACCAAACAAAAATCTTGCTGTGACTGATTAGACAAAAATTTGCTGGCAAAAATAAAATCGGTACACAGTCTGCGAAAAAATAGAGGAATGAGACACTGCTGGCATACAAAAAAAGGAACACATTGCAATGTACCTAAACCTGCATGTTGTACATTATGTTATGTGACCAAGGTAAGTAGAATAGCAACGTACCGAAACCTGCATGTTTACTTATGTGTGGTGACCTAAGGGGTAATAAATACAAACGTACCTGAAACCTTGCATTTGTAAAATGTATGGGGTAGTGTGACCTAAGTGTAAGTAGAAGTAGCAAGACGTACCTGAAACCTTGCTGTTGTACATGTATGTGTATTGTGCTAAGTGTAAGTAAAGTAGCAAGACGTACCTAAACCTTCAGTTGTACATGTATGTGTAGTGTGACCTAAGTGTAAGTAGAAAGTACAAGACTTACCTGAAACCTTGCATTTGTACATGATGTGTAGTGTGACCTAAGTGTAAGTAGAAGTAGCAAGACGTACCTGAAACCTTGCATGTTTACATGTATGTGTAGGGGTGACCTAAGTGTAAGAAAAGTACAAGACGTACCTGAAACCTTGCATTTTGTACATGAATGTGTAATGTGACCTAAGTGTAAGTAAAGTAGCAAGACGAAACCTGAAACCTTGCATGTTGAAACATGTATGTGTAGTGACCTAAGTGTAAGTAGAAGTAGCAAGACGTACCTGAAACCTTGCATGTTGTACATGTATGTGTAGTGTGACCTAAGTGAAAGTAAAGTAGCAAGACTACCTAAAACCCTTTGCATGTTGTACATGTATGTGTAGTGTGACCTAAGTGTAAGTAAAGTAGCAAGACGTACCTGAAACCTTGCATGTTGTACATGTATGTAGTGTGACCTAAGGTAAGTAGAATACAAGACGTACCTGAAACCTTGCATTTGTACATGTAGTGTAGTGTGACCTAAGTGTAAGTAGAAGTACAAGACTACCTAAACCTTGCATTGTACATGTATGTGTATGTGCCCTAAGTGTAAGTAGAAGTAGCAAGACGTACCTGAAACCTTGCATTTTACATGAAAGTGTAGTGTGACCTAAGTGTAAGTAGAATTAGCAAGACGTACCTGAAACCTTGCATGTTGTACATTATTGTATGTGAACCTAAGTGTAATAGAAGTAGCAAGACTACCCTGAAACCTTGCATGTTTCATGTATGTGTAGTGTGACCTAAGTGTAAGTAGAAGTAGCAAGACGTACCTGAAACCTTGCATTTTTGTACAAGTGTGTAGTGTGACCTAAGTGTAAGTAGAAGTAGCAAGACGTACCTGAAACCTTGCATGTTTGACATGTATGTGTAGTGTGACCTAAGTGTAAGTAGAAGTAGCAAGACTCCCTTTAAACCTTGCATGTTGTAAAATGTATGTGTAGTGTGACCTAAGTGTAAGTAGAAGTAGCAAGACGTACCTGAAACCTTGCATGTTGTACATGTATGTGTAGTGTGACCTAAGTGTAAGTAGAAGTAGCAAGACGTACCTGAAACCTTCATTTTGTACATGTATGTGTAGGTGACCTAAGTGTAAGTAGAAGTAGCAAGACGTCCCCTGAAACCTTGCATGTTGTACATGTATGTGTAGTGTGACCTAAGTGTAAGTAGAAGTAGCAAGACGTACCTGAAACCTTGCATGTTGTACATGTATGTGTAGTGTGACCTAAGTGTAAGTAGAAGTAGCAAGACGTTCCTGAAACCTTGCATGTTGTACATGGATGTGCAGTGTGACCTAAGTGTAAGTAGAAGTAGCAAGACGTACCTGAAACCTTGCATGTTGTACATGGATGTGCAGTATGTCCTACGAGGAGAGGTTAAGGGAAATCAACCTGACGACACTGGAGGACAGGAGAGATAGGGGGGACATGATAACGACATACAAAATACTGAGAGGAATTGACAAGGTGGACAAAGACAGGATGTTCCAGAGATGGGACACAGTAACAAGGGGACACAGTTGAAAGTTGAAGACACAGATGAATCACAGGGATGTTAGGAAGTATTTCTTCAGCCACAGAGTAGTCAGTAAGTGGAATAGTTTGGGAAGCGATGTAGTGGAGGCAGGATCCATACATAGCTTTAAGCAGAGGTATGATAAAGCTCACGGCTCAGGAGAGTGAACTTAAGCGATCATGAAGAGCGGGGCCAGGACTCGGGCTCGACCCCCCAAACCTCAAATAGGGAGTACAACTAGGGGGGTACATATATAACACACATATGTAACAACATAATAACACCATATGTAACTAAAAAAAACACTCATGATAGTCACCAGGGGAAATTTTTGTATAAGGGCATTTTTTTGATAGTCACCAGTGCCATTTAAAGTACTAATACACTCATGATAGTCACCAGTGCATCTTCAGTACAAATTTTCCCAACTTTTGATAGTCACAGCGACTTCTTAAGTACTAATACACTCATGAAAATCACCGTGCCCTTCTTCAGTATTTAAACATCATGATAGTCCCCAGTGACTTTCTTCAGTACAAATACACTCTTGGTAGAACCCAGTGACATCTTCAGTATTAATGCACTCATGAAGTCACCATTTGAAATTCAGTACTAATTAAACTAGGGATGGGCCCAGGGGACATTTTTCAGTATTTAATACACTCAGGGTAGTCACATTTGAAATTTCGTAAAAATACACTCGGGGATATTTCACCAGTGACTTTCTTCTTTTCTGATACATTTCATGATCCCCCCAGTGCATTTAGTATTTAATACATCATGATAGTCCCAGTGAAAATCTTATTTATTTTTTTTTTTTTATTTATTTTAATTTGAGCACAAATAAAAAGGCCCCCCCCAAAAAAAAAATATTTGATAAGGGCACCCATAAAAAGGGCCTTTTTTACTAGCATAGCATTACGGGCGGGTTTAAATTTTTAAATTTTAAGATTAATAAGCAATGGGGAAAATCAGTGATAAAACATTAATGTAAAAAATTACTTTAAAGCACAAGTAGTATTACAAAGAAGGTCATAGGTTTTGTATGTTTTGTTGTACTTTCAGTAGAATGGAGTATTCTGTTGGGTTTGTGTATTTAAAAAAAATTAAATTTTAAGTTGGGTTTTGGGTTTTAAAAACATTTTTGTAAATTTAATTGTGAAGAAAAATTTTAAAGATTTAAAATTTTATAAGGTTCTTTTATTCGTTTTTTTATTTGGTTTTGGGTGAGTAAGTGATCTTTGAGAAGGATTTGGATTTAAAAAACAGGTAGTGTTTTCTTTTTATTTAAGGTAATGAATTCCGATTTTGGGGCCCTTTTTTATGTGCTTTGATTTTTTGCATAGGTGAGATGGCCCTCGGGGGAATTAAAAAGAGTGATCTGTGCTTTGGGGTTTGGTCATGTGTTCTGTTGAGGTTAAAAAGGAGATGTTTGGGGGGGTTAATATCAGAGTTTGGGGTTCTTTGAAAGTTAGGTGCAGTAATAAGTATGGATGTTTTTTTTATGGGGTAGGTTGAGTGAAATTGAATATTGGTGGAGTGTGCTCCCCTTTTAGTGAGTTTTTGTTTTATTCTAACTGCAGCCTTTTTTTTGGGAAAATTAGGGGTTTCTGAGGGGTTTACTTTTTGGGGCCCCCATGCACAAATTCCATAGGTGAGATGGGGGGAAATAAAAGAGTGATATAGGGCCAGGGGGGGCTGACTGTGGAGCATAGTACCGTATCTTCGTGGTATGCCTACGTTTGGAAATTTTCTTAAAAATTTGTTGTATATGGTAGGGAAATTTGAGTCTTTTATCAAGGTGGATTCAAAAGAATTTCCCCTTGTTGCTTTGGAAAAGGTGATCCTTTTTATCATTATTTTAAAGGGAGGGACATCTGTAGCTCTGTTCCCAAACTGAATGAAGTAGGTTTTGTTTAATGTTTAGTTTAGTTTGTTTGAAATTTAAACCGGTATTTTTCTGTTTAAATTTGGTATTTTCAGTATTTTGGGTTTGCGTGACTGGGGCCCCGGGTGGGAGAAGACGTATGGGTGTCATCTGCCCAAAAAGTGTCGGTTTGAGTAAAAATTTAGAAACATTTGGAAGGTCTTTATGAATAGGAGAAAGAGAAGAGGGCCAAGGGGCATTCCTTGGGAAAACCCAAATGTAATTGGGTTTTTGCCCGAAGAGTTTGGGCCCCCTTTGCGTACAATATTGGCTTCTGTTGCTGAGGTAGGGTTGAGGTAGTTGAGGGAGGCCCTCTTTACCATGTGTGAAATTTTACGTGGAGCAATTCCCTGGTCAAAAATGTTTTCAAAAAACTTTTTAAATAATGGGGGTTCCCCCCGTGGGCTTCTTTTTTTTCTTTTTGCAGTGTAAAATATGTTCTAGATGTGTATAAAAAGCATTTTAGTATTTTATTAGGCCTGAATCCAAAATTTGGCCCGGGGTTTAGTATGGTTTTTGGGGGTAAAGGGAGGAGTAGATTGTTTATGAATTAATTTTTCAAAAAATTTTTGGAGAGGGGTTTTTAAGTTTGGTTTTTGGCCTATTGTTTTCAACTTGTTTGGGCTCCTCCTTTGTGGATCGGGGTGACCCTTGCTATTTTGAGTACTGTAGGGAAGGTTGGGAAAGGGTTCAATTTGGGTTTTTTAAAGAGTGGTTTCAATGATTGGTGATGCAAATTGTGAACTTTTTTGTATAAAGGGTGGTAAGGTATTTAAAAACTCCTGCCTTTTTTTTTAGTGCGTTGTTTAAAAAAGGGAGACTTCGTTGGGTTAGTCGGAGCTAGGAACAGGGTGTTCGGGTTTTGTGCCGGTGAGGTAGTCATTTGGTTTGGGGGGTTTTGAGTTGGGAATTTTTATTGGGAAAGGGTTTTTTTCCTATAGTGGAGAAGAAAAACATTGGGGTTGTTTTTTTTCCCGTTTCTGTTTTGGTGGGGGTTTTGGGGGGGTTTGGATTTTTTAATTTTTTTTTCGCTAATTTTTGTGATTTCTTTTTTGTTCCCGAATTTTTTGAAGGGGTTTTTCCGGCTTTTTTTTTCACCCCGTAAGTTGGGTTTCTGTTTAAATTAAAACAATTTTTTTGCCCTTCTTATCAGGTGGTTTGGATTGAAAGAGTAACGTTTTGTTTTTGGGCCCCTTTGGTTTTTTGTGACCATTCTGTATGTTTTTCATTTTGGTGTTTTGTATTTTTGGATTTTAGAAAGTGGGTGTTTGCCCGGGGCTGTTTTAAATCTCTTAGTGTCATCCCGCCCTTTTTTTTTTTTGGGGGAAAAGGGTTGTTTTAGAGGTTTTTGAGTCTTTTTTAGAAAATTATTAATTCCCTTCGTCAATTTCTGTATTTTAAATTTTTTGCTCAGGGGTGCCGTCAAAGTTTGCTACTGCTGTTGGAAGTTATTTAAGGGGTGCCCCATTGGAAATCTGAAAGGGGACTTTAGTAGTTTTCTTTTTGGGAGTTTTCCAAGAGTTGTTATTTGGGGAAATAGGGTATGGGGCTGTGGTATTATCTGTTAATTATGCCTGTTTTTAAAAGGGGGTATGGGGTTGGGCCCGATGTGGTCAAGTAGGGAAACAATAAAATTCTGTAAAATCTTGTGGTTTTGTTTGTTGGTAGCAAATTAAATTACTCATTGTGTTTGTGAAATTTAGTAAGTGTGGGGGGCTGGGCTTGAGGAGATTTTTATTGAAGTCACCCGGGTAGTAAGTGATCTTTGTTCATGGTGCATCAGTTATCTACTTCCTTGGTTTTGAATAAATTGGCTAATGTTTTACTGTGGAACTCTGTAGATGTTTATAATGTGAGAGGTTTTTTTGTAGGTATTGGATTTGAATTTGGCTATTATATATTCCCCATGTTCTTTCTCTTGTGCAAGTATTAGTGATACATTTAGTTGGTGGAGTAGTATATGGCTGTGCCACCCCTTGTTGGTTTCTGGCCTACAGTTGTGATGGCTGTGTAACCAGGAATGGCATAAGCATCTGTACTATCAGGCTTTAGCCGGGTTTTCAGTTAGTGTAATGATGGACATATTGGCATGTAAGGAATTTAGTAATGCTATGAGGTCATTTGTAATGCTTGCTTAAAGATCTGAATTGTAGTTAAAGATAGTTATGTTGTTGTTGGCACTGAGAAGTGCCTTTGATTGTTCTGCAGTGTAGTTTAAATTTCGTAACTGTTTGATTCATTTAAGTCATTAAAAAAAGAGGTTGGTATTGGATCAATGCTTGTAATCATAAGATTTGTAGTGAATCTATAGTTAGAATTAAGTATAAAACAAAGTAAATAGTCTTAAGCTAAAAAATAGCACCTGAATTATTTAACAAATTTAAAATAATGAGCTAAGGTAGTTTTTTTTTTTTTTTTAAGCTAAAAAAAAAGGAGACAATATTAAAAGGGACTAGTACAAATAAAGTGATGATCAATAATGGAGCTTGGGAATATGTAGTAGGTAGTACTATAAAATAAATGAGCTTTGGAAATAATGGCAAAATTGTGAACTTGCTCTACTTTAGCACCTGAGAATAGCACCTTGATTATTTTAACAATTGTGAATGTATAAGTAGGGTAGTTACATGAAGCTAAAATAAAGGAGAAAATTTTTAAGGGACTAATACAAATAAAGTGATGATCAAATAATGGAGCTTGGGAATAGACAGTAAGGTAGTACTTAAAGTAATTCTTTAAAGTTAGAATTATAGTATAAAATAATAATTAATAGGGGCTATATAATTTTTGGTGACAATAAAATGGTAATTAAAAAAATTGGCTTTGGGAAATAATGGCAAAATTTTGAACTTTTTTACTTTAGACCTGAG
>NC_069496.1:3919963-3945217 GCF_026875155.1 Cherax quadricarinatus
GGGCGGGGCCCTTCCGGGACCCCCTCTTTGGGGCCCTCCCTCCATACCCCCTTTGGGTCGCTGCTTGTCCGTCCCGTATTTCCCAAAACTTCCGAATAATCTCCTCCCCCTCGAAAGGCACGTTCCTTATTTTGGGACCCAGGTGACGTATGTGGAGACGTCATGCAGGCATACCTCTATGGCTGAATTCACCGCCATTTTCCTCTCTTGAAAAGCTTCCACAATCTTGGAGTAAAGCCGGGGCATTTGCGAATTTTACAAAAAACCTCGACATCCCATTGAGAGCCACACCATATAATTCCTCAGTGGGGATGCCATAGACGTCGCGAATGATGGTAGGCAACAAGACATGCATCGTTGCACCACTGAGAGAGCCATGAATAAATTCCACACAGACCGTGTTTTACTCTTCTACCTTGACGATCCGCCATCTTGCGTACTGTAGTACACGGTTCACCACCAGGTGTAAGCAAGAGCAGGCTCAGAAAGCGTCCTCTCAGTCCGCAGGGTGAGAGACGAATGCTGCACATCTTTCCTTGTGTTGTTCAAGTTGTTGTTTCAGGAGAAATTGTTGCGTTTACAGTATTTTTATGCGCGACATCAGGTTGTATACCACAGGAGCAAGACTTGGAACATCTGGAGACGTGAAGTACCGGTCAGCTGAGCTCCTTGATTGACTGTCAGCTGACTCAGCTAGGCTGGTATTGACAGCCAATGTGATGGGGGTCTGTTGACGTGCTCCCCAGGTGAGGTGCTCAACCCCATTGTCTGAGGGCAGGCATGAGCCAGTATTCAGACTCGAGTTACCTGGTAGTCCTGGGGGGTCATAATGAGGGGTACAGGGTGAGGTGTGGGTGGCTGTGATGTGGGCAGCCCTCACACTGCAGTCAGCATGAGCTGCTGTGACTCCTGAGGTCTTACAATTGATACATTGTTTAGCAACAGTCTTTTTGCTGTTTGATCATATCATAACACCGTTCAGAAGGATGAGCATTGGCACACACTGCACACCCAGTGTGTGCCAATGCTCATTTCCTGGCAATGTGGGCATTTCCTGGCAATGTGGCCCCAGCATTGACACTTATAACATCGACGTTGAGCAGGTCTGTACAATGCAATGTAATAGCGTCTGTTGAGGGCTGTGCGGGAGTGAATATAGCGTGGCAGAGTCCCCTGGCCAGTCCACTCAGCTAATATCAGACCGTTGGAAAGTCGACGAGGGCTTGCAACTTGCTCTGATGCCAGATATTGAGGATTCAAGTGCTTGTTGACGTTGTAGATGACAATAAGCACTTTATATGCCCTTGGTGGGGCTGCTCGGAGTTTGATGTTGGCATATTCACGAGTGAGAAGTTTGTCTATAAATGCTGATTCATTAGGCACAAAGACGTAGTTATCCTCATCGTAGACAAACTTGATCGTTTTCTCATGATTGTCTACACTAGCTTCGAAAAACCAGTTACACTTTGTCTCTTGATCAGTATTGTTAGGGAAATCTAACCTGACAGCTTTGGGAGGGTGTGCGCCCACTGTATTGCTTTCAGCAAGCTTTCTCTGGAAGCCTCGTTATTTTTTCCGAGCTGTTTACTAAAATTGTTTCAAATCTGCCTTCACCATCATCTATGTCAACACCATCAGCTATACTCATAGCTAACAGGAGTTTCACACTGGCAATGGGCTAAAGAATACCGGTGAATAGAAGGGACAAGGAAGGGATATTCACCTCGCTAGACACAGGCAATATGGGTGTAGTGGCCTGCGGGGTCGCAGTGTGATTTTCAAGGTCATTCACGGGGCCACAGTCGTCTCGAGAGTTACCAATATTGCACTACTCGTTAATTACTCCAAACCCGCAGCACTTAACACAGCTAGCACACGTGTCTAGGAATGACAGACAAATTTTCACTCCGTGGACAAACAATCAGCACAAACTTAATATGTTATAGATGAACATCTGGCTTGTTACAGTTAAAAAGCCGTCTCCGAAGGAGTTACCAGGTACTAGCCTTTCAAAACGGGAATACTAATTCCAGTGTTTCACTAGGTATTTTCCCTAGTCACAACTCACACACAAGAGTTCTCACAACACCGAAGGTACGGCCAGAACACTGTAGAACGTTCACAAAGGCATTCTGGGATTCAGAACAGATGTAAGTGCAGTGTAACTTGGCCTTCACTGGCTGGCTTGGAGTGCTGTTTAGCCTGGATCGGCTAAGCTCGTCCTTATCCCATATGTAGATAATGGCGACGAGCTAAGGGTTATCGGTGAATAGGAAAGTCGAGGAAGGGACATTCAGCTCACTAGACACACGCAGTATGGGTGAAAGTGGCATGCGGGTCTTATAGTGCCCTTTTCAAGGTCACCCAGCAGGCTATACATTCCTCACTCATTTTAAACCTACGTAGGTACTGATGGTAGCACAATGTCCTAAGTCATTGAAATCCACTCATGCAGCACTTTACACTTCTAGCACTCGTATGACAGACGAATGTTCACTCTGTGATGAATGCACTTCAGCACAAACTTACTATGTTTATAGGTGAACCTCTGGCATGTCCCACTTAAAAAGTTAGTACTGCAATGCTCGCTAAATTGTTCTTAACTAAGCCACTACAGGAAACATGGTATGCCAGCAGCACTGTAGAACGTATACATAGACATGCTGAGGGTCAGGACAGCTGTAACTGCAGGCTGCCTTAGCTTGTCCTGGCTAGCTTGGAGTGCTGCTTTCAAGTTTGCTTGAATGTGTCTTGCTAGGCCCGTGTCAACCACTTGGATATTTGATTGTAGCAGGCAGGTAGGCACACAGGAGACATATTCGTAAGATGAGTGGAGTGCAGCACAGAGAACTGACACGGGCACTCAAGCATTACGTGGTCTGGCAAAAATGCCTCTAGACCATAAGTAAATAGAGGCGAACGGCTGAGTTAAAAAATCGAGGAAGGAGGGGAGGTAGGCGAGGGGGAGTGAAGGAAGGCCTCCCACAGCCACTTCAAATCAACGTTTGTGTTTCACTAAGTATATCACTGGTCACAGTTCACACATAAGAGTTCTAGCAGCAATTCAGTTGCGCTCCAACGATATTTGTTGCATGATGAGTTATCAGTCGGGTGAGATAAGCAGTTCTGATATTAGAAGGCCTAGGACTCACTCAACACACACGTCCTCTCCCCCCAACCACTCAAGCCTTACTGTTTTGCTGAAGTCAAGGAAAATTCCAGTCTCGGGATGGCCGGGGAATATGCTCAGTATAACGCTATTATAGCTTCTATGGCTTATTTATCTATCACAATTGATCTAATATGACAAAATAAACATTATAAATAACAAAGAAATATGGTAATTACTCCAGAATGAATTAAATATGGCATAACTTCCAGCGCTCCCTCTGGAATATAGTATTTCCATGTCAGGGATGTGCTTCCATTCTTCTTCTTTCACCTCCAGGGTCCTTATATTAAAAAAAACGGACATGGGGTAACTATGATATACACTCGTAATGCTGAGAAAAATGCTATTTTCTCGAGAAAAAAAAAATCGGTGGTCCGGCTGTTTCGCGGATTATCTCGGAAGTAAGTTATTCTCATATATATGACTGTATTTTCGTTAATAATAGCAGGAATGTAATGAAATTCACAGAGAACATAAAGGAAAGATTGTTTTACAAGCTGGTGAGTAGTCAACTGAGATATCATAATTTGGTTTTGATTTTTGTGAGGGCAAAAGTCAGATATTTGGCTGAATGTCAAAACCATACAAACTTTATTTTTTTTTAAGAATGAAGAAAGGATAAATTACAGTTCGGATAATCATCAGAAATACAGTTTAACATTGTTTTATGCGTAGATAATACCAAAACAGCTTCTCCAAGTCCCATTACGAAAATACAGTTCAATATGTTTACCTGGAGTTTACCTGAATAGAGTTCCTGGGGTCAACGCCCCCGCGGCCCGGTCTGTGACCAGGCCTCCTGGTGGATCAGAGCCTGATCAACCAGGCTGTTACTGCTGGCTGCACGCAAACCAACGTACGAGCCACAGCCCGGCTGGTCAGGTACCGGCTTTAGGTGCTTGTCCAGTGCCAGCTTGAAGACTGCCAGGGGTCTGTTGGTAATCCCCCTTATGTATGCTGGGAGGCAGTTTTAACAGTCTCGGGCCCCTGACACTTATGATTGTCTGCATCGTCTTGGGCCGTGTAGACCTCCTGCGCAAAACGCACTTCAGTTCCCTGACTGCAGTAGTGGGAGGTGGTGCTTGTTGTGCCTCTGTCGTCAGACCAGGAGAACTACCATTAGTCAACATGGCGTTCAGTTATAGACGCAGGATCAACACTGTTGGCGTTGAACTTCTCAGTGGGGCAATAACGCCAGCTTCAGCCCAGGTATTATTACGTAAAATCATCAGAGACACGTATGGCATTCAGGATGGCGAGTTGTACGGAGTAGCATTGAACGGAGCACGTAGATTTTTTTGTGAAACTGCTCTCAACGGTTTATGAGTCGTTGGTTAACCGTTTTCAGGACGTAGGTCTTGATGCAACACCCGCTGTGCGTGTGAGGATGATCGATGTATCCAGACATTTATACATGGATTAAAACTGCGTAATGTCCCTTTGAGGCTGATGAGACAGATATCAGAAAAGTTTTGAGGAGTACGGAACTGTTCATTTGGCCCAGCATGGTAAGTGGGTGACGGGTGCCTACAGAGGTCTGCCGAAGGGCACTTTTAACCTAAAAATGACAATACGACACCCTATACCATCAATTCAAATTCAAATTCAAAGTTTATTCTCTATAAAGATTACAATGTTGATTTACAGAATTTGGTTGTTGTGTGGTTTACATGTAGTTAAATAATGAATACAGAGTGTACCACTAGAACGCCTAGCATGGCTAGGCATTTCAGGGAGACTTAGTTTTATTCTTAATTGTAAAATATTACAAATTATGAGGTAAGTTGGTATTATGGCTAAGTGACTAAATACTAGTTTGTGAGTTTAGCAATGTGAATGCTTTTGTTTTGGCACAGTACATAGTTTCAGTATTGGAGTATCATAGGATTCATTATTTTAAGATTGAGATTAATTTTCTGTTTATGGTCAAATGGGTGAGTGAGTGTAATTGTAAACCCCCAAATTTGGAATTGTGTAGTTAGTTGTTGGGGGTTTTCAGGGGGGAAAAGATGTTTTCTAATGGTATTTTTGAAGGTGATGAATGTGTCTGCAGTTCTAGAGTTCTCAGGTGGGGTTTTGTTCCGTTTTAGGGCCTTTGACATACTTTGGGAATTTTTTTGGAAAGGTTTAGGGGAAGGGGGAAATGTTTTAGAGATGTTTGTGTCTGGTGTTATCCCGGGGGTTTTTCTGTCAAAACTATCAAGAAAGCGTTTTAGGTCAAGGTTGATTTTGGGTTTAAAGGCCCTGTAGATGTAGATTCCCACAGTAGTAAGTGTGGATGTACTAAAAAGGGGAGTAAGTTTAGACCCTATGAAGAGTGGGGGGGTGTGTTGCCGGGGGATGGTTATTAGTGATTATTCTTACTGCAGTTTTTTGGGTTGGGTTATTTTTGGCTTTAGGTGTGTTGCTGCATTTGGGACCCCAAAACCCAAAAATAGCATAGGTGAGGTAGGGAAAAATAGTGAGTGGTTTTGGTGTGAAAAGGGGCTTTTTGGCGGCACTTTGTATCATATCTTGGAGGAGGATCCCAACTGTTTTGGATCCCTTTTTTGGTATGTGTTGGATATGGGTGCTGAAATTCGGGTTGTTGTCAAGGTATGGGCCTGGGAAATTTCCCCCTCATTTTTTGGGTTTAATTAGATGTTTGTCAATCTTAATTTTAAATTTTGGGTGCTCTCTTGCTCTGTCCCCAAACAAAAATATATTTAGGTTTTGTCAGTTTTAAAGCGAAAGTTTTTTGGCTGTCACCCAAAGTCGAAAATTTTGGGATCAGTCCTGTTAAAAAGGGTGTTGAGGGTGGCAAGTTAGGGTGAGAGTAAATTAAGTCGAGTCGTCAGCAAACAGAAGGGGGTTTCAGGTGTTGGGTACTTTTGGGAAAGCATTGTTGTATATGGGGGAAGAACAGGGGACCAAGGAACTTCCCTGGGGAACCTCCAGTATCAAGGGGCCATGTTTGTTGTGTTGTCTTTTTTTGGTAAACATACTGATACCTAAAAAAAAAGGTTTAAGATTTGAAATAAGAAGCAGGGCCCCTTTTGGTATTTTAAAGGTCAAGTTTGTGGAGAGGATGTCGTGGTCTACTGTGTAAAAGCTTTCTTAGGTCAATAAAAATTCCTAGGGATATTCCTTTTTTTTCCAATGCGGGTGAAAAGCAGATCTAGCATTTTTTTGATTGCATCATTGTGCTTTTATTTTTCCCTTAAACCCAAAATTTGGAGGGGTTGATTTTATGTTTTGTGTTTGTTTAAATGAATATTTTCCCCTGTGCACGATTTTCTAAAAGGGATTTTGGATAGCAATGGTAATTTTTGTTATTGGCCTATAGTTGTTTAAGTCTGTAGGGCCCACCACCTTTATGTTTTTGGTGTTATGTTTTACCTTTGGAATTCAGGAAAAAGGGTTTCATGGTGTCATACGCCGGGAAAAGGGTACTTTGCCGATTTATGGGGGGAAATATGATAAAAATAGCGGCGGAGTGTGGGAAGTGGCAACGAGCCCCGGGCCCAGGGGCGGGGACATCCGCTTCTACAGGGGGAAGCAGGTGATGATCAACGATGTGAAGGGGGGGGCGTGGTGTCTTTTGGGCGAGTAGGGATAGGGCCGTTTAAGGGGGGGAAAAGGGGTGGGGCCCCTTGACCATTTTACCGGGCCCCAGAGACACTTCCAGTGGTTCGGGTTGGGGAAAAAAGTACGGGGAGGAAAGTTTTGGGAAATTGGGGGGAAATTAGGGGGTTCTGAAGCCCTTGTCATCCCCTGAGGAGGTGGCTGCTCCTGGAAAGGGGGTAAAAGGGACGAATTAAAGGCTGTGGTGCATAAAACAACAGAATATTAGACGACGGGGTGACAGCGTGATGGGGGTGTCCCCCAAGATCTTTCCCCCCAAATTTTTTAAAAGTGGAGGTTGGGGTTTCATTGTGAGGCTTTCCCCAGCCCAAACCCATGGGGGTTGGCCCCTGTCCAAAAAAGAGAGCCGCTGCGTGGGGATTAAATTTGATGTCCTAAGGGCCAGCGCAGCGGACTGGGAAGCAAATATAGGCAGGGAAAGGGGAAGGTAGTGGTGGCCATGACAGGGGCCACCGAAAGAAGGGGGGGGGGGGGAGAGGGGAAATGTGCAGGTGAAAAAGGGGTCCCACACTTTTTGGGGCCCCTCGGAAGAGTGAAAAGAGGAGGCAGGGGGGGAAACTTTATTTGGCCTCCCGGGGTATGACGGGAAAAGT
This sequence comes from Cherax quadricarinatus, assembly GCF_026875155.1. NCBI lineage: Eukaryota > Metazoa > Arthropoda > Malacostraca > Decapoda > Parastacidae > Cherax > Cherax quadricarinatus. The sequence continues at coordinate 3,927,353 of NC_069496.1, forward strand.
TTTAAAGGGTTTTTGTAAAGTGTAAAGAGAGAATGGGTTTTGAAAGTTTTTGAATAAAATTTTGAGTGGAGTTGTGTTCCTTTAGGAAACATAATTTTAAGGAGGGTAGGGTGTTGGAGATGGAGGGGTTTCGGGGGGGGTAACCTTGCCATTTGCCGGGGTTTTAAAGGAAGGGGGAGGTATATTAATTAGGGGGGCGAGCCCGTTTGTTTTTCCCGAGGGAAATGAGGGGGGGGGGGGAAGGGTTTTTGCGCATAGAAAGGTTTTTTGGATGGGAAAAAAAGGTTTTTGGGCCCCCTTTTTTGCGTATATGCCCCCGCGAGAATAAACTAACAGGTGAAGCCCGGAGTTTGTGTGTGGGACCTTGTTTTTTTTTTCCCCTGCATTAACCGGGGGTGGGAATAGTAGGGGTGTTGGAACTGCATCTTAGGAGGGTGTGTGGAACCCCAAAGGGGCTGGTTATGTGTCGGTGGCCCTTGAGATTTATTTAAAGGGGTATTTTGGTTTAAGGGACGAAATTGAGGGGGGGGGGGGGGGGGAGACAGAGCATACCCTTTGTTAGGAGAGGGTATGCAAAGAGGTTAGATAGAGGTATCTTTCTCCCAAAGGGGTTGTAGTTGATCTTTCCCAAAAATGTAAAGTAGCATGGGGAAAAAAGCAGTGTTGGTTTGGGGGTTGGGTGGGAAAGGGGCTTGCAAAAAAATATACAGGAGTTACTGGAAATTAAATGTAAGTGCATTGAGTGATGAGGGGGGGGTTTGCGGGATTTTTGTCCTATGGAAGGAGCTTATTTAGGAGGCACAGGGAGTGGAAAATGTATACAATGGTGGGATTTTGTTTGCCAAGGAAGGATTAGGAAATATTATGTTGGGGGGGGGCAAACGTATAAGTGATTTAAATATGGCCTTTTAAATTATTTAGAGGACAGGTTAAGGGGGTGGGGATGGGAAAGGGGGGTGTGGGGGGGGAACAAACCTTTTTAATGAAATTGTCGAGGTTTAAGGGGGGGACTGGGGGAAGTTACAAAAAAGAGAAGTTTTTAAACGGTTTAAAGGGGGCCCGGGAGGGGTAGAGGGGGTGCTTTGGGGGGGGAAAAACCATCGGGGGTGTGTGTTGCGGGCGTCAAAAAAAAGGGCACAGGGGTTTCAGCTATTCCGAGGTTAGGGGGTACCCTGAGAGGTTTGGGGGTTAAAAGAATGGGTCAGGAGATTTCTAACTACGAAAGGGAATGTGTGCTATGTGGGGTAAAAGGTTTGAAGGGTATTGGGGGCAAAGGGGGGGGTTTGGGGGAAAGTGGATTTAGAGAAGGTGTGTGAGTAGTGATGGTTAAATTTTGGGAATAGTGATAAAAGGCTTTTGATTTGGGGGGAATTAAAAGGAAGAGGAAATGAGTGGCTTTAGGGAATGAGGAAGGGCAAAACACCCAGAATAATGGTATCCCCGGCCCGAATTTTTCCTTTCCAAACATTTGGGGGGGTGATAAGGGGTTTTTATGGGTTTGGTTTTATAATCAGATTTAAGGAAAAAAGGGGGTGATGGGGGGCAAGCAAAACAACAGCAGTTGTAAATATTGGGGCCAGAAAAGGGGAAGGGGCAGCACCCCTCAAGGAAATACTGTGCCATATTATTTTTTATTTGTGTTATGTTGGGTTTTCAAAGTTTTTGGGTTAAACGGGTTTAAAAGTGTGGGGGAGAGTGGTTTTTGGAAAAAACAGTATGGTTTTCCTGGAAAAGGGGATGATTGAGGGGGCATGGAAAACTGAGAAAATTTTGTGGGTTTAAAAGGGGGGGGGGGGGGGGGCGGCGTTGTTGGCTTAGACTGGCAGGGGGCCTTTGAAGGGTGGAAAGGAAGAGCATTGGAAGCTTTTACTTAGGGGGGGCAGGGTTTAAAATTTTTTAACCTGGGTAAAACCCCGTTGTACCAAAAGGAGCTAAGTGAAGGTACAATTAATGGATGCTTGGGGGGGGGAGATTGTAATGGGGGGGGACTTTCGGAGGGGTGTCCCATGTCGCCCAAAAGTTGTTTTTCATGATTTTGGGGCCCCCTTTTATAGAAGGTTTTTAACGTTATGTATGTGACACGGGGTGGAGGTGTGGGGGAGGTCGGGAAAATGTGGGCCCGGAAAAAATAGGGTATGTAGACGATACAAAAAGGGCCCGGGGGGGAGAGGGGATGGGGTTGGGGGGTTTTGGATGATGGGGTTTTGCAAAAAGTTCGGAAAAAACAACAAGGGGTGCAGGTAAAAAAGAGAAAAAGTCAATGATCATGGGGTTTTGGGGGGAAATTGGGAGGGGGGGGATGTTAAAGTTGTGAGGAAACCCAAAAGGTTTTTCTTTAAAAATTTGTGGTATCACCTATAAGGTTTGACTTGGATGCTGCTTGAGAGGAAAACTCGAATAGTTTAAATTGGAAAGGATTCGGGGGCGTCTGGGTGCATTGCGCCCTCATCATCTGACTCTCGTGCAGGGTGATTGTTATAAATGTATCATTGTATAGTAAGGTTTGGCATGTAGCGGGCCGTTTTCCCCATTACAGGGACGGCGATTGTGGGAATTCTAAGACGAGTGTTTAACTTTTTGTGGGGTTCAAGATGCGATTGGCTGAGGAGGGAGTTGTAATGTTATCTGTGGCCAGGTGGGTTTGGGGGTTGATGGATCTGAGAAGGAGGATTAAATGTGTGTTTCTTAAATGGGAGGTTTTGCGCGAAGGTGTGAGTGGAGGGCAGCTGGTAAAAGGACATGATAGGTTGGGTAAGTTGTATGGTGGTGTGGAGTTGAGGGAATTTTAAAACTGTTTTGAGGGCTTTGATGTTGGTTAGAGAACCCGGGAAAAATTCGAGTAGGGGTTTTGTGCAGGCTGCTTGCAAAAAGGATTGTTGTACCAGTTGGGGATTGTTCCCATGTACGCATGGAAGAGTATTTGGATAGGTATAGCAAGTTGAAGTTAAAGGCCTGGGGAAGGGAGGTAACGTATCGTTTTCTGCATGGATTACTGTCGGGGGAGGTACTAAGAACCGGGAGGGATAATTGTGGGCGGGAAGGTGTGGAATCTGTGGGAGACTGGACGGCCTTCCCTGCAGTATACTTTTGTGGGGGACTGGAGGGTGTTAGGTATTTGGGTTTAAATAGGGTTGTACAGGGGGGGGGGGCCGAGGGGTGTCCCGGTTCTGCGTGCACTAAGCCTAGTGTGGGAGGGTTCGATGAGAGTGTTACCTGGAGTTTTTTACCTGGGAGAGTTCCCGGGGGTCAACGCCCCGCGGCCGGTCTGTGACCAGGCTCCCGGTGGATCAGAGATTGATCAAACCAGGCTGTTGCTGAGGCTGCAGAATCAAGTACGGCACAGCGGGTGAAACAGGAATGACTTTAGGGGGCTGTCCAGTGCCAGCTGAAGGGCTGCAGGGGTCTGTTGGTAATACTCCTTACGTGTGTGGGAGGCAGTGAACAGTTTGGGCCCCTGACCTTATTGTATGGTCTTTAACGTGCTAAATGAACCCCTGCTTTTCATTGGGGGGATGGTGCATCGTCTGCAAGTCTTTGCTTTCGTAGTGGTGATTTTCGTGTGCAAGTTCGGTACTAGTCCCTTTAGGTTTTCCAGGTGTATTAATCTGTAAACTCTCCCTCTTGCGTTACAGGGAATACGGTTTTTGGAACTCAAAACGTCCCAGAAAATTTAGGTGTTTATCTCGTTTGGGGCGGTGGAAGTTTCTGTACATTTTCTTGGTCGGCAATTTCACCTGCTTGAAAGGTGCTGTTATGTGCAGCAATATTCCAGCCTGATAGACAAGTGCCTGAAGAGTGTCATCATGGGCTTGGCTCCTAGTTTTTAAAGGGTTTCATTACCCTCCTGTCTTTTTTAGCAGATGCGATTGATAAATGTTATGGCCCTTTGATGGCGAGATCCCCGACATGCACTGCCAGGTTTTTGACGTGGTTTTCGCTCTTTTTTTGTGGCCAAAATTTTGTTTTGTCTTGATGAGATTTAATTTCCTAATGTTTACCATATTGAGAAATTAAAATTTTCATCGTTGAACTTATTTTGTTTTCTGCACCCCATGAAAGTTTTGGTTTGATGTCCGCTGGACCCTTTGCAGTGTCTGCAAGGGAAAGCCCATGTCATGCAGATTCGGTGTCATCTGAAAAGGGAAAGCCGGTGCTGGGGCTAAACCCTTTGTCTATGTCGGTATGGGATGAGGAAAAAGAGGGGGGAGCGAGTACGTGTTGTGGAACGAGTTTTCACCTAGCTCCCTCGGCTTTACTTGTTGAGACTCTTCTGTGTTCTGTTAGTGGGGAAATTTGATCCATCAACGACTTTTCCGTTATTCCTTTAGCAGCATTTTGTGGCTATTACGCCTGGGACGCATGTCGAAGGTTTTGCAAAGTCTGTTATATTACATCTGCATTTTTTTGTTTTGTGCTTTTAGGACCTTGTGTGTGATCCAATAGTTGAGACAGACGGAGGACCTGTTCAAAACCCCAAGTTGCCCTGGGTTGTGTAACTGAGGGTTTTCTAGATGGGTGGGGATTTGTTCTTGGACCCTTTCAAAGATTTTTTTGATAGGGATGTTTGTTTTGGTCTGAGTTCTTTGCTGTTGCTACGCCCCCTTTGTGGAGTGGGGTATGTGTGTTTTTTTTTAGTAACTGGGGGGACGACCCCCGTGTCCATGCCCCCTCTCCACGGAGGGAAAGGTCGTGATAGGGGCTTCTTGCAGTTCTTGGGGAACAAAGTTCCTGAGTCAGGCCCGGGGGCAGAGGCTTGGGCATGTTTTTATCCCCTGTTAAAAGTCATTTGGCGTCAGGATAAATCGGATGGTTGTGTTAATAAAATTTTTGGGGCTCTCTCATAAAAAATCTTTTGATCTTCGACTTCGTTGGTTAGCGGTTTTGCTAAAAATGAGTATATTGGGATTTGAGTAGCTCATCATTTTTGCTTTTCATCGTGTGGACCCCATCTTGTTTAAGTAGGGGCCCAATACGGAGTTGTCTGATTTTGTTTTCGCATTGGGGAAAAGAAATACTTTGGGTTTCTTTCGTTTTATTTAGGGTTTTATTTCTTCCCGCGTTTCCCGACTCCAAAAAGGTTTTTTTGCTTAAGTTCAGCTTGCTATTTCTCTGACCAGTGTCTCCCTACGTTTTCAGATATTTGACCTCTTTTACCCGCTCTGTATTTTTTTCCGTCGCCTGAAAAGGGAGCCCTGCCCCTTTCTATTTTACATTACTCCTCCTTTTTCTTGAGGAATAACCCTTGGCATACATCGAGTCCCACCGATTTAAATCTGTTTAGGCATAAGTTGGGGTTGTTTTGTTTAGTATATTTCCCCAGCTTATCGGTTGGACTTGGTTTTATTTGGCCCCACTTTATGTTTTTGTTATTGAAGTGATTTGGTGAATGCTCCCTCGTGACTGTCTCTTATGCGGTTGGGGCTCCAGCATACATGTCTGAACCTCAAAAATTTTTGTGATTGAGATTTGTTTTTTTATATGGTGAAAATTTTTATCGTCATCATTGTTAGTAAGTGAGGTTGTGTATTCTCCGTCTAGTAGGCTTTTATTTGCTGGTTTAAATTGAATTTTGTGCAGAGATTTAAAAAAATGTGTGAGTGTGAGTTTTCATAGAGTGCCCCCTGGTGTTATTCTCAACAATATTATTTGCTATATTCCCCCATTTTAGGTGTTAATTTTAAATCCCCCGGAGAAGATGTTGGGTGCAGGGGCTGGAAGATTTTTCCCGGCATGGGCAATTTTTCGGTTTTTTGGAATTGCTGGGGGTTGCCCCGGGGGGTTTTTTTCTCCACTTTTTGGTTTTTGGCCGACCCCCTTTACCCCTGGGCTAAACCCTTAAACCCCTTTCATTTGGGAAAAAGGCTTTCAAAAAGGGGACCCTTCGGGACCCCCCCCCTTTTGTGTTTTTGGTCAATTGTTAGGTTTTTTGGGGTCCATAGGCCAAATTTCCCTTTTTGGGTCCGTGAAAAGGTAAAATTGTTTGCCCTAGACCCGGGAAGAAAGGATTTTGTTGTTTTTGTTTGGTTTGGATATTTTTTGGGGAATGTTTTCGGATGTTTGGTTTTTGGATGGGAGGGGTTTTTTTTCCCCCCGATCTGATTTGGTTTGGGGTGGGGGATCGCGTTTTTCCCCCCGGAAACTTTTGGTTTTACATTTTCCATTTCCCGAGTTTTTTTTTCCCTTTTGGCCTAAAAAAATTTTATTGAGTTTTGGGGTAAAAGGTTTTTCCTTCCCTGGAAAAAAGGGGGGGGGGGTTTTTTTCCCTTTTTAGGTTTCCCAAAATTTTTAAATTATGGTCCTTTTTTTTTAAAATTTTACACAAACCCGTAAGTTTTAAAATTCTTTCCCGGGGGGGGATTTTCCTGTTTATTTTCCCCCATTTTCCCCAAATTAAGTTTTTTTTAATTTTTTTCAATTTTATCTTTTGGTTTTTGCTTTTGGCAAGGTTTTTTTTCTTTTTTTTATGGATTCCTTTTTAAAATTTTTTCCTCTTTATTCAAATTCCCAACCCCCCAAAAATTTGCTCCCAAAAGGTTTTTTGTTAATTACAGGGGGAAAATTTTTTCCTCTGTTTTGAATTTTTCCGTTAAATTTTTTGTTTCCCCCTTTTTGTTTAAAATTTTCTTTGGGGCTTTTCCTTTTTCCTAACCCCCCTGCCCCAAAAGGGTCCCCCTTTTTAAAAATTTTTCCTCCGCTTTATTCCCGGGTACCTGGGGCATTTCCCCTTTTTTTTCCTTTTAAAAAATTTTTTTCAAAAGCCCTTTTTTCCCTTTTTTTCCTTTTTTTATACCCCCCAAAAACCCGCACCTAGCTTTTATTTGCCCCCCGGCGCAAATTTTCCAAAATTCAAACCTTTTTTCTCCCCAGGGACACCCCTCCCTTAATTTTTGTTAAGGACGCACTCAGCCACCATTCTGTTCCCAAAGACTCCAGCTTTACGTTTCCGGGACAGCACTATAGCCCAATTTTACTGACTACCAGGACATCACCTCCATTACATTTTCTGACTACATGGCCGATAAGGGCGTACCTTTAGCCCAGATTTTTTATGTTCCCTCTGTTGTGAAAGCTTCCAGGTTTTCTATGAAAGCAGCTTTGATGTTGTCCTCTTTTAATCCTTGTGATTTTAGCCCCGTTTTTCCTTTTGGGTACCCAAAAAACATTCTCTGTTTTAACATGCTTGTAGCTCTTTCTTGGATATTGCAAAGGGGGTGACACCAATTTCCACAAAAATGACAATTTATCATGGGGAAAGCCGTTTGTTTGACTGCCCACGGGGATCACCAGTTCATATTGATTTAAAGGGTTTTGATTTACTGAAATTTATAGAAAACCTTTTGAATTTCTTTTAATAACCTTTAAAATGAAGCTCTAGCTATTTGTTTTTCTGTTTCTAACTGTTTTTGTATATTGGGGAAATTACCCTCCTTTCCCGATTTTTAAAGTTTGTTTTATAAGGCGCCCCAACCCCTCCGTTTTTCATCGCTTTTTTTGTCCAACGAAACCTTTGAAAAAAGTCAAGGGGTTTGACCATCAAGGGTTTGGACCAGTAATGGTTCGGACCAGTCAAGGGTTCGGACCGTCGATCTGATCTGATCTTGGGTCACTTATTTAAAAAATACTGGTCGGTTTTATTTGACTAACACATGAAGGATCTACTGGGAAATTTCTCCGGAAAAATTTTTGATTTGATGATACAAAAGTATAACTTGCATGTTGAAGAAATCGGTGATGCTGGCCCCTACGGTGACGAAAAGTCGACCCAATCCTGGGTTTTTCAATCGCTGTTTTCTAGTTTTTATTTTTTTTTTCCGTTCCCCACAATAAATTGCTATTTATCCATTGTTGATGGGGGAAAAATTTTGGAGGAAGGCGCTTTTCTGTAGTAATAATTGCTTCTCGTTGTGTATATTGCGACCGCTGGTAACTACAGGTTATATGAAATTCCAGTATACGTCTGGTATTTCAAGAAAAAGAAACTAATGAAAGTCACTCCACCCCACTAAGTACCATTATAATATGGTTAGTTGCTACTACAACACTGTATTCTGCTATTCATTTGGTATCACTAGATTGTATGCGAGTATACTAGCAAGCCAGGAAGATTATTAAAACAGCTGACCTGTGGAAAGTTTCTGGCGACTTCTGGCCCCTGCCTCTATAGGCTTATCACTTCATTTACAAATTCCCCTTTTTTCAAATGACACTTTAGCCTTTATCATCAATATACTAGGGAGCCACTGTAGTATACACTATACACTATGTATACTCAATGTTATCAGGGAGACTTTCTTTCCTCTGCCCAAAAAGTTCAATTATTATTATTTTTTCCACACGGAACACGGGCCCTATGATTCCCCTCTGGCAGAAAAACTCTGCTAGGTAGTGCACACTAATTCTCCTTTTTGACTCAGTATATAATGTTTTCCCCCCAAGATTGGGTTTTCCAGGCGTAGAGGGATGTATCGTATGGGGTTGATGGCACAAATTAAAGTTCTAGCCGTAAGAGCGACCGTGGGGAAAAAAACCAGAAAACCCGGAGCACAAACGAGACACGCTGACACGCTGACACGTACAAAAAAAATGAAAAAATCGAACGAAAAATAAAGAAGTTCAGGTAAAGAAAAGCTTCTTTCCCCCTTCAAACAGAACTGTTTGCCATACTCCTTGCACTCAAATGCGTCCTTGGGATCTAAGGTTGACACTTTAATTGTAACTGATTCTCTGTCATCCATAAATGCTCTCAAATCATTAAGCATAAATTGTGGCATGCTTGTGTCAGAAGCCCGACACAGGTTGGTAAGATTGTGGAGAGTGGAGTCAGAGTGCACATGCTGTGGATTCCATCTCACATTGGTCTTCAGTGCATGTAGAAAATGATAAATTGGCTAAGCTGTATGCTTTCAAAGAGGGGGTAGATTCCATCTTGGGTTGTCAGTTAGCAGTTTGAGAACAATAATACGAAAAGAACTTCAATGAATTTTATGGACTTAACATCAGGGAGATTGACACCAGTCAGTCCATCTATCATCATTCCATCATGCAGGATGAGCCACATGTCTATGGTGCATCCAACAAATAACCCGACTCTTGGATGTCATTTCCGCCCGGCTCCGGCTGGGTTCAAGTATCTTTGGCAGGTTAAATCACCACCCCCAGATGAAGACCAAAAGAAATGTAAACTTTTTCCAGATGGACTATTGTCACACCTTGCGTCATTATGTACTGGAGTGCGATAAATTTAATGAATTTAGAGACAACCCCATGAGAAATGTTCAAGAATGGCAAAATATTTTTTCCACAGTGGTATATTACAGACCATTCTGGAGAAATACCCCGACTTTGCTAGCTGTAAATAAAGCATTACCACATGTGTGTGTGTGTGGGGTGTGTGTGTTGTGTGTGTGTGTGTGTGTGTGTGTGTGTGTTTGTGTGTGTGTGTACTCGGCTAATTGTACTCACCTAATTGTGGTTGCAGGGGTCGATACTCAGCTCCTGGCCCCGCCACTTCACTGATCGCTACTGAGTCCTCTCCCTCTTGCTTTATGAGCTTTGTCATACCTCTTCTTAAAACTATGTATGGTTTCTGCCTCCACTACTTCACTTACTAGGCTATTCCACTTCCTGACGACTCTATGATGAAGAAATACTTCCTAACATCCCTCTGACTCGTATGAATCTTCAGCTTCCATTGTGACCCCTTGTTTCTGTGTCCCTCTCTGGAAAATCCTATCTCTGTCCACCTGTCTATTCCCTGCAGTATCTGTATGTCGTTTTCATGTTTCCCCTGGCCCTTCAGTCCAATTTCCCTCAACCTTTCCTCGTACGACATTCCCTGAGCTCTGGGACTAGCCTTGTTGCAAACCTTCGTACTTTCTCTAACTTCTTGACGTGTTGACCAGGTGTGGGTTCCAGACTGGTGCTGCATACTCCAGTATGGGCCTAACATACAAAGTGTACAGTGTCTTGAACGATCCTTATTAAGGTATCAGAACGCTATTCTCAGGTTTGCCCGGGCGCCCGTATGCTGCAGCAGTTATTTGGTTGATGTGTGCCCCAGGACGTTTCGGGTTTTTTTTTCACCCCAAATTTTTTCCCCCGAGTGAGGTCTATAGTTTTGTCCACCTACCCTATATCTGTCTGCAGTCTTCTTTTTGCCCCCCCCCAATTTCTGATTTTGCTTTTGGGCAGGGTTGAATTCGAGAACCCAGTTTCTGGACACGTGCCCAGCCTGCCGGTCCCTTTGATTCCTATCCTTCACTATTTAATTTCACACCACACACTCAATAGGACACTCAGATCTTTTTCCTGTGTGTGTGTGTGTGTATCCCCTAGTTGAGGTTGCGGGGGTCGATCCGAGCCCCTGGCCCGCCTTTCACTGATGTACTAGGTCATCCCCCTGGCCGTGGCTTTATCTACCTTGTTAAAGCTTGTTGGATCCTCCCTCCACTACATCGCTTCCCAAACTTTTCCCTTTTGACTACTTGTGGCTGAAGAAATACTTCCTAACCCCCTGTGATTATCTGTGTCTTAAACTTCCAACGTGCCCCCTTGTTACTGTCCCCAATCTCTGAAATCCTGTTTTTGCCACCTTGTCAATTCCCTTCAGTTTTTTGTATGTCGTTATCTTCCCCCCTATCTTCCTGTCTCCAGTGTCGTCGGTTGTTCCCTTAAACCCTTCCCTCGTAGGAATCCCTCTTAGCTTGGGACTAGTCTTGTTGCAAACCTTGCATTTCTCTAGTTTCTTTACGTGTTTGGCTAGGTGGGGGTTTCCCAAAACTGGTCCCGCATATAAATATGGGTAACGTAACGGTGTACGGGGCCCTGAATGTTCCCTTTTTTAAGATGCGGAATGCTGTTCTGGGGTTTGTAGGCGCCCATATTTTTTTCAAAGCAGTTATTTTGGTTGATGTGCGCTTCAGATGTCCCTGGTGTTTACTCCCCCCAAGATCTTTTTCTTGAGTGGGGTTTGTAGTTCTAGCCCCCTTGACTGTACTCCATCTGCGGTTTCTTTGCCCTTCCCCCAATTTCATGACTTTGCATTGGTGGGGATTGAACTCCAGGACCCAATTGTGGCCCAGGTCTGCAGCCTGTCCAGATCCCCTTTTTAGTTCGCCTGGTCTTCGATCGAGTGAAAATTTTTCTCATTAACTTCAGTATCTGCAAAAGGGAACCTCAGAGTCTATTCCTTCCCTATGTCGTTCACAAAAACCAGAAAAGCATGGTCTGGCTGAACCCCCGTGGGACCCGTGGTCACGGTGCCCACTCTGACACCTCGCCCGTCATGACTCGTGCTGCTTCCTGACAAGTTGTGTGTGTGTGTGCGTGGTGTGTGTGTGTGTTTTGTGTGTGTGTGTGTGTGTGTGTGTTTGTGTGGTGTGTTGTTGTGTGTGTGTGTGTGTGTATCACCCAGTTGTACTCCCTAGTTGAGGTTTAGGGGCTGGGTTTCCAAGCTCTGGCCCCGCCTCTTCACCGGGTTCTACTGGGCCTCTCTCTCCCCTCCATGTGCTTTTTCAAACCTCGTCTTAAAAATGTGTATGGTTCTGCCTCCACTACGTCATTTTTTTGGCTATTCATGCCTTACAATCTATGTGAAGAAATATTTCCTAATATCTCTTGACTCATTTGTGTCTTCAATTCCCAAATTTTTGGCCTTTGTTTCTGTGCCCCCTCCCTGGAACACCCTGTCTTTCTCCCCCGTCTATTCCACGAAAGTATTTTATTGTCGTTATATTTTCCCCCCCTACCCTCCTTTTCCCCAGTGTCGTCGGGCCCCGATTTCCCTTAATCTTTCTTTAGGACTTTCCCCCTTAGTCTGGAAAAAACCCTTGTCGCAAATTTTGTATTTCTCTAGTTTCTTGACGTGCTTTATCAAGGGGGGTTCCCAAAAACAGGTGTGCATACTCCATTTAGGGGCCCTGACAACACGGTTTTTACAGTGTCTTAATGTTTCCTTACAAAGGGTATCGGAATGCTGTTCTCAGGTTTCCCAGGCGCCATATGGCAGCGTTATCTGTTGATTTTGTGCTTCCGGAGAAATGTCGGGTTATACTCACCCAAGTCTTTCCCTGAGTGGGGTTTTTGCAGTCTTTGGCCCCCAGTCTATACGTCTGTGGTCTTCTGTCCCCTTCCCCTACTTCATGCTTTGCATTTGGCAGGTTTAAAATTCGAAAGGAAGCCTTTCGGGGACCGGGTGTCCAGTCTGTCCAGGTCTCTTTAAAAGTCCTGCCGGGGTCCTCATCAGATTTAATTCTCCCCATTAACTTCAATCATCTGCAAACAGGGACATTCTGAAAAAGGGTTTGTGTGTGTGTGTGTTTTGTGTGTGTGTGTGTGTGTGTGTGTGTGTGTGTGTGTGTGTGTGTGTGTGGTGTGTGTTTTGGGGGTGTGTGTGTGTGTTTGTGGATTCAACAATCAATATTTGCACCAACAACTCATTACAGTTTTTTGGGACGGGTGTGGAAGTGTGAATTGTTTGCTCTAAAATTTGTTCATGATTGTACCATGTATAAACGAAAAGAAACCCATTCTTACAGGATTCATTACTTTTGAATTTTTGTGAGTTCATTACCTTTGTAACTAGTTCACTATCATAACTTTGGGGGCCCAGCCCTGGACCCATTATGCCTCTGTAATCTTTGATTACCCCCCACAGGATGGGTATGGTGGACTTCCCCCACAGGAGGGTATGGGGTGATTTTGCAGGTTCTGGGGACATTGAAATTTTTTACAGTAGGAAGGGTGTCATAATAGTATAAATGCTATCATTGAAAAAGAATAATTTTATAATTCATAATATGCATTTGGGGGCACTGTAAAGTCTCTAACTGTAATTATAAAAAAATCATTTAGGTGTTATTTCCAAGGTGTTTGGGCGTGAAGTAAGCGTGGCGGGGTAGTCATGTGGGGTCGCATGGTGTGGAGGCGGGGCGTCGGAGATGCTGGTATTTAAGCTAAGTTTGTAGTTGTATGCCCTTTTGTTTAGCAAACCCAAGCTATAGGCCTTTTGGCTTCCTGTATGCCCCCCTAGGCTCTGCATGGTCAGGGGCTGTGGGATTGGTGGGGAAAAACAGAAAGGGGGTTGGTAGGAAGGGGGTGCTGACTAGGCCTGTGGTTTGGTGGGGGTGGACTCCAGCCAGTGTTTCATGTGTACCCCTTTTGGGTTTTTAGGATTAAAGGGGTTTTAGAGTGTGTATAAAGTGTTATGTTGAATAAAAAAGATATATTTTTCCCAAGGGGTTTTTGCCACCCCCTTTTAAATAAACCCCCTTGAAGTAAACATTTGTGAAAAATTTTTTGGCGCCCCAAGTGAGTCGCCCTTTCCCCCGGCAAACTCTGTTGCACCCGGGTCTGAGGTGGGTACCTCAGCCTCACAAGTGGCTTATGGGACAGGTTTTCACAAATGTTGATGTTGCAAGAAATCGCCTGCAGCATGTATAAAGGGGCTAATTGGGTGTTGCAGCATTTTTCCTGATCTTCAAATTCCCCAAACTTAGCCTTAGCCCCTTTGGTTTTTCCCCAGAAACCACGTGCAACCGGGGGCCTTAATTTTCCCGCAATACAATCGTTTTATGTCCCGCCCGCACCTCAGAAATTCCTATATCAAGAGGGTGTGTATCCTCTAGTATATCTAGAGACATGGACACTAGCTTCCAGACTGACAGAGACATGGTACTATGGGCATGCACTGCCCCGCTGCGTAAAGGGCCTACGATCAAATCCTCACAATTCTCCCGACACTACCAGAAAAACTACGAGTTAAAATGGGGTTTGTTTACTGATGGGCCTCAGGGGTCATCTGGTTTAAACGAGGTGCCTCTACCGATTTCCCCCGGTCTCGAAGTGAAGACTTTTTGGGGGGGCCGTTTTTGTAAACACGGCCCTCTTTTCCAGTTGGGTCTGTCTTAAAAAGGACGCTATTGGTCTTTGAGACCCAACCCCTCGTCACTCAAGCTAGGGCTGCCGTTTCCCTAGCTCACTTTACCCAGTGTTTGCCCATATTATCGGCCTTTATACCTTGTTAAGGTCTTAAGTTACATTATTATTATTTTCTGTTGCCTCAAAAATCCTAATTTAGTGTATACCCGTAAAACTACCTATCCTTCCCCGAAGGGTAAACTATAAATTAAATAAGCTTACCAACAAAAGCCAACTCAGGGAGAACGCTTTTCGTTTGGGTGGGTTTTTTTGGGCCACACGCTCAGCCATTCCCTTATGGCCTTGCTCGGTCCCCGGGTAGCCGATCTGTCCTGTAAATTTTGGACAAATTAAATTTCCCAAATTTTTTCCCCTAGCGAAAAGGGAGGCGTAAATCTAAATCAAGTTCACCTTTGCGAGCCCCCCTGGTGGCCCTGGCACAAGTGCCATCCGGCCCTTCATCAAACAGACTCCCGTCTAACTTTAACCTTCAGTTTTCCATCGTGGGCCTCTGAGTGTGTAAAAATTGTTGGTTTTGGTGGGCTTGCCCCTTTCCTTTAACTTTAACGTTTTTCGTATGTCTTGCCTTGACTGAGCGGCTCTGTACTTTCCCACCCAGTGGCCCACATGCCCTGGTAGCCTTTCCTCCCACTGATACGAGGTTTCCTGGATTTAAAGGCAATCTATCTTCCTCTTACGTACCCTGTAAAAGTGTTTTCCCAAGGTGGCCGAGTGTTCGTCACTCCCTACCTGGTTCAGCTTCCCTGGCGGTTCATCGTGTATACTGGTATTCATTATCACTACTCCCCCAGCTATCATGGGGGACAGCTTCTCCTTTATCTGGTGTGGCAGAGAATTCAGGTGGAATCCTGCTGCATATGATGTATCCTACTGGGGATCTGGTATAACCGATTCCTTCCCTAAACGTTCATCGTGTAGACAGGAAGTCATCTATGTGATTGTCTCCCACCAGGATACCTACATTTCTGACCGTGTCAGTGGTAATTCCCTGGTTTGCCAGCTTCACATCAAGGTCTTTCAATCGCTTAGCTGCTGCAGCAAGACCTCTCGCTGTAATTGCCCTGGGTAATGTCTCTACCACCAAGGCTGTAATGTCTCTGCGATGTCCATCTAATTTGACTGTGACATCCACCACATCATAAGATTTGGGTGGAGCCTGACTTATAACCCCTCCCAACATCATACTAACTTTCTTTGTGGCCTTCAACTTTAATTTAGCCACCAACTTCTTTGTTATCAAGGATACTTGTGCCCCTGGGTCAAAGAATAATCGGGTTGTTTCGGACCTGTGCCCATTCACAACCTTTGCCATGACTGTAGGTAGGGCAGCACCTCCGTGATTCTCACTCTGATCAGAGACTTCACTCCCACTAATCACGCTGGCTACCATCTCAGGCTCAGACTCACTTTCTATCTCTACCTGAGAGATATCCCTACTAGCCTGGGGTTCCCTTAAATTATTGGGACATAGCGCAGTATGGTGCTTACCTTTGCAACAGACTCGGCACTCACTGAGCTGGTGCCACAGTCTCTCGCAAAGTGTTCCCCACAACACTTGAAGCAGAGTCTCAACTCCCTTAGTCTCTGTTGCCTACTGCTCAGTGTTATATACTCTGAGCAACTCGTGCTAGCATGTTCGCCTTCGAAGAACACGCATGTTCTGGCATGAGGCCTCTGAAATTCGCTTAGAGGTTCTTACCTTAGACACCTCTTTACCATAGTGCACTCCAATGTTAGTCATACAAGCTTTAGACTGATCTCTCGAGTTCTTTGAGTAGCTGTCTGGGTTTATATGTGGTGATGGTGGTGACTCTTCTCTCACACCTATACTCAAATGAGAAACGAGATCTCCCAACCCCTCAACAATTTGTTTCATCGTGAACCTATTTGTCCGATATTTTAGTGTAACTCATGCACTGTAGTGCTAGCCAGTTTCCTCTGAATAACCTGGCTAAGGACCCATTCTGAATCATTCTCATCATGCAAATCTCTGGAAACTGTTTGTCAAGCTCATAATTCAATACCGAACTTCTCTAGGCTTTGACGGTCGTGTCGGCAAGCCTCTAGATCAACAAACCGATAAAGTATGGCCACTTTTATCTTTTTAGTGTTGCCAAATGTGTCCTTTAATTGGTCTTTGGCATGTTGGTAATTGGTGTGGGTGGTTTTTGGGAATGCCGGACCAAGTCCAAGGCTTTACGCTTGAGCTTGTGAACATAAATATTGTAATTTGACGGCATCTGACAAATCGTCTCTGTCATCTATCTGGGCTTTTTAAAATGATCCCCGAAAGCAATGTACTCTGTTAAGGTTCCATCAAACGTTGGTTTAAAATTCAACTGGGGCAATCTGGGCAACACATTAACAGGCATGCTGTTGTTCATGTTCCTTGAAACATTTGCTGCCCCTGCTGTACTGGCCTTCAAAGTCTTTATTAACTGCCTGCTGAGTCTCATCTCTGCTTTACACTCTGACCTTCGTTTGTCATAGTCCGTCCGTGCTACTTCGAGTGTATATTCAGACTCGCCTGTAGTATAGGCCTCTGTCTCATAAAGGATAAATGATCTCTCAAAGGCCTCCAGTCTTTGCTCCAAAGGTTTCAGGCAACTCTCTAGTTCCTCCCAGTCTACGTCTTGATCTTGCCTGCATGCACGTATAAAGGACTAACTTACTTGGTGTTGCAGCATATATCCTAATCTTCAACTTCCCTAGGCTTAGCCTTAGCCCCTTTGGACTTTCCCTCAGAAACCACGTGCAACCGGGAGCCTTAATTCCTGCAATATTCAATCGTTATTAGTGTCCTGCCTGCACCTCAGAAATTCTATATCCAAGAGGGTGTGTATCCTCGAGTATAACTATGCAGACACGGACACTAGCTTCCAGACTGACAAGAGACACGGGTTTACTTACTGGGCAATGCACTGCCTGCTGCGTAAAGGGCCTACAGATTAAACTCACTCACAATCTCCCCAGACACTGGCCAGAAATCTACGAGATAAAGTGGAGGTCTTGTCTTACTGTATGGGCCCTGACGGAGGTCATCTACGGTACATCGAGGTGCTCTACCAGATTTCCCTAGGTCTCAATGTGAAGACATGTGGGGGGGCGCCGTCTGCTGATCAGGCACGTCTTGTCCAGTTAGTGTCTGTCTTAAGAAGGATGCTATTGTGTCTTTGAGATCCGCGCCTCGTCATCAAAGCTAGGGCTGCCAGTTTCCCTAGCTAACTTAACCTAGTGTTTGCCTACATTATCGGCCTATTACTACCTATGTTAAGGTCTTAGGTCTACATTATTATTATCTACAGATGCCTCAATGATCCTAATATTAGTGTACTACCAGTAAAACTACCTACTCCTTCCCTGAAGGGTAAATCTATAAAAATTTAAAAAAGCTTACTAACCACGCCAACTCGGGGTGGGTTTAAGGGCCACACAGCTCAGCTGTTCCATTATGGCCTTGCTCGGATCCCTGGGTATGCTGTATCTGTCCTGTGGAACTTTAGGGACCAAATAAATTTCCACACACATACTGGTTTAGCGCTTTCTGTTTTGACTGGGATAGCCCTGGGTGGCCTGTTTATGCTTGAGATGTGTGTAACTTTTACCTTTGCCCTTAGACAAGGCTCTAGCCCCCAGGTATCCCACATTTCTGCATAACATGGGGGCCTGTATATGGGAGAATCATCAAATTTTTTGTGGCAATTCAAGTTTGCAACCTGGAAAATCAATAACCATTCTTTACTGGGTTGGTCAGAGGAAGCATTCACTATAACACTCACACTAAAATGATAATTTACCTTTGTGTGCAATGTTGCTGGTTTTTGGGTGTTATTTTGATTAAAACCCTTTGCATAACTTACCTTTGTTGCAATATTGTGGTTTTTTTGGGTGTTATTTTGATTAACACCTGTGAATAATTTCCTTTGT
>NC_069496.1:3945717-4024649 GCF_026875155.1 Cherax quadricarinatus
ACCTTTAGCCTTTATCATCAATTAACTGGGGAGCCACTGTAGAAACACTATACACTATGTATACTCAATGTTATCAGGGAGACTTTCTTTCCTCTGACACAAAGTTCAATTATTATTATTTTTTTCACACGGGACACAGGCCTATGATTCCCCTCTGGCAGTAAACTCTGCTAGGTAGTGCACACTAATTCTCCTTTTTTGACTCAGTATATAATGTTTTCCACCCAAGATTGGTTCCAGGCGCTAGAGGGATGTATCGTATAGGATTGATGACACAAATTAAAGTTCTAGCACGTAAGAGCGACCGTGAAAACACGAGATAACCCGGAGCACAACGAGGCACGCTGACACGCTGACGGTGGTTAAAGTCATCTACCTGGTTAGTATTGGAGCATTGGGGAGTATTAAAAGATTTTTTGGTGCAATTATTTAATATCATAAAAGAGAGGGGTGCGTTGGGACCTTTGCAGGCGACGGCACTAGTAGTTTTGGTGCCAAAGGGTGAAAGTCAGTGCACAGTGAGAGATTACCGGATGATATCACTCATGTGGGCAGACTACAAACTTTTTGCAAAAATTTTGGGAAATCGTATAAAAAAGGTCATTGGAAAGGTAATAGTGAGGGGTCAATATGGGATTCCGGGGAGATCAATGTATGAGGGGCATGGGGTTATTAGAAGGTTTATTGAGGGTCCACAAGAGGGGGAACGTGGGGTATTGGCGTTGGATTGGAGAACGGCATATGACTGTCGAGAGGGAGGCTCTGTGGAGAATCATGGAGTGGCAAGGGTTCAGGGAGGACATTGTGAATTGGGCACGTACTTTATATCGGGGAGCTGGGATGTGTGTACAGATAAATGGGAGGGTGGGGTTGCATGTGAAAATGGGCAGGAGATTGAGGCAAGGTTGCCCGTTGTCACAAATATTATTTGCATGTTTACAGAATCCGTTTTATAGGACAGTGGAAAGGTGCATACAGGAGGGGGTAAGGGAGGACATACGAGGTGGGAGTCCCAGTATCATAGGTTACGTTGATGACACAACTGTCCTAGTGAGTGGGAGGGAGGGATTGGAGGGTCTGGAGAGAGTTATAGATGTTTTTGGGATGGCAACAGGTATGGCAGTGAATGTGCATAAATCAGAGCTCATGATATTGGGTGAATGGGATGGCAGGAGGGCGGGGGTGGGGGGTGAGGTGGAGTGTCGTGGACCGGGTGAAAATTTGTGGTGTTGTGTATATGGGTAATGCTCAGATGGCGAGGGAGAATAATTCAAAAGGTGTGGTAGATAGGGTATTGGGAAGATTGTCAGGATTGAGGCCGACACATCTTATGCTACACCAGAGGGTCATTGTGGTCAATGTGCTTTTGTACAGTAAAATATGGCATGTGGCAGCTTTGTACCCTTTGGTGTATGGGGATGTCCGGAGATTGTTGAGCAGAGTTTTCCATTTTATCTGGGGTTTGGGATGCGATTGGTTGAAAAGAGAGGTGGTAACACTTCCGGTGGCCTTGGGAGGGCTGGGGTTAATTCATTTGGAAAGAAGGTTGAAGTGAGTATATGTGAAACATGGGTTGCTAAGGGCTCGGGGGGAAAGGAGTGGAGGGTTGGGGATGCTGCAGGGAGATCTTCGGAGATGGTGGAAGGGACAAGATTTGAGAGATGGTGAGGAGTTGTTGCGTCTATTGATGATGGTCAGAGAGCCGAGAAACATGCAGGTAGGGTCCATGGAGAGGAAGATATAGACTAGGATGGTAGTGGCAACGGAAGGAGTGTACCCGATGTACGCATGGGAAGACATTTGGGGCCGATTAAAAGGGTTACGCATTCCGGCCACGCGTGAGGGAGGTAATGTATAGGTTTCTTCACGGAATATTGCCGTCTGGGGTTGTTTTAAAACGAAATATAGGCGAATAAGGAGGGTGGGGTGTGTCAGGTTTGTGGGGTAGATGAATCAGCTTTTCATGTAGTTTATTTTTGTGAAAGCCTAGGGATTGTGCGGGAATGGTTAGGGAAAGTAATCCGGTATGTGGGGGGGAAAGGGTTGTCGGTTTTTGAGAGCGCTCAGTTTAGATGTAGGTGGGGTTGGGGTAAAGGTTCAAAGGGCAGTGGCTTACTTAATGGTTGATTTTTGTGTATATATATCATGGGCAATGAGAGACAAAAGGGGCGGAGGAACGTAGGATGGCCATAGCAGACATCCTTTATAGAACAAAGTGTCGTAACAGGGAAATATATGGTAGGAGGTGGGAGAGGGATTTCTCGGAGGGCTACAGGGACTTTCTTTTTAAGGGATTTATGGTCTTTATAAGCGGTCAGGGGCATGAACGGGCTGGCCTTCCCGGGATTGGGGGGGGTTGCAGAGGTCGATTGTGTGAGTGTGTGTGGAATTGTGTGAGGAAGGATGTTGAGGTGATATTCAATGTGATATTCAATGTAATGTCTTGGTGTTATTGTGAACACCGATGATTATAATTTATCTAAGGATTCCTTCATGTTTTGTAAGGATGTACATAAGCATGTTAGTATATAAGCATATTTTAACCTGTAATTATACATGTCTACCTATATATGAGCAATGTAACTTGTCATAATAATGAGTTTTCATACCTGTTTTTTAACTAGTGGAACGTTTTGGTATTGTATATAATGTAAGATCTTGCCTGGGCTGTTTTTGCTTATATATTGTTACAGATGGTTTTTTTTCACATTTTCATTATATATGTTCAAGTGAATGAGTTTTGATCTTGTGTATAGCCAGGTGAAACTGGTCAGTTTTTCATTTGGGGGGGGTAGGAGTTTAAGTAATCTCTGCAATAGCAGGTCATGTGACACACATGTCATATTATTTTAGATGTCTAATGTTGTCCATTCTCTGTAGGATGTGGTGTATAGATTATCTCCGACAGTGTAAATAATCTGTCTGCTGGAGGGAATAATGTGTAAATTTATTATTGTGGTAGGTTATGTGTGTAGCGTGTTTTTAGGGTGATATATTATAAGATGCTAATTACTATCAAGGACTGTTGGTGGTTATGAGTGGTGATGGCAGACAGTTACTAGGCATGTGGGGGGGGGGGGGGTTGAAGTGTCAGCGGTAGTGTCTTAAACCCACCACCGTGCACGATATTAATTATTACCATAGGGTATATGAGGGTAGGGTGGATTGTGTTCTATGGTGGATGTGAGCCATCAGGTTCAGACATTCCTTGTATTATAGTGTCAGCCGTTTAGCTGGCTGGATTGTGTTTATATATATATTGTCATTGAAGATTTTAATGCTTTTACAAATGTGTATGTATAAGAGATTTGTCACTGTGTATCTAAGGTGAAAGTGGCACGTTTTCTGGGGGGGGGGAGTGTAAGTTTTACTGGGTGGGTTGTATATATATGTATATATATATATTTTTTTTTATTATCACACTGGCCGATTCCCACCAAGGCAGGGTGGCCCGAAAAAGAAAAACTTTCACCATCATTCACTCCATCACTGTCTTGCCAGAAGGGTGCTTTACACTACAGTTTTTAAACTGCAACATTAACACCCCTCCTTCAGAGTGCAGGCACTGTACTTCCCATCTCCAGGACTCAAGTCCGGCCTGCCGGTTTCCCTGAATCCCTTCATAAATGTTACTTTGCTCACACTCCAACAGCACGTCAAGTATTAAAAACCATTTGTCTCCATTCACTCCTATCAAACACGCTCACGCATGCCTGCTGGAAGTCCAAGCCCCTCGCACACAAAACCTCCTTTACCCCCTCCCTCCAACCCTTCCTAGGCCGACCCCTACCCCGCCTTCCTTCCACTACAGACTGATACACTCTTGAAGTTATTCTGTTTCGCTCCATTCTCTCTACATGTCCGAACCACCTCAACAACCCTTCCTCAGCCCTCTGGACAACAGTTTTGGTAATCCCGCACCTCCTCCTAACTTCCAAACTACGAATCTCTGCATTATATTCACATCCACACATTGCCCTCAGACATGACATCTCCACTGCCTCCAGCCTTCTCCTCGCTGCAAACATTCATCACCCATGCTTCACACCCATATAAGAGCGTTGGTAAAACTATACTCTCATACATTCCCCTCTTTGCCTCCAAGGACAAAGTTCTCTGTCTCCACAGACTCCTAAGTGCACCACTCACTCTTTTTCCCCTCATCAATTCTATGATTCACCTCATCTTCATAGACCCATCCGCTGACACGTCTCACTCCCAAATATCTGCATACGTTCACCTCCTCCATACTCTCTCCCTCCAATCTGATATTCAATCTTTCATCACCTAATCTTTTTGTCATCCTCATAACCTTACTCTTTCCTGTATTCACCTTTAATTTTCTTCTTTTGCACACCCTAACCAAATTCATCCACCAATCTCTGCAGCTTCTCTTCAGAATCTCCCAAGAGCACAGTGTCATCAGCAAAGAGCACTGTGACAACTCCCACCCTGTGTGTGATTCTTTATCTTTTAACTCCACGCCTCTTGCCAAGAACCCTCGCATTTACTTCTCTTACAACCCCATCTATAAATATATTAACAACCACGGTGACATCACACATCCTTGTCTAAGGCCTACTTTTACTGGGAAAAAAATTTCCCTTTTTTTCTACATACTCTAACTTGAGCCTCACAAATCCTCGTAAAAACTTTTCCCACTGCTTTCAGTAACCTACCTCCTACACCATACACTTGCAACATCTGCCACATTGCCCCCCCTATCCACCCTGTCATACCCCCGCCTTTTCCAAATTTCCATAAATGCCCAAAGCCCTCTTTAGCCTTAAATCTAAATACTGATCACTTATATGTTTCACTGTAAACACCTGGTCCACAAACCCCCAAAACCTTTCCCTAAAGCCTCCTTTTTCCATCTGCTATCCTATTCTCCGTCTTACTCTTAATTTCTTTCAATTAAACTCTACCATACACTTTACCAGGTACACTAAACAGACTTATCCCCCTAAAATTTTTTTGCACTCTCTTTTATCCCCTTTGCCTTTATACAAAGGAACTATGCATGCTCTCTGCCAATCCCTAGGTACCTTTACCCTCTTCCATACATTTATTAAATAATTGCACCAACCACTCCAAAACTATATCCCCACCTGCTTTTAACATTTCTATCTTTATCCCATCAATCCCGGCTGCCTTACCCCCTTTCATTTTACCTACTGCCTCACGAACTTCCCCCACACTCACAACTGGCTCTTCCTCACTCCTACAAGATGTTATTCCTCCTTGCCCTATACACGAAATCACAGCTTCCCTATCTTCATCAACATTTAACAATTCCTCAAAATATTCCCTCCATCTTCCCAATACCTCTAACTCTCCATTTAATAACTCTCCTCTCCTATTTTTAACTGACAAATCCATTTGTTCTCTAGGCTTCCTTAACTTGTTAATCTCACTCCAAAACTTTTTCTTATTTTCAACAAAATTTGTTGATAACAGCTCACCCACTCTCTCATTTGCTCTCTTTTACATTGCTTCACCACTCTCTTAACCTCTCTCTTTTTCTCCATATACTCTTCCCTCCTTGCATCACTTCTACTTTGTAAAAAACTTCCTCATATGCTAACTTTTTCTCCCTTACTACTCTCTTTACATCATCATTCCACCAATCGCTCCTCTTCCCTCCTGCACCCACTTTCCTGTAACCACAAACTTCTGCTGAACACTCTAACACTACATTTTTAAACCTACCCCATTCCTCTTCGACCCCATTGCCTATGCTCTCATTAGCCCATCTATCCTCCAATAGCTGTTTATATCTTACCCTAACTGCCTTCTCTTTTAGTTTATAAACCTTCACCTCTCTCTTCCCTGATGCTTCTATTCTCCTTGTATCCCATCTACCTTTTACTCTCAGTGTAGCTACAACTAGAAAGTGATCTGATATATACTGTGGCCCCTCTATAAACATGTACATCCTGAAGTCTACTCAACAGTCTTTTATCTACTAATACATAATCCAACAAACTACTGTCATTTCGCCCTACATCATATCGTGTATACTTATTTATCCTCTTTTTCTTAAAATATGTATACCTATAACTAAACCCCTTTCTATACAAAGTTCAATCAAAGGCTCCCATTATCATTTACACCTGGCACCCCCAAACTTACCTACCACACCCTCTCTAAAAGTTTCTCCTACTTTAGCATTCAGGTCCCCTACCACAATTACTCTCTCACTTGGTTCAAAGGCTCCTATACATTCACTTAACATCTCCCAAAATCTCTCTCTCTCCTCTGCATTCCTCTCTTCTCCAGGTGCATACACGCTTATTATGACCCACTCTCGCATCCAACCTTACTTTAATCCACATAATTCTCGAATTTACACATTCATATTCTCTTTTCTCCTTCCATAACTGATCATTCAACATTAACTGCTACCCCTTCCTTTGCTCTAACTCTCTCAGATACTCCAGATTTAATCCCATTTATTTCCCCCCACTGAAACTCTCCTACCCCCTTCAGCTTTGTTTCGCTTAGAGCCAGGACATCCAACTTCTTTTCATTCATAACATCAGCAATCATCTGTTTCTTGTCATCCGCACTACATCCACGCACATTTAAACACACCCAGTTTTATAAAGTTTTTCTTCTTCTCTTTTTTAGTAAATGTATACAGGAGAAGGGGTTACTAGCCCATTGCTCCCGGCATTTTAGTCGCCTCATACGACACGCATGGCTTACGGAGGAAAGATTCTTTTCCACTTCCCCATGGACAATAGAAGAAATAAAAAAGAACAAGAGCTATTTAGAATAAGGAGAAAAACCTAGATGTATGTATATATATATATGCATGTGCGTGTCTGTGAAGTGTTACCAAAGTGTAAGTAGGAGTAGCAAGATATCCCTGTTATCTAGCATGTTTATGAGACAGAAAAAGAAAACCAGCAATCCTACCATCATGCAAAACAGTTACAGGTTTTTGTTTCACAGTCATCTGGCAGGACGGTAGTACTTCCCTGGGTGGTTGCTGTCTACCAACCTACTATAATATATATATATATATATATATATAATATATATATATATATATATATATATAATATATATATATATATAATAATATGTATATGACCACCTTTTCATGTGAAGCACAGTACGTACAAGCGGTGTTCATGTGAAGCACAGTACGTACAAGCGGTGTTCATGTGAAGCACAGTACGTACAAGCGGTGTTCATGTGAAGCACAGTACATACAAGCGGTGTTCATGTGAAGCACAGTACGTACAAGCGGTGTTCATGTGAAGCACAGTACATACAAGCGGTGTTCATGTGAAGCACAGTACGTACAAGCGGTGTTTGATTTGAGTGCAGCAGCCAGTTCTGTCATTATATATGTGCTTCTTCAGTACTGTGTAGTCACAGTTGATTATTGTTCACTGCCTGTATCTTGTTACATATTGATTATGTACCCATATATTTTGTACCTGAGTTTTAAATAAAATATAAAAAAAATACTACAACTGTCATCACCAACGCCACTACCAACATTGTGTTCATTACATTTATCAACAGTATTGTATTCAACATTAATGTCTATGTGGTTAACCTCATCACACTCTGCACCACCACTTATATTACGCTCATCACTATTACTAACATTATAGACACCATTGCCCTCATCACACTCTTCACCACCACTTATATTACGCTCATCACTATTACTAACATTATAGACACCATTGCCCTCATCACACTCTGCACCACCACTTATATTACGCTCATCACTATTACTAACATTATAGACACCATTGCCCTCATCACACTCTTCACCACCACTTATATTACGCTCATCACTATTACTAACATTATAGACACCATTGCCCTCATCACACTCTTCACCACCACTTACATTACTGTCATCACTATTACTAACATCATTGACACCATAGCCTTCATTATGATGCTCACTATAGTTATCAACACAAGTATTATATTCGTCATTACTGTAATTAAGAACACCACCACCACCTTGTTCAGCAGCCTTATACTTGCTTTCACAGATTGTGACAATCTTTTTTTTTTTTTTTTTTTATTTTTTTTTTTATTTTAACATTCCCCTTAAAGGCCAGTATAACGTTGTACTTTTAGCGGTGACATCAGCGTGGCTTCCACTTACAAAAGACTAAACTAAACCTAACGGGAATTCCAGGAAAGACCCAACATACTTCACCAAACCCCGGCCATAGTCAGAACCAATTCAGTCTTGTTAGAGGCTGGAACATATACGGAATATTGCTTTTTATCTGTATTATCAAAATGTATGACCATTTTATGATTAATCCAAGATCTCAGTGCCACACAACGCCACAACCATACACACACAGACGCACGGAACCATTCATAATACATACACGTCACTCCCTAAACCCCGCCCTCTACCCTGAAGTCTCTAACATACCGTTTGGTGCTACCACGGGGGGAGTCCAGCCCCCCGTTGCCTTACCTCACCCCCAGTTGCAGCAACATTTTAACAGTAAGACTTCGATACTTTGCAGGAAAATTATTATCCCAACTTCTACCATATATGAGTTTATTTCTGCAATACGTTCTGTAGATACCTGCCGCAATTGCCCTGATCCTAACTGATCCCCCGGTTTCCCGCATATCCCACGAGATATAGAGGAAAATCAGCCACCACGTACATTATTGCTCTTCGTACCTCACTTGAAACTCCGCTAACGTCCAATGTTAAGGCCCGTAAGGTTGAAATACTTCCCCCACTAAGAAAATCTAAAACCCGCCCCAGCCACGAACGAACTTTGTCCAAGGTATCACAAAAGTAGACAGCATGAAAAGCTGTTTCTTCGAGACCACAACGCAAGCAATCCGCCTCCCTTACCAAACCCATCCTATGTAAGACCGATTTTGATGCTAAAATCCCCATGACAAATCTGTACACCAATTCACGAACCCTTGGTGCCAACTTAAGTTTACAAAATCCATCCCATATTTCCCCCCAATTATACAGCGGAAAAGCAGACCATCCCTGTACAATTTCCCTACGACAACATATGCTGACCATTTGCCCCACCCGGATCCGTTGCGCATTTCTCAACTTCAACAAACGCAGCATGTCCTCACACTTGATTAATCCCCTGCCGCTCCACCATTTACGCATTTCGATCATTACCCGACCCACCCAGATGCCCTTCTCACTGCCCGCCCTGAGGAACCGCTGCTTTACATAGAGAGCCTTCACCCGTGGCCCCAAAGCCAAGAGACCTAAACCCCCATGACGAACATGGGTCATGACAACCTCCCGACTTGACCAAGCTCTCCCGAAACCCCAAACATAATGTAAGACCCTTCTCTGCAGTTCCTGAATATCCATATCTCTTAAAGGGTACACCACAGCCACACCCCATACTTTACTATAAACAAGTGTATTGACCACTACTGTCCTCTGTTGCAATGAGACATCCCCAGCTCTTAACCCCCGAAGTCGATCTAAAGCCTTGTTAACCACCAATTCAGAGTTTACCCTTCGGCTCTCCCTCTCATCTGCCATGTACACGATACCACATATTCTAAGTTGCACCAAGACTGACCACCCATACCTTTCGCCCAACCTCCCCCCACCCATGTACCCACCTCCAATAATTTCGATTTTGCCTTATTGATGCACATGCCAGACTCTGCCCCAAAAAACTCAACAATCCATCCCACGATCTGCAAATCCTCCTCCCCTTTTAACAAAATTGTGGTATCATCTACGTACCCGACCACACGTGCTGCATGGTCACTGCTCAGCGTTCCTCACCTCAAACCACCATCCACCAGCTCATAAAAGGGGTTTTGCATACAAGCAAAAAGCAGCTGGGAGAGGGGGCACCCTTGCCTCAAACCCCTTTCCATACGGACCGGCTGCCCCAATTTACCGTTTACCTGTACGCATACCATAGCCGTGACATACAAGGTATCAACCCATCTGACAATCCCCTCCCCGAAACCCTGCTTCAATAAAATAAGCCTCAATAAATCCCTATCAACACAGTCATAAGCATTTTGCCAGTCAAGCCCGAGGACACCCCCCCCCTTGACATTCCTCCAAAAACTCCCGAATACGTACATGTCCGTCCCTCATGCTCCTACCTGGTATGCCTAGCTGTCCCTCGTGAATAACCGACCCCATAACCTTCCTCATTCTGTTTCCTAAAACTTTTGCAAAGATTTTATAGTCAGAGCATATAAGAGATATTGCTCTATATGCACTCAGACCCCTCCCCCCTCCCTTTTTGGGCACCAACACAACTACCCCCGTACTTTGTGACATACCTAACCTCCCCTCCGTGAGCATGCAATTTAATACATCAACCAAACAATGCTTAATACTTCCCCAATGCGCCCTATAAAAATCATTCGAAATGCCATCTATACCTGGTGCCTTTCCTTTACTCATACTAAAAATCGCCTCCTCTACCTCCTCCACTCGAATTCTAACTTCTAGTACCGTACTATCCCTGTCACTTATAACTTTTCTGAAATCCCTCCTCACCAGGCCATCCGCCTGGACCCCCCCTACTCCCCTCCGTAGTTTTTCCCCAAACCATAGATCAGCATAAAAACTCATGCTGTCCGTGGTGAGAAGTACTTGACCCGGCAGGTAACCACCCAAACCCGTGCATACTTCCAATTGCAAGAGGGAAGTCGCCTGTTGCCTGACCCTAAATTTGCGCAAGACACAACCCGAAGGTTTGTCACCCCATAGCACTTCTTCCATACCTGCTCTGATTCTAACCACATTGAAACGTTCATTGTGAATTTCTGCAAGTCGACTACGAAGATGTTCAATGTCGTCATACCGACTACTACTCCCGCCCCCCACATAGTAATCATTTAGCTGCCCCTCCAGATAGTTTTGCAGCCCATACCTCCACCTCGCCTCCTCTTTTCCCCGCTTCTTATAATAACTCGCTATTCCAGGTTTGTCACACGTTTCCCACCATTCCAACAAACATTCACCTGCCCGTCGCGTTTCCCAAATATTCTTCCACCAGTCCTGAAAAGCTGACCCATCCCCCTCCCCCTCCAATAGCTGCACGTTCAGTTTCCAATAACCTGGATAAACCCTGATCATTCCATCCCAGTTCAAGTCCGCTAGCACTGCACGGTGATCTGAAAACCCCACATCAAAGGTCTGTACGTGCCCAACTCTAATCCCTTGTGTTACATAAAGTCTATCCAGACGGGCCGCATAGCCCCTACGAACGAACGTATGCTCCACCCCCCACCCACCCCGCCCCACCACATCATAAACCCCTGCATCCCCAGCAGATTCCGTAAGACAGGTAAAATGCACCCCGCTCCCCGCGGCTCAATATCGCCATGGCGGATAATGCAATTCCAATCCCCACCCATGACGGTAATGAACGGCAAACCCCAAGTGTAAAACGTTAAAGCCTCCCTCACAAATTCTACTTTAACTTTAGTGTTGCTTTCCGCTGGCATGTAAACGCCAATAAAACAAACCCTCACCTCACCCCAGTACCCATCTACCCTCACCACCCTCCCACCTCCCCCCTCCTCCCATCTTAAGACACGCCAAGGGCTGGACTCCTTCACCGCTATAGCTACCCCACCCTTTAATTTTAAAGAACTGCTAACATACATTCGGTAGCCTTTTAACCGTAACTCTCACCCAAACTTATAATTGTGTTCTTGTATGAAACATACGTCCACAGCGTATCTGCTCAAGAACCACTCCATCCACACACACTTAAACTCTGCCCGCAGGCCATTTACATTGATTGTAACACACTTGAATTCACAAAAGGAGGTTTTCCTCTATGCTTGTGGGTCTTTCCCGTTCCTACATGTACATTACACTGACCTTCTTTGACCTTTGACTTCCCAAGGCCCCCCTCACCCCCCGTGCCCTACCCACATGCTGGGCGCTTGCCCCAACCCCGTCTGCAGGAGGCGCCTCAGCCACTTTCGACCATAATTTCTTCCTGGACGCTGTCCCGGTGTCAGGACCTCGTACATATCCGACACTCCTGCCGTCCGTTTGTGGGAACCAACTTCCACACACATCTCCTCACCAGACGAAGCCTCCTGGTGAACTTCCACCACCACCTCATGCATCCGTGTCATTGTAGGCACGTCCAGGTCTCCCATCTTTGACGAATCATCCTTCACCACTTCTTGACTCTCCGGTGAAACGTCTGGACTATGCTCTGCCCCATCCAGGAGATCGTTTAGCACGTTCTCCAGCAAACTTTCCTGTGACAACCCCACAGGCTCCGTAGGCCCTGCTGTATAGCCCTTGTGGCTTAGCGCTTCTTTTTGATTATAATAATAATAATCCGTAGGCCCCACAGGTGGCGTGGGCACGTTTGTAGTGTCCACCGACAGGGTGGCGCACGCCATAGACCGCATCTCCTCTTGTTGTACTTCCTCACTCCAAAGCTTAGGTCCTTGTTCAGGCGAGGGACCAGTCTCCAGATCAAAGGCCTCGGTTCTTAGGACCACAGGAGAAGGTTCCCGGATACGTACAACCAGGCGTCTGGAGCACTGAGCAGCCATATGGTCATACGAGTTGCATAACCTGCATGTCTTACGTTGGCCCGCATAGTGAACAAAAACTTGGGTCCTGTAGTGCTCTAGATAAACGTAAGATGGAATCGGCTGTTTTAATGTCATCTTTAGGGTGCAGGAGCCTTCCGGGAGCCCCTCGTATGGGCCCTCCCTCCATACTCCCTTGGTCGCTGCATGTACCGTGCCGTATTTACCAAAAACTTTCCGAATAACATACTCCTCCGCCTCGAAAGGCACGTTCCTTACTTTGACCCAGGTGACGTATGTGGAGACGTCATGCAGGCATACCTCTATGGCTGAATTCACCGCCATTTTCCTCTCTTGAAAAGCTTCCACAATCTTGGAGTAAAAGCCGGCATTTGCGAATTTTACAAAAAACCTCGACATCCCATTGAGAGCCACACCATATAATTCCTCAGTGGGGATGCCATAGACGTCGCGAATGATGGTAGGCAACAAGACATGCATCGTTGCACCACTGAGAGAGCCATGAATAAATTCCACACAGACCGTGTTTACTCTTCTACCTTGACGATCCGCCATCTTGCGTACTGTAGTACACGGTTCACCACCAGGTGTAAGCAAGAGCAGGCTCAGAAAGCGTCCTCTCAGTCCGCAGGGTGAGAGACGAATGCTGCACATCTTTCCTTGTGTTGTTCAAGTTGTTGTTTCAGGAGAAATTGTTGCGTTTACAGTACTTTTATGCGCGACATCAGGTTGTATACCACAGGAGCAAGACTTGGAACATCTGGAGACGTGAAGTACCGGTCAGCTGAGCTCCTTGATTGACTGTCAGCTGACTCAGCTAGGCTGGTATTGACAGCCAATGTGATGGGGGTCTGTTGACGTGCTCCCCAGGTGAGGTGCTCAACCCCATTGTCTGAGGGCAGGCATGAGCCAGTATTCAGACTCGAGTTACCTGGTAGTCCTGGGGGGTCATAATGAGGGGTACAGGGTGAGGTGTGGGTGGCTGTGATGTGGGCAGCCCTCACACTGCAGTCAGCATGAGCTGCTGTGACTCCTGAGGTCTTACAATTGATACATTGTTTAGCAACAGTCTGTTGCTGTTTGATCATATCATAACACCGTTCAGAAGGATGAGCATTGGCACACACTGCACACCAGTGTGTGCCAATGCTCATTTCCTGGCAATGTGGGCATTTCCTGGCAATGTGGCCCCAGCATTGACACTTATAACATCGACGTTGAGCAGGTCTGTACAATGCAATGTAATAGCGTCTGTTGAGGGCTGTGCGGGAGTGAATATAGCGTGGCAGAGTCCCCTGGCCAGTCCACTCAGCTAATATCAGACCGTTGGAAAGTCGACGAGGGCTTGCAACTTGCTCTGATGCCAGATATTGAGGATTCAAGTGCTTGTTGACGTTGTAGATGACAATAAGCACTTTATATGCCCTTGGTGGGGCTGCTCGGAGTTTGATGTTGGCATATTCACGAGTGAGAAGTTTGTCTATAAATGCTGATTCATTAGGCACAAAGACGTAGTTATCCTCATCGTAGACAAACTTGATCGTTTTCTCATGATTGTCTACACTAGCTTCGAAAAACCAGTTACACTTTGTCTCTTGATCAGTATTGTTAGGGAAATCTAACCTGACAGCTTTGGGAGGGTGTGCGCCCACTGTATTGCTTTCAGCAAGCTTTCTCTGGAAGCCTCGTTATTTTTTCCGAGCCTGTTTACTAAAATATGTTTCAAATCTGCCTTCACCATCATCTATGTCAACACCATCAGCTATACTCATAGCTAACAGGAGTTTCACACTGGCAATGGGCTAAAGAATACCGGTGAATAGAAGGGACAAGGAAGGGATATTCACCTCGCTAGACACAGGCAATATGGGTGTAGTGGCCTGCGGGTCGCAGTGTGATTTTCAAGGTCATTCACGGGGCCACAGTCGTCTCGAGAGTTACCAATATTGCACTACTCGTTAATTACTCCAAACCCGCAGCACTTAACACAGCTAGCACACGTGTCTAGGAATGACAGACAAATTTTCACTCCGTGGACAAACAAATCAGCACAAACTTAATATGTATATAGATGAACATCTGGCTTGTTACAGTTAAAAAGCCGTCTCCGAAGGAGTTACCAGGTACTAGCCTTTCAAAACGGAATACTAATTCCAGTGTTTCACTAGGTATATCCCTAGTCACAACTCACACACAAGAGTTCTCACAACACCGAAGGTACGGCCAGAACACTGTAGAACGTTCACAAAGGCATTCTGGGATTCAGAACAGATGTAAGTGCAGTGTAACTTGGCCTTCACTGGCTGGCTTGGAGTGCTGTTTAGCCTGGATCGGCTAAGCTCGTCCTTATCCCATATGTAGATAATGGCGACGAGCTAAGGGATATCGGTGAATAGGAAAGTCGAGGAAGGGACATTCAGCTCACTAGACACACGCAGTATGGGTGAAAGTGGCATGCGGGTCTTATAGTGCCATTTTCAAGGTCACCCAGCAGGCTATACATTCCTCACTCATTTTAAACCTACGTAGGTACTGATGGTAGCACAATGTCCTAAGTCATTGAAATCCACTCATGCAGCACTTTACACTTCTAGCACACGTATGACAGACGAATGTTCACTCTGTGATGAATGCACTTCAGCACAAACTTACTATGTTTATAGGTGAACCTCTGGCATGTCCCACTTAAAAAGTTAGTACTGCAATGCTCGCTAAATTGTTCTTAACTAAGCCACTACAGGAAACACTGGTATGCCAGCAGCACTGTAGAACGTATACATAGACATGCTGAGGGTCAGGACAGCTGTAACTGCAGGCTGCCTTAGCTTGTCCTGGCTAGCTTGGAGTGCTGCTTTCAAGTTTGCTTGAATGTGCTTGCTAGGCCCGTGTCAACCACTTGGATATTTGATTGTAGCAGGCAGGTAGGCACACAGGAGACATATTCGTAAGATGAGTGGAGTGCAGCACAGAGAACTGACACGGGCACTCAAGCATTTACGTGGTCTGGCAAAAACTGCCTCTAGACCATAAGTAAATAGAGGCGAACGGCTGAGTTAAAAAATCGAGGAAGGAGGGGAGGTAGGCGAGGGGGAGTGAAGGAAGGCCTCCTACAGCCACTTCAAATCAACGTTTGTGTTTCACTAAGTATATCACTGGTCACAGTTCACACATAAGAGTTCTAGCAGCAATTCAGTTGCGCTCCAACGATATTTGTTGCATGATGAGTTATCAGTCGGGTGAGATAAGCAGTTCTGATATAGAAGGCCTAGGACCTCACTCAACACACACGTCCTCTCCCCTCAACCACTCAAGCCTTACTGTTTTGCTGAAGTCAAGGAAAATTCCAGTCTCGGGATGGCCGGGGAATATGCATCAGTATAACGCTATTATAGCTTCTATGGCTTATTTATCTATCACAATTGATCTAATATGACATAATAAACATTATAAATAACAAAGAAATATGGTAAATACTCCAGAATGAATAATATATGGCATATACTTCCAGCGCTCCCTCTGGAATATAGTATTTCCATAGTCAGGGATGTGCTTCCATTCTTCTTCTTTCACCTCCAGGGTCCTTATATTAAAAAAAACGGACATGGGGTAACTATGATATACACTCGTAATGCTGAGAAAAATGCTATTTTCTCGAGAAAAAAAAAATCGGTGGTCCGGCTGTTTCGCGGATTATCTCGGAAGTAAGTTATTCTCATATATATGACTGTATTTTCGTTAATAATAGCAGGAATGTAATGAAATTCACAGAGAACATAAAGGAAAGATTGTTTTACAAGCTGGTGAGTAGTCAACTGAGATATCATAATTTGGTTTTGATTTTTGTGAGGGCAAAAGTCAGATATTTGGCTGAATGTCAAAACCATACAAACTTTATTTTTTTTTAAGATGATAAGAAGGATAAATTTACAGTTCGGATAATCATCAGAAATACAGTTTAACATTGTTTTATGCGTAGATAATACCAAAACAGCTTCTCCAAGTCCCATTACGAAAATACAGTTCAATATGTTTACCTGGAGTTTACCTGAATAGAGTTCCTGGGGTCAACGCCCCCGCGGCCCGGTCTGTGACCAGGCCTCCTGGTGGATCAGAGCCTGATCAACCAGGCTGTTACTGCTGGCTGCACGCAAACCAACATACGAGCCACAGCCCAGCTGGTCAGGTACCGACTTTAGGTGCTTGTCCAGTGCCAGCTTGAAGACTGCCAGGGGTCTGTTTGTAATCCCCCTTATGTATGCTGGGAGGCAGTTGAACAGTCTCGGGCCCCTGACACTTATGATTGTCTGCATCGCTCTTGGGCCGTGTAGACCTCCTGCGCAAACGCACTTCAGTTCCCTGACTGCAGTAGTGGGAGGTGGTGCTTGTTGTGCCTCTGTCGTCAGACCAGGAGAACTACCATTAGTCAACATGGCGTTCAGTTATAGACGCAGGATCAACACTGTCGGCGTTGAACTTCTCAGTGGGGCAATAACGCCAGCTTCAGCCCAGGTATTATTACGTAAAATCATCAGAGACACGTATGGCATTCAGGATGGCGAGTTGTACGGAGTAGCATTGAACGGAGCACGTAGATTTTTTGTGAAACTGCTCTCAACGGTTTATGAGTCGTTGGTTAACCGTTTTCAGGACGTAGGTCTTGATGCAACACCAGCTGTGCGTGTGAGGATGATCGATGTATCCAGACATTATACATGGATTAAACTGCGTAATGTCCCCTTTGAGGCTGATGAGACAGATATCAGAAAAGTTTTTGAGGAGTACGGAACTGTTCATTTGGCCCAGCATGGTAAGTGGGTGACGGGTGCCTACAGAGGTCTGCCGAAGGGCACTTTTAACCTAAAAATGACAATACGACACCCTATACCATCAATTCAAATTCAAATTCAAAGTTTATTCTCTATAAAGATTACAATGTTGAATTTACAGAATTTGGTTGTTGTGTGGTTTACATGTAGTTAAATAATGAATACAGAGTGTACCACTAGAACGCCTAGCATGGCTAGGCATTTCAGGCAGACTTAGTTTTATTCTTAATTGTAAAATATTACAAATTATGAGGTAAGTTGGTATTATGGCTAAGTGACTAAATACTAGTTTGTGAGTTTAGCAATGTGAATGCTTTTGTTTTGGCACAGTACATAGTTTCAGTATTGGAGTATCATAGGATTCATTATTTTAAGATTGAGATTAATATTTCTGTTTATGGTCAAATGGGTGAGTGAGTGTAAGTGTGAACCACCAGGTGGAATTCGTGTAGTTAGTTGATGGGGTTTATCAGGGAGATAAGATGTTTTCTAATGGTAGTTTTGAAGGTGATGAATGTGTCTGCAGTTTTAGAGTTCTCAGGTAGGGTGTTCCAGATTTTAGGGCCTTTGACATACATTGAATTTTTGTAAAGGTTTAGTCGGACATGGGGAATGTCGTAGAGATGTTTGTGTCTGGTGTTATGCCTGTGGGTTCTGTCACAACTATCAAGAAAGCGTTTTAGGTCAAGGTTGATATTGGAGTTTAAGGTCCTGTAGATGTAGATTGCACAGTAGTAAGTGTGGATGTACTGAACAGGGAGTAAGTTTAGATCTATGAAGAGTGGGGGGGTGTGTTGCCAGGGATGGTATTTAGTGATTATTCTTACTGCAGCTTTTTGTTGGGTTATTATTGGCTTTAGGTGTGTTGCTGCAGTTGATCCCCAAGCACAAATAGCATAGGTGAGGTATGGATAAATAAGTGAGTGGTATAGTGTGAGAAGGGCATTTTGCGGCACGTAGTATCATATCTTGGAGAGGATCCCAACTGTTTTGGATACTTTTTTGGCTATGTGTTGGATATGGGTGCTGAAATTCAGGTTGTTGTCAAGGTATAGGCCTAGGAATTTGCCCTCATTATGTCTGGTAATTAGAGTGTTGTCAATCTTAATGTTAATTTGTGCATCTCTTGCTCTGCTACCAAACATAATATAGTAGGTTTTGTCAGTGTTAAGCGAAAGTTTATTGGCTGTCATCCAAGTCGATATTTTGATCAGCTCCTCGTTAAAAATGGTGTTGAGGGTGGCAAGATTAGGGTGAGAGATGACATAAGTCGTGTCGTCAGCAAACAGAATGGGTTTCAGGTGTTGGGATACGTTTGGAAGATCATTGATGTATATGAGGAAGAACAGGGGACCAAGGACACTTCCCTGCGGAACTCCAGTATCAAGTGGCCGTGTTGTTGATGCTGTGTCTTTAATGGTAACATACTGATACCTATTAGTAAGGTAAGATTTGAAATAAGCAGCATGGCCTCTTGTACCATAATGGTCAAGTTTGTGGAGTAGGATGTCGTGGTCTACTGTGTCAAAAGCTTTTCTTAGGTCAATAAAAATTCCTAGTGGATATTCCTTATTTTCCAATGCTGTGTAAAGCAGATCTAGCATTTTTATGATTGCATCATTAGTGCTTTTATTTTTCCTAAATCCAAATTGGCAGGGGTTGAGTATGTTTTGTGCTGTTATAAATGAATATAGTCTCCTGTGCACGAGTTTCTCAAAGATTTTGGATAGCAATGGTAAGTTTGATATTGGCCTATAGTTGTTTAAGTCTGTAGGGTCACCACCTTTATGTATTGGTGTTATGTGTACCTAAAGGAATTCAGGACACAGGTCATGGTGTCATACGCCGGGCAAAGGCGTACATGCCGACTATGTGGGGAATATGATCACATAGCGGCGGAGTGTGGGAAGTGGCAACGAGCTCCTGGGCCCAGGGGCGGAGACATCCGCTTCTACACCGGGGGAAGCAGGTGATGATCAACGATGTGAAGGAGGGCGTGGTCGTCTATGGAGCGAGATAGTGGATGAGGCGCATAAGGCTGGGGGAAAGGGTGAGGCCCTTGACCAGTTACCTGGCCCAGAGACACTTCCAGTGGATCGGGTTGAGCAAAAAGTACAGGGGGAAGTGGGGGAAATTGGGGAGGAATTAGCGGGTTCTGAAGCCCTTGTCATCACCGGGGGAGGTGGCTGCTCCGGGAAAAGGGGGTAGAAGACGATTAAAGGGTGGTGCACAACAACAGAATATTCAGAGACGGGAGTGACAGCGTGACTGAGGTGTCACCAAGATCTTTCCCCCTGTGTCGTGGAGGTTGAGGTACATTGTGAGCTCCCCAACCCAAACCCATGGGGAGGCCTGTCACAAGAAAAAGAGCCCTGCGTGGGATTCAGATGATGTCCTAACGCCGCGCGCGGACGGGGAAGAAAATATAGGCAAAAGGGTAAAAGGGTATGGGGGCCATGACAGGAGGCACCGAAAAAAGGGGGGGGGGAAGAGGAAGGTGCGGTGACAAGTGGTCCCACACATTTGGTGCCCACGGAAATGAAGAGGGGAGGGGGGTGGAAATTTAAAATAGGCCCCCGGTGTATGCGTAAACTTAAGGTTTGTGAAATATGTAAAGAGAAAATGGTTTCGAATTTTTTTGAAAAAATTTTAGAGGATGTTGTTTTCCTTCGGGAGATAATTTTAAGGGGGGTAGGGTGTTGGGAGATGGAGGGGTTTGGGTGGAAAACCTTCCCATTTTGCCCGTTTGAAAAGGGGGGGTTGGTAAATTAATTAGGGAGGGGGGCCCCTTGTTTTGCAGAGAAGTAGGGGGGGGGAGGGGGAAGGGTGTTGCGCTAATGGTTTTGTGGATGGGGAAAACGGTGGCCTTTATTACGTATATGCCCCCCAAAAATAAATAACAGGTGAAGCAGGAGTTTTTGTTGAGGACCCTTTTTTTTTTTTTCCATCATTACCGGGGGGTGGCAAAAGTAGGGGGGATTTGGGAAAGATCATTA
The DNA here is from genome assembly GCF_026875155.1 of Cherax quadricarinatus. Lineage (NCBI taxonomy): Eukaryota > Metazoa > Arthropoda > Malacostraca > Decapoda > Parastacidae > Cherax > Cherax quadricarinatus. Next base: position 3,966,095 of record NC_069496.1, read on the forward strand.
GGAGGCTGATGGAACCGAAAGGGGCAGGGTTTTGTGTCGTGGCCCTATGAATTTATTGAGGATATTAGGTTAAGGGACCATTCGAGGGGGGGGGGGGGTGGGAGACAGAGCAACATTTTTTGGAGGGGTAGCCAACGAGGTAATAGAGTTTATCTTTCCAAGGGGTTTTATGAGATCTTTCAAACTGTGAAATACATGGTCGGGTCAAAAACGTGTTTTGGGGGAGGTTGGGGGGGGGCGCTTTTCAGAAATTACAGGATTACTGGAAATTAAAAAGTAATGCATTGAGTGTGAGGGGGGGTTTTCGGGATTTTCTGTCCTATGGAAGGACTTGTGAGGAGGACAGGGATGGAAGTGTCATACAATGGTGGGGATTTTGTAGCCAAGAAAGGATTAGGAAATATTAGTGGGGGTGGGGAAAATATAAGGGTTTAAAATAGCCTTTCAAATTATTTAGAGGACAGGTTAGGGCTGGTATGGAAGGGGGGGTGTGGGGGGCAACTATCCTATGAATGAAATTGTCGAGGTAAAGGGGGAGACTGAGGAAGTTACAAAATGAGAAGTTTCAAGCGGTAAGGTGCCGGCAGGGGTAGAGGAGGTGCTTTGGGGAGACAAGCCATCGGCGTGTGTGTTGCGACGTCAAAAACAAAGACATCAGGTTACAGCTATTCCGAGGTTAGAGGTACATGAGATGGTGGGGAGTTTATAGAATGGGTCGGAGATACTAACAAACAAAAGGAATGTGTGCATATGTGGATAAATTGGTATGAAGGGTATTGGACAATGGGAAGGTGGGGAATGTGGAAATTTAGAGAAGGTGTGTGAGTATGTGATGTGAAATTTAGGGAATAGTGATAGAAAGGCTTTAGATGGGGAAAATAACGGAGGGGAAATAGAGTTGGCTTTAAGGGGAATGAGGAAGGGCAAAGCACCGAGAATAGATGGTATCCCGGTTTAAATTTTTACCTCCAGCATTGGGAGGTGATGGGGTTTCATGGGGAGGTTATATAAAACAGATGAAGGAGAAGGGTGTGAAAGGGGGACAAGCAAGCAACAGCAGTTGTAGTATTGGTCCAGAAGGGTAAGGGGCAGCACCCCTCAAGGATACGTGCCCTATCTCTGTTATTTGCTGATTATAAGTTGTTTGCTAAAGTCTTGGAATCGGTTTAAATGTGTGGTAGGGAGAGTGGTTTCGAAAAACACAGTATGGTTTGCCTGGAAGGTCGATGATTGAGGGTCATGGAATACTGAGAAGTTTTGTGGAGTCAAAGGGGGGGGGGGAGGGAGGGCGGCGTTGTTGGCCTTAGACTGGCAGGGGGCCTATGACAGGGTGGGAAAGGGGAGCATTGGAAGCTATAAATTAGGAGGCAGGGTTTATGGGGAAGAAATGTTAATTGGGTAACCACGTTGTACAATGGAGCTAAGATGAAGGTACAGATTAATGGATGCTTGGGGGAGGAGATTGTAATGGGTAGGGGACTTACGGAGGGGTGTCCCATGTCGCAAATGTTGTTTGCATGCATTCAGGACCCCTTCTATAGAACGGTTGAACGTTATGTATGTGACACGAGTGGAGGTGTGGGGGAGGTCGGGAAAGTGTGGCCTGGAATAATAGGATATGTAGACGATACAACAGTCCTGGTTCGAGAGGGGATGGCGTTGGGTGTTTTGGATGATGTTGTGCAACAGTTCGGAAATGCAACAGGGATGCAGGTAAATAGAGAGAAGTCAATGATCATGGGGTTGGGTGATTGGGAGGGGGAGATGTAACGTTGTGAGGAAACAAACGGTGTCTTTAAAAATTTGTGGTATCACCTATAAGGATGACTTGGATGCTGCTTGAGAGGAAAACTCGAATAGATTAATGGAAAGGATTCAGGGGCGTCTGGGTGCATTGCGACCTCATCATCTGACTCTCGTGCAACGAGTGATTGTTATAAATGTATCATTGTATAGTAAGGTTTGGCATGTAGCAGCCGTGTTCCCATTAACAGGGACGGCGATTGTGGGAATTCTAAGACGAGTGTTTAACTTTTTGTGGGGTTCAAGATGCGATTGGCTGAGGAGGGAGATTGTAATGTTATCTGTGTGCCAGGGTGGGTTGGGGTTGATGGATCTGAGAAGGAGGATTAAATGTGTGTTTCTTAAATGGGAGGTTTTGCGCGAAGGTGTGAGTGGAGGGCAGCTGGTAAAAGGACATGATAGGTTGGGTAAGTTGTATGGTGGTGTGGAGTTGAGGGAATGTTAAACTGTTTTGAGGGCTTTGATGTTGGTTAGAGAACCCAGGGAAAAATTTGAGTAGGGTTTTTGCAGGCTGCTTGCAGAAAGGATTGTTGTACCAGTTGAGGGATTGTTCCCCATGTACGCATGGAAGAGTATTTGGTATAGGTATAGCAAGTTGAAGTTAAAGCCTAGGGAAAGGGAGGTAACGTATCGTTTTCTGCATGGCATACTACTGTCGGGGGAGGTACTAAGAACCAGAGGGATAATTGTGGGCAGAAGGTGTGGAATCTGTGGGGAGCATGAGACGGCCTTCCATGCAGTATACTTTTGTGGGGGACTGGAGGGTGTTAGGTATTGGTTTAAGTAGTGGTTGTACAGGGGGTGGGGGGCCGAGGGGTGTCGGTTCTGCGTGCACTAAGCCTAGATGTGGGAGGGTTCGATGAGAGTGTTACCTGGAGTTTACCTGGAGAGAGTTCCGGGGGTCAACGCCCCCGCGGCCCGGTCTGTGACCAGGCCTTTCCCGGTGGATCAAGATGATCAACCAGGCTGTTGCTGGGTGGCTGCACGCAATCCAACGTACGAGCCCACAGCCGGGCTGATCAGGAACTGACTTTAGGTGCTTGTCCAGTGCCAGCTTGAAGACTGCCAGGGGTCTGTTGGTAATCCTCCTTACGTGTGCTGGGAGGCAGTTGAACAGTCTTGGGCCCCTGACACTTATTGTATGGTCTCTTAACGTGCTAGTGACACCCCTGCTTTTCATTGGGGGGATGGTGCATCGTCTGCCAAGTCTTTTGCTTTCGTAGTGAGTGATTTTCGTGTGCAAGTTCGGTACTATTTCCCTTTAGGATTTTCCAGGTGTATATAATCATGTATCTCTCCCTCTTGCGTTACAGGGAATACAGGTTTAGGAACCTCAAGCGCTCCCAGTAATTGAGGTGTTTTATCTCCGTTATGCGCGCCGTGAAAGTTCTCTGTACATTTTCTAGGTCGGCAATTTCACCTGCCTTGAAAGGTGCTGTTAGTGTGCAGCAATATTCCAGCCTAGATAGAACAAGTGACCTGAAGAGTGTCATCATGGGCTTGGCCTCCCTAGTTTTGAAGGTTCTCATTATCCATCCTGTCATTTTTCTAGCAGATGCGATTGATACAATGTTATGGTCCTTGATGGCGAGATCCTCCGACATGATCACTGCCAGGTCTTTGACGTTGGTGTTTCGCTCTATTTTGTGGCCAGAATTTGTTTTGTACTCTGATGAAGATTTAATTTCCTAATGTTTACCATATCTGAGTAATTGAAATTTCTCATCGTTGAACTTCATATTGTTTTCTCTGCACCCACTGAAAGATTTGGTTTTATGTCCGCCTGGAGCCTTGCAGTGTCTGCAATGGAAGACACTGTCATGCAGATTCGGATGTCATCTGCAAAGGAAGACACGGTGCTGTGGCTAACATCCTTGTCTATGTCGGATATGAGGATGAGGAACAAGATGGGAGCGAGTACTGTGCCTTGTGGAACAGAGCTTTTCACCGTAGCTGCCTCGGACTTTACTCTGTTGACGACTACTCTCTGTGTTCTGTTAGTGAGGAAATTATAGATCCATCAACCGACTTTTCCTGTTATTCCTTTAGCACGCATTTTGTGCGCTATTACGCCATGGTCACGCATGTCGAAGGCTTTTGCAAAGTCTGTATATATTACATCTGCATTCTTTTTGTCTTCTAGTGCATTTAGGACCTTGTCGTAGTGATCCAATAGTTGAGACAGACAGGAGCGACCTGTTCTAAACCCAAGTTGCCCTGGGTTGTGTAACTGATGGGTTTCTAGATGGGTGGTGATCTTGCTTCTTAGGACCCTTTCAAAGATTTTTATGATATGGGATGTTAGTGCTATTGGTCTGTAGTTCTTTGCTGTTGCTACTGCCCCCTTTGTGGAGTGGGGCTATGTGTGTTGTTTTTAGTAACTGTGGGACGACCCCCGTGTCCATGCTCCCTCTCCACAGGATGGAAAAGGCTCGTGATAGGGGCTTCTTGCAGTTCTTGATGAACACAGAGTTCCATGAGTCAGGCCCTGGGGCAGAGTGCATGGGCATGTCATTTATCGCCTGTTCGAAGTCATTTGGCGTCAGGATAACATCGGATAGGCTTGTGTTAATCAAATTTTGTGGCTCTCTCATAAAAAAATCATTTTGATCTTCGACTCTCAGTCTGGTTAGCGGCTTGCTAAAAACTGAGTCATATTGGGACTTGAGTAGCTCACTCATTTCCTTGCTGTCATCTGTGTAGGACCCATCTTGTTTAAGTAGGGGCCCAATACTGGACGTTGTTCTCGATTTTGATTTCGCATAGGAGAAGAAATACTTTGGGTTTCTTTCGATTTCATTTATGGCTTTTAGTTCTTCCCGCGATTCCTGACTCCTAAAGGATTCTTTTAGCTTAAGTTCGATGCTTGCTATTTCTCTGACCAGTGTCTCCCTACGCATTTCAGATATATTGACCTCTTTTAGCCGCTCTGTTATTCTTTTCCGTCGCCTGTAAAGGGAGCGCCTGTCCCTTTCTATTTTACATCTACTCCTCCTTTTTCTTAGAGGAATAAGCCTTGAGCATACATCGAGTGCCACCGAGTTAATCTGTTCTAGGCATAAGTTGGGGTCTGTGTTGCTTAGTATATCTTCCCAGCTTATATCGGTTAGGACTTGGTTTACTTGGTCCCACTTTATGTTTTTGTTATTGAAGTTGAATTTGGTGAATGCTCCCTCGTGACTAGTCTCATTATGTCGGTCTGGGGCTCCACGCATACATGTCTGAACCTCAATTATGTTGTGATCTGAGTATATTGTTTTTGATATGGTGACATTTCTTATCAGATCATCATTGTTAGTGAAGATGAGGTCTAGTGTATTCTCCAGTCTAGTAGGCTCTATTATTTGCTGGTTTAAATTGAATTTTGTGCAGAGATTTAAAAGCTCGTGTGAGTGTGAGTTTTCATCAGAGCTGCCTCCTGGTGTTATTACTGCAACAATATTATTTGCTATATTCCTCCATTTTAGGTGCCTTAAGTTGAAATCCCCCAGGAGCAAGATGTTGGGTGCAGGAGCTGGAAGATTTTCCAGACAGTGGTCAATTTTTAACAGCTGTTCCTGGAATTGCGGGGATGTTGCATCCGGAGGCTTGTAGACTACCACAATGACTAGGTTTTGGTTCTCGACCTTTACTGCGGCCGCGGCCCGGTCACAGACCGGGCCGCGGGGGCGTTGACCCCCGAAACTCTCTCCAGGTAAACTCCAGGTAAACATCATTTGAGGCATTAAGCAGTTCTGTGCAAACAAGGGACTCTGCAATGTACAGGCCAACCCCCCCCCCTTTTGCCTGTTCACTGTGTCACATCTGTATAGGTTGTACCTGGGATCCATATTTCGTTGTCCAAGTGATCCTTTATGTGGGTCTCAGTGAAAGCCGCTAACATTGCCTTTGCCTCTGCAAGCAGTCCACGGATGAAAGGTATTTTGTTGTTTGTTGCTGGCTTTAGACCCTGTATATTTGCAAAGAAGAATGTTATCGGACTGGTGGTATTGTTGGTACTGGGGGGGATATTTTTTTTCCGGCATTAGTATCTGTATCTGTTGGTTTGGAGTGGAGGCCATCGACTGTGGTTCCACTCCAGGAATGACTGGATTTGATTTGGTGTACGATTTCTGCCATTTCCTGCCAGTTTTTTTTCCTTCCTGGCACTAAAAAACCTCTCCCTCTTGAGTGGTTGTGGCTACCCAGGTTTTCCCATGGCCTGGATGTTTTGTATCTTTTTGTCCCCTTTAGATGGTATGCCTGGCAATTTAAGTTATAGCACAGTCTTTCCTGTACTGAAGAGGTACACAGTTCAGGGTGAAACAGCTTACAGGAAGGGAGTTTGCATTTTCCTGTTGTCATATGGGCATGGCATTTTCTAGGGTGGTCATAGTTGCACGTCCCATCTGTTTTTCCAGATTTCCCATGCCAGCAGATACCAAGTGCATAGTATGTGCACAGGCTTGGTTTCTGCTTGCCTTGGGTTTCTGTGACTGTATTCCCTGTTGGTGCATGTTTCCCTCTCTTACTTCTATCCTCCCTACACCACAATGGAGCTCCCACCAGTTGTTTTTGGTAATTTATCCTCACTATTGCTATTGGAGTCCTCTTGTTTGATATTTCCTGTGGTATTTCTAGTTTGCAATATTGGTTTTATCTTATCTTTGACTACACTTGTTTCCCTACTATGGCTCCTGTCCCCTATGAGGTCATTTATATGTATTCCTTCCTGCGTATATTTCCCGACTACCTGGACAAAATCTCCAGCTTCACCATTACTGTCTCCCAGGACAGCATCTCCAGCTTCACCATTTCTGTCTCCCAGGACAGCACCTCCAGCTTCATCATTACTGTCTCCCAGGACAGCATCTCCAGCTTCACCATTACTGTCTCCCAGGACACCATCTCCAGCTTCACCATTACTGTCTCCCAGGACAGCACCTCCAGCTTCACCATTACTGTCTCCCAGGACAGCACCTCCAGCTTCACCATTACTGTTTCCCAGGACAGCACTATCAGCCCCACATTTACTGACTACCAGGACATCACCTCCAGCCTTACAGTTTCTGACTACATGGCCAGTATCAAGGGCAGTACCATTCAGCCCAGACTTTTTATGTTCCCCTCTGTTGTAGAAAGCTTCCAGGTTTTCTATGAAAGCAGCTTTGATGTTGTCCTCTTTTAATACCCTTGTGATTTTAGTCCACAGATTTTCCTCATTTGGGCATACCCAAAAACACTTCTCTGTTTTAACACTGCTTGTAGCTCGTTCTTGGATATCTGCACAAGGGGCGTGACACCAATTTCCACAAAAATGACAATTTATCCATGTGGAAGCCCGTTTGTTTGACTGACCACAGACTACACACAGCTTCATATTGATTTGAATGGTTGATTTACTGCAATTCTACTAGCAACCTCTTGAATATTCTGTTAATAACCTTAAATGAAGCTCTAGCTATTTGTATTTCTGTTTCTAACTGTTTTTGTATATTGGACAGCTTACCGTCACTTTCCTGATTTTTAATGTTTGTGTTTATAAGGGCGCCTACAACCCCATCCGTTTACAGTCTGCTTTATTGTCCAACGAAACCGTTTGAAACCAGTCAAGGGTTCGGACCATCAAGGGTTCGGACCAGTCAATGGTTCGGACCAGTCAAGGGTTCGGACCAGTCGATCTGATCTGATCATTGGGTCACTTATTTAAAACATACTGGTCGGTGATTTGAGCTAACACATGAAGGATCTACTGGAAATTATCTACCCGAGTAATATGTGATTTGACTGATACAAAAGTATAACTTGCATGTTGAAGAAATCGGTGACTGCTGGCAGCTCCTACGGTGACGAACGGTCGACCTCAATCCTGGTTTATCAATCGCTGTATCTAGCTTTTCTATTTTTTTTTTCGTCTCCACCACAATAAATGCTATATTATCACTATAGTTGACTGGTGGAAATTTTGGAGGAAGGACGCTTTTTCTGTAGTAATAATTGCTTCTCGTTGTGTATATTGCGACCGCTGGTAACTACAGGTTATATGAAATTCACAGTATACGTCTGGTATTTCAAGAAAAAAGAAACTAATGAAAGTCACTCCACTCCACTAAGTACCATTATAATACTGGTTAGTTGCTACTACAACACTGTATTCTGCTATTCACTGGTATCACTAGATTGTATGCGAGTATACTAGCAAGCCAGGAAGATTATTAAAACAGCTGACCTGTGGTAAGTTTCTGGCGACTTCTGGCACCTGCCTCTATAGGCTTATCACTTCATTTACAAATTCACCTGTTTTCAAATGACACTTTAGCCTTTATCATCAATATACTAGGGAGCCACTGTAGTATACACTATACACTATGTATACTCAATGTTATCAGGGAGACTTTCTTTCCTCTGACACAAAGTTCAATTATTATTATTTTTTCCACACGGAACACAGGCCTATGATTCCCCTCTGGCAGTAAACTCTGCTAGGTAGTGCACACTAATTCTCCTTTTTTGACTCAGTATATAATGTTTTCCGCCCAAGATTGGTTCCAGGCGCTAGAGGGATGTATCGTATAGGATTGATGGCACAAATTAAAGTTCTAGCACGTAAGAGCGACCGTGAAAACACCAGAAAACCCGGAGCACAACGAGACACGCTGACACGCTGACACGTACAAAAAAAAATGAAAGAAATCGAACGAAAAATAAAGAAGTTCAGGTACGAACGCTTCTTTCCCCCTTCAAACAGAACTGTTTGCCATACTCCTTGCACTCAAATGCGTCCTTGTATCTAAGGTTGACACTTTAATTGTAACTGATTCTCTGTCATCCATAAATGCTCTCAACTCATTAAGCATAAATTGTGGCATGCTTGTGTCAGAAGCCAGACACAGGTATGGTAAGATTGTGGAGAGTGGAGTCAGAGTGCACATGCTGTGGATTCCATCTCACATTGGTCTTCAGATGCATGATAGAACTGATAAATTGGCTAAGCTGTATGCTTTCAAAGAGGGGGTAGATTCCAATCTTGGGTTGTCAGTTAGCAGTTTGAGAACAATAATACGAAAAGAACTTCAACTGAATTTTATGGACTTAACACTCAGGGAGATTGACACCAGTCAGTCCATCTATCATCATTCCATCATGCAGGATGAGCCACATGTCTATGGTGCATCCAACAAAATAACCCGACTCTTGGATGTCACTACCGCCCGGCTCCGGCTGGGTTACAAGTATCTTTGGCAGGTTAAATCACCACCACCAGATGAAGACCAAACGAAATGTAAACTTTGCCAGATGGACTATTGTCACACCTTGCGTCATTATGTACTGGAGTGCGATAAATTTAATGAATTTAGAGACAACTCACTGAGAAATGTTCAAGAAATGGCAAAGTATTTTATCCACAGTGGTATATTACAGACCATTCTGGAGAAATACCCTGACTTTGCTAGCTGTAAATAAAGCATTACCACATGTGTGTGTGTGTGTGTGTGTGTGTGTGTGTGTGTGTGTGGTGTGTGTGTGTGTTTGTGTGTGTGTGTACTCGCCTAATTGTACTCACCTAATTGTGGTTGCAGGGGTCGATACTCAGCTCCTGGCCCCGCCACTTCACTGATCGCTACTGAGTCCTCTCCCTCTCTGCTTTATGAGCTTTGTCATACCTCTTCTTAAAACTATGTATGGTTCCTGCCTCCACTACTTCACTTACTAGGCTATTCCACTTCCTGACGACTCTATGACTGAAGAAATACTTCCTAACATCCCTCTGACTCGTATGAATCTTCAGCTTCCAGTTGTGACCCCTTGTTTCTGTGTCCCCTCTCTGGAACATCCTATCTCTGTCCACCTCGTCTATTCCCTGCAGTATCTGTATGTCGTTATCATGTTTCCCCTGGCCCTTCAGTCCAATTTCCCTCAACCTTTCCTCGTACGACATTCCCCTGAGCTCTGGGACTAGCCTTGTTGCAAACCTTCGTACTTTCTCTAACTTCTTGACGTGCTTGACCAGGTGTGGGTTCCAGACTGGTGCTGCATACTCCAGTATGGGCCTAACATACAAAGTGTACAGTGTCTTGAACGATTCCTTATTAAGGTATCAGAACGCTATTCTCAGGTTTGCCGGGCGCCCGTATGCTGCAGCAGTTATTTGGTTGATGTGTGCCTCCAGTGACGTGTTCGGTGTTATGTTCACCCCAAGAACTTTCTCCCTGAGTGAGGTCTATAGTCTTTGTCCACCTAGCCTATACTCTGTCTGCAGTCTTCTTTGCCCCTCCCCAATCTTCATGACTTTGCATTTGGCAGGGTTGAATTCGAGAAGCCAGTTTCTGGACCACGTGTCCAGCCTGTCCAGGTCCCTTTGCAGTCCTGCCTCATCCTCATCTGATTTAATTCTTATCAGCTTCACATCATCTGCTAATAGGGACACTTCAGAGTCTATTCCTGTGTGTGTGTGTGTGTACTCACCTAGTTGAGGTTGCGGGGGTCGAGTCCGAGCTCCTGGCCCCGCCTCTTCACTGATCGCTACTAGGTCACTCTCCCTGAGCCGTGAGCTTTATCATACCTCTGCTTAAAGCTATGTATGGATCCTGCCTCCACTACATCGCTTCCCAAACTATTCCACTTACTGACTACTCTGTGGCTGAAGAAATACTTCCTAACATCCCTGTGATTCATCTGTGTCTTCAACTTCCAACTGTGTCCCCTTGTTACTGTGTCCAATCTCTGGAACATCCTGTCTTTGTCCACCTTGTCAATTCCTCTCAGTATTTTGTATGTCGTTATCATGTCCCCCCTATCTCTCCTGTCCTCCAGTGTCGTCAGGTTGATTTCCCTTAACCTCTCCTCGTAGGACATACCTCTTAGCTCTGGGACTAGTCTTGTTGCAAACCTTTGCACTTTCTCTAGTTTCTTTACGTGCTTGGCTAGGTGTGGGTTCCAAACTGGTGCCGCATACTCCAATATGGGCCTAACGTACACGGTGTACAGGGTCCTGAATGATTCCTTATTAAGATGTCGGAATGCTGTTCTGAGGTTTGCTAGGCGCCCATATGCTGCAGCAGTTATTTGGTTGATGTGCGCTTCAGATGTGCCTGGTGTTATACTCACCCCAAGATCTTTTTCCTTGAGTGAGGTTTGTAGTCTCTAGCCCCCTTGACTGTACTCCATCTGCGGTCTTCTTTGCCCTTCCCCAATCTTCATGACTTTGCACTTGGTGGGATTGAACTCCAGGAGCCAATTGCTGGACCAGGTCTGCAGCCTGTCCAGATCCCTTTGTAGTTCTGCCTGGTCTTCGATCGAGTGAATTCTTCTCATTAACTTCACGTCATCTGCAAACAGGGACACCTCAGAGTCTATTCCTTCCGTCATGTCGTTCACAAATACCAGAAACAGCACTGGTCCTAGGACTGACCCCTGTGGGACCCCGCTGGTCACAGGTGCCCACTCTGACACCTCGCCACGTACCATGACTCGCTGCTGTCTTCCTGACAAGTATGTGTGTGTGTGTGCGTGTGTGTGTGTGTGTGTATGTGTGTGTGTGTGTGTGTGTGTGTGTGTGTGTGTGTGTGTGTGTGTGTGTGTGTGTGTACTCACCTAGTTGTACTCACCTAGTTGAGGTTTCAGGGGCTGAGTCCAAGCTCCTGGCCCCGCCTCTTCACCGGTTGCTACTGGGCCCTCTCTCTCCCCGCTCCATGTGCTTTATCAAACCTCGTCTTAAAACTGTGTATGGTTCCTGCCTCCACTACGTCATTTTCTAGGCTATTCCACTGCCTTACAACTCTATGACTGAAGAAATATTTCCTAATATCTCTCTGACTCATTTGTGTCTTCAACTTCCAATTGTGGCCTCTTGTTTCTGTGTCCCCTCCCTGGAACATCCTGTCTTTCTCCACCTTGTCTATTCCACGCAGTATTTTATATGTCGTTATCATGTCTCCCCTGACCCTCCTGTCCTCCAGTGTCGTCAGGCCGATTTCCCTTAATCTTTCTTCATAGGACATTCCCCTTAGCTCTGGAACTAACCTTGTCGCAAACCTTTGTACTTTCTCTAGTTTCTTGACGTGCTTTATCAAGTGCGGGTTCCAAACAGGTGCTGCATACTCCAGTATGGGCCTGACATACACGGTGTACAGTGTCTTGAATGATTCCTTACTAAGGTATCGGAATGCTGTTCTCAGGTTTGCCAGGCGCCCATATGCTGCAGCAGTTATCTGATTGATGTGTGCTTCCGGAGACATGCTCGGTGTTATACTCACCCCAAGATCTTTCTCCTTGAGTGAGGTTTGCAGTCTTTGGCCACCTAGTCTATACTCTGTCTGTGGTCTTCTGTGCCCTTCCCCTATCTTCATGACTTTGCATTTGGCAGGATTAAATTCGAGAAGCCATTTGCTGGACCAGGTGTCCAGTCTGTCCAGGTCTCTTTGAAGTCCTGCCTGGTCCTCATCAGATTTAATTCTCCCCATTAACTTCACATCATCTGCAAACAGGGACACTTCTGAGAAAGTTGTGTGTGTGTGTGTGTGTGTGTGTGTGTGTGTGTGTGTGTGTGTGTGTGTGTGTGTGTGTGTGTGTGTGTGTGTGTGTGTGTGTGTGTGTGTGTGTGTTTGTGTGATTCAACAATCAATATTTGCACCAACAACTCATTACAGTTGTGACCGGGTGTGGAAGTGTGAATTGCTCATTGCTCTATAATTTGTTCATGATTGTACCCATGTATAAACGTAAGTAACCATTCTTACAGGATTCATTACTTTTGTAACTTGTGAGTTCATTACCTTTGTAACTAGTTCAGCTATCATAACTTTGGGGGCCCAGTCCCTGGACCCATTATGTACCTCTGTAATCTTTTGATTACCACCCACAGGATGGGTATGGTGTGACTTCCACCCACAGGATGGGTATGGGGTGACTTATGCAGGGTTCTGCATGACATTGAAATGTATATACAGTAGAGAAGGGTGTCATAATAGTATGAATGCTATCATTGTAAAGAATAATTTTATAATTCATAATATGCATTTGGGGGCACTGTAAAGTACTCTAACTGTAATTATAAAGAAATCATTCTAGGTAGTTATTTTCCAAGTGTGTTTGGGTACGTGAAGTAAGCGTGGCTGGGGTAGTCATGTGGGGTCAGCATGGTGTGGAGGCTGGCGTCGGAGATGCTGTGTATTTAAGCTAAGTTTGTAGTTGTATGCTCCTTTTGTTTAGCTAACCCAAGCTATAGGCTCTTCTATGGCTTACCTGTATGCCCACCTAGGCTCTGACATGGTCAGGGTGCTGTGGGATTGAGTGAGGAAACAAGAAATGGGGTTGGTAGTGAAGGCCTGGTGCTGACTAGGCCTAGTGGTTATGGTGGAGTGGACCTCCAGCCAGCTGTTTCATGTGTACCCTCATTTTGGCGTTTAGGATTAAGGAGTTTCTAGAGTGTGTATAAAGTGTTATGTTGAATAAATAGATATATTTTCCTAACTGGGATTTTTGCCTAACCCACTGTTAACTAACCCATTGAAGTAACACATTGTGAAAATTTGTCTGGACTGCCCCCAAGTGAGTCGCTTACCCTGGCAAACTCTGTTGACACCGAGCTCTGAGGTGGGTACCTCAGCCTCACAAGTGGCTTATGGGACAGGTTTTCACAAATGATTGATGTTGCAAGAAACTCGCCTGCATGCATGTATAAAGGACTAACTTGGTGTTGCAGCATATATCCTGATCTTCAACTTCCCTAAGCTTAGCCTTAGCCCCTTTGGACTTTCCCTCAGAAACCACGTGCAACCGGGAGCCTTAATTCCTGCAATATTCAATCGTTATTAGTGTCCTGCCTGCACCTCAGAAATTCCTATATCCAAGAGGGTGTGTATCCTCTAGTATATCTATGCAGACATGGACACTAGCTTCCAGACTGACAAGAGACACTGGTACTTACTGGGCATGCACTGCCTGCTGCGTAAAGGGCCTACAGATCAAACTCACTCACAATCTCTCCAGACACTGACCAGAAATCTACGAGATAAAGTGGAGGTCTTGTCTTACTGTATGGGCCTCACGGAGGTCATCTACGGTACATCGAGGTGCCTCTACCAGATTTCCCCAGGTCTCGAATGTGAAGACATGTGGGGGGCGCCGTCTGCTAATCACGGCACGTCTTGTCCAGTTGGTGTCTGTCTTAAGAAGGACGCTATTGTGTCTTTGAGACCCACACATCGTCACTCAAGCTAGGGCTGCCAGTTCTCCCTAGCTCACTTTACCTAGTGTTTGCCTATATTATCGGCCTATTACTACCTATGTTAAGGTCTTAAGTCTACATTATTATTATCTACTGTTGCCTCAATAATCCTAATATTAGTGTACTACCAGTAAAACTACCTACTCCTTCCCTGAAGGGTAAATCTATAAATTAAATAAGCTTACCAACAATGCCAACTCAGGGAGAACGCTTTTCGTTTGGGTGGGTTTAAGGGCCACACAGCTCAGCCATTCCATTATGGCCTTGCTCGGATCCCTGGGTACGCCGTATCTGTCCTGTGGAACTTTATGGACCAAATAAATTTCCACATCCTCCCACTAGCGAAGGTAGGCGCTAAGTCTAAATCAAGTTCACCTTCTGCGAGCCCCCATGGTGGACCCTGGACACAAGTGCCATCCGGCCACTCTCATCAAGCAGACTCCTGTCTAACTTCAACCATTCAGTTTTCCATGCGTGGACCTCTGAGTGTGTAAACTTGTTGGTTCTGGTGGTCTTAGCACCCTTTCCTTTAACTTTAACGTTTTTCGTATGTCTTGCCTTGACTGAGCGGCTCTGTACTTTCCCACCCAGTGGCCCACATGCCCTGGTAGCCTTTCCTCCCACTGATACGAGGTTTCCTGGATTTAAAGGCAATCTATCTTCCTCTTTACGTACCCTGTAAAAGTGTTTTCCCAAGGTGGCCGAGTGTTCGTCACTCCCTACCTGGTTCAGCTTCCCTGGCGGTTCATCGTGTATACTGGTATTCATTATCACTACTCCCCCAGCTATCATGGGGACAGCTTCTCCTTTATCTGGTGTGGCAGAGAATTCAGGTGGAATCCTGCTGCATATGATGTATCCTACTGGGGATCTGTATAACCCGATTCCTTCCCTAAACGTTCGTCGTGTAGACAGGAAGTCATCTATGTGATTGTCTCCCACCAGGATACCTACATTTCTGACCGTGTCAGTGGTAATTCCCTGGTTTGCCAGCTTCACATCAAGGTCTTTCAATCGCTTAGCTGCTGCAGCAAGACCTCTCGCTGTAATTGACCTGGGTAATGTCTCTACCACCAAGGCTATAATGTCTCTGCGATGTCCATCTAATTTGACTGTGACATCCACCACATCATAAGATTTGGGTGGGCCCTGACTTATAACCCCTCCCAACATCATACTAACTTTCTTTGTGGCCTTCAACTTTAATTTAGCCACCAACTTCTTTGTTATCAAGGATACTTGTGCCCCTGGGTCAAAGAATAATCGGGTTGTTTCGGACCTGTGCCCATTCACAACCTTTGCCATGACTATAGGTAGGGCAGCACCTCCGTGATTCTCATTCTGATCAGAGACTTCACACCCACTAATCAGGCTGGCTACCATCTCAGGCTCAGACTCACTTTCTATCTCTACATGAGAGATATCCCTACTAGCCTGGGGTTCCCTTAAATTATTGGGACATAGCGCAGTATGGTGCTTACCTTTGCAACAGACTCAGCACTCACTGAGCTGGGTGCCACAGTCTCTCGCAAAGTGTTCCCCACAACACTTGAAGCACAGTCTCAACTCCCTTAGTCTCTGTTGCCTACTGCTCAGTGTTATATACTCTGAGCAACTCGTGCTAGCATGTTCGCCTTCGAAGAACATGCATGTTCTGGCATGAGTGCCTCTGAAATTCCGCTTAGAGGTTCTTACCTTAGACACCTCTTTACCATAGTGCACTCCAATGTTAGTCATACAAGCTTTAGACTGATCTCTCGAGTTCTTTGAGTAGCTGTCTGGGTTTATATGTGGTGATGGTGGTGACTCTTCTCTCACACCTATACTCAAATGAGAAACGAGATCTCCCAACCCCTCAACAATTTGTTTCATCGTGAACCTATTTGTCCGATATTTTAAGTGTAACTCATGCACTGTAGTGCTAGCCAGTTTCCTCTGAATAACCTGGCTAAGGACCCATTCTGAATCATTCTCATCATGCAAATCTCTGGAACTGTTTGTCAAGCTCATAATTTCAATACCGAACTTCTCTAGGCTTTGACGGTCGTGTCGGCAAGCCTCTAGATCCAACAACCGATAAAGTATGGCCACTTTTATCTCTTCAGTGTTGCCAAATGTGTCCTTTAATTGGTCTTTGGCATGTTGGTAATTGGTGTGGGTGGTTTGGCAATGCCGGACCAAGTCCAAGGCTTTACGCTTGAGCTGTGAACATAAATATTGTAATTTGACGGCATCTGACAAATCGTCTCTGTCATCTATCTGGGCTTTAAACTGATCCCAGAAAGCAATGTACTCTGTTAAGGTTCCATCAAACGTTGGTAAATTCAACTGGGGCAATCTGGGCAACACATTAACAGGCATGCTGTTGTTCATGTTCCTTGAAACATTTGCTGCCCCTGCTGTACTGGCCTTCAAAGTCTTTATTAACTGCCTGCTGAGTCTCATCTCTGCTTTACACTCTGACCTTCGTTTGTCATAGTCCGTCCGTGCTACTTCGAGTGTATATTCAGACTCGCCTGTAGTATAGGCCTCTGTCTCATAAAGGATAAATGATCTCTCAAAGGCCTCCAGTCTTTGCTCCAAAGGTTTCAGGCAACTCTCTAGTTCCTCCCAGTCTACGTCTTGATCTTGCCTGCATGCACGTATAAAGGACTAACTTACTTGGTGTTGCAGCATATATCCTAATCTTCAACTTCCCTAGGCTTAGCCTTAGCCCCTTTGGACTTTCCCTCAGAAACCACGTGCAACCGGGAGCCTTAATTCCTGCAATATTCAATCGTTATTAGTGTCCTGCCTGCACCTCAGAAATTCCTATATCCAAGAGGGTGTGTATCCTCGAGTATAACTATGCAGACACGGACACTAGCTTCCAGACTGACAAGAGACACTGGTACTTACTGGGCATGCACTGCCTGCTGCGTAAAGGGCCTACAGATTAAACTCACTCACAATCTCCCCAGACACTGGCCAGAAATCTACGAGATAAAGTGGAGGTCTTGTCTTACTGTATGGGCCTGACGGAGGTCATCTACGGTACATCGAGGTGCCTCTACCAGATTTCCCTAGGTCTCAAATGTGAAGACATGTGGGGGGGGCGCCGTCTGCTGATCACGGCACGTCTTGTCCAGTTAGTGTCTGTCTTAAGAAGGATGCTATTGTGTCTTTGAGATCCGCGCCTCGTCATCAAAGCTAGGGCTGCCAGTTTCCCCTAGCTAACTTAACCTAGTGTTTGCCTACATTATCGGCCTATTACTACCTATGTTAAGGTCTTAGGTCTACATTATTATTATCTACAGATGCCTCAATGATCCTAATATTAGTGTACTACCAGTAAAACTACCTACTCCTTCCCTGAAGGGTAAATCTATAAATTAAATAAGCTTACTAACCACGCCAACTCGGGGTGGGTTTAAGGGCCACACAGCTCAGCTGTTCCATTATGGCCTTGCTCGGATCCCTGGGTATGCTGTATCTGTCCTGTGGAACTTTAGGGACCAAATAAATTTCCACACACATACTGGTTTAGCGCTTTCTGTTTTGACTGGGATAGCCCTGGGTGGCCTGTTTATGCTTGAGATGTGTGTAACTTTTACCTTTGCCCTTAGACAAGGCTCTAGCCCCCAGGTATCCCACATTTCTGCATAACATGGGGGCCTGTATATGGGAGAATCATCAAATTTTTTGTGGCAATTCAAGTTTGCAACCTGGAAAATCAATAACCATTCTTTACTGGGTTGGTCAGAGGAAGCATTCACTATAACACTAACACTAAAATGATAATTTACCTTTGTGTGCAATGTTGCTGGTTTTAGGGTGTTATTATTGATTAATACCTTGTGCATAACTTACCTTTGTTTGCAATATTGCTGGTTTTTAGGGTGTTATTATTGATTAACACCATGTGAATAATTTACCTTTGTTTGCAATATTGCTGGTTTTTAGGGTATTATTGATTAATACCCTGTGAATAATTTACCTTTGTGTGCAATATTGCTGGTTTTTAGGGTGTTATTATTAATACTCTCTGAATAATTTACCTTTCTGTGCCATATTGTTGATTTTTAGGGTGTTATTAATACCTGATATTTTGTGCATAATTTACCCTTGCAGGTACAATCTTGCTGATTTTTAGGGTGTTATGTTTACCTAAATTTCTGGGAATAATTTTCCTTTGCAGGTGCAGTAGCTCCATTTTTTCTGCCAGGATTTTCTTGTGTGCAATCCTGTTTAATTTTAGGGAGTCACATGACAATCACTCCTTGTGAATATACTATTTCAGTGTATGAACTTCGCTATGTGCTTTATTATTTAATATCAGTAAGTTCTGTGGCTGGAAGCAAGATTTGGTGCTATCATTTCCCAAAATGGCTGACACTGGTGAAAATTCTGTGGATGACATGCATTTGGAAGGTGACATTGAATCAAATTTCCATTTTAGGGACCTGGATAAGGAAGTAGTAATTTTACAAATGAAATTAGCCCTAGTTGCAGAAGAAAAGGAACGGTTAAGGATTGAACGTACAAAGATCCAGGAACAGAGAGCCTTAGAGGAGCTTAGGGCTCAAGAAAGAGATAAAGAGAGGCAGCTTGCTTCTCACCCAGACACAGACACGAGGGTAGATGTTTTTCATTTGGATAAAGCCATAAAATTTGTGCCCAAATTCCTAGAGAAAGACCCAGACCAGTTTTTTCTGTTATTTGAAAGTACGGCCAAATCCCAAGTTTGGCCGGAAAAGGAATAGGTGACATTAGCAAGAACCCAGTTAGTTGGTAAAGGGTTACAGGCCATTAGTTCTTTAGAAGGATCGGCCTTTTCTGATTATCATAAACTAAAAGAGGTAGTTATACTGGCTTATCAAATGTTGCCAGAAAGGTACCGGCAGAAGTTTAGAGGACTAAAGTTTCAGTCAGGGCAGTCTTTGGTGGAATATGGTAATGAGAAGATGTCACTTCTAAATAGGTGGTGTCGCTCGAAGGGGGTGGTAGGCAATTATGAGGGTGTAATTACCTTAATTTTGTTAGAGGATCTTTTGAGAAATGTTCCTCCTGACCTTAAGGCATATCTTGAGGAGAAGGATCTTGATGATTTTAATAATGCTTTAGAGCTGGGTGACAGATTTTTAGCTAACCAAAAATTTGGTAGTAGTTACCACCCCTACATACTAATAATGGTAAGTTTTCTACACCCACCAATAGGAATAAGAAATTTCAGAAGTTTAAGCCACCCATTTACCAGCCTAATAACCACCAGAGTTTTAATAAGCCTAATTTTCCAGTACCTACCCGAGAAGGTTGTCACAGGTCCAGGACTAACTGGGACAGGTAGAAAGAGTCCAATTCCCCAAGATCATGGGCCCCAGCCTATGTCAAGTGTGTATGGGGCTTTTAAACCTTATCACTGTACATACTGCAATAAACACCTGCAGCCATATTGTCGAAAGATGCTTAGGGATCAGGCTGCAGCAGATGCTTCTCCAGTAAATACACCGGTTACACATGATATTGCTTGCATTGCAGTCTTGCCCCAAGGTATCCAAAGAAGACCAGCTGTCTTATACCCTCGGATGAAGGTCTATTCAAGTAAGTCTACTGTGGCCTTACACCAAAATGAAGGTAGGGTCACAGGTGTTATGTCTTTGAGGGACACTTGTAGCACATACACCTTGCTTCGCAGGGGTGTATTGCCAGTGTCGGATGACACCTACACCAGATTGGACATTTTTCTTAAAGGGATAACTGGAGTCCCTGTCAGGACTCCAGTGCACAGGTTATGGGTCGAGTCTGTGTACCAGTCTGGGCACCTACCTGTAGGTATTGCAGAAGATGTACGTTTTGCAGGAGTTGACCTTCTACTAGGCAACAACGTGGTGGGACTCCTCGAAAGTGAGGAATGTTTGGTTTTGCAGGACCCTGCTTTACAAGGTGGTAATGACCTAATTGGAGCGACGGTGCCTGAAAATTTTTCAGTGTGCTCTAGGACTAAACAGGGGAACAAGGCAGGAGTTGTGCCTCCCTGTGACCCTTCTGCACGCTGTGGTGATGGTTTGGGCATGGGGAGCCTGTTCATTGAGTCTGACCTGCAGGAGACTCTGAGCAGTAATGAACCAGCTCAACCGGAACTCGGTTGGAGAAGTGGTCTTGGTGCTGATGTGGGAAAAAAATCCCTTGACTCTGCAGCAGCTGAGTGAGGCCCAGGAAGGTTGTGACCTCCGGAACGCTATTCATTTATCAGCTGTTGTGGAGGATGTGGTTCCCAAATTTACCAAGTGTTTATTTTTTCAGAGTTGATCAAATGAGCAAGACTCTTTTTAAGAGGACCTGTGCTTACGTGGCCACAGCAGAACTATTAAAGTGTCTTTGTCAGTATTTTTTACAGATTCTGAAGGAACGGCATTTCAGTGTTAAGACGAGAGAGCTAAATAATCAGTGTTTATTAATAAATTCCTTTTCTAACAGGTTACCAGAGTCTGTACCCTCTCTGAATAATTTTTTGTGTGTGGTTTTGAGATTTCTGGTGAAACATTTTTGTCTCTTAGGCTTTGCACAAATCACCCAGAAGTCATATTTTATGAAATGTCATGTAGTTTTGAGAGGCCTACTTGAGGTTAAATTTACCAATGTATATCATCCTAGGAGTCAAAGAAAAGCACCATGGTTTTCCCAGTCTCTCAGGGCAATGCATGTTTGTTTTTCCCAGAACCAGAAGGACTGGGAGGAGGGAATTCCCCTCCTTTTCATTACGGTGTGGGGAAGCACTCTGGAATCATTAAGTCATATGCTACGTGAGGATGGTGATGTTTCCCCCGCCGCGGTGTTTTTTCTCAGTTTCAGAAACTGCTTGGCTAAGATGAGGTCGATGGCACTAGTGCACCAGCCTGCCAGTCCGCCTGGGATGACGTGAGACCATGAGGTGGTGCTACATATTCTGGAAGCTGGAGAGATGGGATTAGCATTGGAGCCAGGTCCTGGGAAGGCTATGATGGAACTGTGTGGTGGCTTCAAAATGATAGTGGATAAGGTCCATGAGAAAGATAATGTAAGCAGGAAAATTGTAAGAGATTGTGGAAGATTTGGATCTTCTGAAAGACGGGTTGTAGTGGTGGCTTAGCCATGTTGCACCTTAGTGAATGAGTTTTGGGATGCTGAAAAACAGGGCCATGTTAACCCCCATGAGGTAGAGGTTTCGGAATATGTGCAACATCAGCAGGCCTGGCATGATGTAAGCTGGAGTGAAATAGGTTCCCTGAAGGAAGTGAAGTGTTTATTTCTAGAGTCTGTGTATCCAGCGAGAGTCGGTGGACGTTGTCTTTTACTGGTCTCACACTAGGTGATACCTTGAAAACGTGCACTGACTGCCGCCAGGTACATTTAAGAAATAAGGTTTTGTCTCCACTTTATGAACTACATGCAAATTGTGTGAATGAACCGTGTGGGGATCATCTGATTCCCAAGACCATGTGTGCCAAGGACACACCCATATTTGTAATTTTAATATCTCTGTACATGAACCTTTTGTATGCCATTAACCCTCAAGATCTTTTATGTGTAATCCTGAGTTACCCACCCCGGGTTTTGCAAAATGATACAGAGGCTGGGGCAGTCTTGTTGCAGGGTAGAGCAGGGCAAGTAATGCCACTCGGCTGCTTCTCAGCAAAAAGTAACAGGCACCAAAGAAGTTATACTACCATAGAAAAGGAGGCTCTTGCTTTAGTGTTGGCCGTGCAACATTTTGAGGTGTATATATCATCATCAGTTCACCCTATAACTGAGTATAGTGACCATAATCCTTTATATTTCCTTCACTTAATGAGGAACCACTATCGGAGACTTATGAGGTGGGCCTTGTTTCTCCAACCTCTTAGTCATGTGATTCATTATGTGAAGGGAGTGGAGAATGTGGTTGCTGATGCCTTATCTCATGTTTAAAGTGCACGATGTAGTGTATAGGTCACTTATCTATTCTTATTTTGCAGTGATTTGCAGTAGACGAGTAGATGGAACCCTGGATCACCCAAAGGAGAAGGGCAGGTTGAGCTGGAGCTGGAGGTATCAGGATTCTCTAGTGTGTGTGTTTTGGGGGGTAGTCACATCAAGCGCCATGCCTAGGTAAGGTATGCTACATTTTTTTTAGGTGTTGGCTGGAATGCCTCGCCTTTGTTTTATGTTGGTTTAGGGACTGTTGGACCTAACATTTTAGTGAATGTGGGGCTGGCGGTGATGCGCTCCACTGTTTGGGTCATGTCTCTTGATCCGAGGTGTTTTGGTTCTACAGGACTCTTTTCAATTTTTCCTTTTTGGATCACTGCTGGGGTGACTCCAGGGTCCTTGGAATGACATGTAGGTGTCGGCCTGGGAGGTCCACCTTTTGGGGATCTTCAGTGATGACTCCAGGTTTTACGGCCACAGTCCCGCCAACAAGATTTATGTGACTATCCACCCATTGTTTTTGGGGCCTGATATTTTTTCCCCCTCCTGTGATCTCCTGATTCTCGAAGAGGTGTGTCATGGGGAACCAGTTTTGTTTACTAAACATTGCTGTGAGATGGGAGTGATAATGCGATGTTGTTTTCTAAGTAGAATTTAACATGTAAAATCTGTTTTTCTTTTCTTTGAACTACTGGAAAATGTATTTACTGTTTAAAAGATTTTTTTTTTGGTGGCACATACAGTTTGGTCTGCCTTGCAACGTAGTGAGCTTTGGTGTTACTTCATAAAACGGCATTCCTCAGGGACACTTTTGTACAAAGTTAACTTGCTCGTTTACAAGTTTGCTTGATGTAATTTAGGTAAAATGCCATCGCTGTGTTGTGATGGTGCCTTTTCCTAAAACAATTGTCTAAGAGTGTGACTGTGGGCTCGTTTAGCATAGAACTTGATCACTTTTATGTTCCGCGAGTTTCACATGTCTGCAATCAAGTACCTGCATATTTGTAGTACCAAAAGACCATGATTGTATGGTGGTCATTCCCAAGTTATCATTTTTGCCCGTTGCCTCAGACCTTAATGTGGGATTTATTTTCTTTCTTTTTCCTTTTGCCTAGCGGTGTCCGTAGGGACCCTGCTAGCAGAGTGAGACCTATGGTCTGGGGGAGGGGGTGTTATTCAGGGTTCTGCATGACATTGAAATGTATATACAGTAGAGAAGGGTGTCATAATAGTATGAATGCTATCATTGTAAAGAATAATTTTATAATTCATAATATGCATTTGGGGGCACTGTAAAGTACTCTAACTGTAATTATAAAGAAATCTTTCTAGGTAGTTATTTTCCAAGTGTGTTTGGGTACGTGAAGTAAGCGTGGCTGGGGTAGTCATGTGGGGTCAGCATGGTGTGGAGGCTGGCGTCGGAGATGCTGTGTATTTAAGCTAAGTTTGTAGTTGTATACTCCTTTTGTTTAGCTA
Organism: Cherax quadricarinatus; assembly: GCF_026875155.1. Classification (NCBI taxonomy): domain Eukaryota; kingdom Metazoa; phylum Arthropoda; class Malacostraca; order Decapoda; family Parastacidae; genus Cherax; species Cherax quadricarinatus. The sequence continues at coordinate 3,989,508 of NC_069496.1, forward strand.
ACCCAAGCTATGGCTTACCTGTATGCCCACCTAGGCTCTGACATGGTCAGGGTGCTGTGGGATTGAGTGAGGAAACAAGAAATGGGGTTGGTAGTGAAGGCCTGGCGCTGACTAGACTTAGTGGTTATGGTGGAGTGGACCTCCAGCCAGCTGTTTCTTGTGTACCCTCATTTGGGCATTTAGGATTAAGGAGTTTCTAGAGTGTGTATATAGTGTTATGTTAAATAAATAGATATATTTTCCTAACTGGGATTTTTGTCTAACCCTCTGTTAACCAACCCATTGAAGTAACACTTACTGGTTTAGCGCTTTCTGTTTTGACTGGGATAACCCTGGGCTGCCTGTTTATGCTTGAGATGTGTGTAACTTTTACCTTTGCCCTTAGAAAAGGCTCAATCCTCAAGCTATCCCATATTTCTGCTTAAGAGTGACTTCTGCCCACTTGAAGGGTATGGGTACTACCACCCACAGGATGGTAGGATACTAATACCCACATATGGTTATGGGGTGACTAATACCCACAGATGGGGTATGGTACTACTGGAGCCCACAGAAGGGCATGGTGACTACCGCCCTAATAGATGGGTATCATGTGACTACCCACCCCTGGGATGATATGGAGTGACTACGCTCACAGATGGTAAGGGTGACTACCGCCAACAGCATGATATGGGGTGACTACCACTCACAGGAATGGTATGGGTATCACTACAACACAGGATTTTATGGGTGACGACTGCCCACAATGGGTATGGGGTGACTACTGCCCACAGGATTGGTATAGGTACACGCCAACAGATGGGTAATGAGGTGAACTACCGCCCACAGATAGGATGGGGGACTACCGCACACACATGTATGGGTGACTACCACCCACAGATGGGAATGGGTGACGACCACCCACAGTATGGTATCATGTGACTACCACCCACAGGATGGTAAGGTGGGACTCTCCGCCCACAGATGGCATAGGGGAGACACCCACAGGATGGTACATCTTTGACTACCACCCACAGAGGGTATGGGTGGGACTATCCCGCCCTCAGATTGGTATAGGTGACTACCGCCCAAGGATGGTATGGGGTTGACTACCGCCCACAGATAAGGTATGGGTGACGACCGCACACACAATGGGGATGGGGTGACTACCAACCACAGATGGGTATGGACTACCACCCACAGAGGGGACATGTAACTACCACCCACAGGATGGGTAAGGGGTGACTACGCCTCACCAGGATGGCAAGTGACTACCTACCCACTGATGGTATCATGTGACACCGCCACAGGATGGGTATGGGTGACTACCGGCCCACTGGATGGGTATGGTGTGACTACCACCCACAGGATGGTGTATGGGGTGACTACTGCCCACAGATGGGTATGGGAAACACTGCCCACAGGATGAGTAATGGGTGACTATGACCCACGGATGGTAGGGGTGACTACCACCCACAGATGGGTATGGGTGAACTACCAAAACAGAGGGGTATCGGGTGACTGCAACCCGACATGAGGGGTTATGGGGTGACTACCACCCACAGGATGGTATTGGGGGTGACTACTGCCCCCCAATGGTATGATTAACTAATACCCCACAGGATGGGTAGGGTGACTAACGCCCACAGGATGGGTATCATGTGAATACCACCCCCAGGATGGGTATGGGGTGACTACCACACACAGGATGGGTATTATTATATTATTTATGTTATTTATTTATTTTTTTAATTACCAATTTGAGCACACATACAGAGGTACAACAAATACAGGTAAGAGCAGCATGCAAGCCACTTAGACTAGCATAAGCATAACGGGTCTGGCTTAAAATTAACTTAAGATTAACAAGCAATGATAAATCAGTGATAAAACATTATGTAAACAGATTAACTAAAAGCACAATGAGTATTACAAAAACAGGTCATATGGATTGCATTCATCATATGACAGGATCTGTTAGGTAGTGTATTTAAAAAATAATACAGTTTAGAATTGTTTTTATGGAAACATTTTGTGATATAATTGTGAGAAACATTTAAGATATACAATTTATAAAGTTCATTAGATTCCATAATTATTTGGTTTTGGTGAGTAAGTGATCTTTGGAAGAGACTTGATTTATAAACAGTAAGTGTCTTCTTTTATATTTATCAGGTAAAGAATTCCAGATTTAGGGCCTTTATGTGCATTTGAGTTTTGCTTAGCGTGAGACTGGACACGAGAACATCAAAGAGTGATCTGATGCCTTTGTGTTTTAATGGTCTGTGTTTCTGTGGAGTTGGCAAGGAAGTTTGAGGGAGGTTAATATCAGAGTAGGTTCTATTATGTAAATAGGTGCATAATAATATGGGATGTTTTTGTATGGTAGTAGGTTTAAGTGTTTTTTGAATATTGTTGGAGTAGTCTGCTTAGTGGGAATTTGGTTATCATTCTAACTGCAGCCTTTTGTTGGGAGTAATTAGTGGCTCTGAATGGATAATGGTTGTTGAGCCCCATGCAACAAAATTCACATATGAATAGGGTAAATAATAGAGTGATATAGGCCAGGAGGGCTGACTGGGGAACATAGTACCGTATCTTCGATAGTAATGCCTACTGTCTTGGAAATTTTCTTTAGAAATTATGTTGTATATGTGTAGAAATTTGAGTCTATTATCAAGTGGGATTCCTAAGAATTTTTCCCATCTGTTAGCTTTGTGATAGGTGATCCGTTTATCACTTATGTTTACAGAGGACAGTCTGTAGCTCTGTTACCAAACTGAATTGTAATAGTTTTGGTCCAATGTTTAAGTGTAAGTTAGTTAGTCCCTCATCCAGGTAGAAATATTTGCTGTAAATTCGGTGTTTACAGTTATTGGCAAGTGTGACTGGGCCGCGGTGAGAGAAGAAAACGTATGTAGTGTCATCTGCAAATAGTGTGGGTTTGAGAGTTGCGATGCATTTGGTAGGTCATTTATGTCTAGGAGAAATAGAAGAGGGCCAAGACACTTCCCTTGTGGACACCAACTGTATTTGTTGCACAGAAGAGTTTGCCCCATTTGCGTACACACGTGTCCACATTTTTTGTATTGGCGGCGGCAGCGCCAAGTCAAAGGTATCCTACCAGCTCCTTCTTTCTCAAAAACAACATCGCTCATCAAAGCTTGTGATGGCCTAAGTGGAAAGAATCAACTACATGAAACCCACGTAGACACAACATGACCCTAGAATACTAAGAATTAACCAAATCTTGCGACAAAATTAAAGATCTAAGGAAGACTCGCCCTGCAAACCCAAACCCCTGCCCCGCTGCCAGACAATCACGTTAACCCACTCCGATAAAACAAGCCTTTCTCCATCCATTGTCTACATCAGTACTCATACTTCAGTAGATACTATGAAAGGATATCGCGCAGAAGAAACAACACAGTAATAATAAATTAACACAAGGACCCTACGAACATCAACTCTGATCTACGCCATCAGGACGCCAGTGTACATCAACCCCCCCTCAACTGGCCGCCACGCCAGGAACAACAACACTCCAACACTCAAACATGCTGACTCCCCCTCCACAACTCCACTCCCTTCAAAGGATTCACTCCATGATAACTCAACATGATTAATCCTGACAATATCAAGACTTCATCTTGTACTCTAGAAAAAAAACAATGAAATCAAAATATCATAGCAACACTCGAGCGAAGAGAATCCCAAATAACCACCTCGAGAACAAGATCCAAAACCTTGACAGAGAGATATAACATCGGGAAGCGTGTTGACACAGCAAAATACTCTAAAAAGCACTAATAGCCAGCCAAACTGAGCAAATAACTACAATAAATATGAAGGTTGAAGAAGCAAATCAAGGACTGGAGAATCAGAACATCACACCTCGCCACAATGATAATACCTTGAATTTTCCAAGACCGACAAAACTGAACAAAGATAAGTTGGCGTCTGCGATGCAGTTATAATAAACAGTCCACACATTCCTAAGTTGATACAATCAACACAAGCTTCAGTGCAAAGTAAACTGCTGTCAAGGATGAATTCAGTTAACCACGTACAGAGTCCATCGGAGCAAAACAATGAAATCAATAGAAACTAACACTTTCTGTTAGCGAAAACCAGGAGTAATCACAGTATTTATGGTTCCCGACTTCCATTCTTACGACATAAAAGAAAGGACCAAATTAAATCAGCAATTACAATGAAAAATGGAGTTACATAAAAATGTGCTATACGTAAATCAAACGTCCAAACCTTCTGTTTCAGGCATGATAAAACTTAAACCAGGTCAAAACAAAATACACTCCATGTTTCACGCGAGATGGGAAAATACTAGGAAGGAAAACATCAACAGGACAACAAAATACCATCCAAACGAACATATTCTCTACCTTCCTTAAGAAAAGCTGACGTTCTGTAACAGATTAGATTAAGTGCCCTTAATACAGAGATACGTTGTGGTGCATATAGTGTACCTTACTATATATTGTGCATATTATTTTTATTATTTTTCATCACTAGCTAATGAAATACCTCCATACTTACAATACGTTCTTTCTTAATGCTATGAATTGCTCTAATTTTTAAATTACAAGTCAAATCTTACTCCAAATTAATAATATTCATTTATTCTTATCCTTCCATTTAATTTGTTTATCACTACTTGTATTTTTAGTACCACTTTTTCTATTGTGTATGAAATTAGTGTCAATTCCAATACGTTTTGCAAGTACCTGAACTAATCTTTTGCTAGCTAGTCCCAATAATACCTCATTTTTTTTACTTTTTATTTGCAATAAACGCTTATTTATTTAATATGACAAATCAGATTCTTACTCCTAAACAATATTATTTCATAGGACCATCTGATCCCATTTAACTTTGGTTTACATTACTTAATTTTTAGTCCCTTATATATTTTTCTCCTTTATTTTAGCTTTCTATAACTACCCTATTTAGAAATTCACAATTGATTAAAATAAATCAAGTGCTAGTCTCAGGTGCTAAAGTAGAATAAGTCTCACAATTTGCATTAGATATCCAAAGCTCATTTTATTTGAATTACCACATTATTGTTCACCACAACTTTATATTAGAGCGACCCTTCTTACAATTACTTAAGTTTATACTATCAATGTCCTAACTTTTTAATAATACACCTTTTAACTAGTAACACCTACTATACGATTCCTCAAGCTCCATATATTTGATTCATCAACTTTATTTGTATTAGTCTCCTTTTATATAGCTCCTTTATTTTGCTTTAAAAAAAAAAAAAAAAAAAAAACCTTACTCATTAGTTTACATTTGTTAAAATAATTCAGGTGCTATACTTTTTTAGCTTAAGACTATTTAACGTTGGTATTTATACTTAATTCTAACTATAGATTCACCTACAAATCTTATGATTACAAAGCATTGAGATACCTGATCCCAACCTCTTATTTAATGACGTAAAGATGAATCAAACAGTTTACTGTAATTACTACACTAGCAGAACAATCAAATGGCACTTCTCAAGTGCCAACAACAACCTAACTATCTTTAACTACCTATCAGAGCTTTTAAGCCAAGCATACGATGACCTCAGACATTACTAAATTCCATTACATGCCAATATGTCCCATCAATACACTAACCTAAACCTGGCTAAAGCCTATAGTACAGCTTCCTAATGCCATTCCTGGTTTAACACAGCCATACACAACTGTAGCCAGACCAACAAGGGTGGTGGCACAGCCATAACCTACCAGACCAACTAGAATGTATCACTAATACTTTTGCACAAGGGTTGAACATGGGGAATATATAATAGACAAATTAATCAAAACCTACAAAAACCTCTCACATTGATAAACATCTACGAGAGTTCCACCGTCAAAACTTTAGCCAATTTAGTCAAAACCCTAGGAAGTATGATAACTGGATGCACGCAGTGAACAAAAGATCACTTACTACCCTTATTCCCCACAGTGACTTTCAATATTAAATCTCCTGCAAGAGCCAGACCCACACGTTACTGAATTTCACAAACACAATAGTAACTGTATTTTTACTACCAACAGTAACAAAACCTACAAGAGTTACAGAGACTAGTGTTTCCCTACTTGACCACATCGGACCAACACCATATCCCCTTTAAAATCAGGCATAATTAAAAGATAATACACAGACCACTACCCCACTTTCCTCATAACAAAATCTTGGTAAACTACCCCAAGGGCACTACTAAAGTCACCTTCAGACTTCACAATGAGGGAGCCTTAATAACTTCACAACAGCAAATAGCAAACATTGATTGGCACACTGAGCTAGAACCTATAAGATATTGACGAATTTTATTTAATAATTTTCTAAAAAAAAACCCAATACCTCTATAACAAGCACTGCCCTAAAAAAACTAAACAGATGACAGCAAAGAGACTGAACAGTCCTGGTTAACACCCAGCATTCTCAAATCCATAAATACAAAACACCAATATGAAAAACAGTACAGAATGGGTCACATAACCAGAGACCAAACAAAACGTTACTCGTCAATCCTAACCAGCCTGATAAGAAGGGCAAAAAAATTGTATTATGAGAACAGATTATCCAACTTACGAGGTGATATAAAAAGACCTGGAAAACCCTATCAGAAATTCTGGGAACAAAAAAGATATCACGAAATAGCGAAATAAAATTAGCAAATCAGATGAACCCCAACTCCCACCAACAGAAACAGCAAACAGACTCAATGATTTCTTCTCCACTATAGGACAAAACCTTGCCAATAAAATCCCAAGCTCAGATACCCCACCAATGACTACCTCACTGGCAACTACCCGAACACACTGTTCCTAGCTCCGACTAACCATACGAAGTCTCCCTTATTATCAACGCACTAAAAAACAAGGCAGGAGATTTAAATACCTTACCACCCTTTATATACAAAACAGTGTCACAAGTACTATCACCAATCATTGCAACACTCTTTAACAAATCCATTGAATCCTCCACCTTCCCTACAGTACTCAAAATAGCAAGGGTCACCCCGATCCATAAAGGAGGAGACCAAACAGAGTTGAATAACTATAGGCCAATATTCAATTTACACCCTCTCTCAAAAATCTTCGAAAAATTAATTCATAAACGAATCTACTCCTACCTCATCTCCCAAAACATACTCAACCCCTGCCAATTTGGATTCAGGCCTAATAAAAATACTAATGATGCTATTATACACATGCTAGAACATATATACACTGCAACAGAGAAAAAAGAAGTCCCACTGGGGATCTTCATTGACTTACGTAAAGCTTTTGATACAGTTGACCATGACTTGCTCCACGTAAAATTGTCAACACTATGGTATAAGTGGGCACTCCTCAACTACCTCAAGTCTTACCTCAGCAACAGAAGCCAATATGTGTACGCAAATGGGGCAAACTCTTCTGCACAACCAATTACAGTTGGTGTCCCACAGGGAAGTGTCCTTGGCCCTCTTCTCTTTCTCCTATACATAAATGACCTACCAAATGCATCGCAACTACTCAAACCCACACTATTTGCAGATGACACTACATACGTCTTCTCTCACCCGAGTCCAGTCACGCTAGCCAATACTGTAAACACCGAATTACAGAAAATATCTACCTGGATGAGGACTAACAAACTTACACTAAACATTGACAACACCTACTACATTCAGTTTGGTAACAGAGCTACAGATGTACCTCTTAACATAACGACAAACAGATCACCTATCACAAAGCTAACAGAGGGAAAATTCCTAGGAATCCACCTCGATAATAGACTCAAATTTCGTACACATATACAACAAATTTCTAAGAAAATTTCCAAGACTGTAGGCATACTATCGAAGATACGGTACTATGTTCCACAGTCAGCCCTCCTGGCCCTATATCACTCTCTTATTTACCCCTATCTCACCTATGGAATTTGTGCATGGGGCTCAACAACAACTAACCATCTCAGAACACTAATTACCCAACAAAAGGCTGCAGTTAGAATGATAACAAATTCTCACTACAGGCAGCACACTCCACCAATATTCAATACACTCAACCTACTCACCATACAAAACATCCATACTTATTACTGCACCTATTACTTTACATAGAACACTTAACTCTGAATTAACCCTCCCCTCAAACATCTCCTTGCCAACCTCAACAGAACACATGACCATAACACAAGGCACAGATCACTCTGTGATGTTCCTCGTGTCCATCTCACACTATGCAAAAACTCAATGCACATAAAAGGCCCTAAAATCTGGAATTCATTACCTGTAAATATAAAAGAAACACTACCTGTTTATAAATTCAAGTCTCTTCTCAAAGTTCACTTACTCACTCAAAACAAATAAATACTGAAAAATGAACCATATAAATTGTATATCCTAAATGTTACTCACAATTATATCACATAAATGTTAAACCTAACTTTGTTATTTTTTTTTTAAATACACTACCTGAATGAACAGCAATGCATGCAACCATATGACCTGTCCTTGTAATACTCATTTGTATTTTATAGTTATCTGTTTACAATAATGTTTTATCACTGATTTCATCATTGCTTAGTTAATCTTAAGTTAATTTTAAGCCAGCCCGTAATGCTATGCATAGTATAAGTGGCTTTGGCATGCTGCTCTTACCTGTATTTGTTGTACATCTGTATGTATGCTAAAATTTATAAATAAATAAATAAATAAATAAATGATACTCAGCATGGATTCACAAGAGGCCGGTCTTGTCTAACTAATTTATTAACTTTCTTCAGTAAAGATTTTGAGGCTGTTGACCACGATAAAGAATTTGATATTATTTACTTAGATTTTAGTAAGGCTTTTGATAGAGTTCCGCACCATAGACTGTTAAAGAAAGTGGCAGGTCATGACATTGGGGGAAGGGTGCTCTCGTGGATCGAGTCATGGCTCACTGACAGGAAGCAAAGTGTCCATAAATGGGGTTAAATCCGAGTGGGGATCTGTAACAAGTGGCGTTCCACAGGGATCAGTCCTGGGCCCGTTGTTGTTTATAATATATATCAATGATCTTGATGAAGGAATTACTAGTGACATGAGCAAATTCGCCGATGACACAAACATAGGTAGGATAATTGATTCAAACGTAGATGTTAGGGAACTTCAGGAGGATTTAAACAAACTCTATTCTTGGTCAGAAAAGTGGCAGATGCAGTTCAATGTAGATAAATGCAAGGTTCTGAAGCTTGGGAGTGCCCATAACCCTAGTACTTATAAGTTAAATGATGTAGAACTTAGCCATACAGATTGCGAAAAGGACTTGGAGGTTATGGTAAGCAGCAACCTTAAACCAAGACAGCAATGCCTAAGTGTACGTAATAAGGCAAATAGATTACTGGGATTTATATCAAGAAGTGTAAGCAACAGAAGTCCAGAGGTCATACTGCAGCTTTATACATCATTAGTAAGGCCTCACCTAGATTATGCAGCTCAATTCTGGTCTCCGTATTACAAAATGGACATAAATTCGTTAGAAAACATTCAGCGTAGGATGACTAAATTAATACATAGCATTAGAAATCTTCCTTATGAAGAAAGATTGAAGACTCTTAAGTTACATTCACTTGTTAGACGAAGAATGAGGGGAGACCTGATCGAAGTGTATAAGTGGAAGATAGGTATTAATAAAGGGATATTAACAAGGTCTTGAGGATATCTCTCCAAGAGAGAACCCGCAGTAATGGGTTTAAATTAGATAAGTTTAGATTTAGAAAGGACATAGGAAAGTATTGGTTTGGAAATAGGGTAGTTGATGAGTGGAACAGTCTACCTAGTTGGGTTATTGAGGCTAGGACTTTGGGTAGTTTCAAATCTAGGTTGGATAAGTACATGAGTGGGAGGGGTTGGATTTGAGAGGGACTTGCACATCGGAGCTTGTTTCTTGGGTGGCATTGAAAATTGGGTTGGTCAAATGTTTTGTTAGTGGGATGAATTGTAAAGGACCTGCCTAGTATGGGCCAGCAGGCCTCCTGCAGTGTTCCTCCTTTCTTATGTTCTTATGTTCTTATGTTCAATCCACTGACATTCAGGATGCCACCCTCACCAGTCCACTAACACCCAGGATGCCACCCTCACCAGTCCACTATCACCCAGAATGCCACCCACACTAGTCCACTAACACCCAGGATGCCACCCACACTAGTGAAGTAACACCCAGGATATGACCCACAACAGTCCACTAAAACCCAGGATTCTACCCACACCAGTCCACTAACACCCAGGATGCCACCCACACCAGTCCACTAACATACAGGATTCTACCCACACCAGGCCACTAACACCCAGGATGCCACCCACACCAGTCCACTAACACACAGGATTCTACCCACACCAGGCCACTAACACCCAGGATGCCACCCACACCAGTCCACTAACACACAGGATGCCACCCACACCAGTCCACTAACACACGGGATTCTACCCACACCAGGCCACTAACACCCAGGATGCCACCCACACACATCCACTAACACACAGGATTCTACCCACACCAGGCCACTAACACCCAGAATGCCACCCACACCAGTCCACTAACACACAGGATTCTACCCACACCAGTCCACTAACACCCAGGATGCCACCCTCACCAGTCAACTAACACCCAGGATGCCACCCTCACCAGTCCACTATCACCCAGAATGCCACCCACACCAGTCCACTAACACACAGGATTCCACCCACACCAGTCCACTAACACACAGGATTCTACCCACACCAGGCCACTAACACCCAGGATGCCACCCACACCAGTCCACTAACACACAGGATTCTACCCACACCAGGCCACTAACACCCAGGATGCCACCCACACCAGTCCACTAACACACAGGATTCTACCCACACCAGTCCAGTAACACCCAGGATGCCACCCACACCAGTCCACTAACACACAGGATTCAACCCACACCAGGCCACTAACACACAGGATTCTACCCACACCAGTCCACTAACACCCAGGATGCCACCCACACCAGTCCACTAACACACAGGATTCTACCCACACCAGGCCACTAACACCCAGGATGCCACCCACACCAGTCCACTAACACACAGGATTCTACCCACACCAGCCCACTAACACCCAGGATGCCACCCACACCAGTCCACTAACACACAGGATTCTACCCACACCAGGCCACTAACACTCAGGTTGCCACCCACACGAGTCCACTAACACCCAGGATTCTACCCATTCCAGTCCACTAACAACCAGGATGCTACCCATACCAGTCAACTAACACCCAGGATGACTCCCTCACAAGTCCACTAACACCCAGGATGCCACCCACACCAGTCCACTAACACCCAGGATTCCACCCAAAACAGGCCACTAACACCCAGGATGCCACCCACACCAGTCCACTAACACCCAGGATTCCACCCAAAACAGGCCACTAACACCCAGGATGCCACCAACACAAGTCCACTAACACCCAGGATGCCACCCACACCAGTCCACTAACACCCAGGATATCACCCACACAAGGCCAATAACACCCAGGATGCTACCCACACCAGACTACTAACACCTAGTATGCCACCCACACCAGTCCACTAACACCCAGGATGCCACCCACACCAGACCACTAACACCTAGTATGCCACCCACTCCAGTCCACTAACACCCAGGATGTCACCCACACCAGTCCAGTAGCAATCAGGATGCCACCCATACCAGTCCAGTAACACCCAGGATATGACCCACACAAGTCCACTGACACCCAGGATACCACCCACGCCAGTCCACTAACACCCAGGATACCACCCACACAAGGCCACTAACACCCAGGATGATACCCACACCAGACCACTAACACCCAGGATGCCACCCACACCAGTCCACTAACACCCAGGATGCCAACCTCACCAGTCCACTAACACCCAGGATGCCACCCATACCATTCCACTAACACCCAGGAAGTCACCCACACCAGTCCACTAACACCCAGGATGGCAACCACACCAGTCAACTAAGACCCAGGATGCCACCCACACCAGTCCACTAACACCCAGGATGCCACCCACACCAGATCACTAGCACCCAGGATGCCACCCACACCAATGTACTTACACCCAGGATGCTACCCACACCAGACCACCAACACCCAGGATGCCTCCCATAACAGTCCACTAACACCCAGGATGCCTCGCATACCAGTCCACTAACTCCCAGGATGCCACCCACACCAGTCCACTAACACCCAGGATGCCACCCACACCCGTCGAATAACACCCAGGATGCCACCCACACCAATCTACTTACACCCAGGATGCTACCCACACCAGACCACCAACACCCAGGATGCCTCCCATAACAGTCCACTAACTCCCAGGATGCCTCGCATACCAGTCCACTAACAACCAGGATGCCATCCACACCCGACCACTAACACCCAGGATGCCTCCCATACCAGTCCGTTAACACACAGGATGCCACCCACACCAGTCCACTAACACCCAGGATGCGACCCAAACAAGTGCAGTAACACCCAGGATTCCACCCACACTTGTCCATTAACACAGAGGATGTCACCCACTCCAGTCCTCTAATAGCCAACATGCCACCCTCACCAGTCCACTAACACCCATGATTCCACCCACACTAGTGCAGTAACACCCAGGATGTGACCTTCAACAGGCCACTAACTCTCTGGATGCCACCCACACCAGTCCACTAACACACAGGATTCTTCCCACACCAGGCCACTAACCCCCAGGATGCCACCTACACCTGTCCACTAAAACCAAGAATTCCACCCACACCAGGTAACTAGCACCCAGGATGCCACCCACACCAGTCCACTAAAACCCAGGATACCACCCACACCAGGCCACTAACACTCAGGTTGCCACCCACACGAGTCCACTAACACCCAGGATTCTACCCATTCCAGTCCACTAACAACCAAGATGCTACCCATACCAGTCAACTAACACCCAGAACGCCACCCACACCACTCCACTAACACCCAGGATGTCACCCCTATCCCAGTTCACTACCGCCAAGGATGCCGGCCAAAACAATCCACTAACACCCAGAATTCCACCCACACCAGTCAACTAACACCCAGGATGCCGCTCATACCAGTCCACTAATGTCCAGGATGCCACCCACATTACTCACTAACACCCAGCATGCCACCCACACCAGTCCACTAACACACAGGATGCTACCCACACCAGTCCACTAACACCCAGGATGCCACCTACTCCAGTCCACTAACACCCAGGAAGTGACCCACACCAGTCTAGTAACACATAGGATGCCACCCACACCAATACAAAAACACCCATGATGCCACCCACACCAGTCCACTAACACCCAACATGCCGCCCACACCAGTCCACTAACACCCAACATGCCACCCACACCAGTCCACTGACACCCAGGATACCACCCACGCCAGTATACTAACACCCAGGATATCACCCACACAAGGCCAATAACACCCAGGATGCTACCCACACCAGACTACTAACACCTAGTATGCCACCCACACCAGTCCACTAACACCCAGGATGCCACCCACACCAGACCACTAACACCTAGTATGCCACCCACTCCAGTCCACTAACACCCAGGATGTCACCCACACCAGTCCAGTAGCAATCAGGATGCCACCCATACCAGTCCAGTAACACCCAGGATATGACCCACACAAGTCCACTGACACCCAGGATACCACCCACGCCAGTCCACTAACACCCAGGATACCACCCACACAAGGCCACTAACACCCAGGATGATACCCACACCAGACCACTAACACCCAGGATGCCACCCACACCAGTCCACTAACACCCAGGATGCCAACCTCACCAGTCCACTAACACCCAGGATGCCACCCATACCATTCCACTAACACCCAGGAAGTCACCCACACCAGTCCACTAACACCCAGGATGCCAACCACACCAGTCAACTAAGACCCAGGATGCCACCCACACCAGTCCACTAACACCCAGGATGCCACCCACACCAGATCACTAGCACCCAGGATGCCACCCACACCAATGTACTTACACCCAGGATGCTACCCACACCAGACCACCAACACCCAGGATGCCTCCCATAACAGTCCACTAACACCCAGGATGCCTCGCATACCAGTCCACTAACTCCCAGGATGCCACCCACACCAGTCCACTAACACCCAGGATGCCACCCACACCCGTCGAATAACACCCAGGATGCCACCCACACCAATCTACTTACACCCAGGATGCTACCCACACCAGACCACCAACACCCAGGATGCCTCCCATAACAGTCCACTAACTCCCAGGATGCCTCGCATACCAGTCCACTAACAACCAGGATGCCATCCACACCCGACCACTAACACCCAGGATGCCTCCCATACCAGTCCGTTAACACACAGGATGCCACCCACACCAGTCCACTAACACCCAGGATGCGACCCAAACAAGTGCAGTAACACCCAGGATTCCACCCACACTTGTCCTTTAACACAGAGGATGTCACCCACTCCAGTCCTCTAATAGCCAACATGCCACCCTCACCAGTCCACTAACACCCATGATTCCACCCACACTAGTGCAGTAACACCCAGGATGTGACCTTCAACAGGCCACTAACTCTCTGGATGCCACCCACACCAGTCCACTAACACACAGGATTCTTCCCACACCAGGCCACTAACCCCCAGGATGCCACCCACACCTGTCCACTATTACGCAGGATGCCACCCACACCAATCCACTGACATCCAGGATGCCACCCACACCAGTCCACTAATACGCAGGATTCCACAATCACCAGGCCTCTAACACCCAGGATGCCACCCACACCAGGCCACTAACACCCAGGATGCCACCCACACCAGTCTACTAACACCCAGTATGCCACCCACACCAGATCACTAGCACCCAAGATGACACCCACACCAATCTACTCACACCCAGGATGCTACCCACACCAGTCCACCAACACCCAGGATGCCTCCAATACCAGTCCACTAACACCCAGGATGCCTTCCATACCAGTCCACTAACTCCCAGGATGCCACCCACACCAGTCCACTAATACGCAGGATTCCTCAATCACAAGGCCTCTAACACCCAGGATGCCACCCACACCAGGCCACTAACACCCAGGATGCCACCCACACCAGTCTACTAACACCCTGTATGCCACCCACACCAGATCACTAGCACCCAAGATGATACCCACACCAATCTACTCACACCCAGGATGCTACCCACACCAGTCCACCAACACCCAGGATGCCTCCAATACCAGTCCACTAACACCCAGGATGCCTTCCATACCAGTCCACTAACTCCCAGGATGCCACCCACACCAGTCCACTAATACGCAGGATTCCTCAATCACCAGGCCTCTAACACCCAGGATGCCACCCACACCAGGCCACTAACACCCAGGATGCCACCCACACCAGTCTACTAACACCCAGTATGCCACCCACACCAGATCACTAGCACCCAAGATGACACCCACACCAATCTATTCACACCCAGGATGCTACCCACACCAGTCCACCAACACCCAGGATGCCTCCAATACCAGTCCACTAACACCCAGGATGCCTTCCATACCAGTCCACTAACTCCCAGGATGCCACCCACACCAGTCCACTAATACGCAGGATTCCTCAATCACCAGGCCTCTAACACCCAGGATGCCACCCACACCAGTCCACTAACACCCAGGATTCCACCCACACCAGGCCACTAACACCCAAGATGCAACCCACACCAATCCACTAACACCCAGCATGCATTCCACAACAGTCCACTAATACCCAGGATTCCACCCACACCAGGCCACTAACACCCAGGATGCCATCCACACCAATCCACTGACATCCAGGATGCCACCCTCACCAGTCCACTAAAACCCAGGATTCCACCCACACCAGGCCACTAACACCCAGGATGCCATCCACACCAATCCACTGACATCCAGGATGCCACCCTCACCAGTCCACTAAAACCCAGGATTCCACCCACACCAGGCCACAAACACCCAGGATGCCACCCTCACCAGTCCACTAAAACCCAGGATTCCACCCACACCAGTCCACTAACAACCAGGATGCTACACATACCAGTCAACTAACACCCAGGACGCCACCCACACCACTCCACTAACACCCAGGATGTCACCCCTATCCCAGTTCACTACCGCCAAGGATGCCGGCCAAAACAATCCACTAACACCCAAGATTCCACCCACACCAGTCCAATAAACACCCAGGATGCCGCTCATACCAGTCCACTAATGTCCAGGATGCCACCCACATTACTCACAAACACCCAGCATTCCACCCACACCAGTCCACTAACACACAGGATGCTACCCACACCAGTCTACTAACACCCAGGATGCCACCCACTCCAGTCCACTAACACCCAGGAAGTGACCCACACCAGTCCATTAACACATAGGATGCCACCCACACCAATCCAAAAACACCCAGAATGCCACCTACACCAGTCCACTAACACCCAACATGCAAACCACACCAGTCCACTAACACACAGGATGTCACCCACACCACTCCACTAACACCAAGGATGCCACCCACACCATACCAATACCACCTAGGATGCCACCCACACCAGTCAACTAACAATCAGGATGTCACCCACGTCAGTCCATTAGCTCCCAGGATGCAACCCACACCTGTCCAGTAACAATCAGGATGCCACACAAACCAGTCAACTAACACCCAGGGTGTGACCCACACCAGTCCACTAACACCCTGGATACCACCCACGCCAGTCCTCTGACATCCTGGATACCACCCACACAAAGCCACTAACACCAAGGATGCCACCCACACCATTCCACTAAGACGCAGGAAGCCACCCACACCAGTCCACTAACACCCAGGATGCCAACCACACCATTCCACTAACACCCAGCATGGCACCCACACCAGTCCACTAACAAACAGGATGCCACTCATACCAGTCCACTAACACCGAGGATGCCACCCACACTAGTCCACTATTACGCAGGATGCCACCCACACCAATCCACTGACATCCAGGATGCCGCCCACAACAGTCCACTAATACCCAGGATTCCACCCACACCAGGCCACTAACACACAAGATGCCATCCACACCAATCCACTGACACCCAGGATGCCAGCCTCACCAGTCCACTAACACCCAGAGTTCCACACACTAGTGCAGTAACAACCAGGATGTGACCCTCACCAGTCTACTAACACCCAGGGTTCCACACACTAGTGCAGTAACACCCAGGATGTGACCCTCGCCAGTCTACTAGCACCCAGGATGCCACCCACACCAGTCCACTAACACCCAGGATTCCACCAACACCAGTCCACTAACAACCAGGATGCCACCAACACCAGTCCACAAACACCCAGCATGCCACCCACACCAGTTCAAAAACACCCAGGATGCCAATAACACCAGTCCACTAACACCTAGAATACCACCTACACCAGGCAACTAACACCCAGGATTCCACCCAAAACAGGCCACTAACACCCAGGATGCCTCCAACACCAGTCCACTTACTCCCAGGATGCCAACCACACCAGTCTACTAACACCCAGGATGCCACCCACACCAGTCCACTAATACCCAGGATGCCACCCACACCAGTCCACTAACACCCAGGATGCCACCCAAACCAGTCCTCTAACACCCAGAATTCCAACCACACATGTCCATTAACACACAGGATGCCACCAACACCAGTTAACTAACACCCTGGATGCCAACCACATTATTCCACTAACACCCAGGATGCCACCCACACCATTCCACTAACACCCAGGATTCCAACCACACATGTCCATTAACACACAGGATGCCACCAACACCAGTGCACTAACACCCAAGATGCCTCTCAAACAAGTACACTAACACACAGTATGCCACCCACACCAGTCCACTATCACCCAGACTGCTACCCACACCAATCTGCTGACATCCAGGATGCCACCACAACAGTTCACTAACACCCAGGATTCCACCCACACTAGTGCAGTAACACCCAGGATGAGACACTCACTAGTCCACTAAAACCCAGGATTCCACCCACACCAGGCAACTAACACCCTGGATGCCACCCACACCAATCAACTGACATCCAGGATGCCACCCTGACCAGTCCACTAACACCCAGGATTCCACCCACACTAGTGCAGTAACACCCAGGATGTGACCCTCACCAGTCCACTAAAACCCAGGATTCCACCCACACCAGGCCACTAACACCAAGGATGCCACGCACTCAAGTCCACTAACACACAGGATTCCACCCACCCCAGGCCACTAACACCCAGGACGCCACCTACACCTGTCCACTAAAACCAAGGATTCCACCCACACCAGGTAACTAGCACCCAGGATTCCACCCACACCAGTCCACTAACACCCAGGATTCTACCCATTCCAGTCCACTAACAACCAGGATGCTACACACACCAGTCAACTAACACCCAGGACGCCACCCACACCACTCCACTAACACCCAGGATGTCACCTTTATCCCAGTTCACTACTGCCAAGGATGCCGGCCAAAACAATCCACTAACACCTAGGATTCCACACACACCAGTCCACTAACACCCAGGATGCCGCTCATACCAGTCCACTAAAGTCCAGGATGCCACCCACGTTACTCACTAACACCCAGCATTCCACCCACACCAGTCCACTAACACACAGGATGGTACCCACACCAGTCTACTAACACCCAGGATGCCACCCACTCCAGTCCACTAACACCCAGGAAGTGACCCACACCAATCCATTAACACATAGGATGCCACCCACACCAATCCAAAAACACCCAGAATGCCACCCACACCAGTCCACTAACACCCAACATGCAAACCACACCAGTCCACTAACACACAGGATGCCACCCAGACCAGTCCATTAACACACAGGATGCTACCCACACAAGTCCACTAACAAGCAGGATGTCACCCACACCACTCCTCTAACACCAAGGATGCCACCCACACTAGACCAATACCACCTAGGATGCCACCCACACCAGTCAACTAACAGTCAGGATGTCAACCACGTCAGTCCATTAGCTCCCAGGATGCAACCCACACCTGTCCAGTAGCAATCAGGATGCCACACAAACCAGTCAACTAACACCCAGGATGTGACCCACACCAGTCCACTAACACCCAGGATACCACCCACGGTAGTCCACTGACACCCTGGAAAACACCCACACAAAGCCACTAACACCAATGATGCCACCCACACCATTCCACTAACACCCAGGAAGCCACCCACACCAGTCCACTAACACCCAGGATGCCACCCACACCAGTCCTCTAACACCCAGAATTCCAACCACACATGTCCATTAACACACAGGATGCCACCAACACCAGTTAACTAACACCCTGGATGCCAACCACATTATTCCACTAACACCCAGGATGCCACCCACACCATTCCACTAACACCCAGGATTCCAACCACACATGTCCATTAACACACAGGATGCCACCAACACCAGTGCACTAACACCCAAGATGCCTCTCAAACAAGTACACTAACACACAGTATGCCACCCACACCAGTCCACTATCACCCAGACTGCTACCCACACCAATCTGCTGACATCCAGGATGCCACCCACAACAGTTCACTAACACCCAGGATTCCACCCACACTAGTGCAGTAACACCCAGGATGAGACACTCACTAGTCCACTAAAACCCAGGATTCCACCCACACGAGGCAACTAACAC
Source organism: Cherax quadricarinatus (assembly GCF_026875155.1). Taxonomy (NCBI): domain Eukaryota; kingdom Metazoa; phylum Arthropoda; class Malacostraca; order Decapoda; family Parastacidae; genus Cherax; species Cherax quadricarinatus. The sequence goes on from NC_069496.1 coordinate 4,009,302, forward strand.
CCTGGATGCCACCCACACCAGCCCACTAACACCCAGGATTCCACCCACACCAATCCACTAACACCCAGGATGCCACCCACACCAATCCACTGACATCCAGGATGCCACCCACACCAGTCCACTAACACCCAGGATTCCACCCACACCAATCCACTAACACCCAGGATGCCATCCACACCAATCCACTGACATCCAGGATGCCACCCACACCAGTCCACTAACACCCAGGATTCCACCCACACCAATCCACTAACACCCAGGATGCCATCCACACCAATCCACTGACATCCAGGATGCCACCCACACCAGTCCACTAACACCCAGGATTCCACCAACACCAGTCCACTAACACCCAGGATACCACCAACACCAGTCCACTAACACTCAGGATTCCACCAACACCAGTCCACTAACATCCAGGGTACCACCAACACCAGTCCACTAACACCCAGGATTCCACCAACACCAGTCCACTAACACCCAGGATACCACCCACACCAGTCCACTAACACGCAGGATTCCAACCAAAACAGGCCACTAACACCCAGGATGCCACCAACACCAGTCCACTAACACCCAGGATGCCCCCCACACTATTGCAGTAACTCCTAGGATGCCACTCACACAAGGTCACTAACACCCAGGATGCTACCAACACAAGACCACTGACACCCAGGATGCCTTCAACACGAGGATGCTAACACCTAGGATGCCACCCACTCCGGTCCACTAACACCCAGGATTCCACCCACACCAGTCCCCTAACACCCAGGATGCCACCCACACCAGACCACTAGCAACCAGGATGCCACCCACACCAATCTGCTCACACCCAGGATGCTACCCACACCAGTCCACCAACACCCAGGATGCCTCCCATACCAGTCCACTAACACCCAGGATGCCATCCATACCAGTCCACTAACACCCAGGATGCCACCCACACCAGCCCAATAACACCCAGGATTCCACGCACACCAGGCCACTAACACCGAGGATGCCACCCATACCAGTCCACTAACACCCAGGATGCCTCCCACACCAGTCCACTAACACCGAGGATGCCAACCTCACCAGTCCACTAGCACCCAGGATGCCACCCACACCATTCCACTAACACCCAGGATGCCACCCACACCAGTCCACTAACACCCAGGATTCCACCCTCACCAGTCCACTAACACCCAGGGTTCCACCCTCACCAGTCCACTAACACCCAGGATTCCACCCTCACCAGTCCACTAACACCCAGGATTCCACCCTCACCAGTCCACTAACACCCAGGGTTCCACACACTAGTGCAGTATCACATAGGATGTGACCCACACCAGTTCACTAAAACCCAGGATTCCACCCACACAAGGCCGCTAACACCCAGGATGCCACCCACACCAGTCCACTAACACCCAGGATTCCACCAACACCAGTCCACTAACACCCAGGATGCCACCAACACCAGTCCACTAACACCCAGGATGCCACCAACACCAGTCCACTAACACCCAGGATGCCAACCACACCAGTCCACTAACAACCAGGATGCCACCCACACCACTGCGCTAACACCCAGGATGCCACCCACACCGGTCCACTAACGCACAGGATGCCACCCACACCACTGCGCTAACACCCAGGATGCCACCCACACCGGTCCACTAACACACAGGATGCCACCCACACCAGTCCAATACAACCCAGGATGGAAATAAATGGTATAAAATACCGACACAATGGAAATATAAACACAAATGCAGTATAATGTGATCCTTTATTGACAACGTTTCACCCACACAGTGGGCTTTTTCAAGTCACACACGGATCTACCTGGGGTTGGAAGGTACGAGAGTATTTATAGTCATGTTCAGAATGTTGAGGTCAGGTGGAGAATGCTGCATCTGATGATCTACCGGGTGGGGTTATAGAGTCTTGGGTAGCTTGGCAGGGGTATTGGACAAGTTGTGAGTAGACCTTCTGCAGTGTTCTATGTTCTTATGTGGGATAGCGATGAAGAAGTTTCTTGGCGAGTGGTTCAGCTATGTTATAGAAGCCATTGTTCTGGTTGAAATTGTTGGTTGTAGAGATGAGCGATGATTCCAGGATTCTTCTGTATTGAGTGTTGTCTTCTGTGGCTATAAGTCTTGAGTTTCTGTAGTTAATTAAATGGTTGTGTGAATTGCGATGTTGTACACAGGCATTCCTTGTATCGTCAGTCCTGCTTGCATATTGGTGTTCTGAAATACGTGTTTGGAGGTCTCTTGATGTTTCGCCCACATATAATTTGTTGCAGTCATTACAAGGGATTATGTATACCCCTGCAGAGGATGGAGGCTTGTCCTGTCTACTACTGGTGATGTCCTTGATGGTCGTGGTTGTGGAGGTAGATACTTGGAATGATGTTTTGGCAAATATGTTGGAAACATGTTTGGCAATGGAGTTGGTTGGGAGGACTATGTATCTCTTCTCGGCAGTGTCTTCTCTGGGTGTGTTGAAGATGTTTAATGCCCGCCGTCTGCAGTCTCTGATGAAGTGACGAGGATAGTGGAGTTTAGAAAATACTTGTTCAATTATAGTGCATTCTTCCTCAAGAGGGTACTTCTCCCCTAACCCACGATGTCAGCGATGGCACTGCAGGGAGTGCAGGGCTCACAGGAACTTCCACTACAGGGACAGCATCGTGGAGTTCGACCGCGAGGCAGCTGTCAGGTGTGCCACAGGCAGTGTGTACTCAGTTCCTCAAGCTTCAACATCCGTGCACACGAGGGCCTGGGATCTTCAGTCAACTTGGCGTCCACCAGGAGGTTGCCATGTCCCTAGGACAGCTCTCCATCTGGCTGCTAACGGAGCCACTGGCTTCTTGGACCTCTTGGGGAGGGTCGATGGTGCTCGTGCAAGCAGCAGATCCTGGGGCAACTTGCTGCTGTTTGCAATGGCTGTCTGCCGAGGAGAGACAGGCACCTAGCAACATCTGTTGTTGGGGCAATGGATGAATTCCCTGCTATGTTTGTTTACTGCTCATTACTCTGTAATTTGTCTATGATTGTAATCATGTGATAATGTGTTTATCATTCATTACCTTTGAAACTTGTCATGATTTTGACCAGCTCTACCTGGAGCTCATTACCTTGTAAATTCTCATGATTAATGTGTTTATAATTCATTACCTTTGCAATTATTCATGAGTGTGACCAGCTCTACCTGGAGCTCATTACCTTTGTAACTTGGTCATGATTATGACCAGATCTAGTTCATTACCTTTGTAACTTGCTCAGCTATCAAAACTTTGGAGTCCAGTCCCTGGACCAATTATGTACCTCTGTAATCTTTTGACTACCGCCCACAGGATGGGTATGGGGTGCATAATAAACATATTAAACTAAAAAAACTTCCTCAAGGAACTCATTGCTGCAGATTCTGAGTGCACGTAGGAAGAAGCCTATAATTACACCACGTTTGGTTTTGGTGTCGTGGTGAGAGTAGAAGTGGAGAAGATCGTTTTGGTTGGTGGGTTTTCGATAGACTTTAAAACGAAGTTCGTGGTCAGCTTTGCAGAGCAGAACATCAAGGAAAGGAAGAGTGTTGTCGACTTCTTCTTCAAGTGTGAACTGGATTGAAGGCTCGACCTGGTTGAGCTTGTCTTGGAGAGCTTGAACGTTGAAGCGTTTAGGAGTTATGAGGAGAATGTCGTCAACATAACGGAGCAGGTGACAGACGAAGGATTATGGTGGAGAAACGTTCGGCTTCTAGATGTTCCATGAATAGGTTCGCCAGGACTGCACTGAGTGGCGAACCCATGGGTAGTCCAAAAGTCTGCTGAAAGAGGTGATTTTCGAAAGAGAAACACGTAAAGCCAACACATAGTTCAACAAGGTCGATGAAATCGCTGGCTGGAATGGGAAGATCAAGTGAATCGTCAATTTTCCTGCGCAAGAGATCGATGGCTTGTGTAGTAGGTACTTTGGTGAATAGGGAAGTTACGTCAAGGCTGGAAAGTTTCTTGTTCCTGATGTTGATGTTGCCAATGCGATTGAGAAGATCACCCGAGTGTTTGAGATGTGCTGGACTGATAGTGCCCAAGAGTTTAGAGAGGTGTTTGGCGAGAATTCCTGAGAGCTGGTGGGGAGCACTGCCTATTCCCGAGGATATGGGCCTCAGTGGGATACCAGGCTTGTGAATCTTTGGCAGGCCGTACATTCTGGCAGGTCTGGGGTTGCTGGGCATGGTGTGCAGAAGTTTCTTCCCTTGTTCTGAGCCCCTCAGAATGCGGCGAGTCCTTTGAAGAAAAGTTTTAGTAAGGTTGTCCACTTGGTTAGTTGTGAGAGGTTTGTAGGTATCTGGGTCATTAATAAGTAGACTGACGATACAAGGAATGCCTGTGTACAACATCGCAATTCACACAACCATTTAATTAACTACAGAAACTCAAGACTTATAGCCACAGAAGACAACACTCAATACAGAAGAATCCTGGAATCATCGCTCATCTCTACAACCAACAATTTCAACCAGAACAATGGCTTCTATAACATAGCTGAACCACTCGCCAAGAAACTTCTTCATCGCTATCCCACATAAGAACATAGAACACTGCAGAAGGTCTACTCACAACTTGTCCAATACCCCTGCCAAGCTACCCAAGACTCTATAACCCCACCCGGTAGATCATCAGATGCAGCATTCTCCACCTGACCTCAACATTCTGAACATGACTATAAATACTCTCGTACCTTCCAACCCCAGGTAGATCCGTGTGTGACTTGAAAAAGCCCACTGTGTGGGTGAAACGTTGTCAATAAAGGATCACATTATACTGCATTTGTGTTTATATTTCCACAAGCCAGGATGCCACCCACACAAGTCCACAAACAATCAGGATGCCACCCACGCCAGTCCACTAACACCCAGGATAAAACCCACACCAGTCCACTAACACCCAGGATGCCACCCAAACCAGTCCACTAACACACAGGATGCCACACACACCACTCCGCTAAAACCCAGGATGCCACCCACACCAGTCCAACCCAACCCAGGATGCCAGCCACACAAGTCCACCAACAATCAGGATGCCACCCACGCCAGTCCACTAACACCCAGGATGCCACCCAAACGACTCCACTAACTATCAGGATGCAACCCACACCAGTCCACTAACACTCAGGATGTGACCCACACCATTCCAATAACACCCAGGATGAACATTAAAATGGTATAAAATACGGACAGGTTGTTAGGTAAGACACATATGCAACAGTTAGGTATCTTTATTTTGAAATGTTTCGCCTACACAGTAGGCTTCTTCAGTCAAGTACAGAAAAGTTGATAGAAGCAGAAGAGACTTGAAGACGATGTAATCAGTCCATCACCCTTAAAGTTTTGAGGTGGTCAGTCCCTCAGTCTGGAGAAGAGCATTGTTCCGTTGTCTGAAACAATGCTCTTCTCCAGACTGAGGGACTGACCACCTCAAAACTTTAAGGGTGATGGACTGATTACATCGTCTTCAAGTCTCTTCTGCTTCTATCAACTTTTCTGTACTTGACTGAAGAAGCCTACTGTGTAGGCGAAACATTTCAAAATAAAGATACCTAACTGTTGCATATGAGTCTTACCTAACAACACCCAGGATAACACACACGCCAGTCCACTATCACGCAGGATGCCACCCACACCAGTCCACTAACACCCAGGATGCCAACCACACCAGTCCACTGACACCCAGGATGCCAACCACACCAGTCCACTAACAACCAGGATGCCACCCACACCAGTCCACTAACACCCAGGATGCCACCCACACCAGTTCACTAACACCCAAGATGCCTCTCAAAAAAGTACACTAACACCCAGTATGCCACCCACGCCAGTCCATTAACACCCAGGATGCCACCCACACCTATCCAGTAACAATCAGCATGCCACCCAAACCAGTCAACTAACACCCAGGATGTGACCCAAACCAGTCCACTAACACGCAGGATACCACCCATGCCAATCCAATAACACCCTGGATACCACCCACACAAAGCCACTGACATCCAGGATGTGACCCACACCAGTCCACTAACACCCAGGATACCCCCACGCCAGTCCACTAACACCCAGGATGCCACCCACACCAGTCCAGTAACAATCAGGATGCCACCCACACCAGACCAGTAACACCCAGGATGTGACCCACACCAGTCCATAATACCCAGGATTACCCCCCACGCCAGTCCACTAAAAACCCTAGGATACCACCCAACACAGACCAATAACACCAGGATGCTACACACCAGACCACTAACAACTAGTATGCCACCCAACCAGTCCACTAACACCCAGGAGGGCCACCCACCCAGTCCACTAACACCAGGATGCCACCTCACCAGTCTACTAGCACCCAGGATGCCCCCACACCATTCAACTAACACCCAGGATGCACCACACCAGTCCACTAACACCAGGATGCCAACCACACCAGTCCACTAAACACCAGGATGCCACCCCACCAGTCCACTAACACCAGGATGCCACCCCCACCAGCCCACTAACACCCAGATGCCACCCACACCAGTCCACTAACACCCAGGATGCCACCCACACCAGTGCACTAACACCCAGGATGCCAACCACACCAGTCCACTAACACCCAGGATGCCACCCACACCAGTCCACTAACACCCAGGATTCCACCAACACCAGTCCACTAACACCCAGGATGCCACCAACACCAGTCCACTAACACCCAGGATGCCTCCCACACTAGTCCACTATTACCCAGGATGCCACCCACACCAATCCACTGACATCCAGGATGCCACCCACAACAGTCCACTAACACCCAGGATTCCACCCACACTATTGCAGTAACACCTAGGATATTACCCACACCAGTCCACTAATACCCAGGATTCCACAAACACCAGGCCTCTAACACATAGGATGCCACCCACAGCAGGCCACTAACACCCAGGATGCCACCCACACCAGTCCACTAACAACCAGGATTCCACCCACACTAGTGAAGTAACACCAGGATATGACCCACATCAGTCCACTAATACCCAGGATTCCACCCACACCAGGCCACTAACACACAAGATGCCATCCACGCCAATCCACTGACATCCAGGATGCCACCCTCACCATTCCACTAACACCCAGGGTTCCACACACTAGTGCAGTAACACATAGGATGAGACCCACACCAGTCCACTAAAACCCAGGATTCCACCCACACCAGGCCGCTAACACCCAGGATGCCACCCATACTAGTCCACTAACATCCAGGATGCCACCCATGCCAGTCCACTAACACCCAGGATGAAACCCACACCAGTCCACTAACACCCAGGATGCAACCCACACCAGTCCACTAACACCCAGGATGCCACCCTCACCAGTTCACTAACATCCAGGATGCCATCCACACCTATCCACTGACATACAGGATACCACCCGCTCCATCCATTGAAACAGGATTCCACACACACCAGTCCACCAACACCGAGGATACCTCGCACACCTATCCACTGATATCCTAGATGCCACCCACAGCATCCACTAAAACCCAGGATTCCTTCCACAACAGTCCACTAACACCCAGGATGCCTCCAACAGCAGCCACTAACACCCAGGATGCCACCCACTCCAGTCCTCTAAGAACCAGGATGCCACCCGCTCCAGTCTACTAACACACAGGATGCCACCAACACCACTCCGCTAACACCAAGGATGCCACCCACACTACTCCACTAACACCCAGGATGCCACCCACACCACTCCGCTAACACCCAGGATGCCACCCACACCGGTCCACTAACACACAGGATGCCACCCACACCAGTCCAATACAACCCAGGATGCCACCCACACAAGTCCACCAAGAATCAGGATGCCACCCTCGCCAGTCCAATAACACCCAGGTTGCCACCCACAAAAGTCCACTAACACTCAGGATGCCACCCAAACCAGTCAACTAACACCCAGGATGCCACACACACCACTCCGCTAAAACCCAGGATGCCACCCACACCAGTCCAACCCAACCCAGGATGCCAGCCACTCAAGTCCACCAACAATCAGGATGCCACCCACGCCAGCCCACTTACACCTAGGATGCCACCCAAACGATTCCAGTAACTTTCAGGATGCAACCCACGCCAGTCCACTAACACACAGGATGCCACCCACACCAGTCCACAAACACCCAGGATGCCAACCACACCAGTCCACTGACACCCAGGATGCCAACCACACCAGTCCACTAACACCCAGCATGCCACCCACACCAGTCCACTAACATACAGGATACTACCCACACCAGTCCACTAACACCCAGGAAGTGACCCAGACCTGTCCACTAACACCCAGGATTCCACCCACACCAGGCCACTAACACCCAGGATGCCACCCACACCAATCCACTGATATCCAGGATGCCACTCACACCAGTCCACTAAAGCCAAGGATTTTACCCACACCATTCCACTAACACCCAGTATGCCACCCACACCAGTCAACTAACACCCTGGATGCCCCCCACTCCAGTTCACTACCACTCAGGATTTCGGCTACAACAGTCCATTAACACCCAGGATGCCACCCACACCAGTCCACTAACATACAGGATGCCACCAACACCAATCCAATGACATCCAGGATGCCACCCACAACAATCCTCTAAAACCCATGATTCCAACCACAAGCAAACTAACACCCAGGATGCCACCCACACCATTCCACTAACACCCAGGATTCCACCCACACTATTGCAGTAACACGAAGGATATGGTTCACACCAGTCCTCTAACACCCAGGATGCCACCCACTCTAGTCCACTAACACCCAGGACGCCACCCACACCAATCCACTAATACCCAGGATGTCACCCCCACCCCAGTTCACTACCGCCAAGGATGCCGACCAAAACAATCCACTAACACCCAGGATGCCACTCATACCCGTAAACTAATATTCAGGATGCCACCCACATTAGTCACTAACACCCAGCATGCCTCCCACACCAGTCCACTAACACACAGGATGCTACCCACACCAGTCCACTAACACCCAGGATGCCACCCACTCCAGTCCACTATCACCCAGAAAGTGACCCACACCAGTCCACTAACACAGAGGATGCCACCCACACCAATCCAAAAACACCCAGGATGCCACCCACACCAGTCCACTAACACCCAACATGCCACCCACAACAGTCCACTAACACACAGGATGCTACCCACACCAGTCCACTAATACCCAGGATGCCACCCACACCACTCCATTAACACCCAGGATGCCACCCACACCAGACCAATACCACCCAGGATGCCAGTCACACCAGTGAACTAACAATCAGGATGCCACCAATGCCAGTTCACTAACAGCCAGGATGCCACCCACACCTGTCCAGTAACAATCAGTATGCCACCCACACCACACAACTAACACCCAGGATGTGACCCACACCAGTCCAATAACACCCAGGATACCACCCACGCCAGTCCACTAACACCCAGGATACCACCCACAAAATGCCACTAACACGCAGGATGTGACCCACACCAATCCACAAACACCCAGGATACCACCCACGCCAGTCAACTAACACCCAGGATGCCACCCACACCAGTCCCGTAACAATCAGGACACCACCCACGCCAGTCCACTAACACCCAGGATACCACCCACGCCAGTCCACTAACACCCAGGATACCACCCACGCCAGTCCACTAACACCCAGGATACCACCCACTCCAGTCCACTAGCACCCAGGATGCCACCCACACCAGTCCACTAACACCCAGGATGCCACCCACACCAGTCCCGTAACAATCAGGACACCACCCACTCCAGTCCACTAGCACCCAGGATGCCACCCACACCAGTCCACTAACACCCAGGATGCCAACCTCACCAGTCCACTAACACCCAGGATGCCAACCTCACCAGTCAACTAACACCCTGGATGCCACCCACACCAGTCCACTAACTCCCAGGATCCCAAAACCTCACCAGCCCCACTAAAAAACCCAGGATGCCAACCTCACCAGTCCACTAACACCAGGATGCCAACCTCCCCAAAGTCCACTAACACCCTGGATGCCACCCACACCAGTCCACTAACCTCCCAGGATGCCCCCCCAAAACCCAGTCCACTAACACCCAGGATGCCAACCTCACCAGTCCACTAACACCCCTGGATGCCACCCACACCAGTCCCACTAATTTCCCAGGATGCCACCCACACCAGTCCACTAACTCCCAGGATGCCACCCACACCAGTCCTCTAACACCCAGGATGCCACCCACACCAGTCCACTAACTCCCAGGATGCCCCCCCACACCAGTCCACTAACCCTGGATGCACCCCACATCAGTCCCCCTAAAAAACCCAGGATGCCAAACCCACACCAGACTGCTAACACCCAGGTTTGCCACCTACACCAGTCCACAAAACACCCAGGATGCCACCCACACCAGCCCAAACTAACACCCAGGATGCCAAAACACACCAATCTACTAACACCCAGGATGCTACCCACACCAGTCCACTAACACCCAGGATGCCACCCATACCACTCCACTAACACCCAGGATGCCACCCATACCAGTCCATTAACACCCAGGATGCCACCCATACCAGTCCACTAACACCCAGGATGCCACCCACACTAGTCCACTATTACCCAGGATGCCACCCACACCAATCAAATGACATCCAGGATGCCACCCACAACAGTCCACTAACACCCAGGATTCCACCCACACGAGTGCAGTAACACTTAGGATATTACCCACACCAGTCCACTAATACCCAGGATTCCACCAACACCAGGCCTCTAACACCTAGGATGCCACACACACCAGTCAACTAACAGCCAGGATTCCACATACTCCAGGCCACTAACGCCCAGCATGCCACGCACACCAGTACAATAACACCCAGGATTCCACCCACACGAGTGCAGTAACACTTAGGATATTACCCACACCAATTCACTAATACCCAGGATTCCACCCACACCAGGCCACTAACACCTAAGATGCCATCCACACCAATCCACTGACATGCAGGATGCCACCCTCACCAGTCCACTAACACCCAGGATTCCACCCACACCAGGCCACTAACACCTAAGATGCCATCCACACCAAACCAATGACATGCAGGATGCCACCCTCACCAGTCCACTAACACCCAGGATTCCACCCACACCAGGCCACTAACACGCAGGATGCCACCCACACCAGTCCACTAACACACAGGATTCCACCCACACCTGGCCAAAAACACCGAGGTTGCCACCCACACCAGTCCACTAACACACAGGATTCTACCCAAACCAGGCCACTAACACCCAGGTTGCCACCCACACAAGTCCACTAACACACAGGATTCCCCCCACACCTGGCCAAAAACACCCAGGATGCCACACACACCAGTCCACTAACGCCCAGGATGCCACCCACACAAGTCCACTAACACACAGGGTTCCACCCACACGAGGCCACTAGCTCCCAGGATGCCACCCACATCAGTCCACTAACACCCACGATGCTACCCATGCCAGTACACTAACACCCAGGATGCAACCCACACAAGTCCACTAACACCCACGATGGCACCCACACCAGTCCAATAACACCCAAGATGCCACCTCACCAGTCCACTAACACCCAGGATGCCACCCTGACCAGACCACTAACACCCAGGATGCCACCCACACCAGTCCACTAACACCCAAGGTGCCACCCACACAAGTCCACTAACACCCAGGATGCCACCCACAGCAGTCCAATAACTCCCAAGATGCCACCCACAAAAAGTCCACTAACCCCCCAGGATACCACCCACACCAAACACTAACACCCAGGATGCCACCCATACCATACCTCTAACACCCAGGATGCCACCCACACCAATCCACTAACACCCAGGATGCCACCCAAAACAGTAAACTAACACCCAGGATTCCACCCACACAAAGCCACTAACACCCAGGATGCCACCCTCACCAGTCCACTAACACCCAGGTTTCCACCCACACCAGTCCACTAAAACCAAGGATTTTACCCACACCATTCCACTAACACGCAGTATGCCACCCACACCAGTATACTAACACCCTGGATGCCCCCCACTCCAGTTCACTACCACTCAGGATTTAGGCTACAACAGTCCATTAACACCCACGTTGCCACCCACACCAGTCCACTAACTCCCAGGATGCCACCCACACCAGTCCACTAACACCCAACATGCCACCCACAACAGTCCACTAACACACAGGATGCTTCCCACACCAGTCCACTAATACCCAGGATGCCACTCACACGACTCCACTAACACCCAGGATGCCACCCACACCAGACCAATACCACCCAGGATGCCAGCCACACCAGTGAAATAACAATCAGGATGCCACCCATGCCAGTCCACTAACACCCAGCATGCCACCCACACCTGTCCAGTAACAATCAGTATGCCACCCACACCACACAACTAACACCCAGGATGTGACCCACACCAGTCCAATAACACCCAGGATACCACCCACGCCAGTCCACTAACACCCAGGATACCACCCACAAAAGGCCACTAACACCCAGGATGTGACCCACACCAATCCACTAACACCCAGGATACCACCCACGCCAGTCAACTAACACCCAGGATTCCACCCACACCAGTCCCGTAACAATCAGGATGCCACCCACACCAGTCCACTAACACCCAGGATACCACCCACGCCAGTCCACTAACTCCCAGGATACCACCCACGCCAGTCCACTAACACCCAGTTTGCCACCCACACAAGGCCACTAACACCCAGGATGCTACCCACACCAAACAACTAACACCTAGTATGATACCCACACCAGTCCACTAACACCCAGGATGCCACCCACACCAATCCACTAACACCCAGGATGCCAACGTCACCAGTCCACTAACTCCCAGGATGCCACCCACACCAGTCCACTAACACCCAGGATGCCACCCACATCAGTCCACTAACACCGAGGATGCCAACCACACCAGTCCACTAACACCCAGGATGCCACCCACACCAGTCCACTAACACCCAGGACGCCACCCACAAAAGACCACTAACACCCAGGATGCCACCCACATCAATCTACTAACACCCAGGATGCTACCCACACCAGTCCACTAACACCCAGGATGCCACCCATACCACTCCACTAACACCCAGGATGCCACCCATATCAGTCCATTAACACCCAGGACGCCACCCACACTAGTCCACTATTACCCAGGATGCCACCCACACCAATCCAATGACATCCAGGATGCCACCCACACCAGTCCACTAACACCCAGGATGCCAACCTCACCAGTCCACTAACTCCGAGGATGCCACCCACACCAGTCCACTAACACCCTGGATGCCACCCACACCATTCCACTAACACCCAGGATGCCAACCACACCAGACTACTAACACCCAGGATGCCACCTACACCAGTCCACTAACACCCAGGATGCCACCCACACCAGACCAGTAACACCCAGGATACCACCCACACCAATCTACTAACACCCAGGATGCTACCCACACCAGTCCACTAACACCCAGGATGCCACCCATACCACTCCACTAACACCCAGGATGCCACCCATACCAGTCCATTAACACCCAGGATGCCACCCATACCAGTCCACTAACACCCAGGATGCCACCCACACTAGTCCACTATTACCCAGGATGCCACCCACACCAATCAAATGACATCCAGGATGCCACCCACAACAGTCCACTAACACCCAGGATTCCACCCACACGAGTGCAGTAACACTTAGGATATTACCCACACCAGTCCACTAATACCCAGGATTCCACCAAACACCAGGCCCTAAACACCTAGGTTGCCACACACACCAGTCAACTAACAGCCAGGATTCCACATACACCAGGCCACTAACGCCGAGCATGCCACCCACACCAGTACAATAACACCCAGGATTCCACCCACACGAGTGCAGTAACACTTAGGATATTACCCACACCAATTCACTAATACCCAGGATTCCACCCACACCAGGCCACTAACACCTAAAAGTCATCCACACCAATCCACTGCATGCAGGATGCCACCCTAAACCAGTCCACTAACACCCGGGGTTTCCCACCCAAAACCAGGCCACTAACACCTAAGATGTCATCCACACCAATCCAATGACGTGCAGGATGCCACCCTCACCAGTCCACTAACACCCAGGATTCCACCCACACCAGGCCACTAACACGCAGGATGCCCACCCACACCAGCCCACTAGCACACAGGATGCCACCCCACCTGGCCAAAAACACCAGGTTGCCACCCACACCAGTCCACTAACACACAGGATTCTACCCCAAACCAGGCCACTAACACCCAGGTTGCCACCTCACACAAGTCCACTAACAAACCGGATTCCACCCACACCTGGCCAAAAAACACCCAGGATCCACCCACACCATCCACTAACGCCCAGGATGCCACCCAAAACAAGCCCCACTAACACACAGGGTTCCACCCACACGAGGCCACTAGCTCCCAGGGATGCCACCCACATCAGTCCACTAACCCCCAGGAATGCAAACCCTTTGCCAGTCCACTAACCCCCAGGATGCAACCCACACAAGTCCACTAACACCCAGGATGGCACCCACACCAGTCCAATAACACCCAAGAGCCACCTCAACAGTCCACTAAACACCCAGGATGCCACCCTGACCAGACCACTAACACCCAGGATGCCACCCACACCAGTCCACTAACACCCAAGGTGCCACCCCCCACAAGTCCACTAACACCCATTTATGCCACCCACAGCAGTCCAAAAAACTCCAAGATGCCACCACACCAAGTCATAAACCCCAGGATACCACCCACACCAGAACACAACACCCAGGACCCAAACCATACCATACCTCTAACACCCAGGATGCCACCCAACACCAATCCACTAACCCCCAGGACCCACCCAAAACAGTAAACTAACACCCAGGATTCCACCCAACAAAGCCACTAACACCAGGATGCCACCCTCACCGTCCACTAACACACAGGTTTCCACCCACACCAGGCCACTAACACCCAGGATGCCACCCACCCCCAATCCACTGATTATACAGGATGCCACTCACAACCAGTCCACTAAAACCAAGGATTTTACCCACACCATTCCACTAACACGCAGTATGCCACCCACACCAGTATACAAACATCCTGGATGCCCCCATCCAGTTCACTCCCATCAGGTTTTAGGCACAACAGTCCATTAACACCCACTTTTGGCCCCCCACACCAGCCCCACTAACTCCCAGGTGCCACCCCCCACCATCCCCAACT
>NC_069496.1:4025149-4049741 GCF_026875155.1 Cherax quadricarinatus
ACCCATCCTCTGGGTGGTTTTACCCGATACCCATTGTGGGGGGGTCCATGCCATACCAACCTGTGGGCAGTAGTCACCCCAACCCATCCTGTGGACAGTAGTCACCACATACCCATTATGTGGGCGGGAGTCACCCCATACTCACCCTATAGGCAGTAGTCACCCATACCCATCCTGTGGGTGGTAGTCACTCCATACCTATCCTGTGAGCTGTAGTCACCCCATACCCATCATGTGGCGGAAGTCACATGATACCCATTCTGTGGGCAGTAGTCACCCATTACCTATCCTGTGGGCGGTGGTCACCCCATGCCCATCCTGTGGGCAGCAGTCACCCCATACCCATCCTGTGGGCGGTAGTTATCCCATACCCATCCTGTGGTCGGTAGTCACCCCATACCCATCCTGTGTGCAGTAGTCACCCCATACCCATCCAGTGGGCGGTATTCACCCCATACCCATCCTGCAGGCGGTAGTCACCCCATACCCAACCTGGGGTGGTAGACACATGATACCCATCTTTTGGGCAGTAGTCACCCCATGCCCATCCTGTGTGTGGTAGTCACCTCATTCCCATCCTGTAGGCAGTAGTCAACACATACCCATCCTGAGGGCGGTAGTCACCCCATACTCATCCTGTGGGCGGTAGTCACCCCACAGCCATCCTGTGGACGGTAGTCACCCATACCCATCCTGTGGGCAGTAGTCACCCCATACCCATCCTGTGGGTGGTAGTCACCCCAAACCCATTCTGTGGGTGGTAGTCACATGATACCCATCCTGTGGGCGGTAGTCACCCCATACCCATACTGTGGGCTGTAGTCACCCCTTACCCATCCTGTGGGTAGTAGTCATCCCATACCCATCCTGTGGGCGGTAGTCACCCCATACCCATCCCGTGGGCGGTAGTCACCCATACCCATCCTGTGGGCGGTAGTCACACCATACCCATCCTGTGGGCGGTAGTCACCCCAAACCCATCCTGTGGGTGGTAGTCACATGATACCCATTGTGTGGGCGGTAGTCACCCCATTCCCATTATGTGGGCGGTTGTAACTCCATACACATCCTGTGGGCAGTAGTCATCCCATACCCATCCTGTGGGGGCTAGTCACCCATTCCCATCCTGTTGGTAGTAGTCACCCCATACCCAACATGTGGGAAGTAGTCACCCCATACCCATCATGTGAGTGGTAGTCGCATGATACCCATCCTCTGGGAGGTAGTCACCCCATACCCATCCTGTGGGCGGTAGTCACCCCATACCCATCCTGTGGGTAGTAGTCACATGATACCCATCCTGTAAGTGGTAGTCTCCCCATACTAATCCGGTGGGCGGTAGTCACCCGATACCCATCCTGTAGGCAGTAGTCACCACGTACCCATCCTGTGGGCGGTAGTGACCGCATACTCATCCTGTGGGCAGTAGTCACCCATACCCATCCTGTAGGCAGTAGTCTCTTCATACCCATCCTGTGGTTGATAGTCACTTCCTACCCATGCTGAGGGCTGTAGTCACACCATACCCATCCTGTGGGCGGTAGTCACACGATTCCCCATCCTGTGGGCAGTAGTCACCCGATACCCATCCTGTGGGTGGTAGTCACCCCATGCCCATCCTGTGGGCAGCAATCCCCCCATACCCATCCTGTGAGCGGTAGCCACCCCATACCCATCCTGTTGGTGGTAGTCACCCCATACCCATCCTGTGGTCGGTAGCCACCCCATACCCATCGTGTGGGCGGTAGTCACCCCATACCTATCTTGTGGTGGTAGTCACATGATACCCATCTTGTGGGCGGTAGTCAACCCATACCCATCCTGTGGTGGTAGTCACACAATACTCATCGTGTGGGCGGTAGTCACCTCATGCCCATTCTTTGGGCGGTTGTCACCCGACACCTATCCTGTGGGTGGTAGTCACATGATACCCATCCTGTGGGCGGTAGTCACCCCATGCCCATCCTGTGGGCGGTAGTCACCCCATACCCATCCTGTGGATGGTAGTCACCCCATACCCAACCTGTGGGCAGTAGTCACCCCATACCCATGCTGTTAGCGGTAATCACATGATACCCATCCTGTGGTCGGTAGTCATTCGATACCCATCCTGTGGGCGGTAGTCACCCCATACCCATCCTGTGGGCAGTAGTCACCACATACCCGTCCTGTGGGCGGTAGTCACCCAATACTCATCCTGCAGGGGGTTGTCACCCCATACCCATCCTGTGGGGAGTAGTCACCCCCTTCCCATCCTGTGGGTGGTAGTCACCCCCTACCCATGCTGTGGGCTGTTGTCACCCCATACCCATCCTGTGGGTAGTAGCTACATGATACCCATCCTGCGGGCAGTAGTCACCTGATGCCCATCCTGTGGGTGGTAGTCACCCAATACCCATCCTGTGTTCGGTAGTCACCCCATACCCATCGTTTGTCGGTAGTCACCCCATACCTATCCTGGGTGCGGTAGTAACCCAATACCCATCCTGTGGGTGGTACTCACCCCATACCCATCCTGTGGGCGGTAGTCACCCCATACCCATCCTGTGTTCGGTAGTCACCCCATACCCATCGTTTGGGCGGTAGTCACCCCATACCTATCCTGTGGGCGGTAGTCACCGCATACACATCCTGTGGGTGGTAGTCACCCCATGCCCATCTTGTGGGTGGTACTCACCCCATTACCATCCTGTGTGTTGCAGTCACCCCATACTCATCCTGTGGGCAGTAGTCACCTCATACCCACCCTGTGGGCGATAGTCACCCCATACCCATCCTTTTTGTGGTAGTCACAACATACTCATCCTGTGGGCAGTAGTCACCCCATACCCATTCTGGGGTTGTAGTCTCATGATACCCATCCTGTGGGCAGTAGTCACCCCAAGCCCATCCTGTGGGCAGTAATCACCCTACACCTTTCCTTTGAGTGGTAGTCACATGATACCCATCCTGTGGGCGGTAGTCACCCCATGCCCTTACTGTTTGAGGTAGTCACCCCATACCCATCCTTTGGGTGGTAGTCACATGATACCCATCCTGTGGGCAGTCGTCAACCCATACCCATCCTGTGGGTGTCAGACACCCCATACCCATCCTGTGGGCAGTAGGCACCACATACCCATCCTGTGGGCAGTAGTCACCCCACACTCATCCTGTGGGCGGTAGTCACCCCATACCCTTCCTGTCGGCAGTAGTCACCACATACCCGTCCTGTGGGCGGTAGTCACCCCATACTCATCCTGCAGGCGGTAGTCACCCATACTCATCCTGTGGGCAGTAATCACCCATACCCATCCTGTGGGCAGTAGTCACCACATACCCATCCCGTGGGTGGTAGTCACCCCGTACACATGCTGTGGGCTGTATTCACCCCATACCCACCCTGTGGGTGGTAGCCACATGATACCCATCCTGTGGGCAGTAGTCACCCCATACCCATTCTGTGGGCCGTAGTCACCGCATACACCTCCTGTGGGTGGTAGTCACCTCATACCTATCCTGTGGGCGGTAGTCACCCCATACCCATCCTGTGGGCCGTAGTCACCGCATACACATCCGGTGGGTGGTAGTCACCCCATGCCCATCCTGTGGGTGGTAGTCACCCCATAACCATTCCTGTGTGTCGCAGTCACCCCGTACCTCATCTATGGGCGGAAATCACCTTATACCCATCCTTTGTGTGGTAGTCACAACATACTCATGCTGTGGGCGGTAGTCACCCCTTACCCATTCAGGGGTTGTAGTCACAAGATACCCATCCTGTGGGCAGTGGTCACCCCATGCCCATCCTGTGGGCAGTAGTCACCCTACACCTTTCCTTTGAGTGGTAGTCCACGTGATACCCATCCTGTGGGTTAGTCACCCCATTCCCTTACTGTTTGCGGTAGTCACCCCATACCCATCCTATGGGTGGTAGTCACATGAAACCCATCCTGTGGGTAGTAGTCACCCCATACCCATCTGTCGGCGGTAGTCACCCATACCCATCCTGTGGGCAGAAGCCACCAACATACCATCCTGTGGGCAGTAGTCACCCACACTAATCCTGTGGGCGGAAGTCACCTATACCTTTCCTGTGGGCAGTAGTCACCACTTTACCCATCCTGTGGGCGGTAGTCACCCATACTCATCCTGCGGTGCAAGTAGTAGTCACCCATAACCATCCTGCGGGCAGTAGTCACCACAGACCCATCTCGTGGCGGTAGCACCCCATACTCATCACCCTTGCAGGCGGTAGTCACCAATACCCAACCGTGGGCAGTATCACCCCGCTACCCATCCTGTGGGCTGTGTCACCCCATGCCCATCCGGTGGGGCGGTAGCCACATAATACCAATCCTGTGGGCAGTAGTCACCGATAACCCTCCTGGTGGGTGGAAGGAAGTCCACCCCATGCCCATCTGTGGGCAGTAGAGTAGCACCCCATACCCATCTGTGGTGGTAGTCACCCCATACCCATCCTGTGGGCGGTAGTCACCCCATACCCATCCTTTGGTCGGTGGTGACCCCATACCCATCATGTGGGCGGTAGTCACCCCATACCCATCATGTGGGCGGTAGTCACCCCATACCCATCCTGCGGGCAGTAGTCACCGCATACCCATCCTGTGGGTGGTAGTCACCTCATACCCATCCTGTCGGTGGCAGTCACCCCATAACCATCCTGTGTCGTAGTCACCCCATACTCATCCTGTGGGTGGTAGTCACACCATACTCATCCTGTGGGCAGTAGTCACTCCATACCCATCCTTGGGTGGTAGTCACATGATACCCATCCTGTGGGCAGTAGTCACCCGATGCCCATCCTGTGGGTGGTGGTCACCCTACACCTATCCTATGAGTGGTAATCACATGATACCCATCCTGTGGGCAGTAGTCACCCTATGCCCATCCTTCATGTGGTAGTCGTATGATACCCATCCTGTGGGCGGTAGTCACCACATACCCATGCTTTGGGCAGTAGTCACCGCATACTCATCCTGTGGGCGGTAGTCACCCATACCCATCCTGTGGGCAGTAGTCACCCCATACCCATCCTGTGGATGGTAGTCACCTCATACCCATCCTGTGGGCTGTAGTCACCCGATACCCATCCTTTGGGCGGTAGTCACATGATACCCATCCTGTGGGCAGTAATCACCTGACACCCATCCTGTGGGCAGTAGTCACCCCATGCCCATCCTGTGTGCAGCAGTCACCCCATACCCATCCTGTGGGCAGTAGTCACCCTATACCCATCCTGTGGGTGGTAGTCACCCCATAACTATTCTGCGGGTGGTTGTCACCCCATATCTATCCTGTGGGCGGTAGTCACCCCACACCCATCCTGTGGGCAGTTGTCACCCAATTCCCATCCTTTGGGTGGTAGTCACCCCATACCCATTCTGTGGGTGGTAGTCACAACATACCCATCCAGTGGGTCATAGTCACCCCATGCTCATCCTGTGGGCAGTAGTCACCCCATACCCATCCTGTGGGCGGTAGTCACCCCATACCCATCCTGTGGGTGGTAGTCACACCATACCCATCCTGTGGGCGGTAGTCACCCCATACCCATCCTGTGGGTGGTAGTCACACCATACCCATCCTGTGGGCGGTAGTCACCCCATACCCATCCTGTGGGTGGTAGTCACATGATACCCATCCTGTGTTCAGTAGTCACCCGATACCCATTCCGTGGGCAGTGGTCACCCCATGCCCATCCTGTGGGCAGTAGTCACCCTACACCTTTCCTTTGAGTGGTAGTCACGTGATACCCATCCTGTGGGCGTTAGTCACCCCATGCCCTTACTGTTTGCGATAGTCACCCCATACCCATCCTATGGGTGGTAGTCACATGAAACCCATCCTGTGGGTATTAGTCACCCCATACCCATCCTGTCGGCGGTAGTCACCCCATACCCATCCTGTGGGCAGAAGCCACCACATACCCATCCTGTGGGCAGTAGTCACCCCACACTCATCCTGTGGGCAGAAGTCACCTATACCTTTCCTGTGGGCAGTAGTCACCACTTACCCATCCTGTGGGCGGTAGTCACCCCATACTCATCCTGCGGGTGCAGTAGTCACCCATACCCATCCTGCGGGCAGTAGTCACCACATACCCATCTCGTGGGCGGTAGTCACCCCATACTCATCCTGCAGGCGGTAGTCACCAATACCCAACCTGTGGGCAGTATTCACCCCATACCCATCCTGTGGGCTGTAGTCACCCCATGCCCATCCGGTGGGCGGTAGCCACATGATACCAATCCTGTGGGCAGTAGTCACCCGATACCCATCCTGTGGGAGGAAGTCACCCCATGCCCATCCTGTGGGCAGTAGTCACCCCATACCCATCCTGTGGTGGTAGTCACCCCATACCCATCCTGTGGGCGGTAGTCACCCCATACCCATCCTTTGGTCGGTGGTGACCCCATACCCATCATGTGGGCGGTAGTCACCCCATACCCATCATGTGGGCGGTAGTCACCCCATACCCATCCTGCGGGCAGTAGTCACCGCATACCCATCCTGTGGGTGGTAGTCACCTCATACCCATCCTGTGGGTGGCAGTCACCCCATAACCATCCTGTGTCGTAGTCACCCCATACTCATGCTGTGGGCGGTAGTCACCTCTTACCCATCCTGTGGGCGTTGGTCACCTTATACCCATCCTGTTGGTGGTAGTCACACCATACTCATCCTGTGGGCAGTAGTCACCCGATGCCCATCCTGTGGGTGGTGGTCACCCTACACCTATCCTATGAGTGGTAATCACATGATACCCATCCTGTGGGCAGTAGTCACCCCATGCCCATCCTTCATGTGGTAGTCGTATGATACCCATCCTGTGGGCGGTAGTCACCACATACCCATGCTTTGGGCAGTAGTCACCGCATACTCATCCTGTGGGCGGTAGTCACCCATACCCATCCTGTGGGCAGTAGTCACCCCATACCCATCCTGTGGATGGTAGTCACCCCATACCCATCCCGTGGGCTGTAGTCACCCGATACCCATCCTTTGGGCGGTAGTCACATGATACCCATCCTGTGGGCAGTAATCACCTGATACCCATCCTGTGGGCAGTAGTCACCCCATGCCCATCCTGTGTGCAGCAGTCACCCCATACCCATCCTGTGGGCAGTAGTCACCCTATACCTATCCTGTGGGTGGTAGTCACCCCATAACTATCCTGTGGGTGGTTGTCACCCCATAACTATCCTGTGGGCGGTAGTCACCCCACACCCATCCTGTGGGCAGTTGTCACCCAATTCCCATCCTTTGGGTGGTAGTCACCCCATACCCATCCTGTGGGTGGTAGTCACAACATACCCATCCAGTGGGTCATAGTCACCCCATGCTCATCCTGTGGGCAGTAGTCACCCCATACCCATCCTGTGGGCGGTAGTCACCCCATACCCATCCTGTGGGTGGTAGTCACACCATACCCATCCTGTGGGCGGTAGTCACCCCATACCCATCCTGTGGGTGGTAGTCACATGATACCCATCCTGTGGGTGGTAGTCACCCTATGCCCATCCTGTGGGCGGTAGTCACAACATACCCATCCTGTGGGTGGTAGTCACATGATACCCATCCTGTGGGCGGTAGTCACCCCATACCCATCCTGTGGGCGGTAGTCACCCCATACCCATCCTGTGTTCGAGTAAGGGTCACCCCATACCACGTTTGGGCGGTAGTACCCCAACTATGCCAGGGGCGGTAGTCACTGCATACCAACATCCTGTGGGGGGTTGTCACCCCATGCCCCATCTTGTGGTGGTGCACCCCATTACCATCCGTGTGTTGCAGTCACCCCAATTACTCATCCTTTGGGCAATAATCACCTCATAGAACCCACCCTGTGGGTGATCGTCACCCTATACCAATCCTTAGTGGTGGTAGTCACAAACATCACTCAACCTGTGGGCGTAGTCACCCCATACCCATTCCTGGGTTGTAGTCTCATGATACCCATCATGGGGCATAGCACTCCCATGCCCATCCTGTGGCAGTAATCACCCTGCACCTTTTCCTTTGAGTGGTAGTCACATGATACCCCATCCTGTGGGCAGTAGCCTCCCATTGCCGTTTAACTGTTTTTGAGGTAGTAACCCATACCCATCCTTTGGGTGGTAGTCACATGAGTACCCATCCTGTGGGCAGTAGTCACCCATACCCATCCTGTGGGCGGAAGTCACGCCATACCCATCCTGTGGCAGTAAGCCACCACATCCCCTCCCAGTGGGCTGTAGTCACCCCACACTCATCCTGTGGCGTGTAGCACCCTTTACCCCTGTCCCTGTGGGCCAGTAGTCACCACATACCATCCGGTGGCGGTAGTCACCCCGATACTCATCCTGCAGGCGTAGTCACCCTACCCAAATCCTTGACAAAATCACGCCAAACCATCCGTGGGCAGTAGTCACCCACATACCCATCTCGGGCGGTAGTCACCGCCCTACCCATCCGTGGGCTGTATTCACACCAATACCCATCCTGTGGGTGGTAGCCACATGAAACCCATCGTGGGCCAGTAGTCACCCACCCATAGACCCATCCTGTGGGCCGTACTCACCGCATACACATCTGTGGTGGTATCCCTCATACATCCTGTGGGCGTAGCCACCCCATTCCCATCCTGTGGTGCCGTAGTCACCGCATACACATCCTGTGGGTGGTAGTCACCCCATGCCCATCCTTGGGTGGTAGCCACCCCATAACCATCACCTGAGTGTCCACAGTCACCCCATAACTCCATCCTATGGGCAGTAGCCACCTTAATATAACCCAGCCTTTGTGTGGTAAACATAACATACTCATGCTGGAGGGGCAGTAGTCACCCCATAACCCATTTTGGCGTTTGTAGTCACAGATACCCATCCGTGGGCAGTAGTCACCCCATGCCCATCCTGTGCCAGTAGGACAACACCCTACCCCTTTACTTTGAGTGGTAGTCACAGATACCCATCCTGTGGGGCGGTAGTCACCCCATGCCCATACTGTTGTGGTAGTCACCCCATACCCATCCTTTGGGTGGTATCACAAGATACCCATCCTGCTAGGTCATTAGCCACCACATACCCATCCTGTGGGCAGTATACACCCCCACTCATCCTGTGCGGTATCACCTATACCCTTCCTGTGGGCAGTAGTCACCACAATACCCTCTGTGGCGGTAGACACCCCATACTCATCCTGACGGGCGTGTCACCCATACCCACCTGTGGGCAGTAATCACCCTAACGCCATCCTGTGGGCCAATAGCCCACCACATACCCATAGTCCTGTGGGCATAGTCACCCCACACTCATCCGTGGCGTAGTCACCTATACCCTTCCTGTGGGCAGTAGTCACCACTTACCCATCCTGTGGGCGGTTAGTCACGCCCCCAATACCTCATTCTGCAGGCGTAGTCACCAATACCCATCCGTAGCAGTATTCACCCCCATACCCATCCTGTGGTGGTAGTCACACCCTTCCCATCCTGTGGGCTGAGTCACCCCATGCCCATTCCTGTGCGTAGCCACACGATACCAATCCTGTGGGCCAGTAGTCACTCAATCCCTACCATCCTGTATGGTGGAAGTCACCCCATGCCCATCCTGTGGGCGGTAGTCTCCCCATACCCATCCTGTGGTGGTAGTCACCCCATACCCATCCTGTGGGCGGTAGTCACCCCATACCCATCCTGTGGTCGGTGGTGACCCCTACCCATCATGTGGGCGGTAGTCACCCCATACCCATCATGTGGGCGGTAGTCACCTAATACCCATCATGTGGGCGGTAGTCACCCCATAACCATCCTGTGTCGTAGTCACCCAATACTCATTCTGTGGGCGGTAGTCACCTCTTACCCATCCTGTGGGCGTTGGTCACCTTATACTCATCCTGTGGGCGGTAGTCACTCCATACCCATCCTGGGGTGGTAGTCACATGATACCCATCCTGTGGGCAGTAGTCACCCCATGCCCATCCTGAGTGTGGTAGTCACCACACCTAACCTATGATGGTAGTCACATGATACCCATCCTGTTGTCAGTAGTCCACCCCATGCCCATCCTTTGGGAGGTAGTCGGATGATACCCATCCTGTGGGCGGTAGTCCAACCTACATACCCATCCTGTGGGCAGTAGTCACCCCATAAACTCCATCCTGTGGGCGTAGTCACCCATACCATCCTGTGGGCTGTAGTCACCCCATAACCCATCCTGTGTGATGGTAGTCTCCAACCCCATATCATCTGTGGGCAGTAGTACCCGATACCCATCTTTGGGCGTAGTCCCATGATACCCATCCTGTGGTAGTAATCACCTGACCCATCCTGTGGGCAGTGGGGTCACCCCAAGCCCATCCTGTGGCAGCAGTCACCCCATATACCCAACCTGTGGGCATAGTCACCCCATGCCCATGCCAGTGGTGTAGTCACCCCATAACTATCCAGTGGGTGGTAGTCCAACCCATACCCATCCTGTGTTGGTAGCACCTCATACCCAACCTTGGGCGTAGTCACCCATACCCATCCAGTGGGCTGTAGTCACGCCATGCCCATCCTGTGGGTGGTAGTCACCCCATACCATCCTGAGTGTGGTATCACCCCATGCCTATCCAGTGGTCATAGTCACCCCATACTCATCCTGTGGCGTAGTCACCCCATACCCATCCTGTGGTGTAGTCAATCATACCCATCCCAGTGGGCAGTAGTCACCCCATACTATCCTGGGGTGTAGTCTACATGATACCCATCCTGAGGCAGTAGTCAACCCTATGCCCATCCTGTGGGCGTAGACGACGATGCGATACCCATCCTGTGGGCGGTAGTCCACCCACTCATT
Organism: Cherax quadricarinatus; assembly: GCF_026875155.1. NCBI lineage: Eukaryota > Metazoa > Arthropoda > Malacostraca > Decapoda > Parastacidae > Cherax > Cherax quadricarinatus. Next base: position 4,035,970 of record NC_069496.1, read on the forward strand.
CCCATCCTGTTTGTTGCAGTCACCCCATACCCATCGTGTGGCGGCATCACCCCTTACCATCCTCTGGCGGTAGTCTACCAATACCAATCCTGGGCAGAGTCACCCTATACCCATCCTGTGGCAAGTCACCCCATACCCTCCTGTGGGTGGTATCACCCCATCCCACCTGTGAGTGGTAGTCACCCCATACCCATGCTTCTGGCAGTGTCACCTTATCCCATCCTGAGAGCAGTAGACACCCGATACCCATCCTGGCGGTGGTAAGTCACATGATACCCATCCAGTGGGCATTAGTCACACCCCATGCCCATCCTGTGGGCATAGTCTCCCTATAACCCATTCCTTTGGTAATTTAGTCACACCATACCCATCTTGTGGTCAGTATTCACCCCATACCCATCCTGAGGGTGGTATCACCCCAGAACCCTTCCTGTGGTTCTGTAGTCACCCGATACCAGCCTCTGGGCGTAGTCACATGATACCCATCCTGGCAGGAGTCCACCCGATGACCCAACCTGTGGGCAGCAGTCGACCCCATGCCCATCCTGTGTGCAGCATCACCCCATACCCATCTGAGGCAGCAGTCCCCCTATACCCATCCTGTGGGTGGTAGTCACCCCAAGCTATCCTGTGGGTGTTGTCATCCCATAACTAATCCTGCGGGCGGTAGTCACCCCACCACCCTTCCGTGGGCAGTTGTCACCCCATTCCCACCTGTGGGTGGTAGTCACCACATACCCATCCTGTGGGTGTAGTCACCCCAAACCCCCAACCTGTGGGTCATAATCACCCCATACCATCCTTTGGGCAGTAGTCACCCCATAACCCATCCTGTGGGCGGTAGTCCACCCCATACCCATCCTGTGGTGTTAGTCACACCATACCCATCCTGTGGCGGTTGTCACCACCATACCCATCCTGTGGTGGTGTCACATGATACCCATCTGTGGGTGGTAGTCCCCTATGCCCATCCTGTGGGCAGTAGGTCCACCCCAGAATCACCTGTATGAGGTAGTCCACATGATACCCATCCTGTGGCGGGTAGTCCCACCCCATACCCCATCCTTGGCGGTAGTCACTCCATACCCATCCTGTGGCGGTAGTCAAACCAAACCAATCCTGTGTGGGCAGTAGTCCACCCCATAACCCATCCTGTGGGCAGTATCACCCCATACCCCATCGCTGTTGTAGTACTCACCCCCCATACCCGCCGGAGAGTGAATCACCCCATACTCCATGCTGTTGGCGGAAGTCCACCCCTTACCCATCCTGTGAGCGGTGCGCCCAGTCTAGAGCACCCCTTAAACTCCATCTTGGGGTCACTACGTCACACACACACACACACACACATCTTAGTGTGTTGGCGGAGTAGCTCCCGGCGGCGGCGCGAGTGCGCCGCACTACGAGGCGCGAGTGAGTGTTGCGAGTGAGATAGTCACCCCATACCCATACCCGTGGGTATTAGTCACACCATAAACCCATCCGTGGGTGGTAGTCCACCCCATACCCATCCTGTGGGTTGGAAGTCACTGTAAAGCAGAAATGTGAGATAGCTCGGGATTGAGCCCTTTCCTAAGGGCAAAGGATAAAAGTTACAACACATCTCAAAGCGTAAACAGGCCGCCCAAGGTTTTCGCCAGTCAAAACAGAAAGCGCTAAACCAGTAAGTGTTACTTCAATGGGTTGGTAACAAGGGTTAGGCAAAAATCCAGTTAGGAAAATTTACTATTTATTCAACATAACACTATAACACACTCTAGAAACTCCCTTAATCCTACATGCAAATGAGGGTACACAAGAAAAAGCTGGCTGGAGTCCACTCCACCATAACCACTAGCCTAGTCTGATCGCCAGGCCTTCACATACCAACCACATTGCTTGTTTCCCATCAATCCCACAGCAACCCTGACCATGTCGACCTAAGGTTTTTTTTGGGGCATACAGGTAAGCCATAGAAAGAGTCTATAGCTTGGGTTAGCTAAACAAAAGGATATCAACTACAAACTAACTTAAAAAAAAAAAAAAAACACAGCATCTCTGGACGCCAGCCTCCACTACCATGCTGACCCCACGGACTACCCCAGCCACGCTTACTCTGCGTACCCAAATCACCCTTGAAAATAACTACCACCTAGAAGGATTTCTTTAAATTACAGTTAGAGTACGTTACAGTGCCCTCAAATGCACATTATGAATTATAAAATTAATCGTTACAATGATAGGCATTCATACTATTATGACTCCCTTCTCTACTGTATATACATTTCATGTCATGCAGAACCCTGAATAACACCCCCTCCCCAGACCATAGTTCACACTCTGTAGCAGGGTCCCTATGAACACCGCTAGGCAAAAAGAAAAAAAGAAAGAAAATAAATCCCACATTAGGTCTGAGGCACCGGGCAAAAATGAAAACTTGGGAATGACCACTATACAAACAGGTCTTTGGTACTAACAAATATCAGGTACTAGATTGCAGAACAAGGTGAAAACTCGCGGACATAACATTGATCAAGTTTAATTGCCAAACGACCCACAGTCACACTCTTAGACAATTGTTTTAGGAAAAGGCACCAATCAAACACAGCGATGGCTTTTTACCTAAATTAAAATCAAGCAAACTTATAAACGAGCAAGTTAACTTTGTAAACAAAAGTGCCCCTGAGGAATGCCGTTTTATGAAGTAACCCCAAAGCCAGTACGTGCAAGCAACCAAAACTGTATGTGCTACCAAAAAACAACTCTTTTTAAACAGTAAATACAGTTTTTCAGAGTAGTTCAAAGAAAAGACAACAGATTTTACATGTTAAATTCTACTTAGAAAAGAAAAAAGGGGGGAACAACATCAGCATTATCACTCCCATCTCACAGCAATGTTTTTAGTAAACAAAACTGGTTCCCCCATGACACAAAAAAAAACCTCTGCGAGAATCAGGAGATCACAGGAGGGGGAAAAAATATCAGGCCCCAAAAACAATGGGTGGATAGTCACATAATCTTGTTGGCGGGACTGCGGCCGTAAAACCTGGAGTCATCACTGAAGATCCCCAAAAGGTGGACCTCCCAGGCCGACACCTACATGTCATTCCAAGGACCCTGGAGTCACCCCAGCAGTGATCCAAAAAGGAAAAATTGAAAGAGTCCTGGAGAACCAAAACACCTCGGATCAGAGACATGACCCAAACAGTGGAGCGCATCACCGCCAGCCCCACATTCACTAAAATGTTAGGTCCAACAGTCCCTAAACCAACATAAAACAAAGGCGAGGCATTCCAGCCAACACCTAAAAAAAATGTAGCATACCTTACCTAGGCATGGCACTTGATGTGACTACCCCCCAAAACACACACACTAGAGAATCCTGATACCTCCAGCTCCAGCTCAACCTGCCCTTCTCCTTTGGGTGATCCAGGGTTCCATCTACTCGTCTACTGCAAATCACTGCAAAATAAGAATAGATAAGTGACCTATACACTACATCGTGCACTTTAAACATGAGATAAGGCATCAGCAACCACATTCTCCACTCCCTTCACATAATGAATCACATGACTAAGAGGTTGGAGAAACAAGGCCCACCTCATAAGTCTCCGATAGTGGTTCCTCATTAAGTGAAGGAAATATAAAGGATTATGGTCACTATACACAGTTATAGGGTGAACTGATGATGATATATACACCTCAAAATGTTGCACGGCCAACACTAAAGCAATAGCCTCATTTTCTATGGTAGTATAACTTCTTTGGTGCCTGTTACTTTTTGCTGAGAAGCAGCCGAGTGGGATTACTTCTGCTCTACCCTGCAACAAGACTGCCCCAACCTCTGTATCATTTTGCAAAACCCGGGGTCGGTAACTCAGGATTACACATAAAAGATCTTGAGGGTTAATGGCATACAAAAGGTTCATGTACAGAGATATTAAAATTACAAATATGGGTGTGTCCTTGGCACACATGTCTTGGGAATCAGAATGATCCCCACACGGTTCATTCACACAATTTGCATGTAGTCATAAAGTGGAGACAAAACTTATTTCTTAAATGTACCTGGCGGCAGTCAGTGCACGTTTTCAAGGTATCACCTAGTGTGAGACCAGTAAAAGACAACGTCCACCGACTCTCGCTGGATACACAGTCTCTAGAAATAAACACTTCACTTCCTTCAAGGAACCTATTTCACCCCAGCTTACATCATGCCAGGCCTGCTGATGTTGCACATATTCCGAAACCTCTACCTCATGGGGGTTAACATGGCCCTGTTTTTCAGCATCCCAAAACTCCTTCACTAAGGTGCACCATGGCTGAGCCACCACTACAACCCGTCTTTCAGAAGATCCAAATCTTCCACAATCTCTTACAATTTTCCTGCTTGCATTATCTTTCTCATGGACCTTATCCACTATCATTTTGAAGCCACCACACAGTTCCATCATAGCCTTCCCAGGACCCGGCTCCAATGCTAATCCCATCTCTCCAGCTTCCAGAATATGTAGCACCACCTCATGGTCTCACGTCATCCCAGGCGGACTGGCAGGCTGGTGCACTAGTGCCATCGACCTCATCTTAGCCAAGCAGTTTCTGAAACTGAGAAAAAACACCGCGGCGGGGGAAACATCACCATCCTCACGTAGCATATGACTTAATGATTCCAGAGTGCTTCCCCACACTGTAATGAAAATGAGGGGAATTCCCTCCTCCCAGTCCTTCTGGTCCTGGGAAAAACAAACATGCATTGCCCTGAGAGACTGGGGAAACCATGGTGCTTTTCTTTGACTCCTAGGATGATATACATTGGTAAATTTAACCTCAAGTAGGCCTCTCAAAACTACATGACATATCATAAAATATGACTTCTGGGTGATTTGTGCAAAGCCTAAGAGACAAAAATGTTTCACCAGAAATCTCAATACCACACACACAAAATTATTCAGAAAGGGTATAGACTCTGGTAACCTGTTAGAAAAGGAATTTATTAATAAACACTGATTATTTAGCTCTCCCATCTTAACACTGAAATGCCGTTCCTTCAGAATCTGTAAAAAATACTGACAAAGACACTTTAATAGTTCTGCTGTGGCCACGTAAGCACAGGTCCTCATAAAAAGAGTCTTGCTCATTTGATCAACTCTGAAAAAATAAACACTTGGTAAATTTGGGAACCACATCCTCCACAACAGCTGATAAATGAATAGCGTTCCGGAGGTCACAACCTTCCCGGGCCTCACTCAGCTGCTGCAGAGTCAAGGGATTTTTTCCCACATCAGCACCAAGACCACTTCTCCAACCGAGTTCCGGTTGAGCAGGTTCATTACTGCTCAGAGTCTCCTGCAGGTCAGACTCAATGAACAGGCTCCCCAGGCCCAAACCATCACCACAGTGTGCAGAAGGGTCACAGGGAGGCACAACTCCTGCCTTGTTCCCCTGTTTAGTCCTAGAGCACACTGAAAAAATTTCAGGCACCGTTGCTCCAATTAGGTCATTACCACCTTGTAAAGCAGGGTCCTGCAAAACTAAACATTCCTCACTTTCGAGGAGTCCCACCACGTTGTTGCCTAGTAGAAGGTCAACTCCTGCAAAACGTACATCTTCTGCAATACCTACAGGTAGGTGTCCAGACTGGTACACAGACTCGACCCATAACCTGTGCACTGGAGTCCTGACAGGGACTCCAGTTATCCCTTTAATAAAAATGTCCCAATCTGGTGTAGGTGTTCATCCGACACTGGCAATACACCCCGTGCGAAGCTAGGTGTATTGTGCTAAAAGTGTCCCCTCAAAGACATTAACACCCGTGAACCTACTTCATTTTGGTGTAAAGGACACAGTAGGACTTACTTGAATAGACCTTCATCCGAGGTCTAAGACAGCTGGTCTTCTTTTGGATACCTTGGGCAAGACTGCAATGCCAAGCAACATCATGTGTAACTGGTGCATTTACTGGAGAAGCATGCTGCTGCAAGCCCTGGTCCTAAGCATCTCTCGACAAAGGCTGCAAGGTGTTTATTGCAGTATGTACAGTGAATAAGGTTTAAAAGCCCCATACACACTTGACAATAGGCTGGGGCCATGATCTGGTAACTGGACTCTTTCTACCTGTCCCGTTAGTCCTGGACCAGTGACAACTGACTTAAAACCTTCTCTGTAGGTACTGGAAACTAGGCTTTTATTAAAAACTCTGGTGGTATTAGGCTGGTAAATGGGTGGCTTAAACTTTCTGAAATTTCTTATTCCTATTGGTGGGTTGTAGAAAACTTACCATAATTAGATGTAGGGGTGGTAACTACTACCAAATTTTTTGTAGTCTAAAATCTGTCACCCACTCAAAGCATTATTAAAATCGAATCTAAAGTTCCTTCTCTCAAGATATGCCTATTTAGAAGTTACATCTTCACATTACCATATTCCACCAAAGACCTGCCATGCCTGAAACTTTAGTCCTTCTAAACTTCTGCTGGTACCGTTTCTGTCAACATTGATAAGCAGTATAACTACCACCTCTTTTAGTTTAAGATAATCAGAAAAGGCCGATCCTTCTATAGAACTAATAATGGCCTGTAACCCTTTACCAACTAATTGGGGTTGTTGCAATGTCCCATTCCTTTTTCCCGGCCAAACTTGGGATTGGCCATACTTTTCAAATAGACAGAAAAAACTGTCTGGGTCTTTCTCTAGAAAAAATTTGGGCACAACTTTTAGGGCTTTATCCAAATGAAAAACACTACCCTGGGTTTTGTGGCTGGGTGAGAAGCAAACTCCCCTTCTTTAGCCTTTTTGACCCCAAACCCTCCTCTAAGGCTTTTGTTCCTGAATCTTTGTACGTTCAACCCTTAACGTTCCTTTTCCCCCGAAATGGGGGCTAATTTCATTTGTAAAATTACTATTCCTTATCCAGTCCCTAAAAGGGAAAAATTTGTTTAATGTCCCCTTCCAAATGCAGTCACCCACAGAATTTTCACTATGTCAGCCTTTTGGGAAATGTTCCAAATCTTGCTCCCAGCCAAAAAATTAAATGATATAAAATAAAAAGCACATAGCAAGTAATCCTGAAATAGATATTCAAAGGAGTGTTTGTATGTGACTCCCTAAAATTAAACAGGATTGCCACAAAAAAATCCTGGCAAAAAAATGGAGCTACGCCCTGCAAAGGAAAATTATCCCAAAAATTTGGGAAAAATAACCCCCAAAAAATCAGCAAGATTTTACCTCAAGGGAAATTATGCACAAAATATCGGGTATTAATAACCCCCTAAAACAACAAAGGTACAAAAAGGAAAATTTTCGGAGTTTAATATAACCTCTAAAAACCAGCAATATTGACAAAAAGGAAAAATTTTTCACGGGGTATTAATCAAAAATCCCCTAAAAACAGCAATTTGCAAACAAAGGTAAATTATTACAGGGGGTTAAAAAAAACCCCTAAAAAACAAAATTTTGCAAAAAAAAGGGTAATTTATGAAAGGGTTTTAAAACAATAATAACATCCTAAAACCAGCAACTTTGCAACAAAGGGTAAATTTATTTTAGTGTTAGTGTTATGGAAATGCTTCCTCTGACCAACCCAGTAAAGTGGTTATTGATTTTCCGGGGTTGAAAAACTTGAATTACCACAAAAAAATTTAAAGATTCTCCATATACAGGCCCCCATTTTATGCAGAAATGTGGGATACCTGGGGGCTAGAGCCTTGTCTAGGGCAAAGGTTTAAAAGTTACACAACTCAACAAAAAAGGGCCACCGGGGCTACCCCAGTCAAAACGAAAGCGCAAAAACCAGTATGTGTGTGGAAATTTATTTGGTCCCTAAATTTCCCACAGGACAGATACGGCTACCCGGCCCGAGCAAGGCCATAATGGAACGGCGGAGCTGTGTGGCCCTTAACCCACCCGATTTGGGCGTGGTTAGTAAGCTTATTTAATTTATGATTTCCCCTTTCAGGGAAGGAGTGGTAGTTTTACTGGTGGTACATAATTTTAGGTCATTGAGGTCTCTAATAATAAAATGTAGACCTAAGACCTTAAAACATAGGAAAAAAATGGGCCGAAATGTAGGCAAAATGGGTTAAATTTTAGCTTGGGGAAAACGGCAGCCCAGCTTTGTGAGGGCGCGGATTCAAAACACAATAGCGCCCTTTTTAAGACAAAACCCCATGGACAAGACATCCCGTGATCAGCAGCGGCCCCCCAGTGTCTTCACATTCGAGACCTGGGGAAATCTGGTAGGGGAACCTCGATGTACCGTAGATGACCTCCTTTAGGCCAATACAGTAGAAAAGACCTCCACTTTATCTCGTGTTTCTGGCCGCGTTAGGAGTTTGTGAGTGAGTTTGATCGTGGGCCCTTTGGGGCCCGGCTGATGCCCAGTAAGTCCCAGGTTCTTGTAGTCGGGAAGCTGTCCCCGTGTTCTGCATAGTTATATCGAGGATACCCCCCTCTTGGTTAGGAATTTCGAGGTGCGGGCAGGCACTAAAAACGTTTGAATATTGCAAAAATTTAAAGGGCTCCCGGTTGCACGTGGTTTCTGGGGGGAAGTCCAAAGGAGCTAAGGCAAAGTTGGGGAAAAGTTGAGGTCAGGATAATGCTGCAACCCAAGAAAGTTAGCCCTTTATACGTCATGCAGGCAAGATCAAGACGTAGGGGCGGGAGGAACTTGGAGTTGCCGAAACCTTTGGAGCAAAAAACTGGAGGGCCTTTTGGGTCTTTATCCTTTTTTGAGACAGGGCCTATACTAAGGCGGTCTGAAAATACAGTCGAAGTGCCGGACGGACTTGACGAAAAAAAGGGAGAGTGTAAAAACAGAGATGGATTGCGGCAGTTAATAAAGCTTTGAAGGCCGTACCCAGCAGGGCAGCAAATGTTTCAAGGGAACACGAACAAAAGCACGCTGTTAATGGTTGCCCCCGATTGCCTCAGTTTTTAATTTTCCAACGTTCGACGGAAACCTTAACGGTACATTTTCTTTTGGGATAGTTTAAAGCCAATAGATGACAGAGACGATTTGCAGATGCCGTCAAAATTTCAATTTTCCCTTCACAGTCAAGGGTAAAGCCTTGACTTGGGGCCGGGATTGCCCAAACCCCCCCACCAATTACCAACATGCCAAAGCCAAAAAAAGGAAAATTTTGGGAAACCCGACAAGTAAAAGTGGCCATACTTTATCGGTTGTTGGAACTAGAGGCTTGCCCGAACGACCGTCAAAGCCCGAGAAATTCCCGGGTTTTAAATTTTGGCTTGACAAATAGTTTTAGAGATTTGCATGATGGGGTGAATTTGAATGGGGCCTTAGCCCGGTGATTCAGAGGAAACTGGTAGCACTACAGTGATAGTTAACTTAAAATTCGGACGAAAAAGGTTCACGATGAAAAAAAAATTGTTGGGGGTGGAAAATTCGTTTTCATTGGGATAGGGTGAGAGAAATCACCATCATCACCCATAAAACCCAGAAGTACCAAAGAACTCGAAAGATCTTTAAAACTTGTATGATAACGTTGCAGTGCACTATGGGAAAAAAGGTATTAAGGGAAGAACCTTCCCTAAGCGGAATTTCAGAGGCACTCATGCCAGAACATGTGTGTTTCGAAGGCGAACATGCAGACGAGTTGCTCAAGTATATAACACTGGAGAGGCAACAGAGATAAGGGATTTGGACTCTCTTAAGTGTTGTGTGGAACCTTTCGAGGACTGTGGCCCCAGCCAGTGAGTCCCCGATCTTTTGAAAAGGGTAAGCCCCATACTGCGTTTGCCCAAAAAATTTAAAGGGGAACCCCAGGTAGTAGGGTATCTCTCAGGAGAATAAAAAGTGAGTCTAGCCTGAGAGGTAGCCAGCGTGATTAGGGGGAGTGAAGCCCTTGATCAGAGGAAATCAGGGAAAGTGCTCCCCTACCTACAGTCATGGCAAAAGGTTGTAATGGGCAAGGTCCGAAACAACCCGTTATTCTTTGCCCCAGGGGCACAAGTATCCTTGATAAAAAAAGAAGTTGGTGGCTAAGTTAAAATTTGAAGGCCACAAAAGAAATTTATTTTGGGGTTTTTGGGAGGGTTATAAGTCGGCCCCACCCAAATTTTATGAAGTGGTGAATGTCACAGTCAAATTAGAGGGACATCGCGAGCATTACCCTTGGGGGGTAGAGACATTACCCAGGGAAAATTACGGAGAGGTCTTGCTGCAGCAGTAAGCGATTGAAAGACCTTGTGTGAAGCTGGCAACCAGGGAATTACCCTGCCCGGGTCAGAAATTAGGTTCCTGGTGGGAGAAAAATCACAAGGACTTCCTTCTACACCGAACATTTGGGGAAAGGAATCGGGTTAACAGATCCCCCGTAGGTACATATAGGCGGCGGATTCCCCCTGAATTCCCGCCACACCAGTAGTGAGAAACTGTCCCCCGATACTGGGGGGTTTGTGATAATGAATACCAGTATAACTATGAACCGCCAGGGAAACTAACCCGGTAGGGGTGATGAACATCGGCCACCTTGGGAAAAAACTTTTTAAGGGTACGAAAAAAGGGAGATTGTTTCCTTTAAAACCGGAAACCTTATCAGTGGGTGAAAGGTACCAGGGAAAGTGGGCCATGGGTGGGAAAGTACAGACCGTCAGTCAAGGCTAGCATACGAAAAAAAAGTTTTAAAAAAAATTAAAGGAAAGGGTGCAAAGACCCCCGGGGAACCAAAAATATTAACCTCAGGTCCACACTGGGAAACTAAATGGTTTTAAAGTTAGCCGGGCTGCTTGCGAGAGGGGCCCGGATGGCACTTGTGTCCAGCGTCACCGTGGGGTTGGGGAAAAAAGTGAACTTGATTTGACTTGCCCTACCTTCCCCGGGCGGGAGGCTGTGGAATTTATTTGGCCCAAAAAAGTTCCACAGGACAGTACGGGTACCCGGGACCGAGCAAGGCCATAATGGAAGGTGATCTGTGGGGCCCTTTTAAAACCCCCCCAAAACGAAGAGGTTCTCCCGAGTTGGCGGGGTTGGTAAGCAAATTTTAAATTTTATAATTTCCCCTTCAGGGAAGGATGGATTTTATGGTAGTACACAAATATTAGGATCTTTAAGGCAACTGTAGATAATAATAAGTAATTTAAGACTTTAACATAGGGGTAATGGCCCATAATGTAGGCAAAACCGGGTTTAAGTTAGCTGGGGGGAGAACGGGCAGCCCTAGTTTAATGAGAGGTGTGGGTCTAAAAACCCCCCCATAGGTCCTTCTTAAGACGACCCCAACTGGCAAGAGTGCTGTGATCAGCAGAGGGGCGCCCGCCCCATGTCTTCACATTCGAGACCTGGGGAAAATTGGGAAGGCCCTCGTGACCCTAGTGCCCCCCAGGCCCCTACATAAGACAAGCCTCCACTTTATCCGTGATTTTGGCCAATGTCTGGGGAGATTGGGGGTGGTTTGACTGTAGGCCCTTTTCGAGCAGGCAGTGCATACCCAGTAAGACCAGGTCTTTGTAGTCGGGAAGCGTGTCCCCTTCGCATCATTACTACGGTACACACCCTTTGGAAAAGGAAATTTTTGAGGTGCAGGCAGGAACACTAATAACGTTGTATTGCAGGGAAATTTGGCTCCCGGTTTCATGCGGTTTTTGGGGGAAGTCCCAAAGGGGGTAAAGGCTAAGCTTAGGGAATTGAAAATCAGGAATTGCGCAACCCAAGTAAGTTAGTCCTTTATAATGCATGCAGGGGAGTTTTTGCAACATCAATCATTTGTGAAAACCTGTTTCCCCTAAGCCCCTTGTGAGGCTGAGGTACCCACCTAGAGCTCGGTTTTTCCGGGTAAACGATCCTTGGGGGCAGTTTCCCGACAAATTTTCCCAAAGTGTTCTTCAAAGGGTTGGTTAAACAGTGGGGGTTAGGCAAAAATCTCATTAGGAAAATATATTTTTTATTCAACATACCACTTATACACACTCTAGAAACACCTTATCCTAAACGCCCAAAGGGGGTACCCAAAAAAAACAGCTGGCTGGGTCCACCCACCATAACCACTGGGGCCTAGTCAGCCCGGGCCCTTCATACCCCCCCTTTCTTTTTCCCCCTAAATCCCACAGCACCCTGACCTGTCAGAGCCTGGGGGGATACAGGTAACCAAGAAGACCTATGCTTTGGGTTAGCTAAAAAAAAGGGAGCTAAAACTACAAACTTTAGTTAAAAACACGCATCTCCGACGCCCCCTCCACACCTTCTGACCCCCGTGACACCCCCCCACGTTTACTCCACGTACCCAAAACATTTGGAAAAATAATCCTAAAAGGTTTCTTTATAATTCATTTAGGTCTTTACAGTCCCCCCAAAGCAATTATGAATTATAAAATTATTCTTTCAATGTAGCATTCATCTATTATGCACCCTTCTCTACTGTTAACATTTAATGTCTGCAGAACCCTGATAACATCCCCCCAAACCCATCCTGGGTGGAAGTCACCCATACCCCCCCTTGGGGGGGAATAAAAGATTCGAGGTAATAAGGTCCAGGGACGGGCCCCAAATTTATGAAAGCTGAACTATTTAAAAAGGTAATAAACTCACAAGTTAAAAAAGAAATGATCCTGAAAAATGGTTACTTACGTTTATACTGGGTACAATCATGAAAAAATTATAGAGCAATGAGCAATTTTACCTTCCAGACCCCGGTCCAAAGTAATAGTTGTTGGTGCAAAAAATTGATTTTTGAGTCACACACACATACACACACACAAAAGAGGTATGATAAACTCACGGTACAGGGAGAGTGACCCAGTAGGAAGTGAAGGGCGGGGCCAGGGCTTGGACCGACCCTGAAACCTAAAGGTGAGTACAACTAGGTGAGTACACACACACAACACACCACACACACCCAAAACCCCAGGAATGATCTGAAGTGTCCTATTTGAGATGATGTGAAGCTGATAAGAAAAAAATCGGATGAAGTGAGGCAGGCGCAAAGGGACCTGGACAGGCTGGGACACGTGGTCCAAAACGGCTTTCGAATTCAAACCCCGCCAAATGCAAAGTCATGAAGTTGGGAGGGGCAAGAAGATGCAGCAGAGTATAGGTGGGGGCAAAGGGCTACGCCTCACTCAGGGGGAAAAATCTTGGGGGGACCCTAACACCGAACACGTCACTGGGGGGACACATAAAACCCAAAAAAAATGCTGCACATACGGACGCCGGGAAACCTGAGAATAGCATTTCCGATACCCTTTAAAAAGGAATCGTTCAAGACACTGTGCCTTTGTATGTTTGGCCATACTGGGTATGCAGCCCGTCTGTAACCCCAAAACCCGGTCAAGCCGTCAAGTAGTTAGAGAAATTACAAAGGTTTGCAACAAGGGGTAGTCCCCCGGGCCCGGGGAAAGTCGTCGAGGAAAGGTTGAGGAAATTGGAGAAGGGGAAGGGGAGAATTAACGACTACAAGATATGTGGGGAATGACAAGGGGGAAGAGATGGTGTTCCAGAGGGGGACACAAAACAAAGGGGGCAAATGACTGAAGCTCTCGAGTCCAGGGTGTTAGGAAATTTTTCTTCAGTATAGAGTCGTCGGAAATGGAATAGCCTAGTAAGTGAAAGTGGAGGCAGGGAACCCAAAAAAGTTTAAAAAAGAGGTATGACAAAGCTCATAAAACAGGAGGGAGAGGCCCCAGTAGGATCAGTGAAGTGGCGGGGCCAGGGGCTGGTTGGGGCCCCTTTCAACCAAATTTGGTAGTACAAATTTGGTGAGTACACCCCAACACAACATGTGGGAATGCTTTTTTTTACAGCTAGCAATCAGGGGATTTTCCGAAAGGGGTTTTCCCCG
>NC_069496.1:4050241-4071691 GCF_026875155.1 Cherax quadricarinatus
AAAAATTTAAGAGGGCCCAATGAAAAATCGCTCTGTCATTTTCGGGGCTTTAAACATCCAGAAAGCATGTACTCTGTTAAGGTTCCGTCAAACGTTGGTAAATTCAACTGGGGCAATCTGGGCAACACATTAACAGGCGTGCTGTTGTTCGTGTTCCTTGAAACATTTGCTGCCTCTGCTGTACTGGCCTTCAAAGTCTTTATTAACTGCCTGCAGAGTCTCATCTCTGCTTTACACTCTGCCCTTCGTTCGTCATAGTCCGTCTGTGCTACTTCGACTGTATATTCAGACTCGCTTGTAGTATAGGCCTCTGTCTCATAAAGGATAAATGATCTCTCAAAGGCCTCCAGTCTTTGCTCCAAAGGTTTCAGGCAACTCTCTAGTTCCTCCCAGTCTACGTCTTGATCTTGCCTGCATGCACGTATAAAGGACTAACTTACTTGGTGTTGCAGCATATATCCTGATCTTCAACTTCCCTAAGCTTAGCCTTAGCCCCTTTGGACTTCCCCTCAAAAACCACGTGCAACCGGGAGCCTTAATTCCTGCAATATTCAATCGTTATTAGTGTCCTGCCTGCACCTCAGAAATTCCTATATCCAAGAGGGTGTGTATCCTCGAGTATAACTATGCAGACACGGACACTAGCTTCCAGACTGACAGAGACACTGGTACTTACTGGGCATGCACTGCCTGCTGCGTAAAGGGCCTACAGATCAAACTCACTCACAATCTCCCCAGACACTGGCCAGAAATCTACGAGATAAAGTGGAGGTCTTGTCTTACTGTATGGGCCTGACGGAGGTCATCTATGGTACATCGAGGTGCCTCTACCAGATTTCCCCAGGTCTCGAATGTGAAGACACGTGGGGGGCGCCGTCTGCTGATCACGGCACATCTTGTCCAGTTGGTGTCTGTCTTAAGAAGGACGCTATTGTGTCTTTGAGATCTGCGCTTCGTCATCAAAGCTAGGGCTGCCAGTTTCCCCTAGCTAACTTAACCTAGTGTTTGCCTACATTATCGGCCTATTACTACCTATGTTAAGGTCTTAGGTCTACATTATTATTATCTACAGATGCCTCAATGATCCTAATATTAGTGTACTACCAGTAAAACTACCTACTCCTTCCCTGAAGGGTAAATCTATAATTTAAATAAGCTTACCAACCACGCCAACTCGGGGTGGGTTTAAGGGCCACACAGCTCAGCCGTTCCATTATGGCCTTGCTCGGATCCCTGGGTATGCCGTATCTGTCCTGTGGAACTTTAGGGACCAAATAAATTTCCACACACATACTGGTTTAGCGCTTTCTGTTTTGACTGGGATAGCCCTGGGTGGCCTGTTTATGCTTGAGATGTGTGTAACTTTTACCTTTGCCCTTAGACAAGGCTTTAGCCCCCAGGTATCCCACATTTCTGCATAACATGGGGGCCTGTATATGGGAGAATCATCAATTTTTTTGTGGTAATTCAAGTTTGCAACCTGGAAAATCAATAACCATTCTTTACTGGGTTGGTCAGAGGAAGCATTCACTATAACACTCATACTAAAATGATAATTTACCTTTGTGTGCAATGTTGCTGGTTTTAGAGTGTTATTATTGATTAATACCCTGTACATAACTTACCTTTGTTTGCAATATTGCTGGTTTTTAGGGTGTTATTATTGATTAACACCCTGTGAATAATTTACCTTTGTTTGCAATATTGCTGGTTTTTAGGGTATTGTTGATTAATACCCTGTGAATAATTTACCTTTGTGTGCAATATTGCTGGTTTTTAGAGTGTTATTATTAATACTCTCTGAATAATTTACCTTTCTGTGCCATATTGTTGATTTTTAGGGTGTTATTAATACCTGATATTTTGTGCATAATTTACCCTTGCAGGTACAATCTTGCTGATTTTTAGGGGGTTATGTTTACCTAAATTTCTGGGAATAATTTTCCTTTGCAGGTGCAGTAGCTCCATTTTTTCTGCCAGGATTTTCTTGTGTGCAATCCTGTTTAATTTTAGGGAGTCACATGACAATCACTCCTTGTGAATATACTATTTCAGTGTATGTACTTCGCTATGTGCTTTATTATTTTATATCAGTAAGTTCTGTGGCTGGTAGCAAGATTTGGTGCTATCATTTCCCAAAATGGCTGACACTAGTGAAAATTCTGTGGATGACATGCATTTGGAAGGTGACATTGAATCAATTTCCATTTTAGGGACCTGGTAAGGAAGAGTAATTTACAAATCCTCCGAAATTACCTAGTTTCGGAAAAAACTTCGCTAGTGCTTTATATTTATACGTAAGTTCTGGAACTGGAGCAAGTTTGGGGTATATTTCTCAAGAAATGAGCTGACAGGAGGCAGTTTGTGTGTCACCCAGCAATTGGAGGTGAGATGTTTTTCCTTTTTGGATAAAGTAAGAATTTTGCAAAAATTCCCTAGTTAGAAAGACCAAGGAACGTTTTTTCGTAAAAATATTGGAAAGAGGCCAAAAAGTTTAGGCCAAGAAAAGGAGAGGGCGCTTTGCAAGAAACCCAATTAGTGGGTAAATTGGTTAACAGGCCATTAAATTCTTTAGAAAGGACCCCGGCCTTTTTCTGTTATTTGAAAGATGGAAATCCCAATTTGGGCCGGGAAAAGGAAACCAGCAAAAGCATTAGTTGGACTAAAGGGTTACAGGCATAGTTCTTTGGGTCGGGATTTCAAAACTAGAAGATTGTTATTTTTAAAAGGGGGTTGCCAAAGGGGTACAGAGAATTTAGGGGACTTAATTTTGTTAGAGGTCTTTGGAAGGGTTTCTCTGACCTTAGGCATATCTTGAGGAGAAGGATCTTGATGATTTTAATAATGCTTTAGAGCTGGGTGACAGATTTTTAGCTAACCAAAAATTTGGTAGTAGTTACCACCCCTACATACTAATAATGGTAAGTTTTCTACACCCACCAATAGGAATAAGAAATTTCAGAAGTTTAAGCCACCCATTTACCAGCCTAATAACCACCAGAGTTTTAATAAGCCTAATTTTCCAGTACCTACCCGAGAAGGTTTTAAGTCAGCTGTCACAGGTCCAGGACTAACTGGGACAGGTAGAAAGAGTCCAGTTCCCCAAGATCATGGGCCCCAGCCTATGTCAAGTGTGTATGGGGCTTTTAAACCTTATCACTGTACATACTGCAATAAACACCTGCAGCCATATTGTCGAAAGATGCTTAGGGACCAGGCTGCAGCAGATGCTTCTCCAGTAAATGCACCAGTTACACATGATGTTGCTTGCATTGCAGTCTTGCCCCAAGGTATCCAAAGAAGACCAGCTGTCTTAGACCCTCGGATGAAGGTCTATTCAAGTAAGTCTACTGTGGCCTTACACCAAAATGAAGGTAGGGTCACGGGTGTTATGTCTTTGAGGGACACTTTTAGCACATACACCTAGCTTCGCAGGGGTGTATTGCCAGTGTCGGATGACACCTACACCAGATTGGACATTTTTCTTAAAGGGATAACTGGAGTCCCTGTCAGGACTCCAGTGCACAGGTTATGGGTCGAGTCTGTGTACCAGTCTGGGCACCTACCTGTAGGTATTGCAGAAGATGTACGTTTTGCAGGAGTTGACCTTCTACTAGGCAACAACGTGGTGGGACTCCTCGAAAGTGAGGAATGTTTGGTTTTGCAGGACCCTGCTTTACAAGGTGGTAATGACCTAATTGGAGCAACGGTGCCTGAAAATTTTTCAGTGTGCTCTAGGACTAAACAGGGGAACAAGGCAGGAGTTGTGCCTCCCTGTGACCCTTCTGCACACTGTGGTGATGGTTTGGGCCTGGGGAGCCTGTTCATTGAGTCTGACCTGCAGGAGACTCTGAGCAGTAATGAACCGGCTCAACCGGAACTCGGTTGGAGAAGTGGTCTTGGTGCTGATGTGGGAAAAAATCCCCTGACTCTGCAGCAGCTGAGTGAGGCCCAGGAAGGTTGTGACCTCCGGAACGCTATTCATTTATCAGCTGTTGTGGAGGATGTGGTTCCCAAATTTACCAAGTGTTTATTTTTTCAGAGTTGATCAAATGAGCAAGACTCTTTTTAAGAGGACCTGTGCTTACGTGGCCACAGCAGAACTATTAAAGTGTCTTTGTCAGTATTTTTTACAGATTCTGAAGGAACGGCATTTCAGTGTTAAGATGGGAGAGCTAAATAATCAGTGTTTATTAATAAATTCCTTTTCTAACAGGTTACCAGAGTCTATACCCTTTCTGAATAATTTTGTGTGTGTGGTATTGAGATTTCTGGTGAAACATTTTTGTCTCTTAGGCTTTGCACAAATCACCCAGAAGTCATATTTTATGAAATGTCATGTAGTTTTGAGAGGCCTACTTGAGGTTAAATTTACCAATGTATATCATCCTAGGAGTCAAAGAAAAGCACCATGGTTTCCCCAGTCTCTCAGGGCAATGCATGTTTGTTTTACCCAGTACCAGAAGGACTGGGAGGAGGGAATTCCCCTCCTTTTCATTACGGTGTGGGGAAGCACTCTGGAATCATTAAGTCATATGCTACGTGAGGATGGTGATGTTTCCCCCGCCGCGGTGTTTTTTCTCAGTTTCAGAAACTGCTTGGCTAAGATGAGGTCGATGGCACTAGTGCACCAGCCTGCCAGTCTTGCCTGGGATGACATGAGACCATGAGGTGGTGCTACATATTCTGGAAGCTGGAGAGATGGGATTAGCATTGGAGCCGGGTCCTGGGAAGGCTATGATGGAACTGTGTGGTGGCTTCAAAATGTAGTGGATAAGGTCCATGAGAAAGATAATGTAAGCAGGAAAATTGTAAGAGATTGTGGAAGATTTGGATCTTCTGAAAGACGGGTTGTAGTGGTGGCTCAGCCATGGTGCACCTTAGTGAAGGAGTTTTGGGATGCTGAAAAACAGGGTCATGTTAACCCCCATGAGGTAGAGGTTTCGGAATTTGTGCAACATCAACAGGCCTGGCATGATGTAAGCTGGAGTGAAATAGGTTCCTTGAAGGAAGTGAAGTGTTTATTTCTAGAGACTGTGTATCCAGCGAGAGTCGGTGGACGTTGTTTTTTACTGGTCTCACACTAGGTGATACCTTGAAAACGTGCACTGACTGCCGCCAGGTACATTTAAGAAATAAGGTTTTGTCTCCACTTTATGAACTACATGCAAATTGTGTGAATGAACCGTGTGGGGATCATCTGATTCCCAAGACCATGTGTGCCAAGGACACACCCATATTTGTAATTTTAATATCTCTGTACATGAACCTTTTGTATGCCATTAACCCTCAAGATCTTTTATGTGTAATCCTGAGTTACCCACCCCGGGTTTTGCAAAATGATACAGAGGTTGGGGCAGTCTTGTTGCAGGGTAGAGCAGAAGTAATCCCACTCGGCTGCTTCTCAGCAAAAAGTAACAGGCACCAAAGAAGTTATACTACCATAGAAAAGGAGGCTATTGCTTTAGTGTTGGCCGTGCAACATTTTGAGGTGTATATATTATCATCAGTTCACCCTATAACTGTGTATAGTGACCATAATCCTTTATATTTCCTTCACTTAATGAGGAACCACAATCGGAGACTTATGAGGTGGGCCTTGTTTCTCCAACCTCTTAGTCATGTGATTCATTATGTGAAGGGAGTGGAGAATGTGGTTGCTGATGCCTTATCTCATGTTTAAAGTGCACGATGTAGTGTATAGGTCACTTATCTATTCTTATTTTGCAGTGATTTGCAGTAGACGAGTAGTAGATGAACCCTTGGATCACCCAAAGGAGAAGGGCAGCGTGAGCTGGAGTGGAGGTATCAGGATTCCCTAGTTTGTGTGTTGGGGGGGTAGTCTCATCAAGCGCCATGCCTAGGTAAGGTATGCTTCTTTTTGTTTAGGTCTAGGCTGGAATGCCTCGCCTTTGTTTTATGTTGGTTTAGGGATGTTGGACATACATTTTAGTGAATGTGGGGCTGGCGGTGATGCCCTCCACTGTTTTGGGTCATGTCTCTTGATCCGAGGTGTTTTGGTTCTACTGGACTCTTTCATTTTTCCTTTTGGATCACTGCTGGGGTTTGTGACTCCAGGGTTCCCTTGGATTGACTGTAGTGTCGGCCTGGGAGGTCCACATTTTGGGGATCTTCAGTGATGACTCCAGGTTTTACGGCCACAGTACCCACCCCCCCAAGATTTATTGACTATCCAACCATTGTTTTTGGGGCCTGATATTTTTTCCCCCTCCTGTGATCTCCTGACTCTCGCAGAGGTGTGTCATGGGGAACCAGTTTTGTTTACTAAACATTGCTGTGAGATGGGAGTGATAATGCGATGTTGTTTTCTAAGTAGAATTTAACATGTAAAATCTGTTTTTCTTTTCTTTGAACTACTCCTGAAAAATGTATTTACTGTTTAAAAGATTTTTTTTTTGGTGGCACATACAGTTTGGTCTGCCTTGCAACGTACTGAGCTTTGGTGTTACTTCATAAAACGGCATTCCTCAGGGACACTTTTGTACAAAGTTAACTTGCTCGTTTATAAGTTTGCTTGATGTAATTTAGGTAAAATGCCATTGCTGTGTTGTGATGGTGCCTTTTCCTAAAACAATTGTCTAAGAGTGTGACTGTGGGCTCGTTTGGCATAGAACTTGATCACTTTTATGTTCCGCGAGTTTCACATGTCTGCAATCAAGTACCTGCATATTTGTAGTACCAAAAGACCATGATTGTATGGTGGTCATTCCCAAGTTATCATTTTTGCCCGTTGCCTAAAGACCTTAATGTGGGATTTATTTTCTTTCTTTTTCCTTTTGCCTAGCGGTGTCCGTAGGGACCCTGCTAGCAGAGTGACACCTATGGTCTGGGGGAGGGGGTGTTATTCAGGGTTCTGCATGACATTGAAATGTATATACAGTAGAGAAGGGTGTCATAATAGTATGAATGCTATCATTGTAAAGAATAATTTTATAATTCATAATGTGCATTTGGGGGCACTGTAAAGTACTCTAACTGTAATTATAAAGAAATCCTTCTAGGTAGTTATTTTCCAAGTGTGTTTGGGTACGTGGAGTAAGCGTGGCTGGGGTAGTCACGTGGGGTCAGCATGGTGTGGAGGCTGGCGTCGGAGATGCTGTGTATTTAAGCTAAGTTTGTAGTTGTATACTCCTTTTGTTTAGCTAACCCAAGCTATAGGCTCTTCTATGGCTTACCTGTATGCCCACCTAGGCTCTGACATGGTCAGGGTGCTGTGGGATTGAGTGAGGAAACAAGAAATGGGGTTGGTAGTGAAGGCCTGGCGCTGACTAGGCCTAGTGGTTATGGTGGAGTGGACCTCCAGCCAGCTGTTTCTTGTGTACCCTCATTTGGGCATTTAGGATTAAGGAGTTTCTAGAGTGTGTATATAGTGTTATGTTGAATAAATAGATATATTTTCCTAACTGGGATTTTTGCCTAACCCTCTGTTAACCAACCCATTGAAGTAACACTTACTGGTTTAGCGCTTTCTGTTTTGACTGGGATAACCTTGGGCGGCCTGCTTACGCTTGAGATGTGTGTAACTTTTACCTTTGCCCTTAGAAAAGGCTCAATCCTCAAAACTATCCCACATTTTTGCTTTTAAAAGTGACTTCCGCCCAAATTGATGGGTATGGGGGGGGATACCACCCACAGGATGGGTATGGTTTTGACTAATTCCCCCAGGATGGGTATGGGGGACTACTGCCCCCAGGATGGGGGATGGGGTGGGCTACGCCCCCAAAAGGAAGGGGGATCTTTTTACTACCATCCCAAAGGGAAAGGGGTAAGTGGTGACTACCGCCAACAGCTGAGTATGGAGTGACTACCACTCACAGGAGGGTATTGGGGGGGAGTACTACAACAGGAGGGTATGGGGTGACTATGCCCAAGGGGAAAGGGGATGGGGTTTGACTACTGCCCCCAAAGGGTTTGGGACTGGTGACTCTGCCCACGGGTGGGTTTTTGGGTGACTACCACCCCCAAAAATTTGGGTTTTGGGGTTTGACTACCCCAAAAGGATGGGCTAGGGTGACTACCCCCCACGGATGGGGGATCGGGGCAAAAACCCCCCCCGGTTTGGGGATGGGGGGACTACCCACCCACAGGGTGGGTTATGGTGTGACTACCCCACAGGGTTGGGGGGATGGGGTGGGCTTTCCCCCACAGGTGGATGGGGGGGGACTACTGCCAAAAGGAAAGATTTTTTGGGGGTTGGGCTATGACCCAAAGGATGGGTATGGGGTGATACCCCCCAAAAGGATGGGTTAAAGGGGTGACTACCACCCCCCAAAGGTTTTGGGGGAAATGGTTTTGGGCAAAGCCCACAGGAAGGGGTTGTGGGGTGACTAATGCCCCCGGATAGTTATGGGGGTGACAACCCCCCACAGGATGTTATTGGGGTGGGCTACAACCCACAGGATGGGTATTTGGGGGGAACTAAATGCCAAGGGGGGGGTAAGGGGGGGAATGCTGCACAAAGGTGGGCATGGGGGGTGACTGCTGTCCAAAAAGGTTGGGTTTTTGGGGGGATACTTTCCCAAAGGGTGGGTTTTCTTTTTGACTACCGGCCCCAGAAAGGGTGGGGATGGGGGAAAACAGAACACAGGGGTGGGTTTTGGGGTGGGCTACCCCCCACAGGGGTGGGTTTTGGGTTTACTACTGCCCCAAAATGGGTATGGTTTTGACTAATACCCACGGATGGGTATGGGGGATACTTTGCCCCCAGGTGGGGATTTTAGATGACACTGCTCACAGGGTGGGGATCTTTTGGGTTTTTACCCCTGTATTTGGGTTTTGGGTGACTAACCCCTCTCAGGTTTGGGGAAGGGAATTTACTAACCCCCAAAAAGCATGGGGGTTTTGGGGGGACTAAAACTCAAAGGATGGGGGAATGGGGGTGACTTTCCCACCCACAGGATGGGTATGGGGTGGGCTTTCTGCCCCAGGATGGGTATAGGGTGAAAATTTCTGCCCCAAAAGGTTTGGGGTTTTGGTGACTACCGCCCAGGGGGGATGGGTTTTGGGGTTGGGCTACCGCCCACACGATTTGGGGATGGGGGGGGCCCGAAACCCCAGGATTTGGGGAAAGGGGTGACTACCGCCCAAAGGGTGGGTTTTGTGTGACTACGCCCCCAGGGAGTAAGGATTGACTACCACCACAGGATGGGTTGGGGGGGACTACCGCCCACAGGTGGGTAGGGGGGACTACGCCCACAGGTGGTTGGGGGATTTGCCACTGGGGGGCATGGGGAGACTACCACACCCGGTGGGTATGGGGTGATACCCCTCACAGGTTGGGATGGGGGACTACAGCCCAAGGATGGGTATGGGGGATACTGCCCCGAGGAGGGTTGAGGTGACTAACCAAAACCAGGATAGGTATGGGGTGCTACCACCCACAGGTAGTTATTGGGTGCTACCCCCCCAAAGGATGGGTATGGGGGATACGCCACAGGATGGGTTGGGGGGTGCTGACAAGGATGGGATGGGGGCTACTGCCCCCAAAGGGTGGGTATCAGGTGATACTGCCCCCGGATGGGTATCATGTGACTACCGCCCAAAGGAGGGTATCGGGTGATAAGCCCCCAGGGGGGGTTTTTGGTGATTTCCCCCCACAGGTGGGTTATACGATCCACAAAAGCATGGGATGGGGTGGGCTACTGCCCCAGGTGGGTATCATGTGACCACTCATGGATGGGTATGGGGTGGGCTACCGCCACAGGATGGTAGGTGTGATTCCACTCCCGGAGGGTATTATGAAAAACGCCCAAAAGGATGGGTATTTGGGGGTACCGCCCACAGGATGAGTATGGGGGGTACGAACAGGTGGTTATGGGGGGATACACCCCCAGGTGGGATGGGGTGACTACCACCTAAGGATGGGTTTGTGGTGCATCCCCCCGAATGGGTTGGGGTGACTACGCCCCCAAAGGGTGGGTATGGGGTGAAAATGCCCCGGTGGGTATTGGTGACTACCGCCTCAGGATAGGATAAGGTGTAGAACCGGTGGGTATGTGGTGACTATGCCCACGGACGGGAATGGGTGATTACTGCCCCCAGGTGGGTAGGGTGCTACCCCCCGCAGGATGAGATGGGGTGACTACGCCCCCAGGTGGGTATGTGGTGATTACTGCCCCCAAAGGGAAAGGGGATAGGTGACTACCGCCCACAGGATGGTGTGGGGTGATTACTGCCCCCAAGGGGTGGGTATGTGGGGCTACTCCCACAGGTGGGTATGGGTTTACTACCGCCCCAGGATGGGTTGGGGTGGGCTATGCCACGGATGGGGGATCGTGACTACCCCCAAAGGATGGGTATGGGGTGACTACCGCCCCCAGCATGAGTTGTTGTGACTACCACACAAAGGAGGGGGATAAGGTGACTACAGCCCCTAAAATGAGTTGGGGGGACTGCGAACCCGGATGGTTATGGGGTGACTACCACCCACGGTGGGCATGGGGGGACTACCACCCCCAGGATGTGTATGCGGGATACGGCCCCAGGTGGGTATGGGGGGGGCTACGCCACAGGATTGGGTTTAAAGGGGATACCCCAGGGGTGTGTATGCGGTGGAATCGGCCCACAGGAGGGTATGGGGGGGGACTATGCCCCAGGGGGTATCTGGGCTACCACCCCAGGTGGGTATGGGGTGGGTAAGCCCAAGGAGGGTAGGGGGGGACTCCGCCCACGAGATGGGTAGTGGGCTACTGCCCACAGGAGGGTATGGGTGATTATGCCCCAAAGGGGGGTATGGGGGGACTACCGCCTGCAGGATGAGTATGGGGTGACTACCGCCCACAGGATGGGTATGTGGTGACTTGCCCACGGAAGGGGTTTGGGGATAACGCCCCCAGGATGAGTGTGGGGTGCTACTGCCCCAGGATGGGTTGTAGTGGCAATGCCCACAGGATGGGTATGGGGGGGCTACCGCCCAAAAGGATGGGTTATGCGGTGACTACTGCACACGGATGGGTTCTTTTTGACTTCCCCCCAAAGGTGGGTATGGGGGGGGATACCTCAAACAGTAAGGGCATGGGGGATACCCCCCAAGGGTGGGTTCTGTGCTCCCCTCAAGGAAAGGTGGGAGGTTTTATTATGCCCAAGGATGGGCGTGGGGTGACTACTGCCACAGGATGGGATCATGAGACTACAACCCCCGAATGGGTATGGGGTGATACCGCCCCCCCGGATGAGTATGTTGTGACACCCAAACCCGGATGGTAATGGGGTGACTCCCCCACGTTGGGCTGGGGTGACTAACCCCCAGGTGTGTATGCGGTGACAACCGCCCACAGGATATTTATGGGGTGACTACCGCCCAAACGATGGGTTTTTGGGGGGGAATACCAAACACAGGGTGGGTTAGGATATTCTGCCCAAGGTGGGTATGGGTGAGTACCAACCACAGGATGGGTTGGGTACTCCCCCCCAGGATAGGATGGGGGGGCACCGCCCAAAAGATGGGTATGGGGTGAATCCCAATGAGGAGGGATCAGGGACTATGCCCGAGGAGGGTTTATGTGGCTACGCCCACAGGAGGGTATGGGGTGACTCAGCCCAAGGTGGGTAGGGGGGGCTACCCCCCACAGGATGGGAATGGGGTGACTACGGGCCCCAGGAAGGGTATGGGGGGACAAACCCCCTGCAGGATGAGTATTTGGGGGATCCCCCAAAGATGGGTATGTGGTGACATGCCCCCGGATGGGTTGGGGGTGACGGCCCCAAAGGGGGTATCGAGTGACTACGACCAAGGGTGGTTTCATGTGCTCCGCTAACAGGATGGGTATGGGGTGACTAGCCCACGGTGGGTTTGGGGGACTAACCCACAAGTGGTAGGGGTGTACGACACCAGGACGGGTAGGGGTGACTACCACCACAGGATTGTTTGGGGTGACTACCACCCAGGATTGGAATGGGGTGCACAACCCGCAGGATGGGATGGGGGGATACCCAAAAAGGATGGGTATCATGTGACTAGTCAAGGATGGGGGGTTGGGTCACTATGCCCACAGGTTGGGTATATGTAAACTACTGCAACAGGATGGGTATGGGGGATATGCCCCCAGGATAGGTTTTAGGGGGGCGTGCCCACGGTGGGGATGTGTGAATACCGCAGACAGGTGGTATGGGGTGTATGGCCAGCATGGGTTGGGGTACTCTGCCCCCAGGATGGGGTTGGGGTGATTCCGCCCAAGGATGGGTATGGGGTGCTACGACCTCGGGTGGGGATGGGGTGACTGCCGCCCACAGGATGGGTTAAAAAGGGACACCACCCACAGGATGGGCATTTGGGTGAAAACCCCCACAAAAATGGGGACATTATACCACCCACAGGATGGGGTGAGGGCATACCGTGCACGGCATGGGATGGGGTATACCGCCCACATAAGGGTATCAGTGACTACCATCCCCGGATGGGAAAGGGGTGATACCCCAAAGGGTGGGTCAGTGGACTACCATCCCCAGGGTGGGTAGGGGGTGACAACTGCCCACAGGATGGGAATGGGGTGACTACCGCCCACAGGATGAGTGTGCGGGGCCACCCACAGGTGGGGTTTAGGTGACTAGACCGCAGGGTGGGTTTTGGGGTGCTACCACCCAAGGGGGGTTAGGGGGTAAATAGTAGGGGTTTAAGGGGGGGACTACCGCCCACAGCAGGGGAGGGGTGACTTACCGCCCACAGGGTTGGGTTGGGTAGACTACCCAAAACAGAAAAAAGGGGAGGGGTGATACGACCAGGGGGCTTTTGGGGGACTCCACCCACAGGATGGGTATGGGGGGGACTCCCCACACAGGATGAGTATGGGGTGACTGCTGCCCAAAGGATCTGTATTATGTGACTACCGCCCACAGGATGGGTATGGGGTGACTACAGCCCACAGGATAGGTATGGGGTGACTTCCACCCAGAGGATGGGTATGGGGTGACTACCACCCACTGGATGGGTATTGGTGACTACTGACCACAGGATGAGTATGGGGTGGCTACTGCCCACAGGATGGGTATGTGGAGACTACAGCCAACAGGATGGGTATGGGATGACTACCGGCTGCAGGATTGGTATGGGGTGACTACCGCCCACAGGAAGGGTATGGGGTGACTACCACCCACAGGATGGGTATGGGGTGGCTACCAATCACAGGACGGGTGTCATGTGACTACTGCCCACAGGATGGGTATGAGGTGACTAACGCCCAGAGGATGGGTATGGGATGACTACCGCCAACAGGATGGGTATCATATGACTACCGCCCAAAGGATGGGTATGGGGTGACTTCCGCCCACAGGATGGGCAAGGGGTGGCTACCTCCCACAGGATGGGAATCATATGACTACCACCCGAAGATGGGTATGGGTTGACTACCGCCCACAGGATGGGTATGGTGTGACTACCACCCAGAGGATGGGAAAGGGGTCACTACCGCCCACAGGATGGGTATGGGGTGACTACCACCCACAGGATGGGTATGGGGTGACTACCAACCACATGATAGGTATGGGTTGACTACCGCAGACAGGATGGGTTTGGGGTGACTACCACACACAGGACGGGTATTGGGTGACTACTGCCCACAGGATGGGTATGGGGTGACTGCTGCCCACAGGATGGGTATGGGGTGACTACCACCCACAGGATGGGTATGGGGTGACTACCGCCCACAGGATGGGTATGGGGTGAATTCCGCCCACAGGATGGGAATGGGGTGACTACCACCCACAGGATGGGCATGGGGTGACAACCGCCCACAGGATGGGTATCATGTGACTACCACCCACAGGATGGGTATTGGTGACTACTGACCACAGGATGAGTATGGGGTGGCTTCTGCCCACAGGATGGGTATGTGGAGACTACTGCCAACAGAATGGGTAAGGGGTGACTACCGGCCGCAGGATTGGTATGGGGTGACTACCGCCCACAGGATGGGTATGGGGTGACTACCACCCACAGGATGGGTATGGGGTGGCTACCAATCACAGGATGGGTGTCATGTGACTACTGCCCACAGGATGGGTATGAGGTGACTACCGCCCAGAGGATGGGTATGGGATGACTACCGCCCACAGCATGGGTATCATATGACTACCGCCCAAAGGATGGGTATGGGGTGACTACTGCACACAGGTTGGGTATGGGGTGACTACTGCCCACAGGATGAGTATGGGATGACTACCCGCCCACAGGGGTGATAAATGGGTGACTACTGCCCCCCAGGATGGGTATGGGGTGACTACCGCCCACAGGGTGGGTATGGGGTGATTACCTCCAGAGGATGTGCATGGGGGACTACGGCGCACTGGATGGGTATCATGTTTACTACCTCCCACAGGATGGGTATTGGGTGACTACTGCCCACAGGATGAGAATAGGGTGACTACCGCCCACAGGATGGGTATCATTTGACTACCACCAGAGATAGGTGGTCGGGTGACTACCACCCACAGGATGGGCATGGGTGACTACCGACCACAGGATGGGAATCATGTGACTACCACCACAAGATGGGTATGGGGTGACTACCGCCCACACGATGAGTATGGTGTGACTACCACCACAGGATGGGTATGGGGTGACTACCACCAACAGGATGGGTATGGGGTGGCTACCGCTCACAGGATGGGTATGGGGGGATTGCTGCCCACAGGATGGGCATGGAGTGACTACAACCCACAGGATGGGTATCGGGTGACTACTGCCCACAGGAAGGGAATCATGTGACTACTGCCCACAGGATGGGTATGGTGTGACTACAGCCCTCAGCATGGGTAGGAAGTGACTATCCAAAACAGGAAGGGTATGAAGAGACTACTGCCTACAGGATGGGATTGGGTCACTACCGCCCACAGGATGAGTATGCGGTCACTACCGCCCACAGGATGGGTACGTGGTGACTACTGCCTACAGGATGGGTATCGGGTGACTACCGCCCACAGGATTACTATGAGGAGACTACCGCTCAAAGGATGGGTATCATGTGACTACTACCCACAGGATGGGTATGGGGTGACTACCGCCCACAGGATGGGTATGGGGTGACTACCTCCCACAGGATGGGTATCATGCGACTACCACTCACATGATGGGTATGGGGTGACTACTGCCCACATGTTGGGAATGGGGTGACTACTACCCACAGGATGGGAATGGGTGACTACCCCCCACAGGATGGGTATGGGATGACTACTGCCCACAGGATGTGTATGGAGTGACAACCGCCCACATAATGGGTATGGGGTGATTACCGCCCACAGAATGGGTATCTTGTGACTACCCCCCACGGTGGGTTTGGGGTGACCCTGCCACAGGATGGGTTTGGGTGTACTACCGCCCAGGATGGGTTTTGGGGACTTCCGCCCAGGGATGGGATGTGGTGCTACCCCACAGGATTGTATGGGATGATACTACCCTCAGGATGGGTAAGGGGTGCTACCGCCCACAAGAGGGGATGGGGTGATACCGCCCACGGGTGGGATCATGTAATTTCCCCCCACAGGGTGGGTTTAGGGTGAAAACCCACAGGATGGGTTTTGGGGGGACTACCGCCCCCAGGAGGGGGGATGGGTGATACGTCCACAGGATGGGTTTGGGGGGGATACCGCCCACAGGATGGGTATGGGGGGCCATGACTCGCAGGATGGTTATGGGGTGACTACCACCCACAGGATAGGTGTGGTGTGACTACCACACACATTATGGGTATGGGGTGACTACTGCCCACATGATGGGTTTGGGGTAACTACAGAACAAAAGATGTGTATGGAGTGACTTCCGCCCACATGATGGGTATGGGGTGACTACCACCCACAGGATGTATATTGGGTGACTACCGTCCACAGGATGAGAATGGGGTGACTACAGCCCACAGGATTGGTATGGGGTGACTACCACCCAGAGGATGGGTATGGGGTGACTGCTGCCCACAGGATTTGTGTGGCTGATTACCGCCCACAGGATGAGTATGGGTTGACTTTTGCCCACACGATGGGTATGGGGTGACTACTGCCAACAGGATTGGTATGGGGTGACTACTGCCCACAGGATGGGAATGGGGTGAGTAACACCCACAGGATGGGTATGAGGTGACTTCCGCCCACAGGATGGGTATCAAGTGAATACCACCCACAGGATGGGTATGGGGTGACTACCGCCCACAGAATGGGCAAGGAGTGACTACCGCCCACAGGATGGGTATCATGTGGCTACCACCCACAGGATAGGTGTCGGGTGACAACCGCCCAAAGGATGGGCATGAGGTGACTACCGCCCATTGGATGGGAATCATGTGACTACCACCACAGGATGGGTATGGGGTGACTACCGTCCACAGGATGTGAATGGGGTGACTAGAGCCCACAGGATTGGTATGGGGTGACTACCACCCAGAGGATGGGTATGGGGTGGCTGCTGCCCACAGGATTTGTGTGGCTGATTACCGCCCACAGGATGAGTATGGGCTGACTTTTGCCCACACGATGGGTATGGGGTGACTACTGCCCACAGGATTGGTATGGGGTGACTACTGCCCACAGGATGGGAAAGGGGTGAGTACCACCCACAGGATGGGTATGGGGTGACTACTGCCCACTGGATGGGCAAGGGGTGATTACCGCCCACAGGATGGGTATCATGTGACTACCACCCACAGGATAGGTGTCGGGTGACAACCGCCCAAAGGATGGGCATGAGGTGACTACCGCCCATTGGATGGGAATCATGTGACTACCACCACAGGATGGGTATGGGGTGACTACCGCCCACAGGATGAGTATGGTGCGTCTACCACCACAGGATGGGTACGGGGTGACTACCGCCCACAGGATGGGTATCATGTGACTACTACCACAAGATGGGTATGGGGTGACTACCGCCCACAGGATGGGTATGGGGTGACTACCACCCACAGGATGGGTATTTGGTGGCTATCGCTCACAGTATGGGTATGGGGTGATTGCTGCCCACAGGATGGGCATGGGGTGACTACCACCCACAGGATGGGCATCGGGTGACTACTGCCCACAGGATGGGAATCATATGACTACCGGCCACAGGATGGATATGGTGTGATTACAGCCCACAGGATGGCTAGGGGGTGACTATCACCCACAGGATGTGTATGGGGTGACTACCGCCCACAGGATGGATATGTGGTGACTACTGCCTACAGGATGGGTATCGGGTGACTACCGCCCACAGGATTTGTATGGGGAGACTACCGCTCACAGAATGGGTATGGGGATACTACAACCCACAGGATGGGTATAGGGTGACTACTGCCAACAGGATGGGTATCATGTGACTACTGCCCACAAGATAGGTATGGGGTGACTACCGACCACAGGATGGGTATGGGGTGACTACCACCCCCAGGATGGGTATCATGCGACTACCACTCACAGGATGGGTATAGGGTGACTACTGCCCACATGTTGGGTATGGGGTGACTACTACCCAAAGGATGGGAATGGGTGACTTCCACCCACACGATAGGTATGGGATGACTACTGCCCACAGGATGTGTTTGGAGGGACTACCGCCCACATAATGGGTATGGGGTGACTACCGCCCACAGGATGGGTATCATGTGACTACCACCCACAGGATGGGTTTGGGGTGACTACCGCCCACAGGATGTGTATCATGTGACTACAACCCCAGGATAGGTATGGGGTGACTACCGCCCACAGGATGGGTATGGATTGACTACCACCCACAGGATGGGTATGGGGTGACTACCGCCCACCGGATGGGTATGGGGTGACTACCGCCCACACGATGGGTATGGGGTGACTGCCACCCACAGGATGGGAATGGGGTGACTACCGCCCACAGGATGGGTATGATGTGACTACCACCCACAAGATGGGTATGGGGTGACTACCGCCCACAGGATGGGCATAGGGTGACTACTGCCCACAGGATGGGTATCATGTGACTACAACCCCAGGATAGGTATGGGGTGACTACCGCCCACAGGATGGGTATGGGGTGACTACCGCCCACAGGATGGGTATGGGGTGACTACCGCCCACAGGATGGGTATAGGGTGACTACCACCCACAGGATGGGTATGGGGTGACTACCACCCACAGGATGGGTATGGGGTGACTACCTCCCACAGGATGGGTATTGGGTGACTACCGCCCACAGGATGGGTATGGGGTGACTACCGCCCACAGGATGGGTATGGGGAGACTACCGTCCACAGGATGGGTATGGGGTGCATAATAAAGACATTAAACTTAACTGCTACTGCCGCTGCTGCTGTGTCAACATAATAAAGATATTAAACTTAACTGCTACTGCCGCTGCTGCTGTGTCAACATAATAAAGATACTAAATTTAACTGCTACTGCCGCTGCTGCTGTGTCAACATAATAAAGATACTAAACTTAACTGCTACTGCCGCTGCTGCTGTGTCAACATAATAAAGATATTAAACTTAACTGCTACTGCCGCTGCTGCTGTGTCAACATAATAAAGACATTAAACTTAACTGCTACTGCCGCTGCTGCTGTGTCAACATAATAAAGACATTAAACTTAACTGCTACTGCCGCTGCTGCTGTGTCAACATAATAAAGACATTAAACTTAACTGCTACTGCCGCTGCTGCTGTGTCAACATAATAAAGACATTAAACTTACTGCTACTGCCGCTGCTGCTGTGTCAACATAATAAGATATTAAACTTAACTGCTACTGCCGCTGCTGCTGTGTCAACATAATAAAGACATTAAACTTAACTGCTACTGCCGCTGCTGCTGTGTCAACATAATAAAGACATTAAACTTAACTGCTACTGCCGCTGCTGCTGTGTCAACATAATAAAGATATTAAACTTAACTGCTACTGCCGCTGCTGCTGTGTCAACATAATAAAGATATAAACCTAACTGCTACTGCCGCTGCTGCTGTGTCAACTAATAAAATACTAAACTTAACTGCTACTGCCGCTGCTGCTGTGTCAACATAATAAAGACATTAAACTTAACTGCTACTGCCGCTGCTGCTGTGTCAACATAATAAAGATATTAAACTTAACTGCTACTGCCGCTGCTGCTGTGTCAACATAATAAAGATACTAAACTTAACTGCTACTGCCGCTGCTGCTGTGTCAACATAATAAAGACATTAAACTTAACTGCTACTGCCGCTGCTGCTGTGTCAACATAATAAAGATATTAAACTTAACTGCTACTGCCGCTGCTGCTGTGTCAACATAATAAAGATACTAAACTTAACTGCTACTGCCGCTGCTGCTGTGTCAACATAATAAAGATACTAAACTTAACTGCTACTGCCGCTGCTGCTGTGTCAACATAATAAAGATACTAAACTTAACTGCTACTGCCGCTGCTGCTGTGTCAACATAATTAAAGATACTGAACTTAACTGCTACTGCCGCTGCTGCTGTGTCAACATAATAAAGATACTAAACTTAATGCTACTGCCGCTGCTGCTGTGTCAACATAATAAAGACATAAACTTAATGCTACTGCCGCTGCTGCTGTGTCAACATAATAAAGTACTTAACTTAACTGCTACTGCCGCTGCTGCTGTGTCAACATATAAAGATACTAAACTTAACTGCTACTGCCGCTGCTGCTGTGTCAACATAATAAAGATACTGAACTTAACTGCTACTGCCGCTGCTGCTGTGTCAATCATAATAAAGATACTAAACTTAACTGCTACTGCCGCTGCTGCTGTGTCAACATAATAAAGACATTTAAAATTAACTGCTACTGCCGCTGCTGCTGTGTCAACATAATAAAGACATTAAACTTAACTGTATCTGCCGCTGCTGCTGTGTCAACATAATAAAGACATTAAACTTAAGTGCTACTGCCGCTGCTGCTGTGTCAACATAATAAAGATACTAAACTTAACTGCTACTGCCGCTGCTGTGTGTCAACATAATAAAGATACTAAACTTAACTGCTACTGCCGCTGCTGCTGTGTCAACATAATAAGATTACTAAACTTAACTGCTACTGCCGCTGCTGCTGTGTCAACATAATAAAGACATTAAACTTAACTGCTTACTGCCTCTGCTGCTGTGTCAACATAATAAAGAATTAAACTTAACTGCTACTGCCGCTGCTGCTGTGTCAACATAATAAAGACATTAAACTTAACTGCTACGGCCGCTGCTGCTGTTTCAACATAATAAAGAACTTAAACTTAACTGCTACTGCCGCTGCTGCTGTGTCAACATAATATAAAGACATTAAACTTAACTGCTACTGCCGCTGCTGCTGTGTCAACATAATAAAGATACTAAACTTAACTGCTACTGCCGCTGCTGCTGTGTCAACATAATAAAGATAATAAACTTAACTGCTACTGCCGCTGCTGCTGTGTCAACATTAATAAAGACATTAAACTTAACTGCTACTGCCGCTGCTGCTGTGTCAACATAATAAAGACATTAAACTTAACTGCTACTGCCGCTGCTGCTGTGTCAACATAATAAAGACATAAACTTAACTGCTACTGCCGCTGCTGCTGTGTCAACATAATAAAGATATTAAACTTAACTGCTACTGCCGCTGCTGCTGTGTCAACATAATAAAGACATTAAACTTAACTGCTACTGCCGCTGCTGCTGTGTCAACATAATAAAGACTTAAACTTAACTGCTACTGCCGCTGCTGCTGTGTCAACATAATAAAGACATTAAACTTAACTGCTACTGCCGCTGCTGCTGTGTCAACATAATAAAGACATTAAACTTAACTGCTACTGCCGCTGCTGCTGTGTCAACATAATAAAGACATTAAACTTAACTGCTACTGCCGCTGCTGCTGTGTCAACATAATAAAGATAATAAACTTAACTGCTACTGCCGTCTGCTGTGTCAACATAATAAAGATAATAAACTTAACTGCTACTGCCGCTGCTGCTGTGTCAACATAATAAAGATAATAAACTTAACTGCTACTGCCGCTGCTGCTGTGTCAACATAATAAAGACATTAAACTTAACTGCTACTGCCGCTGCTGCTGTGTCAACATAATAAAGACATTAAACTTAACTGCTACTGCCGCTGCTGCTGTGTGAACATCTATGCTTCTGACGTATATATTACTAATTCGTACCAAACTTTGTCTCAACAATATTGCTGTGAAATCAAAAGTCTGCACAATAACTTTATACATAATATATAACCCTAGTAAGATGTGGAAAAAAAACTGTAATATTTATTATTTGTGGAAGCGACTCCATGTAGTGACAACCTGATCATTCACACTAACTTCAACTCTTATATGCTCAATATACTGCATGTAGCTGACCTGTCATTCAGCAATACTTTACTTAAAAAACCTGTACTGAACCTGTATTCAACATAAAATTCTACCCTTTTACTCATAATGACTGCTTTTGCACACATATATCACCATTACGCTCTACCTAGTCTGGTTACTAATGACATAAAAACTCATCCC
>NC_069496.1:4072191-4143816 GCF_026875155.1 Cherax quadricarinatus
TGCGTGGGCGGAAGTCACCCCATTCCCATCCCGTGGGCGGTAGTCACCCCATACCCATCCTGTGAGTGGTAGTCACCCCTTACCCATCCTGTAGGCGGTAGTCACACCATACCCATCTTGTGGGCAGTAGTCACCCATACCCATCCTGTGGGCGGTAGTCACCCATTCCCATCCTATAGGCGTTAGTCACCCCATATCCAACCCATACAAATCCTGTGGACGGTAGTCACCCCATACCCAAACTGTGGGAAATAGTCACCCCATACCCATCCTGTGGGTGGTAGTCACCCCATACACATCCTGTGGGCAGTAGTCACCCATACCCATCCTGTGGGAAATAGTCACCATATACCCAACCTGTGGGCAGTAGTCACCACATACCCATCCTGTGGGCGGTAGTCACATGATACCTATCCTGTGGCGGTAGTCCCCCCATACCCATCCTGTGGGCGGTAGTCACTCCATACCCATCCTGTGGGCGGTAGTCGCTTGAAAGCCATTCTGTTGGTGGTAGCCAAACCATACCCATCCTCTGGGTGGTAGTTTCCCGATACCCATTGTGTGGGCGGTACTCATGCCATACCAATCCTGTGGGCGGTAGTCACCCCATGCCCATCCTGTGGGCAGTAGTCACCACATACCCATCCTGTGGGCGGTAGTCACCCCATACTCATCCTGTAGGCAGTAGTCACCCATACCCATCCTGTGGGTGGTAGTCACTCCATACCTATCCTGTGGGCTGTAGTCACCCCATACCCATCCAGTGGCGGAAGTCACATGATACCTATCCTGTGGGCAGTAGTCACCCAATACCTATCCTGTGGGCGGTGGTCCCCCAATGCCCATCCTGTGGGCAGCAGTCACCCCATACCCATCCTGTTGGAGGTAGTCATCCGATACCCATCCTGTGGGAGGTAGTCACCCCATGCCAATCCTGTGGGCGGAAGTCACCCCATACACATCTTTTGTTCGGTAGTTACCCCAAACCCATCATGTAAGCAGTAGTCACCCCATACCCATAATGTGTGTGGTAGTCACACCACACCTATCCTGTGGGTGGTAGTCACCCCATAACCATCCTGCGAGTCGTAGTCACCCCATACTCATCCTGTGGGCAGTAGTCACCCCATACCCATCGTGTGGTTGGTAGTCACCCCATACTTATCCTGTGGTTGGTAGTCACCTCATACCCATCCAGTGGCGGTAGTCACCTCATACACATCCAGTGGGCAGTAGTCACCCCATTCGCATCCTGTGGTCAGTAGTCACCCCATACCCATCCTGTGGGTGGTAGTCACCCAATACCCATCCTGTAGGTGGTAGTCACCCCATACCCATCCTGTGGGCCATAGTCACCCCATACTTATCCTGTGGGCGGTAGTCACCCCATACCCATCCTGAGGGCGGTTGTCACCCATACCCATCCTGTGGGTGATAGTCACACAATACCCATCCTGTGGGCGGTAGTCACCCCATTCCCCTCCTGTGGGCGGTAGTCACCCCATACACATCCTTTGTGTTGTAGTCACCCCACACCTATCCTGTGGGTGGTAGTCACCCAATAACCATCCTGTGTGTCGTAGTCAAACCATACTCATCCTGTGGGCAGTAGTCACCCCATACCCATCCTGTGGGTGGAAATCACCACACTCATCCTTTGGGTGGTAGTCACCCCATACCCATCATGGGGTGGAAGCCACATGATACCCATCCTGTGGTCGGTAGTCACCCCATGCCCATCCTGTTTGCGGTAGTCACCGGACACCTATCCTCTGGGTGGTAGTCACATGATACCCATCCTGTGGGTGGTAGTCAAACCATACCCATGATGTGGGTGGTAGTCACCCCATACCCATCCTGTGGCGGAATCACCCTATACCCATCTTGTGGGTGGTAGTCACCCCATACCCATCCTGTGGGGTCATAGTCGAATCCCATACCCATCCTGTGGGCGTAGTCACCCAGTACCCATCCTTGGCGGTAGTCACCCCATACCATATCCTGTGGGTGGAAGCACTCGCAATACTGATCCTGTGGGCGGTAGTTTCACCAAATACACATCCTGTGGGTGGTAGTCACCCTATACCCATCCTGTGGGTAGTAGTCAAACCATACACATGTTGTTTGCGGAAGTCACCCATACCCATCCTGTGGGCGTTAGTCACCCCAAACCCATCGTGTGGACGGTAGTTACACATACCCATTCTGAGAACGGTAGTCACCCTATACCCATCCTGTGGGCGGTAATCACCCAACACCCATCCTGTGTGCTGTAGTCACGCTATACCCATCCTGTGGGCGGTAGCCTCCACATACCCATCCTGTGGGCGGTAGTCACCCCATACCATCATGTTGGCGGTAGTCACATGATACCCGTCCTGTGGGCGGTAGTCATCCCATACCCATCCTGTGGGCAGTAGTCTCCCCAAACCCATGCTGTGGGCGGAAGTCACCCCATTCCCATCCCGTGGGCAGTAGTCACCCCATACCCATCCTGTGAGTGGTAGTCACCCCTTACCCATCCTGTAGGCGGTAATTACACCATACCCATCTTGTGGGCGGTAGTCACCCATACCCGTCCTGTGGGCGGTAGTCACCCATTCCCATCCTATAGGTGGTAGTCACCCCATATCCAACCCATACAAATCCTGTGGACGGTAGTCACCCCATACCCAAACTGTGGGTAATAGTCATCCCATACCCATCCTGTGGGTGGAAGTCACCCCATACACATCCTGTGGGCAGTAGTCACCCATACCCATCCTGTGGGAAATAGTCACCATATACCCAACCTGTGGGCAGTAGTCACCCCATACCCATCCTGTGGGCGGAAGTCACATGATACCTATCCTGTGGCGGTAGTCACCCCATACCCATCCTGTGGGCGGTAGTCACTCCATACCCATCCTGTGGGCGGTAGTCGCTTGAAAGCCATTCTGTTGGTGGTAGCCAAACCATACCCATCCTCTGGGTGGTAGTTACCCGATACCCATTTTGTGGGGGGTACTCATGCCATACCAATCCGTGGGCGGGATCCCGCATACCCTCCTGTGGGGGAGTAGTCCCCCACATACCCATCCTGTGGGGGGTAGTCCCCCCATATCATCCTGTGGCAGTAGTCACCCAACCCATCCTGTGGGGTTGTATCACTCCATACCTAACCTGGGGCGGGAGTCCCCCAAAAACCCCTCCAGTGGCGGAAGTCACATGATACCACCTGTGGGCATATCACCCAATACCTATCCTGTGGCGGGGTCCCCCCCATGCCCATCCGTGGGCGCAGTCACCCCATACCCATCCCTGTGGGAGGTAGCTCCATACCCACCTGTGGGGGGTATCACCCCATACCCCTTCTGTGGGCGGGGATCCACCATACCCATCCGTGGGCGGTAGTCACCCCAAACCCACCTGTGGGCAGTATCCCACCCCATACCCATCCAGTGGGGGGATCACCCCCTACTCATCCTGCAGGCGGTAGTCACCCCATACCCATCCTGGGGGGGTAGCCTGATACCCATCTTTTGGGGATATAACCCCCTCCCCCCTGTGGTGGTAGTCACCTCTTCCATCCTTAGGCATATCAACAATACCCCTCCAGGGCGGTAGTCCCCCATACTCACCGTGGGCTGTAGTCACCCCATAACCGTCCTGTGGTCAGTGGTCACCCCATACCCATCCTGTGGGCGGTAGTCACCCCATAGCCATCCTGTGGACGGTAGTCACCCATAGCCATCCTGTGGACGGGATCACCCATACCCATCCTGGGGGGGAGTCCCCCCCCCAAAACCCATCCTGTGGTTGGTAGTCACATGATACCCATCCTGTGGGCGGTAGTCACCCCATACCCATCCTGTGGGCTGTAGTCACCTCTCACCCATCCTGTGGGTAGTAGTCATCCCATACCCATCCTGTGGGCGGTAGTCACCCCATACCCATCCCGTGGGCGGTAGTCACCCATACCCATCCTGTGGGCGGTAGTCACACCATACCCATCCTGTGGGTAGTAGTCACCCCATACGCATCATGTGGGCAGTAGTCACCTTATACCCATCATGTGAGTGGTAGTCGCATATACCATCCGTGGGAGGTAGTTACCCCATACCCATCCTGTGGGCGGTAGTCATCCCATACCCATCCGGTGGGTAGTAGTCACATGATACCCATCCTGTGAGCGGTAGTTTCCCCATACTAATCCTGTGGGCGGTATCACCCATACCCATCTGTAGGCAGTAGTCACCCAATTTGGCGGTTGTCATCCATACACATCCCGGGGCAGTATCATCCCATACCCACCCGTGTGGGGTAGTCACCCACCCCTCCCGTGGGGGAGTATAACGCATACCCAAGTGGGCAGTAGCACCCAATACCCATCAGTGATTAGTCGCATGATACCCACTGTGGGGGGGTAGTCACCCCCCTACCCATCCGTGGGGTAGCACCCCAACCCCCTGTGGGTATATCACATGATACCAATCCCGTGAGCGGTAGTTTCCCCATACAAACTGTGGGCGGTAGTCACCCAACCCATTCTGTAGGCAGTATCACCACGTTCCCACCTTGGGGGGAGTGACCGCATACTCATCCTGTGGCGTAGTCACCCATACCCTCCTGTAGGGGAGAGTCTTTTCATACCCATCCTGTGGTTGATAGTCAACCCCTTCCTACCCATGCTGAGGGCTGTAGTCACACCATAAAACCCCTCCTGTGGGGGGTAGTCACATGATTCCCATCCTGGGGCAGTAGTCCCACCCATACCCATCCGTGGGTGGAGTCACCCCATTCCATCCCGTGGGCACAATCCCCGCTACCCACCTGGACAGCAGCCACCCCATACCCATCCTGTTGGTGGATAGTCACCCCATACCCATCCTGTGGGTGGTAGTCACCCCATACCCATCCCGGGGTGGTAGTCACATGATGCCCATCTTTTGGGCAGTAGTCACCCCATGCCCATCCTGTGCATGGTAGTCACCTCATTCCCATCCTGTGGATAGTCAAAACAAGCCCTCCTGTGGGGAGTAGTCACCCCTACTCACCTTGGGGGGTAGTCCCCCCCCAAACCGTCCGTGGGCAGGTCACCCCATACCCATCCTGTGGGCGGTAGTCACCCCATAGCCATCCTATGGACGGTAGTCACCCATACCCATCCTGTGGGCCGTAGTCACCCCATACCCATCCTGTGGGTGGTAGTCACCCCAAACCCATCCTGTGGGTGGTAGTCACATGAACCCATCCTGTGGGCGGTATCACCCCATACCCATCCCCGTGGGCGGTAGTCACCCCCCTTACCCATCCTTGGGGGGGTTCACCCCATACCCTCCAGTGGGGGGTAGTCACCCCAAAACCCCTCCTATGGGGGGTAGTCACATGATACCCATCCTTGGGCGGAAGTCACCCCCATACCCATCCTGTGGGGGTATCACCCCATACCCATTATTGGGGGGGTAGTCAACTAACCCCCTCCTAGGGCGGTAGTCACCCCAAACCCATCCCGTGGGGGGTAGTCACATGATTTCCCCTGCTGTGGGGGGGTAGTCACCCCACACCCATCCGTGGGGGGTAGTCACCCAATACCCATCCTGTTGCTAGTCACCCCATACTCATCCTGTTACATAGTCACCCCAATACCCACTTGTGGTGGGAGTCACACCATACCATCCTGAGGGTTATAACCCCTACCCATCCGGGTTTGAAATCACATATACCCATCCTGTGGTCGGTACACCCCCTGCCCACCTGTGGGCGGTAGTCCCCACACCTATCCTCGGGTGGTATCCCCCTGATACCCATCCTGTGGGGGGTATCACATTATTTTCTTTTCCCGTGGGCAGTAGTCACCCCTACCCTCCTTGGGCGTAGTCACCCCCTTATCATCCTGTGGGCGTAGTCATACCATACCATCCGTGGGCGGTAGCCCCCATAAACCCCAACCGTGGGCATATCACCCAACCCCCTCCCCCTTTGGGCGGGAGTCATATGATACGCACCTGGGGCGGGAGTCACCCATACCCATCCCCTGGGGGGTAGTCACCCCAACCATCCTGTGGGCAGTAGTCACTTGACACCCCCTCCTGTGATTGGTACCACCCCATACCCATCCTGTGGGGTAGTCACCCCTCCCTCCTGTGGGGGAGTCACCCCATACCAATCCGCACCGGGATACCCCCTACCCACCTGTTGGCATAGTCCCCCACATACCCACCCTGGGAGTACCCCCCCATACTCATCCGTGGGGAGTAGTCACCAATACCCACCGTGGGTGGTAGTCACCCCTACCCATCCTCTGGATGGAAGTTACCCCCCTACGATCCTGTAGGATGTAGTCACCCCTACCCATCCTGTGGGGGGTATCACATAAAACAGACCTTTGGGTAGAGTCACACAATACCCACCTGGGGTGGTAGTCACCCCATGCCCATCCTGTGGCCAGCATCACCGATACCATCCGTGTGCGGTAGTCACCCCAACCCATCCTTGGGTGGTAGTCCCCCCCCTACCCTTTCGTGGTCGGTATCTACCCCTACCAAACCTGTGGGTGGGATCACCCCATCTCCATGCTGTGGGCGGGATCCCCCATACCCATCCCGTGGGTGGGAGTCACCCCTACCCATCCTGCGGGGCCCAGTCACCCCAACCCCTCCTGTGGTCGTATCACCGCACACTCATCCTGTGGGCGGTACTCACCCCCTACCCAACATGTGGGGGGAAGTCACTCCCTACACATCTTTTGTTCGGAAGACCCCCAAAACCCCTCATGTGGGGGAGTAGTCCCCCATACCCATAATGTGTTGGTCCACACCACACCATCCCCTGGGGTGGTAGTCACCCCATAACCATCCTGTGATTCGTAGTCACCCCATACTCATCCTGTGGGAGTTTTTCACCCCATCCCATGGGGTTGGGACCCCCATACTTATCCTGTGTTAGTATCACCTCAAACCCATGCAGGGCGTAGTCACCTCATTCACAAACTGTGGCAGTAGTCACCCCATTCGCACCTTGGGCAGTATACCCCATACCCTCCTGTGGGTGGAGTCCCCCCATACCCCCTGTGGGTGGTATCACCCCATACCCATCCTGTGGGCCCTATCACCCCATACCATCCTGGGGCGGGAGTCACCCCATACCCCTCCTGAGGGGATAGTCACCCAAACCCCTCCTGTGGGTGGGAGTCACACCCACACCCCCTGTGGGCGGTATCACCCCCTACCCATCCCGGGGGGGTAGTGACATGAAAAAACCCATTACTGGGCGAAAAGCACCTCATGCACATCCTGTGGGGAGAATCACCCCCTAAAAACCCTC
Organism: Cherax quadricarinatus; assembly: GCF_026875155.1. Taxonomy (NCBI): domain Eukaryota; kingdom Metazoa; phylum Arthropoda; class Malacostraca; order Decapoda; family Parastacidae; genus Cherax; species Cherax quadricarinatus. Next base: position 4,079,497 of record NC_069496.1, read on the forward strand.
GTGTGAGCGATAGTCACCCATACCCCTCCCGTGGTTGGCAGTCACCCCATACCATCATGAGGCGTAGTCAACAATACCCTCTTGTGGGCGGTAGTCACCCCCTACCCCTCCCGGGGGGATCACCCCATACAATCCTTGTGTTTAGCACCCCACACCTATCCTGGGTGGTAACACCCAATACCCATCCTGTGTGTGGGAGTCAAACCAAACCATCCTGTGGGCAGAAGTCACCCCATACCCATCCTGTGGGGGAAATCACCCCACCTCATTTGGGGGGTGTCACCCCATCCCACATGGGTGGAAGCCACAGATCCCATCCGTGGTCGTAGTCACCCCATGCCCCCCTGTTTGCGGTATCACGACACCTATCCTCTGGTGGTGTCACATGATACCCATCTTTGGGGTGGTGTCAAACCATACCCATGATTGGGGGGGTTCACCCTATACCCACTTGTGGGGAGTTCACCTAATACCCATCCTGTGGGGGGGGAAACACCCCCATACCCATCCTGTGGGCGGTAGTCACCCAGTACCCATCCTCTGGGCGGTAGTCACCCCATACCCATCCTGTGGGTGGTAGTCACCGCATACCGATCCTGTGGGCGGTAGTCACCCCATACACATCCTGTGGGTGGTAGTCACCCCATACCCATCCTGTGGGTAGTATCAAAAACCCTACACAGTTGTTTGCGGGATCACCCCATACCCATTCTGTGGGCGGAAGTCACACATACCCATCCTGTGGGCGTTAGTCACCCCATTCCCATCCTGTGGGCGGTAGTTACACATACCCATTCTGAGAACCATAGTCACCCTATACCTATCCTATGGGCGGTAATCACCCCACACCCATCCTGTGGGCTTAGTCCACGCCATACCATCCTGTGGCGGTAGCCACCTCATACCAAACCTGTGGGGGTAGTCACCCCATACCCATCTGTGGGGGGGGTATCAAAGATCCCGTCCTGTGGGGGGTAGTCATCCCATACCCATCCGTTGGCAGTATCTCCCCAAAACCCCTGCTGAGGGCGGGAAATCACCCCATTTCCCCCCCTGTGGGCGGTATCACCCCATACCCATTTTTGAGGGTAGTCCCCCTTATCCATCCTCTAGGCGGCAGTCCACCAACCCACTTTGGGGGGTAGTCACCAATACCCATCCGTGGGGGGTATCACCCTTCCCCCCTAACGGTAGTCACCCCATTCCAACCCATACAAATCCTGTGGACGGGAGTCCCCCCTACCCAAACTGTGGGGTGTATCCCCCATACCCATCCTGTGGGTGGTAGTCCCCCCATACCCCTCCCGGGGGGGTAGTCACATGATGCCCCTTTTGGCATATCACCCCCTGCCCATCCTGTGCATGGGAGTCACCTCATTCCCATCCTGTAGGCAGTAGTCAAACACATACCATCCTGTGGGGAGTAGTCCCCCATACTCTCCTTGGGGGGGTATCTCCCCCTAACCTCCTGTGGGCAGTGGTCACCCCATACCCATCCTGTGGGCGGATCACCCCAACCATCCTATGGACGGGAGTCACCCAACCCATCTGTGGGCCGTATCACCCCATACCCATTCCTGTGGGTGGGAGTCACCCCAAACCCATCCTGTGGGTGGTAAATCACCCCATACCCATCCTGTGAGCAGTAGTCACCGAATACCCGTCCTGTGGGTGGTAGTCACCCCATACCCATCCTGTCTGCGGTAGACAACCCATACCTATCATGTGGTTGGTAGTCACCCCATACCCATCCTGTGGGTGGTAGTCACGCCATACCCGTTTTGTGGGCGGTAGTGGCCAATTTCCCATCCTCTGGGTGGTAGTCACACCATACCCATCCTGTGGGCGGTAGTCAACCCATACCCATCTTCGGGTGGTAGTCATATGATTCCCATCCTGTGGGCTGTAGCCACCCCTTGCCCATCCTGTGGGCGGAAGTCACCCCATACCCATCCTGTGGGTGGTAGTCACCCCATACCTATCTTGTGGGCGGTAGTCACCACATACCCATCCTGTGTGTGGTAGTCACCCCACACCCATCCTGTGGGTGGTAGTCACCCAATACCCATCCTGTGTGTCGTAGTCACCCCATACTCATCCTGTTAGCAGTAGTCACCCCATACCCACTCTGTGGGTGGTAGTCACACCATACTCATCCTGAGGGTGGTAGTAACCCCATACCCATCCTGGGGTGGAAGTCACATGATACCCATCCTGTGGTCGGTAGTCACCCCATGCCCATCCTGTGGGCGGTAGTCACCCGACACCTATCCTCTGCGTGGTAGTCACATGATACCCATCCTGTGGGCGGTAGTCACCCTATTCTCATCCTGTGGGCAGTAGTCACCCAATACCCATCCTGTGGGAGGTAGTCACATGATACCCATCCAGTGGGCCGTAGTCACCCCATGCACATCCTCTGGGAGGTAATCACCCCATACCCATCCTGTGGGCGGTAGTCACCCCATACCCATCCTGTGGGCAGTAGTCACCCATTATCATCCTGTGGGCGGTAGTCATACCATACTCATCCTGTGGGCGGTAGTCACCCCATACCCAACCTGTGGGCAGTAGTCACCCCATACCCATCCTTTGGGCGGTAGTCATATGATACCCATCCTGTGGGCGGTAGTCATCCCATACCCATCCTCTGGGCGGAAGTCACCTCATACCCATCCTTTGGGCAGTAGTCACATGACACCCATCCTGTGATTGGTAGCCACCCCATACCCATCCTGTGGGTGGTAGTCACCCCATACCCATCCTGTGGGCGGTAGTCACCCCATACCAATCCTGCAGCCGGTAGTCACCCCATACCCATCCTGTTGGCAGTAGTCTCCACATACCCATCCTGTGGGCAGTAGCCACCCCATACTCATCCTGTGGTCAGTAGTCACCAATACCCATCCTGTGGGTGGTAGTCACCCCATACCCATTCTCTGGGTGGAAGTCACCACATACCTATCCTGTGGGATGTAGTCACCACATACCCATCCTGTGGGTGGTAGTCACATAATACAGATCCTTTGGGCAGTAGTCACCCAATACACTTCCTGTGGGTGGTAGTCACCCCATGCCCATCCTGTGGGCAGCAGTCACCCCATACTCATCCTGTGTGCGGTAGTTACCCCATACCCATCCTGTGGGTGGTAGTCACCCCATACCCATCCTGTGTGCGGTAGTCACCCCATACCCTTTCTGTGGTCGGTAGTCTACCCATACCAATCCTGTGGGCGGTAGTCACCCCATCCCCATGCTGTGGGCGGTAGTCACCCCATACCCATCCTGTGGGTGGTAGTCACCCCATACCCATCCTGCGGGTCGTAGTCACCGCATACCCATCCTGTGGGTCGTAGTCACCGCACACTCACCCTGTTGGCGGTAGTCACCCCATTCCCATCCTGTGGGCAGTTGTCACCCCATACCCATCCTGTGGATGGTAGTCACACCGTACCCATCCTGTTTGAGGTAGTCACCCCCATTCCCTTCCTGGGATGGTAGTCACATGATATCCATTATGTGGGCGGAAGTCACCCCATGCCCATGCCGTGCACGGTAGTCGCCCATCACCCATCCTGTGGGTGGTAGTCACATGATACCCATCTTGTGGGCGGTTAGTCACCCCATGCCCATCCTGTGGGCGGTAGTCACCTTATACCCATCCTGTGGGTGGCAGTCACCCCATACCCATCCTGAGGTCGGTAGTCACCCCATACCCATCCTGTGGGCGGAATTCACCCCGTACCCATCCTGTGGGCAGTAGTCACCCCATACCCATCCTGTGGGCGATAGTCACCCCTTAGCCATCCTATGGGCGGTAGTCACACATATCCATCCTTTGGGCAGCAGTCACCCTATACCTATCCTGTGGGCGCTAGTCACCCATACCCATCCTGTTGTCAGTAGTCACATCATACCCAGCCAGTAGGCAGTAGTCACCCCATACCCATCCTGTTAGCGGTAGTCACATGATACCCATCCTGTGGTCAGTAGTCACCCGATACCCATTCTGTGGGCAGTAGTCATCCCATAGCCATCCTGTGGGCGGTAGTCACCCATACCCATCCTGTGGTCAATAGTCACATCATACCCAACCTGTGGGCAGTAGTGACCCCACACCCATCCTGTGAGCGGTAGTCACATGATACCCATCCTGTGTTCAGTAGTCACCCCATAACCATCCTGTGGGTGGTAGTCACCCCATTCCAATCCTGTGGGTGGTAGTCACCCCATTCCAATCCTGTGGGTGGTAGTCACCCCATACCTGTCCTGTGTGTCGTAGTCACCCCATACTCATCTTGTGGGCGGTAGTCACCCCATACCCAACCTGTGGTCAGTAGTCACCCCATACCCATCCTGTTAGCGGTAGTCACTTGAAACCCATCCTGTGGTCGGTAGTCACTCGATACCCATCCTGTTGACGGTAGTCACCCCATACCCATCCTGTGGGCAGTAGTCACCACATACCCATCTTGTGGGCAGTAGTCACCCAATACTCATCCTGCAGGGGGTTGTCACCCCATACCCATCCTGTGGGCAGTAGTCACTCCATTCCCATCCTGTGGGTGGTAGTCAACCCTTACCCATCCTGTGGGCGGTAGCCACATGATACCCATCTTGCTGGCAGTAGTCACCTGATGCCCATCCAGTGGGTGGTAGTCACCCCATACCCATCCTGCGTTCGTTAGTCACCACATACCCATCGTTTGGGCGGTAGTCACCCCATACCTATCCTGGGGGCGGTAGTAACCCAATACCCATCCTGTGGGTGGTACTCACCCCATACCCATCCTGTGGGCGGTAGTCACCCCATACCCATCCTGTGTTCGGTAGTCACCTCATACCCATCGTTTGGGCGGTAGTCACCCCATACCTATCCTGTGGGCGGTTGTCACCGCATACACATCCTGTGGGTGGTAGTCACCCCATGCCCATCTTGTGGGTGGTAGTCACCCCATTACCATCCTGTGTGTTGCAGTCACCTCATACTCATCCTGTGGGCAGTAGTCACCTCATACCCACCCTGTGGGCGATAGTCACCCCATACCCATCCTTTGTGTGGTAGTCACAACATTCTCATCCTGTGGGCGGTAGTCACCCCATACCCATTCTGGGGTTGTAGTCTCATGATACCCATCCTGTGGGCAGTAGTCACCCCATGCCCATCCTGTTGGCAGTAATCACCCTACACCTTTTCTTTGAGTGGTAGTCACATGATACCCATCCTGTGGGTGGTAGTCACCCCATGCCCTTACTGTTTGAGGTAGTCACCCCATACCCATCCTTTTGGGTGGAAGTCACATGATACCCATCCTGTGGGCAGTAGTCACCCCATACCCATCCTGTGGGCGGTAGTCTCCCCATACCCATCCTGTGGGCAGTAGCCACCACATACCCATCCTGTGGGCAGTAGTCTCCCCACACTCAGCCTGTGGGCGGTAGTCACCCATACCCTTCCTGTGGGCAGTAGTCACCACATACCCATCCTGTGGGCGGTAGTCACCCCATACTCATCCTGCAGGCGGTAGTCACCCATACCCATCCTGTGGGCAGTAATCACACTTACCCATCCTGTGGGCAGTAGTCACCACATACCCATCTCGTGGGCGGTAGTCACCCCCTACCCATCCTGTGGGATGTATTCACCCCATACCCATCCTGTGGGTGGTAGCCACATGATACCCATCCTGTATGCAGTAGCCACCCCATACCCATCCTGTGGGCCGTAGTCACCGCATACACATTCTGTGGGAGGTAGTCACCTTATACCTATCCCCTGGGCGGTAGTCACCCCATACCCATCCTGTGGGCCGTAGTCACCGCACACACATCCTGTGGGTTGTAGTCACCCCATGCCCATCCTGTGGGTGGTAGTCACCCCATAACCATCCTGTGTGTCGCAGTCACCCCATACTCATCCTATGGGCGGTAGTCACCTTATACCCATCCTTTGTGTGTTAGTCACAACATACTCATGCTGTGGACGGTTGTCACAACATACTCATGCTGTGGACGGTTGCCACCCCATACCCATTCTGGGGTTGTAGTCACAAGATACCCATCCTGTGGGCAGTAGTCACCCCATGCCCATCATGCGGGCATTAGGCACCCTACACCTTTCCTTTGAGTGGTAGTCACATGATACCCATCCTGTGGGCAGTAGTCACCCCATGCCCTTGCTGTTCGCGGTAGTCACCCTATACCCATCCTTTGGGTGGTAGTCACATGATACCCATCCTGTGGGCAGTAGTCACCCCTTACCCATCCTGTGGGCGGTAGTCACCCCATACCCATCCTGTGGGCAGTAGCCACCACATACCCATCCTGTGGGCAGTAATTACTCCACACTCATCCTGTGGGCGGTAGTCACCTATACCCTTCCTGTGGGCAGTAGTCACCACATACCCATCCTGTGGGCGGTAGTCACCCCATACTCATCCTGCGGGCGGTAGTCACCCATACCCATCCTGTGTGCAGTAATCACCCATACCCGTCCTGTGGGCAGTAGTCACCACATACCCATCTCGTGGTCGGTAGTCACCCCATACTCATCCTGCAGGCGGTAGTCACCAATACCCATCCTGAGGGCAGTATTCACCCCATACCCATCCTGTATGTGGTAGTCACCCCTTCCCATCCTGTGGGCTGTAGTCACCCCATGCCCATCCTGTGGGCGGTAGCCACATGATACCAATCCTGTGGGCAGTAGTCACCCAATACCCATCCTGTGGGTGGAAGTCACCCCATGCCCATCCTGTGGGTGGTAGTCACCCCATACCCATCCTGTGGTGGTAGTCACCCCATACCCATCCTGTGGGCGGTAGTCACCCCATACCCATCCTGTGGTAGGTGGTGACCCCATACCCATCATGTGGTCGGTAGTCATCCCATACCCATCATGTGGGCAGTAGTCACTGCATACCCATCCTGTGGGTGGTAGTCACCTCATACCCATCCTGTGGGTGGTAGTCACCCCATAACCGTCCTGTGTTGTAGTCACCCCATACTCATCCTGTGGGCGGTAGTCACCTCTTACCCATCCTGTGGGCGTTGGTCACCTTATACCCATCCTGTGGGTGGTAGTCACACCATACTCATCCTGTGGGCGGTAGTCATTCTATACCCATCCTGGGGTGGTAGTCACATGATACCCATCCTGTGGGCAGTAGTCACACCATGCCCATCCTGTGGGTGGTAGTCACCCTACACCTATCCTATGAGTGGTAGTCACATGATACCCATCCTGCGGGCAGTAGTCACCCCATGCCCATCCTTTGGGTGGTAGTCGTATGATACCCATCCTGTGGGCGGTAGTCACCATATACCCATCCTGTGGGCAGTAGTCACCCCATACTCATCCTGTGGGCGGTAGTCACCCATACCCATCCTGTGGGCAGTAGTCACCCCATACCCATCCTGTGAATGGTAGTCACCCGATACCCATCCTGTGGGCTGTAGTCACCCGATACCCATCCTTTGGGCGGTAGTCACATGATACCCATCCTGTGGGCAGTAGTCACCTGATACCCATCCTTTGGGCAGTAGTCACCCCATGCTCATCCTGTTTGCAGCAGTCACCCCATACCCATCCTGTGGGCAGTAGTCACCCCATACCCATCCTGTGGGTGGTCGTCACCCCATAACTATCCTGTGGTTGGTAGTCACCTCATACCCATCCTCTGGGCAGTAGTCACCCCATACCCATCCTGTGGGCTGTAGTTACCCCATGTCCATCCTGTGGGTGGTAGTCACCCCATACCCATCCTGTGTGTGGTAGTCACCCCATGCCCATCCAGTGGGTCATAGTCACCCCATACTCATCCTGTTGGCGGTAGTACCCCCATACCCATCCTGTGGGCGGTAGTCACCCCATACCCATCCTGTGGGTGGTAGTCAATCCATACCCATCCTGTGGGCGGTAGTCACCCCATACCTATCCTGGGGTTGTATTCACATGATACCCATCCTGTGGGCAGTAGTCACCCTATGCCCATCCTGTGGGTGGTAGTCACATCATACCCATCCTGTGGGCGGTAGTCACCCCATTCCCATCCTGTGGGTGGCAGTCACCCCATACCCATCGTGTGGGCGGTAGTCACCCCATGCCCATCCTGTGGGCAGTAGTCACCCTACACCTTTCTTTTGAGTGGTAGTCACATGATACCCATCCTGTGGGCAGTAGTCACCCCATGCCCTTACTGTTTGCGGTAGTCACCCCATACCCATCCTTTGGGTGGTAGTCACATGATACCCATCCTGTGGGCAGTAGTCACCCCATACCCATCCTTTGGGTGGTAGTCACATGATACCCATCCTGTGGGCAGTAGTCACCCCATACCCATCCTGTGGGCAGTAGTCACCCCATACCCATCCTGTGGGCAGTAGCCACCACATACCCATCCTGTGGGCAGTAATCACCCCACACTCATCCTGTTGGCGGTAGTCACCTATACCCTTCCTGTGGGCAGTAGTCACCACATACCCATCCTGTGGGCGGTAGTCACCCCATACTCATCCTGCGGGCGGTAGTCACCCATACCCATCCTGTGGGCAGTAATCACCCATACCCGTTCTGTGGGCAGTAGTCACCACATACCCATCTCGTGGTCGGTAGTCACCCCATACTCATCCTGCAGGCGGTAGTCACCAATACCCATCCTGTGGACAGAATTCACCCTATACCCATCCTGTGGGTGGTAGTCACCCCTTCCCATCCTGTGGGCTGTAGTCACCCCATGCCCATCCTGTGGGCGGTAGCCAGATGATACCAATCCTGTGGGCAGTAGTCACCCAATACCCATCCTGTGGGTGGAAGTCACTCCATGCCCATCCTGTGGATGTTAGTCACCCCATACCCATCCTGTGGTGGTAATCACCCCATACCCATCCTGTGGGCGGTAGTCACCCCATACCCATCCTGTGGTCGGTGGTGACCCCATACCCATCATGTGGTCGGTAGTCACCCCATACCCATCATGTGGGCGGTAGTCACCCCATACCCATCCTGTGGGCAGTAGTCACCGCATACCCATCGTGTGGGTGGTAGTCACCCCATACCCATCCTGTGGTCGGTGGTGACCCCATACCCATCATGTGGTCGGTAGTCACCCCATACCCATCATGTGGGCGCTAGTCACCCCATACCCATCCTGTGGGCAGTAGTCACCGTATACCCATCCTGTGGGTGGTAGTCACCTCATACTCATCCTGTGGGCGGTTGTCACCTCTTACCCATCCTGTGGGCGTTGGTCACCTTATACCCATCCTGTGGCTGGTAGTCACACCATACTCATCCTGTGGTCGGTAGTCACTCCATACCCATCCTGGGGTGGTAGTCACATGATACCCATCCTGTGGGCAGTAGTCACCCCATGCCCATCCTTTGGGTGGTAGTCGTATGATACCCATCCTGTGGGCGGTAGTCACCACATACCCATCCTGTGGACTGTAGTCACCCCATACTCATCCTGTGGGCGGTAGTCACCCATACCCATCCTGTGGGCAGTAGTCACCCCATACCCATCCTGTGGATGGTAGTCACCCCATACCCATCCTGTGGGCTGTAGTCACCCGATACCCATCCTTTGGGCATTAGTCACATGATACCCATCCTGTGGGCAGTAGTCACCTGATACCCATCCTGTGGGCAGCAGTCACCCCATGCCCATCCTGTGTGCAGCAGTCACCCCATACCCATCCTGTGGGCAGTAGTCACCCCATACCCATCCTGTGGGTGGTAGTCACTCCATAACTATCCTGTGGGTGATAGTCACCCCATACCCATCCTGTGGTTTGTAGTCACCTCATACCCATCCACTGGGCGGTAGTCACCCCATACCCATCCTGTGGGCTGTAGTTACCCCTTGCCCATCCTGTGCATGGTAGTCACCCCATACCCATCCTGTGTGTGGTAGTCACCCCATGCCCATCCAGTGGGTCATAGTCACCCCATACTCATCCTGTGGGCGGTAGTCACCCCATACCCATCCTGTGGGCGGTAGTCACCCCATACCCATCCTGTGGGTGGTAGTCAATCCATACCCATCCTGTGGGTGGTAGTCACTTCATACCTATCCTGGGGTTGTATTCACATGATACCCATCCTGTGGGCAGTAGTCACCCTATGCCCATGCTGTGGGCGGTAGTCACATCATACCCATCCTGTGGGCGGTAGTCACCCCATTCCCATCCTGTGGGTGGCAGTCACCCCATACCCATCGTGTGGGCGGTAGTCACACCATACCCATCCTCTGGGCTGTAGTCACCAATTCCAATCCTGTGTGCAGTAGTCACCCTATACCCATCCTGTGGGCAGTAGTCACCCCATACCCATGTTGTTGGCGGTAGTCATCCCTTACTCATCCTGAGAGCGGTAGTCACGCGATACCCATCCTGGCGGTGGTAGTCACATGGTACCCATCCTGTGGGCAGAAGTCACCCTATGCCCATCCTGTGGGCAGTAGTCACCCCATACCCATCCTGTGGGTATTAGTCACACCATACCCATCTTGTGGGCAGTAGTCACCCCATACCCATCCTGTGGGTGGTAGTCACCCCATACCCATCCTGTGTTCTGTAGTCACCTGATACCCATCCTCTGGGCGGTAGTCACATGATATCCATCCTGTGGGCAGTAGTCACCCGATACCCATCCTGTGGGCAGCAGTCACCCTATGCCCATCCTGTGTGCAGCAGTCGCCCCATACCCATCCTGTGGGCAGTAGTCACCCTATACCCATCCTGTGGGTGGTAGTCACCCCATAACTATCCTGTGGGCGGTAGTCACCCCACACCCATCCTGTGGGCGGTTGTCACCCCATTCCCATCCTGTGGGTGGTAGTCACCCCATACCCATCCTGTGGGTGGTAGTCACCCCATACCCATCCTGTGGGTCATAGTCACCCCATACTCATCCTGTGGGCAGTAGTCACCCCATACCCATCCTGTGGGCGGTAGTCACCCCATACCCATCCTGTGGGTGGTAGTCACACCATACCCATCCTGTGGGCGGTAGTCACCCCATACCCATCCTGTGGGTGGTAGTCACATGATACCCATCCTCTGGGCGGTAGTCACCCTATGCCCATCCTGTGGGCGGTAGTCACCCCATACCCATCCTGTGGGTGGTAGTCACATGATACCCATCCTGTGGGCGGTAGTCACCCTTTACCCATCCTGTGGTCGGTGGTGACCCCATACCCATCATGTGGTCGGTAGTCACCCCATACCCATCCTGTGGTCGGTGGTGACCCCATACCCATCATGTGGTCGGTAGTCACCCCATACCCATCCTGTGGGCGGTAGTCACCCCATACCCATCCTGTGGGCAGTAGTCACCAATACCAATCCTGTGGGCAGTAGTCACCCCATACCCATCCTGTGTGTAGTACTCACCCCATACCCGTCCTGTGAGTGGTAGTCACCCCATACTCATGCTGTTGGCGGTAGTCACCCCTTACCCATCCTGTGAGTGGTAGTCACCCCTTACCCATCCCGGGGATGGTAGTCACATGATACCCATCCTTTTGGCAGTAGTCACCCCATGCCCATCCTGTGGGCAGTAGTCACCCCATACCCATCCTGTTGGTATTAATCACACCATACCCATCCTGTGGGTGGTAGTCACCCCATACCCATCAAGTGGGCAGAAGTCACTGTTAAGCAGAAATGTGGGATAGCTTGGGGACTGAGCCTTTTCTAAGGGCAAAGGTAAAAGTTACACACATCTCAAGCGTAAACAGGCCGCCCAGGGTTATCCCAGTCAAAACAGAAAGCGCTAAACCAGTAAGTGTTACTTCAATGGGTTGGTTAACAGAGGGTTAGGCAAAAATCCCAGTTAGGAAAATATATCTATTTATTCAACATAACACTATATACACACTCTAGAAACTCCTTAATCCTAAATGCCCAAATGAGGGTACACAAGAAACAGCTGGCTGGAGGTCCACTCCACCATAACCACTAGGCCTAGTCAGCACCAGGCCTTCACTACCAACCCCATTTCTTGTTTCCTCACTCAATCCCACAGCACCCTGACCATGTCAGAGCCTAGGTGGGCATACAGGTAAGCCATGGAAGAGCCTATAGCTTGGGTTAGCTAAACAAAAGGAGTATACAACTACAAACTTAGCTTAAATACACAGCATCTCCGACGCCAGCCTCCACACCATGCTGACCCCACGTGACTACCCCAGCCACGCTTATTCTGCGTACCCAAACACACTTGGAAAATAACTACCTAGAAGGATTTCTTTATAATTACAGTTAGAGTACTTTACAGTGCCCCCAAATGCACATTATGAATTATAAAATTATTCTTTACAATGATAGCATTCATACTATTATGACACCCTTCTCTACTGTATATACATTTCAATGTCATGCAGAACACTGAATAACACCCCCTCCCCCAGACCATAGGTCTCACTCTGCTAGCAGGGTCCCTACGGACACCGCTAGGCAAAAGGAAAAAGAAAGAAAATAAATCCCACATTAAGGTCTGAGGCAACGGGCAAAAATGATAACTTGGGAATGACCACCATACAATCATGGTCTTTTGGTACTACAAATATGCAGGTACTAGATTGCAGACATGTAAACTCGCGGAACTAAAAGTGATCAAGTTCTATGCCAAACGAGCCCACAGTCACACTCTTGGGAAATTGTTTTAGGAAAAGGCACCATCACAACACAGCGATGGCATTTTACCTAAATTACATCAAGCAAACTTATAAACGAGCAAGTTAACTTTATACAGAAGTGTCCCTGAGGAATGCCGTTTATTGAAGTAACACCAAAGCTCAGTAATTGCAAGGCAGCCCCAAACTGTATGTGCTCCCAAAAAAAAAAAAAAATCTTTTAAACAGTAAATACATTTTTCAGGAGTAGTTCAAAGAAAAGAAAAACAGATTTTACATGTTAAATTCTACTTAGAAAACAACATCGCATTATCACTCCCATCTCACAGCAATGTTTAGAAAACCCAAAAGTGGTTCCCCATGACACACCTCTGCGAGAATCAGATCACAGGAGGGGGAAAAATATCAGGCCCCAAAAACAATGGATGGATAGTCACATAAATCTTGTTGGCGGGACTGCGGCCGTAAAACCTGGAGTCATCACTGAAGATCCCCAAAAGATGGACCTCCCAGGCCGACACCTACATGTCATTCCAAGGACCCTGGAGTCACCCCAGCAGTGTTTCCAAAAAAAGGGAAAAAAATTGAAAAGAGTCCTGGAGAACCAAAACACCTCGGATCAAGAGACATGACCCAAACAGTGGAGGGCATCACCGCCAGCCCCACATTCACTAAAATGTTAGGTCCAACAGTTCCCCTAAACCAACATAAAACAAAGGCAGGCATTCCACAACACCTAAAAAAAATGTAGCATACCTTACCTAGGCATGGTGCTTGATGTGACTACCCCCCAAAACACACACACTAGAGAATCCTGATACCTCCAGCTCCAGCTCAACCTGCCCTTCTCCTTGGGTGATCCAGGGTTCCATCTACTCTTTTCTACTGCAAATCACTGCAAAATAAGAATAGATAAGTGACCTATACACTACATCGTGCACTTTAAACATGAGTTAAGGCATCAGCAACCACATTCTCCACTCCCTTCACATAATGAATCACATGACTAAGGGGTTTGGAGAAACAAGGCCCACCTCATAAGTCTCCGATTGGGGTTTCCCTCATTAAGTGAAGGAAATATAAAGGATTATGGTCACTAACACATTTAAATAGGGTGAACTGATGATGAAATAATACACCTCAAAAGTTTGCAGGCGGCCAACACTAAAGCAATAGCCTCCTTTTCTATTTTATATAACTTCTTGGTGCCTTTTACTTTGCTGAGAAGCAGCCGAGTGGAATTACTTCTGCTCTACCCTGCAACAAGACTGCCCCGCCTCTGAAATCATTTTGCCAAAACCCGGGGTCGGAAAAACTCAGGATTACACATAAAAGATTTTGAGGGTTTAAAATGGCATACAAAAGGTTCATGTACAGAGATATTAAAATTACAAATATGGGTGTGCCCTTGGCACACATGGTCTTTGGGAATCAGATATCCCCACAACGGTTTCATTCACTCAATTTGCATGTAGTTCATAAAGCGGAGACAAAACCTTATTTCTTAATTGTACCTGGCGGCAGTCAGTGCACGTTTTCAAGGTATCACCAAAGTGTGAGACCATAAAAGACAACGTCCACCGACTCTCGCTGGATATACATCTAAGAAATAAACACTTCACTTCCTTCAAGGAACCTATTTCACCCCAGCTTACATCATGCCAAGCCTGCTGATGTTTCACATTTTCCGAAACCTCTACCTCATGGGGTTAACATGGCCCTGTTTTTTCAGCATCCTAAAACTCATTCACTAAGGTGCAACATGGCTAAGCCACCACTACAACCCCGTCTTTCGAAGATCCAAATCTTTCACAATTCTCTTACAATTTTCCTGCTTACATTATCTTTCTCATGGACCTTATCCACTATCATTTGAAGCCCCACAAGTTCCATCATACCCTTTTCCCAGGACCCGGCTCCAATGCAATCCCATCTCTCCAGCTTCCAGAATATGTAGCACCACCTCATGGTCTCACGTCACCCCAGGGGGAAACTGGCAGGCTGTTGCACTAGTGCCATCGACCTCATCTTAGCCAAGCAGTTTCTGAAACTAGAGAAAAAACACCGCGGCGGGGGAAACATCACCATCCTCACGTAGCATATGACTTAATGATTCCAGAGTGCTTCCCCACACCGTAATGAAAAGGAGGGGAATTCCCTCCTCCCAGTCCTTCTGGTCCTGGGAAAAACAAACATGCATTGGCCCCGAGAGACTGGAAAACCATGGTGCTTTTCTTGAAATCCTAGGATGATATACATTGGTAAATTTAACCTCAAGTAGGCCTCTCAAAACTACATGACATTTCATAAAATATGACTTTTGGGTGATTTGTGCAAAGCCTAAGAGCAAAAATGTTTTCACCAGAAATCTCAAACCACACACACAAAATTAAATTTAGAAAGGGTATAGACCTGGTAACCTGTTAGAAAAGGAATTTATTAATAAACACGATTATTTAGCTCTCCCGTCTTAACACTGAAATGCCGTTCCTTCAGAATCTGTAAAAAATACTGACAAAGACACTTTAATAGTTCTGCTGTGGCCACGTAAAGCAACAGGTCCTCTTAAAAAGAGTCTTGCTCATTTGATCAAATCTGAAAAAATAAACACTTGGAAATTTGGGAACCACATCCTCCACAACAGCTGATAAATGAATAGCGTTCCGGAGGTCACAACCCTTTCCCGGGCCTCCCCTCAGCTGCTGCAGAGTTTTAGGGATTTTTTCCCACATCAGCACCAAGACCACTTCTCCAACCGAGTTCCGGTTGAGCCGGTTCATTACGCTCAGAGTCTCCTGCAGGTCAGACTCAATGAACAGGCTCCCCAGGCCCAAACCATCACCACGTGTGCAGAAGGGTCCCCGGGAGGCACAACTCCTGCCTTGTTCCCCTGTTTATTTCCCAGAGCACACTGAAAAATTTTTCAGGCACCGTTGCTTCCAATTAGGTCATTACCACCTTGTAAAGCAGGGTCCTGCAAAACCAAACATTCCTCACTTCGAGGAGTCCCACCACGTTGTGCCTAGTAGAAGGTCAACTCCTGCAAAAAAGTACATCTTCTGCAATACCTACGGTAGGTGCCCAGACTGGTACACAGACTCGACCCATGACCTGTGCACTGGAGTCCTGACAGGGACTCCAGTTATCCCTTTAAGAAAAATGTCCAATCTGGTGTAGGTGTCATCCGACACTGCAATACACCCCTGAGGGAAACAAGGTGTATGTGCTACAAGTGTCCCTCAAAGACATAACACCCGTGACCCTACCTTCATTTTGGTGTAAAGGCCACAGTAGACTTACTTGAATAGACCTTCATCCGAGGGGCTAAGACAGCTGGTCTTCTTGGATACCTTGGGGCAAAACTGCAATGCAAGCAACATCATGTGTAACTGTGCATTTACTGGAGAAGGCATCTGCTGCAGCCTGGTCCCTAAGCATCTTTCGACAATATGGCTGCAGGTGTTTATTGCAGTATGTACTGTGATAAGGTTTAAAAGCCCCATACACACTTGACATAGGCTGGGGGCCCATGATCTTGGGGAACTGGACTCTTTCTACCTGTCCCAGTTAGTCCCCCGGACCTGTGCACTGACTTAAAACCTTCTCGGGTAGGTACTGGAAATTAGCTTATTAAAAACTCTGGTGGTTTTTTAGGCTGGTAAATGGGTGGCTTAAACTTCTGAAATTTCTTATTCCTATTGGGGTGTAGAAAACTTACCCTTATTAGTATGTAGGGGGGGGTAACTACTACCAAATTTTTGGTTAGCTAAAAATTTGTTTACCCAGCTCTAAAGCATTATTAAAATCATCAAGATCCTTCTCCTCAAGATATGCCTTAAGGTCAGGAGGAACATTTCTCAAAAGATCCTCTAACAAAATTAAGGTAATTACACCCTCATTTAAATTTCCACCACCCCTTTGAGCGACACCACCATTAGAAGTGACATCTTCTCATTACCAAAATTCCACCAAAGACTGCCCTGCCTGAACTTTAGTCCTCTAAACTTCTGCCGGTATTTTTCTGGCAACATTTGATAAGCCAGTATAACTACCTCTTTTAGTTTATGATAATCAGAAAAGGCCGATCCTTCTAAAAAACTAATGGGGCCCGCAACCCTTTACCAACTAAATTGGGTTGTTGCTAATGTCGTCCATTCCTTTTCCGGCCAAACTTGAGGAAATTGGCCATACTTTCAAATAACAAAAAAACTGGTCTGGGTCTTTCTCTAGGAAAATTTGGGCACAAATTTTTATGGCTTTACCAAATGAAAAACATCTACCCTCGTGTCTGTGGCTGGGTGAGAAGCAAACTGCCTCTCTTTAGCTCTTTTCTTGAGCCAAAGCTCCTCTAAACTCTCTGTTCCTGAATCTTTGTACGTTCAATCCTTAACCGTTCCTTTTCTTCCGTAACTAGGGCTAATTTCATTTGTAAAATTACTACTTCCTTATCCAGGCCCCTAAAATGGATTTTTGATTCAATGTCACCTTTCAAATGCATGTCATCCACAGAATTTTCACTAGTGTCAGCCATTTTGGGAAATCATAGCACCAAATCTTGCTGCCAGCCACAGAACTTACTGATATAAAATAATAAAGCACATAGCGAAGTTCATACACTGAAATAGTATATTCACAAGGAGAGATTGTCATGTGACTCCCTAAAATTAAACAGGATTGCACACAAGAAAATCCTGGCAGAAAAAATGGAGCTACTGCACCTGCAAAGGAAAATTATTCCCAGAAATTTAGGTAAACATAACCCCCTAAAAATCAGCAAGATTGTACCTGCAAGGGTAAATTATGCACAAAATATCATGTATTAATAACACCCTAAAAATCAACAATATGGCACAGAAAGGTAAATTATTCAGAGAGTATTAATAATAACACCCTAAAAACCAGCAATATTGCACACAAAGGTAAATTATTCACAGGGTATTAATCAATAACACCCTAAAAAACAGCAATATTGCAAACAAAGGTAAATTATTCACAGGGTGTTAATCAATAATAACACCCTAAAAACCAACAATATTGCAAACAAAGGTAAGTTATGCATAGGGTATTAATCAATAATAACACCCTAAAACCAGCAACATTGCACACAAAGGTAAATTATCATTTTAGTGTGAGTGTTATAGTGAATGCTTCCTCTGACCAACCCAGTAAAGAATGGTTATTGATTTTCCAGGTTGCAAACTGAATTACCACAAAAAATTTGATGATTCTCCCATATACAGGCCCCCATGTTATGCAGAAATGTGGGATACCTGGGGGCTAGAGCATTGTCTAAGGGCAAAGGTAAAAGTTACACACATCTCAAGCATAAACAGGCCACCCAGGGCTATCCCAGTCAAAACAGAAAGCGCTAAACCAGTATGTGTGTGGAAATTTATTTGGTCCTAAAGTTCCACAGGACAGATACGGCATACCCAGGGATCCGAGCAAGGCCATAATGGAACAGCTGAGCTGTGTGGCCCTTAAACCCACCCCGAGTTGGCGTGGTTGGTAAGCTTATTTAATTTATAGATTTACCCTTCAGGGAAGGAGTAGGTAGTTTTACTGGTAGTACACTAATATTAGGATCATTGAGGCATCTGTAGATAATAATAATGTAGACCTAAGACCTTAACATAGGTAGTAATAGGCCGATAATGTAGGCAAACACTAGGTTAAGTTAGCTAGGGGAAACTGGCAGCATTATCTTTGTTGACGAGGCGCGGATCTCAAAGACACAATAGCATCCTTCTTAAGACAGACACCAACTGGACAAGATGTACCGTGATCAGCAGACGGCGCCCCCCACGTGTCTTCACATTCGAGACCTGGGGAAATCTGGTAGAGGCACCTCGATGTACCGTAGATGACCTCCGTCAGGCCCATACAGTAAGACAAGACCTCCACTTTATCTCGTAGATTTCTGGCCAGTGTCTGGGGAGATTGTGAGTGAGTTTGATCCGTAGGCCCTTTACGCAGCAGGCAGTGCATGCCCAGTAAGTACCAGTGTCTCTTGTCAGTCTGGAAGCTAGTGTCCGTGTCTGCATAGTTATACTCGAGGATACACACCCTCTTGGATATAGGAATTTCTGAGGTGCAGGCAGGACACTAGTAACGATTGAATATTGCAGGAATTAAGGCTCCCAGTTGCACGTGGTTTCTGAGGGGAAGTCCAAATGGGCTAAGGCTAAGCTTAGGGAAGTTGAAGATCAGGATATATGCTGCAACACCAAGTAAGTTAGTCCTTTATATGTGCATGCAGGCAAGATCAAGACGTAGACTGGGAGGAACTAGAGAGTTGCCTGAAACCTTTGGAGCAAAGACTGGAGGCCTTTGAGAGATCATTTATCCTTTATGAGACAGAGGCCTATACTACAGGCGAGTCTGAATATACAGTCGAAGTAGCACGGACGGACTATGACGAACGAAGGGCAGAGTGTAAAGCAGAGATGAGACTACGCAGGCAGTTAATAAAGACTTTGAAGGCCAGTACAGCAGGGGCAGCAAATGTTTCAAGGAACATGAACAACAGCACGCCTGTTAATGTGTTGCCCAGATTGCCCCAGTTGAATTTACCAACGTTCGATGGAACCTTAACAGAGTACATTGCCTTCTGGGATCAGTTTAAAGCCCAGATAGATGACAGAGACGATTTGTCAGGTGCCGTCAAATTACAATATTTACATTCACAGCTCAAGGGTAAAGCCTTGGACTTGGTCCGGCATTGCCAAACCACCCACACCAATTACCAACATGCCAAAGACCAATTAAAGGACACATTTGGCAACACTGAAGAGATAAAAGTGGCCATACTTTATCGGTTGTTGGATCTAGAGGCTTGCTGACACGACCGTCAAAGCCTAGAGAAGTTCGGTATTGAAATTATGAGCTTGACAAACAGTTTCAGAGATTTGCATGATGAGGATGATTCAGAATGGGTCCTAAGCCAGCTGATTCAGAGGAAACTGGCTAGCACTACAGTGCATGAGTTACACTTAAAATATCGGACGAATAGGTTCAAGATGAAACAAATTGTTGAGGGGTTGGGAGATCTCGTTTCTCATTTGAGTATAGGTGTGAGAGAAGAGTCACTACCATCACCACATAAAAACCCAGACAGCTACTCAAAGAACTCGAGAGATCAGTCTAAAGCTTGTACGACTAACGTTGGAGTGCACTATGGTAAAGAGGTGTCTAAGGTAAGAACCTCTAAGCGGAATTTCAGAGGCACTCATGCCAGAACATGCGTGTTCTTCGAAGGCGAACATGCTAGCACTAGTTGCTCGGAGTATATAACACTGAGCAGTAGGCAACAGAGACAAAGGGAGTTGAGACTCTGCTTCAAGTGTTGTGGGGAACACTTTGCGAGAGACTGTGGCACCCAGCTCAGTGAGTGCCGAGTCTGTTGCAAAGGTAAGCACCATACTGCGCTATGTCCCAATAATTTAAGGGAACCCCAGGCTAGTAGGGATATCTCTCAGGTAGAGATAGAAAGTGAGTCTGAGCCTGAGATGGTAGCCAGCGTGATTAGTTGGAGTGAAGTCTCTGATCAGAGTGAGAATCATGGAGGTACTGCCCTACCTACAGTCATGGCAAAGGTTGTGAATGGGCACAGGTCCGAAACAACCCGATTATTCTTTTGACCCAGGGGCACAAGTATCCTTGATAACAAGAAGTTGGTGGCTAAATTAAAGTTGAAGGCCACAAAGAAAGTTAGTATGAATTTTTGGGAGGGTTATAAGTCAGGCTCCCCCCAAAAATCTTATGATTGGTGGATTCACATTTCAAATTAGATGGACATCGCAGAGACATTACAGCCTTGGTGGTAGAAGACATTACCCAGGGCAATTACAGCGAGGGGTCTTCCTGCAGCAGCTAAGCGATTGAAAGACCTGATGTAAAGCTGGCAAACCAGGGAATTACCACTGACACGGTCAGAAATGTAGGTATCCTGGTGGGAGACAATCACATAGATGACTTCCTGTCTACACGATGAACTTTTTAGGGAGGATCGGGTTATACAGATCCCCAGTAGGATACATCATAGGCGGCGGATTCCACCTGAATTCCCTGCCACACCAGATAGAGGAGAAGCTGTCCCCATGATAGCTGGGAGTGTAGTGATAATGAATACCAGTACACGATGAACCGTCAGGAAGCTGAACCAGGTAGGGAGGGGACGAACACTCGGCCACCTTGGGGAAAACACTTTTACAGGGTACGTAAAGAGGGAGATAGATTGCCTTTAAATCCAGAAACCTCGTATCAGTGGGAGGAAAGGCTACCAGGGCATGTGGGCCACGGGGTGGGAAAGTACAGAGCCACTCAGTCAAGGCTAACATACAAAAAACGTTAAAGTTAAAGCAAAGGGTGCTAAGACCACCAGAACAAACAAGTTTACACACTCAGAGATCCATGCATGGGAAACTGAACGGTTGAAGTTAGACAGGAGTCTGCTTGATGAGAGTGGCCGGATGGCACTTGTGTCCAGGGTCCACCGTGGGGGCTCGCGGAAGGTGAACTTGATTTAGACTTAGCGCCTACCTTCGCCGGTGGGAGGATGTGGAAATTTATTTGGTCCATAAAGTTCCACAGGACAGATACGGTGTACCCAGGGATCCGAGCAAGGCCATAATGGAACGGCTGAGCTGTGTGGCCCTTAAACCCTCCCAAACGAAAAGCGTTCTCCCCGAGTTGGCGTGGTTGGTAAGCTTATTTAATTTTTAGATTTACCCTTCAGGGAAGGAGTAGGTAGTTTTACTGGTAGTACACTAATATTAGGATCATTGAGGCAACTGTAGATAATAATAATGTAGACTTGAGACCTTAACATAGGTAGTAATAGGCCGATAATGTAGGCAAACACTAGGTTAAGTGAGCTAGGGAGAACTGGCAGCCCTAGCTTGAATGACGAGGCGCGGGTTTCAAAGACACAATAGCGTCCTTCTTAAGACAGACACCAACTGGACAAGATGTGCGATGATCAGCAGATGGCGCCCCCACATGTCTTCACATTCGAGACCTGGGGAAATCTGGTAGAGGCACCTCAATGTACCGTAGATGACCTCCGTCAGGCCCATACAGTAAGACAAAAACCTCTACTTTATCTCGTAGATTTCTGGGCCAGTGTCTGGGGAGATTGTGAGTGAGTTTGATCTGTAGGCCCTTTATGCAGCAGGCAGTGCATGCCCAGTAAGTACCAGTGTCTCTTGTCAGTCTGGAAGCTAGTGTCCATGTCTGCATAGATATACAAAGGGGTTTACACACCCTCTTGGATATGGGAAATTTTCTGAGGTGCAGGCAGGACACTATAACGATTGAATATGCAGGAATTTAAAGGGCTCCTGGTTGCACGTGGTTTTGAGGGGAAGTCCAAAGGGGCTAAGGCTAAGCTTAGGGAAGTTGAAGATCAGGATATATGCTGCAACACCAAGTAAGTTAGTCCTTTATACATGCATGCAGGCGAGTTTCTTGCAACATCAATCATTTGTGAAAACCTGTCCCATAAGCCACTTGTGAGGCTGAGGTACCCACCTCAGAGCTCGGTGTCAACAGAGTTTGCCAGGGTAAGTGACTCACTTGGGGGCAGTCCAGACAAATTTTCACAATGTGTTACTTCAATGGGTTGGTTAACAGTGGGTTAGGCAAAAATCCCAGTTAGGAAAATATATTTATTCAACATACCACTATATACACTGAAAATTTGTGTGGACTGCCTCCAAGTGAGTCGCCTACCCTGGCAAACTCTGTTGACACCGAGCTCTGAGGTGGGTACCTCAGCCTCACAAGTGGCTTATAGGACAGATTTTCACAAATGATTGGTATTGCAAGAAATCTCACCTGCATGCACATATAAAGGACTAACTTACTTGGTGTTGCAGCATATATCCTGATCTTCAACTTCCTAAGCCTAGCTTTAGCCCCTTTGGACTTCCCCTCAGAAACCACGTGCAACCGGGAGCATTAATTCCTGCAATATTCAATCGTAATTAGTGTCCTGCCTGCACCTCAGAAATTCCTATATCCAAGAGAGCATGTATCCCCTAGTATAACTATGCAGACTCAGACACTAGCTTCAGACGGCTCTGAGACATTGGTACTTATGGGCATGCTCTCTCTGTTTCCACACCGGGCCCACAGTTAAAACTATTTCACAATCTCCAAGACATGGCCAGAACCCACGGGAAAAGGATGAGGATCTTGTCTTACTGTATGGGCTGATGGAGGAGGCCCATCTACGGTACATCGAGGTGCCTCTACCAGATTTCCCAGGTCTCAGATGTGAAGACATGTGGGGGCGCCGTCTGCGATCACGGCACGTCTTGTCCAGTTGGTGTCTGTCGTAAGAAGAGTGAGCTGGTCTCCCTTCCAGACCCTCGTGTCTTTGTTCAAACCAGGGCTGCCAGTTCTCCCTAGCTAACTTATCCTAGTGTTTGCCTACATTATCGGCCTATTACTACCTATGTTAAGGTCTTAGGTCTACTTTATCATTATCTATAGATGCCTTAGTAAATCTAATATTAGTGTACTACCAGTAAAACTACCTACTCCTTCCCTGAAGAGTAAATCTATAAATTAAATAAGCTTACCAACAACCGCCAACCAGAGAATGCCTTGTTTGGGAGGGTTTAAGGGCTGCCCAGCTCAGCCAACCAGACGGCCATGCTGGATCTGAGCGAAGGTAGGTGCTAAGTCTAGATCAAGTCTGCCTCCCACAGGCCCCCCCAGTAGGCCCTGGACTTGAGCGCCGTTCGACGGGTCGTCCGGCCGCTCAGCTCGCTCAACCTCTGGTCTAATTTCTCATGTCCCGGTCCCACCGTGTGGACCTCAAGAGGTAAAAGCCTGTTGATGGGTCTTATAGTCTCGACACCGTTCATTCTTACTTTCACCATTCTCAACCACCCAGCCTTGTCTGGGTGGGTTGACACTACCAGGCCAAGAGGCCAGTATGCCCTGGGTGCCTGGGATTCTACTAGCACCAGGTCCCTTCACTTAGCATCATCTTATTTGCCTGGGGGTCGGCACCATAGAAATGTTCCCGAAAGGTTGTCAAGTAATCCCCCTGCGCCACACTGGTTCCATTCGTCCAGGATGTTCACCAGTCTGTTGTGACTCTGTGCAGTTCTTCATTGAGGGGGGGACCATCTGGCCCATAATATCCAGCTCCTTGGAAGACTGACTCAAAATTGCGGGAAGGGCTCAATCCTTCTTCAAACAGCATGTGATTGGGGGTGAGCTTCTTGCTCGTCAATCCCATTTAGTACGTAGGTCAGAGGCCTGTTATTAACTCTTGTCTCTATCTCAACTAACACTGCCCCTCAGTTCATACAGCTCACCCCTCCTGCCGTGCAAGACCTTCTGAATGCACCTTTTGACTGTGCCCACCATGCGTTCATAGAATCCCCCTTGCCAGGGCGCCCTGGGAGCTATGAACTTCCACTCGCACTCTATTCTCTTCAGGAGGTGTTCTCGTACTTCTCCGTTGTCCCTAAGATTCCTGAAAACTTTTCGGCCCCCCTAAAGTTTGTGCCATTGTTCGAGATAATCAATCGCGGCACGAGAATCTGGCAGTAAACCTCCTGAACAACTTCACGAAAGTCTCTGTTGTCATATCTTCTGCCAACTCCAAATGCACCGCTCAAGTAGTGGCACAAGTAAACAGGCAGACATATACTTTCTGAGGCCCCACCCTATCGCCTCCTGGTTCTTCAATGTGATAGCCCAGTATAGTCTATTCCTACAGTCTCAAAGGGCCTGTCACTATGTACCCGCTCCTGAGGCAGCGGTGGTGGACCTGGGTATTGGTAGGGTCCTCCCATCGTACCGCTGGCAAAACCGTGCAACTCTTTAGCACCCTTTTGACGGCAGCTCGACCCTTCAATCCCCAAATAATTCTGATGTAGGCAGGTGAGGTATCTCCAAACCCCATGTAAGGTCCTCTGATGGCATCTTGTATCAATAGCTCTGTCGCCCATCCCCCCTTTTCCCACAGCAGCACGGGATGTTTGGCCCCATAGCTGAGCTCAGAGTTTTGTATTCTTCCCCTGCATCTTATTAGCCCCGCATGATCTAGGAACAATCCCAATGAGTGAACCAATTTGCTGTTCCCTGAGTCGTCATCGTTGGACATGCGTCCTGACGCCATAACCTGCTGCCGGGTCGCAAGTACTTTCCAGCACTCCTGGAAACCTCTCCCTTTGGTACTGCCTTATCCAATATTCTCTGGGACCCACGAGAGACAACTGTCGACCTTGGCTTACCTTGTCATGCAGCTTCCTCACAAATCGAAATACCATTTCCGTGACTACTATAAGTTTTCTCCACGAGGAGTAGTGCCTGGGGTCAAATAATTCAATGTCGTGTTCCCACACAAAGTTTTACTATGCTGCGGGTTTGTCCCCACGAATTTCTGTTTCGGCCCCAGCAATCCCTTGCCGGTAACCAGTCTGGGCCTTTGAACCAAATCTCGCTTTTACTCAGCTTTCTGTGTGTCCACCCTCGGCTTATCAGATCGGCTGGGTTTTGATCTGTAGGCACATACAGAATTGTTGACGTTGACTGTAGTTCCCGTATCCCCTTTTACCCGATTCCTGACATAGGGGAGCTTAGAACCTGCATTCTGGACCCCACTGTAAGGCCCACATCCGAGTCTGTCCATACATAGGTGTGTGTCCCTCAGATTACTCAACACCTCCTCAAACGTACTTACCCAGTTTTTTGCTCCCAGCAACATCGCCGTGAGCTCTAGCTTTGGATCGAGAAACCCTTTCAGGGGTGTCACCCGCGCACGACTGGTGCCAGATTGACTTGGTCCCCGGCCACCAAATACGACTACTGCCCCATAGGCCCTGGAAGGAGGCATCAACAGAAAGACGTGCAAGTCATAATCCCGCCCGGTGCACCCGATGGACCTGGGGAATGTGAACTCGTGCAATTCCGCTAGGTCTTTGTTTAACCCGATCCCACTCCTGGCAGACTGTTTTTTGGCAGTGGGTCGTCCCAAAACCCAGGTTCAGCTCCCCGGGCTGTTGCACTAGCATCCCCCCTCGAATGTTTATGGGTGTCAACAAACCCAAAGGATCGAAGGCAGTCTGCACTTTGCTCAGCAAAGACCTTTCCCGGTCAGCTTCCCTTCCCCATCAGGCTTCCTCTTTAGCCTAAGTCTGTCTTCCTCGATTTCCCACTCCAGTTTCCCCAAAACCGATGTTACCTCAGCACTGAGTAGCCAGCATAGTCACGTTCCACCGGCCCCACAACGTTGGATTGTTTGTCACCCTTCTCTCAATGGCATGTTAGCCGAGAGCATCTCCTGAAATTTGACTCTCGGTAAATGTCCATCAAAAAGCCTTTCATCTGAGGTGGTACCTTGCATGTTGTCTACATAAAATAGGGTCTTCAGTAATTCTTTAAGCGGGCTGTTACAGTTCACAAGGTGGTAGTCTATGGTAGCCTGTAATAGGAATGGTGAACTAGTGGCACCAAACAACACTGCCCTGAATCTATAGGTATCATACCCTTGCTTGGGCACCCCCCTGTTAGCCAACCACAAGAACCTTGTGTAGTCACTGTCCTGTGGCTGCAACCCAATACATAGGAAGGCTTTGCTAATGTCTGCCGCATAGACGTACTGTTCTGTCCTGAATCTCAACAACACATCTGCTAATTTCTGCGTCAGGAAGGGCCCTGTGAGCAGACAGTCGTTCAACGATGGCTCTCGAGGACTCGCCTGCGAGCTGCAGTTGAAGACTACTCTGATGGGCTGGCATTGGGCACTTTCTCAATGAACCCAAGGGCCAGCTGTTCCTTAATAATATCATCATATTTCCCCACCAGACCTTCTTGGTCAGCTGTTCACCAATGAATTCAACTGACCACGTGCCCTCTTGAAATTTGTGGGCAGCGTTGGGTGGCCCGGTTTCCATGGGAGTTTACACCCAAATACTGTCCGTCCCTGAACTGCACATGGTTCAAGTAATCTCGATACGTCTCTTCGTGTTCGGGGCGGCTGGTAACCTTTAATCCCTACTACATTCCAGGTCCCCTAGTTTATGGACGGCTCACTGTCGGATATGCCCCAAATTGCGCCCTGACAGACCTTCGTGCACACCAATCCGATCACCCCGTACAGCCTCAGTCGCTGTAATACCAAAGGGCCCTCCTTTCCCGGGTCGCAGGGAAGTGAGCTGGTACTCTGCCTCCTACGATGTACCTGCTGGAGTCCTGTACAGGCCCAAAACCCTCCTTGATAACCCTTCTCGTAAACACGAACTCGTCTATGTAAATCCCTCCTACCAAGATGCCTACATTACTAAACATTGTCTGTAGCAATGTCTGGTTCCGCTAGTTCAGACCCAACTGCCTCAAACGTTTTACTGCTGCAGCCAGTCCCCTAGTGGTAATGATATTGGCAGCCTCTTCACCATCAAGGCTGAAATTTCCCGTCGATGCCCGGCTAACCTGACCGTAAAATTTACTACGGATAAGACCTGCGTGGGACTTTTCCCCCCAAACCCTTCCACCTTCATGTCAACTTTACCAAAATGTCTCCAGCTTCATCCTAGTTTCTAGACACTCCGCTATGAAGGATCTCTGTGCCCCCCTGTCGAAGAACAAACGGGTCGTTTCAGACTTCTTTCCCGTTCGCGGACCACCGCCATTATGGTGGGCAAGGCCCACCGAGCCTTGAAAAATTTCTCACCAGAACAAATTCTCGGTGCCGTACTCACCACACTCATCGCTACTTCCCACTTGTTCTTGCTTCTCCGCCCTTTCTTGCGGTTTGCTCTCCTTAACTTGTGCTAATCCGGCATCATTAGGACACAGTGCACTGTGGTGCTTTCCCTTCCAGCAGCCCCGACACTCCCTGAGCTTGGTGTACAGTCCCTGGCAAAATTTCTCCGCAACACTTGAAACAAAGTCCAACTCCCATAGTCGTTGAACCCTTTTGGGTTTAAAGGGGGTGAAGCTTTAACACCCCCGAACTAGCGTGTTCTTCGTCACAAAACACGCACCGTCTCATATGGGTGCTTTTAGTGGGTTCTCCTTGGCCCTGTGGGTGGAGGACTCGCCCTGGGCATAATACGTGCCCACCTTTTAGTAGGAGGCGGTTTAAAGGGCTATTTCTCGAATGTCTGGGGAAGTTTTCCGACTTCTCCTTGGTAAGTAATTTTTCCCCCTGACCTACGCTCAGGGGAGATATGAGATCCCCTAACCCCTTTAATAAATTTTTTTTATCGTGAACCTATTCGTCCGATGTTTTTAAATGTAACTCATGCACTGTCGTGCTAGCCAGTTTCCTCTAAAACACCTGGCTAAGGACCCATTCTGAATCATTCTATCATGCAAATCTCTGAAACTGTTTGTTCAAGCTCATAATCTCAATACGGAACTTCTCTAGGCTTTGACGGTTTATGTCGGCAAGCCTTAGATCCAACAACCGATAAAGTATAGCTACCTTTATCTCCTCAGTGTTGCCAAACATGTCTTCTAATTGGTCTTTTTGGCATGTTGGTAATTAGTGTCAGTAATCTGGTAGTGCCGGACCAGGTCTAAGGCTTTACCCTTGAGCTGCGACCGCAAATACTGCAACTTGACGGCATCTGACAAATCGTTTCTGTCATCTATCTGGCTCTAAACTGATTTCCCAGAAAACAATGTACTCTGTTAGGTTCCGTCGAACGTTTGGGAAATTCAACTGGGGCAACCTTGGGCAACATATTGGGCAGGGGTGTGGGTGGTTTTGGGGACCTGCAGTGTTCGACACCCTTGGAATACTAGCATTTAATGTACTAACTTATCTTTGTACATATTCATCTCCCGATGACAATCTACATCATCCTTAAACGAATTTGTCCAAAGCCTGCTGAAGACTTCCCTGGGATTCCTCATCCTCAAAAGCCTGTTGCTCTATGCTGAGAATGCTGTTCATAGGCTTCCCATTTTTCCCCCAAACTTTCAAAGCAGTCTTGCAAATCATTGCAGTCTACATTACTGCGTTGGCAAGTAGCCTGCACCTGTTACGCATTCTGTTCAGATGCCCTTGTATGCTGCTACTGATCGCCTTAATTTTGGGTTTAAAACTGAACCAGACTCTCCTGAACCCCCATCTGCCATTGTCGAAGTTTAATGAGGAGTTTTGACACTAATTGTACTTTACCCAGTCCACCCCACAGCACGTCACGGTGTTAGGCAAGAATGAACGAGTCTTAAGGCTTCTCAACAAGCTTAACAAATCCCTTTGTTATATTGACTCTACTATGGATCAAAAATGTACACTGTTAGCTCTCAAATCCCAATCAAAAATGTGTATCGATGTGAAAGCTTAATCTAGCACTTAACTGTACAATGCCAGCAAATAATTACAGGACTTAACCTAGTCTCAGGTATAATTCACAAATCCCACATTAACATGAATCAAAGACGATGAAAATCACACAATAAAAGGGTCCAGTATACAAATTAAAATCACTTGGTTAACACAAGTAAATTCAACAATTCAACTCGTGAAACAGTAAATAAATTATGTATGTAACCAGCTTGGCCTGTGCCCAGCTTACTCTGTTTAGCGTGGATGGTTGGATAAGGTAAATCCTAACCTAGCTAGTGTGCTATAACTTAAACCTGGCTTTATAACTCCCTGTAAATAATAACTAGGGTTTAAAACTGTCCAGCTACTTTTAACTTTTGTAAATATTGCACAAAGCCTAGCCTAAACTGTGGCTACCTTGCAAATCCACTGTAAATAATTAACACACAAGTCTCCTACTCTGGATTACTTGTAATCACTGTAAATAATTAAATTCACAAGTTTTTCTAGCCTACCTGGCTGCCTGTAAAATTACTGCAAATAACAACTTCTGGTATAGTCAGCTTGGCCTAGCCTCTGTGTAACTTTTACCTAGGTTTGCTAACTTAACCTAACTCTGTAAAAACAGGTTTCCCAAAATGTGGCCTAGCTATGATAGCTTAACCTAACTCTTTTTAAAACTGTTTCCTAACTGTGGCCTGCTATGATAGCTTAACCTAACTCTGTTAAACTGGTTCCTAACTGTGGCCTAGCTATGATAGCTTAACCTAGCTATTCCACATCACGGTTTTCGAAGGGCCACTTTTTTGAAAATTTGTGTGGACTGCCTCCAAGTGAGTCGCCTAACCCCGGCAAACTCTGTTGACACCGACTCTGAGGTGGGTACCTCAGCCTCACAAGTGGCTTATAGGACAGATTTTCACAAATGATTGGTATTGCAAGAAATCTCGCCTGCAAAGCACTATAAAGGGCTAACTTACTTGGTGTTGGGAGCATATATCCTTCTTCAACTTCCTAAGCCTAGCTTTAGCCCCTTTGGACTTCCCCCCAGAAACCACGTGCAACCCGGGGGCATTAATTTTCCCGCAATATTCAATCGTAATTAGTGTCCTGCCTGCACCTCAGAAATTCCTATATCCAAGGGGTATGTATCCCCCAGTATAACTATGCAGACTCAGACACTAGCTTCAGACGGCTCTGAGACACTGGTACTTACGGGCATGCTCTCCTTCTGTTCTACACCCGGGGCCCCCAGTTAAAACTCACTCACAATCTCCCAAGACACTGGCCAGAACCCACGGGAAAAGGTGAAGATCTTGTCTTACTGTTTAAAGGGTGATGGAGGAGGGTCATCTACGGTACATCGAGGTGCCTCTACCAGATTTCCCCAGGTCTCAGATGTGAAAACACGTGGGGGCGCCGTCTGCTGATCACGGCACGTCTTGTCCAGTTGGTGTCTGTCGTAAGAAGAGCGAGCTGGTCTCCCTTCCAGACCCTCGTCTCTTTGTTCAAACTAGGGCTGCCAGTTCTCCCTAGCTAACTTATCCTAGTGTTTGCCTACATTATCGGCCTATTACTACCTATGTTAAGGTCTTAGGTCTACTTTATCATTATCTACAGATGCCTTAGTAAACCTAATATTAGTGTACTACCAGTAAAACTACCTACTCCTTCCCTGAAGAGTAAATCTATAAATTAAAAAAGCTTACAAACAACCGCCAACCAGAGAATGCCTTGTTTGGGAGGTTTAAGGGCTGCCCCGGCTCAGCCGACCAGACGGCCATGCTGGATCTGAGCTGTGGAACTATTTGGACCAAATAAATTTCCACATACACACTCTAGAAACACCTTAATCCTAAATGTCCAAATAAGGGTACACAAGAAACAGCTGGCTGGAGGTCCACTCCACCATAACCACTAGGCCTAGTCAGTGCCAGGCCTTCACTATCAACCCCATTTCTTGTTTCTTCACTCAATCCCACAGCACCCTGACCATGTCAGAGCCTAGGTGGGCATACAGGTAAGCCATAGAAGAGCCTATAGCTTGGTTAGCTAAACAAAAGGAGTATACAACTACAAACTTAGCTTAAATACACAGCATCTCCGACGCCAGCCTCCACACCATGCTGACCCCACGTGACTACCCCAGCCACGCTTACTCCACGTACCCAAACACACTTGGAAAATAACTACCTAGAAGGATTTCTTTATAATTACAGTTAGAGTACTTTACAGTGCCCCCAAATGCACATTATGAATTATAAAATTATTCTTTACAATGATAGCATTCATACTAATTATGACACCCTTCTCTACTGTATAATACATTACAATGTCATGCAGAACCCTGCATAACAGTCACCCCATACCCATCCTGTGGGTGGTAATCAAAAGATTACAGAGGTACATAATGAGTCCAGGGACTGGGCCCCCAAAGTTATGATAGCTGAACTAGTTACAAAGGTAATGAACTCACAAGTTACAAAAGTAATGAATCCTGTAAGAATGGTTACTTACGTTTATACATGGGTACAATAATGAACAAATTATAGAGCAATGAGCAATTCACACTTCCACACCCGGTCACAACTGTAATGAGTTGTTGGTGCAAATATTGATTGTTGAGTCACACACACACACACACACACACACAGCAGAGGTATGATAAAGCTCACAGTTCAGGGAGAAAGACCTAGTAGCGACCAGTGAAGAGGCGGGGCCAGGAGCTTGGACTCGACCCCTGAAACCTCAACTAGGTGAGTACACACACACACACACACACACACACACACACACACACACACACACACACAGGAATAGACTCTGAAGTGTCCCTATTTGCAGATGATGTGAAGCTGATAAGAATTAAATTGGATGAAGATGAGGCAGGACTGCAAAGGGACCTGGACAGGCTGGACACGTGGTCCAGAAACTGGCTTCTCGAATTCAACCCTGCCAAATGCAAAGTCATGAAGATTGGGGAGGGGCAAAGAAGACTGCAGACAGAGTATAGGCTAGGTGGACAAAGACTACAGACCTCACTCAGGGAGAAAGATCTTGGGGTGACCATAACACCAAACACATCACTGGAGGCACACATCAACCAAATAACTGCTGCAGCATACGGGCGCCCGGCAAACCTGAGAATAGCGTTCCGATACCTTAATAAGGAATCGTTCAAGACACTGTACACTTTGTATGTTAGGCCCATACTGGAGTATGCAGCACCAGTCTGGAACCCACACCTGGTCAAGCACGTCAAGAAGTTAGAGAAAGTACAAAGGTTTGCAACAAGGCTAGTCCCAGAGCTCAGGGGAATGTCGTACGAGGAAAGGTTGAGGGAAATTGGACTGAAGGGCCAGGGGAGACATGATAACGACATACAAGATACTGCAGGGAATAGACAAGGTGGACAGAGATAGGATGTTCCAGAGAGGGGACACAGAAACAAGGGGTCACAACTGGAAGCTGAAGACTCATACGAGTCACAGGGATGTTAGGAAGTATTTCTTCAGTCATAGAGTCGTCAGGAAGTGGAATAGCCTAGTAAGTGAAGTAGTGGAGGCAGGAACCATACATAGTTTTAAGAAGAGGTATGACAAAGCTCATAAAGCAGAGAGGGAGAGGACTCAGTAGCGATCAGTGAAGTGGCGGGGCCAGGAGCTGAGTATCGACCCCTGCAACTACAATTAGGTGAGTACAATTAGGCGAGTACACATACACACACGCACACATGTGGTAATGCTTTATTTACAGCTAGCAAAGTCAGGGTATTTCTCCAGAATGGTCTGTAATATATCACTGTGGATAAAATACTTTGCCATTTCTTGAACATTTCTCAGTGAGTTGTCTCTAAATTCATTAAAGTTATCGCACTCCAGTACATAATGACGCAAGGTGTGACAATAGTCCATCTGGCAAAGTTTACACTTCGTTTGGTCTACATCTGGTGGTGGTGATTTAACCTGCCAAAGATACTTGTAACCCAGCCGGAGCCGGGCGGTAGTGACATCCAAGAGTCTGGTTATTTTGTTGGATGCACCATAGACATGTGGCTCCTCCTGCATGATGGAATGATGATAGATGGACTGACTGGTGTCAATCTCCCTGAGTCTTAAGTCCATAAAATTCAGTTGAAGTTCTTTTCGTATTATTTTTCTCAAACTGCTAACTGACAACCCAAGATTGGAATCTACCCCCTCTTTGAAAGCATACAGCTTAGCCAATTTATCAGTTCTATCATGCATCTGAAGACCAATGTGAGATGGAATCCACAGCATGTGCACTCTGACTCCACTCTCCACAATCTTACCATACCTATGTCTGGCTTCTGACACAAGCATGCCACAATTTATGCTTAATGAGTTGAGAGCATTTATGGATGACAGAGAATCAGTTACAATTAAAGTGTCAACCTTAGATACATGGACGCATTTGAGTGCAAGGAGTATGGCAAACAGTTCTGTTTGAAGGGGGAAAGAAGCGTTCTCACCTGAACTTCTTTATTTTTCGTTCGATTTCTTTCATTTTTTTTTTTTGTACGCAAAGAAGCACATTTCAATAGTAATGTGACCAAGTTTCAATAATATAACTCAAAAAACAACTGAGAAAAAAATTATTTACTAATAATCATAATCAGGTCACTTGTTCTATCTAGGCTGGAATATTGCTACACACTAACAGCACCTTTCAAGGCAGGTGAAACTGCTGACCTAGATTATTATTATAATCAAAAAGAAGCGCTAAGCCACAAGGGCTATATGCTGACCTAGAAAATGTAGAGAACCTTCACGGCGTGCATAACAGAGATAAAACACCTCAATTACTGGGAGTGCTTGAGGTTCCTGAACCTGTATTCCCTGGAATGCAGACGGGAGAGATACATGATCATATACACCTGGAAAATCCTAGAGGGACTTTTTTTTTATATTTTATTTAAAAACTTTACAGCTTAATATTAAATAAAAAGATATAAAATGGGTACAGTAGGATCCTCAATCCTACAGAACATACACTAACAAGTTTTAACACATTGTAATTGACAAAGAAGAGTATGGAAAATTTTCTAGGGTGCTTACCTGTATGTACCTCAACATTATATACATACCAGTAATCTCATTGGGAGACAATCATATTGTTTACCGTAGTCACCCCGTGTAGACATGTGAGAAAACTTAACCACCCCTGGTCGCGCCAAGTGGTCCCCTCGACCTCACAATCTTATCCATATCTATCCGAGACCAGTATGGATTTGATAGCACCCACAAGTACGGTGCTACTAATTAATTGTGGACTGTATAGATTATATTAGTTTAGCTGAATGAAGGGGAGGGGGGTAGGATACACCTGGATACATCCATCAAGGAAAACATTTGTACATAATCCCACCACTTACCAGATGTTCTCTGGTGGTCACTTGATGTAGCTGGATCACTCATAACCTATCTAATTACAACATAACACAACTGGCCAGCATAAGTTTGTTATAACTAGAAGGGTTACTTAACTGTGGGTGATTGATACTCCTTATTTCTTCCATTCACCATCTCAGTTTCAATGTCCTGCTACACCGACACGGTTCTCATTCCAGCAGGACGAGGTATCCGCTGGTTTGTCCCGCTGTAAACGTCGTGACTCAAGGAGCTTCACTTTCCTCGTCTCGGGAGCAACGAGGTCTAACGTGTTCACTCGGAGCAAAATGACTTATTTCACTTCACGCATTCTCTTAACTTAGCGTTATTATCATTAATTACATTACAATTCACAAGACGATTTAATGGCTCATAATTATTATACACATTAGAGATCACTCCATTAAGATCTGAGACCGATGAGTGATGATTAAACCAAGGGTAATTTTCCCCGGGACACAGTCCAGGACGACGCGTCAGTCACCCACGGTCCTACCCTTATTCACTCCTTTACCACTCTATTACCGTGGTCCCGTAAATCACGTTCCCTCACTCTCCACCAGGAACAGTTACGACACTTCCTATTACGAAATGAGGCCTATATTAATCCTTAGGCCGCCGTGAATGCCAATTTCGTGGTTCCATGCTTTCCCCGCTTCCTTCAATCACCTTCCAAACAAACCCGCCACTCTCCCCCCCCCATCCGCGCATGCGCCAAGGGAACTCTTGGGTCTACTCTATTTTCAAATACATTTTTGACTCATATCGGCACATAAAACACCTATTAGGCGCTATAGTTTCGGAAAATTAAAAATTTTCCACAAAGAGGTTACCCATATACACTCACAAATTTTTCCATAATACATACTACTATAATATATATAATATATAACAATATAAACTATATAACAATATAAACTATATAAAATATAAACTATATAAACCTTTCAGATTTGTATAGTTAACATACTATGACTGACATATGACAAAGGTTCACAACCTTCAGAGTAGATAATCAGAGGAATGACCTACATCACAATCTCAGTTAAAAAAAAAAAAAAAAAAAAAAAATACGTGCACTTCCCAAAATTAACCCCTATACAATAAGAATTACCTGAAAACATACATACGTGCCTCACTACAATCCCTCTTTAAGCATTGAATAAAAATGAAAATCCTAAGCCTCACACATATACTAAATAAATATTAATAAATATTACTAAATATTAATACAGCCTCTTCCACCGGCTGAGCACATTATATAAAGTAAGAGACTAAACCATACTCTCCCATTACAAATTTTTAACGAGGCATTACAAATTCATGGAAGTCAGTAGCATTCCATCTCTCATCAACTGGATGAGCACATTATATAATGCTAAAATAAAGTCAGTACACTCGCTAAAAACCCCAACACTAAACACAAACAACATAATTTAAATAACCTCTCATTGCGATACGATTATCGCACATGAAATATGCCCAATAAAGGCTATAAATGCACACTCTACAGAAGCCCAAAAGCTCTTCAAGGTCTTACACCTATAATCTTGACACCATTCACACTTAATACATGAAGGTCATGACGACCCTGACACATCAAACTCAGAATTCTCCATTTGTTACTACGTAATTACTTGATATCACCTTTGCTTTCTGTGCCCAGATGCATGCTACATACACTTACGCCACACATCTACACCTTCTATACCCACATTCACCTCACTCTCACCCTTCCCCAGGAGGCGACCCCACTGTGTCCCCCTGAATTCCCCCTTCTCGTATGTAATCCCCAACCCCCCCCTTACTCACTCAGCCCAAGTCGTAGATTCATGAGAAACCCTAACGTTAACATTCTATACCCTTCCTAAAAATCCTTCTCTCCACCTCCTCCCATACAGTTCTCTATTACGACACATCGTACGATAAACAGTTACCGCTAGTACCCGCCTCCACACCTCACAATCCCCCTTCCCCTCATCACCCACTATATATAATCCACTATTATATAATCCAAAGCTCTTATAACACTCTCATCGAACCCTCCCACATCTAGGCTTAGTGCACGCAGAACCGACACCCCTCAGCCCCCCACCCCCTGTACAACCCTACTTAACCAATACCTAACACCCTCCAGTCCCCCACAAAAGTATATTGCATGGAACGCCGTCTCATCATCCCCACAGATTCCACACCTTCCGCCCACAATTACCCCTCTGGTTCTTAGTATCTCCCCCAACGGTATTATGCCATGCAGAAAACGATACGTTACCTCCCTTACCCTAGGCTTTAACTTCAACTTGCTTAACCTATACCAAATACTCTTCCATGCGTACATGGGGAACAATCCCTCAACTGGTACAACAATCCTTTCTGCAAGCAGCCTGCACAAAACCCCTACTCGAATTTTCCTGGGTTCTCTAACCAACATCAAAGCCCTCAAAACAGTTTCACATTCCCTCAACTCCACACCACCATACAACTTACCCAACCTATCATGTACTTTTTCCAGCTGCCCTCCACTCACACCTTAGCGCAAAACCTCCCATTTAAGAAACACACATTTAATCCTCCTTCTCAGATCCATCAACCCCAACCCACCCTGGCGCACAGGTAACATTACAACCTCTCTCCTCAGCCAATCGCACCTTGAACCCCACAAAAAGTTAAACACTCGTCTTAGAATTCCCACAATCGCCGTCCCTGTTAATGGGAAACACGGCTGCTACGTGCCAAACCTTACTATACAATGATACATTTATAACAATCAGATGATGAGGTCGCAATGCACCCAGACGCCCCTGAATCCTTTCCATTAATCTATTCGAGTTTTCCTCTCGAGCAGCATCCAAGTCATCCTTATAGGTGATACCACAAATTTTTAAAGACACCGTTTGTTTCCTCACAACGTTACATCTCCTCCCCCCTCCACCCAATCACCCAACCCCATGATCATTGACTTCTCTCTATTTACCTGCATCCCTGTTGCATTTCCGAACTGTTGCACAACATCATCCAAAACACCCAACGCCATCCCCTCTCGAACCAGGACTGTTGTATCGTCTACATATCCTATTATTCCAGGCCACACTTTCCCGACCTCCCCCACACCTCCACTCGTGTCAAATACACAACGTTCAACCATTCTATAGAAGGGGCCCTGAATGCACGCAAACAACATTTGTGACATGGGACACCCCTCCGTAAGTCCCCTACCCATTACAATCTCCTCCCCAAGCATCCATTAATCTGTACCTTCATCTTAGCTTCATTGTACAACGTGGTTACCCAATTAACTATTTCTTCCCCATAACCCTGCCTCCTAAGTATAGCTTCCAATGCTCCCCTTTCCACCCTGTCATAGGCCCCCTGCCAGTCTAAGGCCAACAACGCCGCCCTCCCTCCCCTCCCTTTTGACTCCACAAAACTTCTCAGCATTCCATGACCCTCAATCATCGACCTTCCAGGCAAACCATACTGCGTTTTCGAAACCACTCTCCCTACCACACATTTAAACCGATTACCCAAGACTTTAGCGAACAACTTATAATCAGCACATAACAGAGATATGGCACGGTACTCCTTGAGGGTGTGCTGCCCCTTACCCTTCTGGACCAACACTACAGCTGCTGTTGCTTGCTTGTCCCCCATCACACCCTTCTCCTTCATCTGATTAAATAACCTACCCATGATACCCCTTATCGCCTCCCAATGCTGGAGGTAAAATTCAGCCGGGATACCATCTATTCCCGGTGCTTTGCCCTTCCTCATTCCCCTTAAAGCCAACTCTATTTCCTCTTCCGTTATTACCCCATCTAAAGCCTTTCTATCACTATTCCCTAAATTACACGTCACATACTCACACACCTTCTCTAAATCCACATTCCCCACCTTCCCACTTGTCCAATACCCTTCATACCATTTATCCACATATGCACACATTCCTTTCGTAGTTAGTATCTCCTGACCCATTCTATAACCCCCCGCCATCTCATGTACCTCTAACCTCGGAATAGCTGTAACCTGCTGTCTTTGTTTTTGACGTCGCAACACACACGCCGATGGCTTGTCTCCCCAAAGCACCTCCTCTACCCCTGCCTGCACCCATACCGCTTGAAACCTCTCATTTTGTAACTTCCTCAGTCTCCCCTTGACCTCGACAATTTCATCCATAGGATAGTTGCTCCCCACAGCCCCCTTCCCATAACAGCCCCTTAACCTGTCCTCTAAATAATTTGAAAGGCCATATTTTAAATCACTTATACATTTGCCCACCCCCACATAATATTTCCTAATCCTTTCCTTGGCTACACAATCTCACCATTGTACGACATCTTCCACTCCCTGTGCCTCCTCACTAAGCTCCTTCCATAGAACAGAAAATCCCGCTAACCCCTCCTCATCACTCAATGCACTTATATTTAATTTCCAGTAACTCCTATATATTTCTGCAAGCACCTCCCACCCAACCTCCACCAACACTGCTTTATGATCCGACCATGCTACTTCTACAGTTTTGAAAGATCTCACTACAACCCCTTGAGAAAGATACACTCTATCTAACCTCGCTGCATACCCTCTCCTAACAAATGTATGCTCTGTCTCCCACGCCTTCCCCCCTCGAATGCGTCCCTTAACCTAATATCCCTCATAGGGCCACCGACACATAACCTGCCCCTTTCGGTTCCACATCAGCCCTCCTAATGACGCAGTTCCAATCACCTCCTACTATTGCCACCTCCGGTAATGCACGGAAAAAAAAAACAAGGTCCTCACACACAAACTCCTGCTTCACCTGTACGTTATTCTCTGCAGGGGCATATACGCTAATAAAGGCCACAAGTTTTCCCATCCACAAACCATCTACGCGCAACACCCTTCCCCCTCCCCCCTCACTTCTCTGCAAAACAAATGGGCTCGCCTCCCTAATTAATATACCCACCCCTCCTTTCAAACGGGCAGATGGCAGGGTTACCACCCGAAACCCCTCCATCTCCAACACCCTACCCCCCTTAAAATTATGCTCCTGAAGGAACACAACATCCACTCTAAATTTATTCAGAAACATTCGAAACCATTCTCTCTTTACACTATTACACAAACCATTAACGTTTAATGTCATACACCAGAGGCCTATTAAAGTTTCCACCCCTGCCTCCTCTCTTCACTCTTCCGATGGGCACCAGAATGTGTGGGACCACTTGGCACCTGCACACTTCCCTCTCTCACCCCCCCCTTCTTTCGGTGCCTCCTGTCATGGCCACCACTACCTTCACCTTCTGCCCATATTTGCTTCCCAGTCCGCTGCGCTGGCGTTAGGACATCATCTGAATCCGACGCAGCGGCTCTCTTTCTTGTGAAAAGCGCATCCTCCATGGCTTGGTCTGGGGGATGCCTCACAATGTACCTCAATCTCCATTGTACACAGTGGCAATGATCTCGGTGACACCTCAGTCACGCTGTCACTCCCGTCGTCCGAATAGTTCTGTTGTTGATGCACCACGGCCTTCAACTCGTCTTCTACCACCTTTCCAGGAGCAGCCACCTCCTCAGGCGGTGACAAGGACTTCAGAACCTCAGCTAATTCCTCCTCAATTTCCAACACTTCCTCCTGTACTTTTTGCTCAACCCGATCCACTGGAAGTGTCTCTGGGCCAGGTAACTGGTCAAGGGCCTCACCCTCTCCCCCTGCCTTATGCGCCTCATCCACTATCTCGCTCCATAGACGACCACGCCCTCCTTCACATCGTTGATCATCACCTGCTTCCCCCGGTGTAGAAGCGGATGTCTCCGCCCCTGGGCCAGGAGCTCGTTGCCACTTCCCACACTCCGCCGCTATTACCTGGAGTTTACCTGGAGAGAGTTCCGGGGGTCAACGCCCCCGCGGCCCGGTCTGTGACCAGGCCTCCTGGTGGATCAGAGCCTGATCAACCAGGCTGTTGCTGCTGGCTGCACGCAAACCAACGTACGAGCCACAGCCCGACTGATCAGGAATTGACTTTAGGTGCTTGTCCAGTGCCAGCTTGAAGACCGCCAGGGGTCTGTTGGTAATCCCCCTTATGTGTGCTGGAAGGCAGTTGAACAGTCTCGGGCCCCTGACACTTATTGTATGGTCTCTTAACGTGCTAGTGACACCCCTGCTTTTCATTGGGGGGATGGTGCATTGTCTGCCAAGTCTTTTGCTTTCGTAGTGAGTGATTTTCATGTGCAAGTTCGGTACTAGTCCCTCTAGGATTTTCCAGGTGTATATAATCATGTATCTCTCCCTCCTGCGTTCCAGGGAATACAGGTTTAGGAACCTCAAGCGCTCCCAGTAATTGAGGTGTTTTATCTCCGTTATGCGTGCCGTGAAAGTTCTCTGTACATTCTCTAGGTCGGCAATTTCACCTGCCTTGAAAGGTGCTGTTAGTGTGCAGCAATACTCCAGCCTAGATAGAACAAGTGACCTGAAGAGTGTCATCATGGGCTTGGCCTCCCTAGTTTTGAAGGTTCTCATTATCCATCCTGTCATTTTTCTAGCAGATGCGATTGATACAATGTTATGGTCCTTGAAGGTGAGATCCTCCGACATGATCACTCCCAGGTCTTTGACGTTGGTGTTTCGCTCTATTTTGTGGCCAGAATTTGTTTTGTACTCTGATGAAGATTTAATTTCCTCATGTTTACCATATCTGAGTAATTGAAATTTCTCATCGTTGAACTTCATATTGTTTTCTGCAGCCCACTGAAAGGTTTGGTTGATGTCCGCCTGGAGCCTTGCAGTGTCTGCAATGGAAGACACTGTCATGCAGATTCGGGTGTCATCTGCAAAGGAAGACACGGTGCTGTGGCTGACATCCTTGTCTATGTCGGATATGAGGATGAGGAACAAGATGGGAGCGAGTACTGTGCCTTGTGGAACAGAGCTTTTCACCGTAGCTGCCTCGGACTTTACTCTGTTGACGACTACTCTCTGTGTTCTGTTAGTGAGGAAATTATAGATCCATCGACCGACTTTTCCTGTTATTCCTTTAGCACGCATTTTGTGCACTATTACGCCATTTGTCGAAGGCTTTTGCAAAGTCTGTATATATTACATCTGCATTCTTTTTGTCTTCTAGTGCATTTAGGACCTTGTCGTAGTGATCCAATAGTTGAGACAGACAGGAGCGACCTGTTCTAAACCCATGTTGCCCTGGGTTGTGTAACTGATGGGTTTCTAGATGGGTGGTGATCTTGCTTCTTAGGACCCTTTCAAAGATTTTTATGATATTGGATGTTAGTGCTATTGGTCTGTAGTTCTTTGCTGTTGCTTTACTGCCCACTTTGTGGAGTGGGGCTATGTCTGTTGTTTTTAGTAACTGTGGGACGACCCCCGTGTCCATGCTCCCTCTCCATAGGATGGAAAAGGCTCGTGATAGGGGCTTCTTGCAGTTCTTGATGAACACAGAGTTCCATGAGTCTGGCCCTGGGGTAGAGTGCATGGGCATGTCATTTATCGCCTGTTCGAAGTCATTTGGCGTCAGGATAACATCGGATAGGCTTGTGTTAATCAAATTTTGTGGCTCTCTCATAAAAAATTCATTTTGATCTTCGACTCTCAGTCTGGTTAGCGGCTTGCTAAAAACTGAGTCATATTGGGACTTGAGTAGCTCACTCATTTCCTTGCTGTCATCTTTGTAGGACCCATCTTGTTTAAGTAGGGGCCCAATACTGGACGTTGTTCTCGATTTTGATTTGGCATAGGAGAAGAAATACTTTGGGTTTCTTTCGATTTCATTTATGGCTTTTAGTTCTTCCCGCGATTCCTGACTCCTAAAGGATTCTTTTAGCTTAAATTCGATGCTTGCTATTTCTCTGACCAGTGTCTCCCTACGCATTTCAGATATATTGACCTCTTTTAGCCGCTCTGTTATTCTTTTCCGTCGCCTGTAAAGGGAGCGCCTGTCTCTTTCTATTTTACGTCTACTCCTCCTTTTTCTTAGAGAAATATGTGATCATATTCCCCACATAGTCGGCATGTACGCCTTTGCCTGGCGTATGACACCATGACCTGTGTCCTGAATTCCTTTAGGTACACGTAAGATGGTATGGGGTGTTGTATTGCCATTTTTAGGTTAAAAGTGCCCTTCGGCAGACCTCTGTAGGCACCTGTCACCCACTTACCATGCTGGGCCAAATGAACAGTTCCGTACTCCTCAAAAACTTTTCTGATATCTGTCTCATCAGCCTCAAAGGGGACATTACGCAGTTTAATCCATGTATAATGTCTGGATACATCGATCATCCTCACACACACAGCTGGTGTTGCATCAAGACTTACGTCCTGAAAACGGTTAACCAACGACTCGTAAACCATTGCTGAGAGCAGTTTCACAAAAAATCTACGTGCTCCGTTCAATGCTACTCTGTACAACTCGCCATCCTGAATGCCATACGTGTCTCTGATGAGTTTACGTAATAATACCTGGGCTGAAGCTGGCGTTATTGCCCCACTGAGAAGTTCAACGCCGACAGTGTTGATCCTGCATCTATAACTGAACGCCATGTTGACTAATGGTAGTTCTCCTGATCTGACGACAGAGGCACGACAAGCACCACCTCCCACTACTGCAGTCAGGGAACTGAAGTGCGTTTGCGCAGGAGGTCTACATGGCCCAAGAGCGATGCAGTCAATCATAAGTGTCAGGGGCCCGAGACTGTTCAACTGCCTCCCAGCATACATAAGGGGGATTACCAACAGACCCCTGGCAGTCTTCAAACTGGCACTGGACAAGCACCTAAAGTCGGTACCTGACCAGCCGGGCTGTGGCTCGTATGTTGGTTTGCGTGCAGCCAGCAGTAACAGCCTGGTTGATCAGGCTCTGATCCACCAGGAGGCCTGGTCACAGACTGGGCCGCGGGGGCGTTGACTCCAGGA
Organism: Cherax quadricarinatus; assembly: GCF_026875155.1. NCBI lineage: Eukaryota > Metazoa > Arthropoda > Malacostraca > Decapoda > Parastacidae > Cherax > Cherax quadricarinatus. Next base: position 4,122,748 of record NC_069496.1, read on the forward strand.
ACTCTATTCAGGTAAACTCCAGGTAAACATATTGAACTGTATTTTCGTAATGGGACTTGGAGAAGCTGTGTTGGTATTATATACGCATAAAACAATGCTAAACTGTATTTCTGATGATAATCCGATCTGTAATTTATTCTTTCTTCAGTCTTAAAAAAATAAAGTTTGTATGGTTTTGACATTCAGCCAAATATCTGACTTTTGCCCTCACAAAAATCAAAACCAAATTATGATATCTCAGTTGACTACTCACCAGCTTGTAAAACAATCTTTCCTTTATGTTCTCTGTGAATTTCATTATTATTATTATTATTATCAAGGGGGAAGCGCTAAACCCGGAGGATTATACAGCGCCTGGGGGGGGATGTGGAAGGCATTCAGGCTTAATTCGGGGAACTGGAGCACAGATCCAATTCCCTAAATCAAGAGCCCCTCACCAACATCAAGGAACCTTTCCCTTTGAGGGGGTAAATTTCATTGCATTCCTGTTATTATTAACGAAAATACAGTCATATATATGTGAATAACTTACTTCCGAGATAATCCGCGGAACAGCCGGACCACCGATTTTTTTTTTTTTTCGAGAAAATAGCATTTTTCTCAGCATTAAGAGTGTATATCATAGTTACCCCCATGTCCGTTTCTTTAATATAAGACCCTGGAGGTGAAAGAAGAAGAATGGAAGCACATCCCTGCCTAGGGAAAAATATTATATCCAGAGGGAGCGCTGGAAGTATATGCCATATATTATTCATTCTGGAGTATTTACCATATTTCTTTGTTATTTATATTGTTTATTATGTCATATTAGATCAATTGTGATAGATAAATAAGCCGTAGAAGCTATAATAGCGTTATACTTAAGCATATTCCCGGCCATCCCGAGACGGGAATTTTTCCATGACTTCAGCAAAACAGTAAGGCTTGAGTGGTTGGGGGGAGAGGACGTGTGTGTTGGGGAGTGAGGTCCAGGCCTTCTATATCAGAACTGCTTATCTCCCCCGACTGATAACTCATCATCAACAAATATCGTTGGAGGCAATAAATTTGCTGCTGGAACTTTTATGTGTGAACTGTGACCAGTGATAAAACTAGTGAAACACAAACGTTGATTTGAAGTGCTGTAGGAGGCCTTCCTTCACTCCCCCTCGCCTACCTCCCCTCCTTCCTCGACTTTTTAACTCAGCCATTCGCCTCTATTTACTTATGGTCTAGAGGCGATTTTTGCCCGACCATGTAAAAGCTTGAGTGCCCGGTCAGTTCTCTGTGCCGCACTCCACTCATCTTACGAATATGTCTCCTGTGTGCCTACCTGCCTGCTACAATCAAATTCCAAGTGGTTGAACCCCGGGCCTAGCAAGCACATTCAAGCAAACTTGAAAGCAGCACTCCAAACTAGCCAGGACAAGCTAAGGCAGCCTGCAGTTACAGCTGTCCTGACCCCCAGCATGTCTACATATACGTTCTACAGTGCTGTGGGATACCAGTGTTTCCCGTAGTGGGTTAGTTAAGAACAATTTAGCGAGCATTGCAGTACTAACTTTTAAGTGGGGCATGCCAGGGTCACCCATAAACATAGTAAGTTTTGTGCTGAAGTGCATTCATCACAGAGTAAACTTCGTCTGTCATATGTGTGCTAGAAGTGTAAAGGGCTGCAGGTTTTTTGTAACTTTTGCACGAGTGGTTTCAAATGACTTAGGACATTGTGCTACCATCAATACCTACGTAGGCTTAAAATGAGTGGGAATGTATAGCCTGCTGGGTGACTTGAAAATGGACTATAAGACCCGCATGCCACTTCACCCATACTGCGTGTGTCCCAGTGAGGTGAATGTCCCTTCCTCGACTTTCTTATTCACCGATATCCCTTAGCTCGTCGCCATTATCTACATATGGGATAAGGACGAGCTTTTGCCGATCCCGGCTAAACAGCACTCCAAGCCAGCCCGTGAAGGCCAAGTTACACTGCAGTTACATCTGTTCTGAATCCCAGAATGCTTTGGGGAATGTTCTAACGTGTTCCGGCCCTACCTTTGGTGTTGTGAGAACTCTTTTGTGAAGTTGTGACTAGGGATATACTAGTGAAACACTGGAATTAGTTTTCCATTTTTAAAGGCTAGTACCTGGTACTCCTTTGGAGACTGCTTTTTTAAATGTAACAAGCCAGAGGTTCATCTATAAACATATTAAGTTTGTGCTGATTTGTTTGTCCACGGAGTGAAAATTTGTTGTCATTCCTAGACACGTGTGCTAAGCTGTGTGTTAAGTGCTGTGGGTTTGGAGTAATTAACGAGTAGTGCAATATTGGTAACTCTCGAGACGACTGTGGCCCCCGTGAATGACCTTGAAAATCGCAATGCGACCTGAAGGCCACTACACCCATATTGCCTGTGTCTAGCGAGGTGAATATCCCTTCCTTGTCCCTTCTATTCACCGGTATCCTTTAGCCCATCGCCAGTGTGAAACTCCTGTCAGCTATGAGTATAGCTGATGGTGTTGACGTAGATGATGGTGAAGGCAGATATGAAACATATTTTAGTAAACAGGCTCGGAAAAAAGAACGAGGCTTCCAGAGAAAGCTTGCTGAAAGCAATACAGTGGGCGCACACCCTCCCAAAGCTGTCAGGTTAGATTTCCCTAACAATACTGATCAAGAGACAAAGTGTAACTGGTTTTTCGAAGCTAGTGTAGACAATCATGAGAAAACGATCAAGTTTGTCCACGATGAGGATTACGTCTTTGTGCCTAATGAATCAGCATTTATAGACAAACTTCTCACTCGCGAATATGCAAACATCAAACTGGGAGCAGCCCCACAAAGAGCATATAAAGTGCTTATTGTCATCTACAATGTAAACAAGCACTTGAATCCTCAATATCTGGCATCAGAGCAAGTTGCAAGCCCTCGTCGACTTTCCAACGGTCTGATATTAGCTGAGTGGACTGTCCAGGGGACTCTGCCACGCTATATTCACTCCCACACAGCCCTCAACAGACGCTATTACATTGCATTGTACAGACCTGCTCAACGTCGACGTTATAAGTGTCAACGCTGGGGCCACATTGCCAGGAAATGCCCATCTAAGTCACACTGGTGTGCAGTGTGCCAATACTCATCCTTCTGAACGGTGTTATGATATGATCAAACAGCAACAGACTGTTGCTAAACAATGTATCAATTGTAAGACCTCAGGAGTCACAGCAGCTCATGCTGACTGCAGTGTGAGGGCTGCCCACATCACAGCCACCTGCACCTCACCCTGTACCCCTCATTATGACCCCCCAGGACTACCAGGTACCTCGGGTCTGAATACTGGCTCATGCCTGCCCTCAGACAATGGGGTTGAGCACCTCACCTGGGGAGCACATCAACAGACCCCCATCATGTCGGCTGACAATACCAGCCTAGCTGAGTCAGCTGACAGTCAACCAAGGAGCTCAGCTGACCGGGACTTCACGTCTCCAGATGTTCCAAGTCTTGCTCCTGTGGTATACAACCTGATGTCGCGCATAAAAGTACTGTAAACACAACAATTTCTCCTGAAACAACAACTTGAACAACACAAGGAAAGATGTGTAGAGTGTACCAATAACAAGATTGTCACAATTTGTGAAAGCAAGTGTAAGGCTGCTGAACAAGGTGGTGGTGGTGTTCTTAATTACAGTAATGACGAATATAATACTTGTGTTGATAACTGTAGTGAGCATCATAATGAAGGCTATGGTATCAATGATGTTAGTAATAGTGATGACAGTAATGTAAGTGGTGGTGAAGAGTGTGATGAGGGCAATGGTGTCTATAATGTTAGTAATAGTGATTAGCGTAATATAAGTGGTGGTGAAGAGTGTGATAAGAGCGGTGGTGTCTATAATTCAGTAATAGTGATGAGCGTAATATAAGTGGTGCAGAGTGTGATGGGGTTTAAACCCAAACATAGACTTTAAATGTTGAATACAATACTGTTAATAAATGTAATGAACACAATGTTGGTAGTGGGCTTTGGTGATGACAGTTGTATTTTTTGCGTGTAATGTTAGTGAGGAGGGAATGTGAGTGGTGGGGGTCACCTATCATACATTCACACAAACAGCGCGTGCTCTGGTTATACGAAGACTCCCACGGGGCCCTTACAACGGGAAAGTGCACTTACAAAACTCATGGACAAGTGTTACCCTCCAAGTTTGTAACCACTATTTCCTCTTTTTAGAGCATAAAACTTTGGTCAGAGAGGTTAGGGTAATATAAGTGATCCTCGGAATGCCTAATTTAAATTAAGTATATTCATATTTCAACAAAAGCCAGAAAATTTTTTATTATTATTATAATCAAAAAGAAGCGCTAAGCCACAAGGGCTATACAGCGCTGCAGGGTAGGGAAGGAAGCGAGGGTATTGGATGGCAGAAGGGAGGAGGGATGGTCAGTAGGTTACAGAAAACAGCAGGGCATGGGATAGTACGGGGGTAGGGGGTAGCAAGAGATTGAAGTAGAAAGGGCTGAAGGTATCAGAATTTGTGAAGTAAGTCAGTTGTTGTCAAAAAGTCAATGAGAGAGTCTGGATGAAAGGTGGGTCCATCAGCGAGAAGGGATGGTAAAGAGATAGCAGCAGAGCGAAGACGACGACGGAGGTAAATTCTGTGTGCTCGTTGATAAAGTGGGCAGTCCAACAGAATGTGGCTGACTGATAATGGAGCTTGGCAATTCTCACAGAGAGGAGCAGGGCGCCTCTCCATGAGATATCCATGAATAAGACGAGTATGGCCAATGCGAAGACAGGAGTAGTCTCCCAACCTCGACACTGGTGATAAGAAGACGGCCAGTAACCTATACTCGGTTTAATAGATTGAAGTTTGTTGCCGAGCATAGTAGACCAAAGTTGTTGCCAACGGGTGTGAAGTTGGGAAGATATTGCAGCAAAATAGTCCGTAAATGGAATACCTCTACATGAAACTGGTAGGTCATGTACTGCTGACCGCGCATCAGTGTCTGCCTGTTCATTGCCCAGTACGTCAACATGACCAGGGACCCAACAAAAAACAATATCTTTATGCTTGGTAAAGATGCGGCGTAGCCAAAGTTGGATACGGAGGACTAAGGGGTGAGGTGTATCAAATTTCTGTATAGCCTGTAAAGCACTAAGGGAGTCTGAGACAACCACAAATGATGACACAGGCATAGTTGCAATACGGATAAGTGCTGTAAGGATAGCATACAATTCAGCAGTAAAAATACTAGCCAAAGATAGTAAATGCCCTTGTATGACGCTGTCTGGAAACACTGCTGCGAATCCTACGCCGTCAGAAGACTTAGAGCCATCTGTGTACACAGCAATGGCATGAGAATGAGAGTGAAAGTGGTCAAGAAAATGAGAGCGGGAAGCGACCGTAGACAGTTGGGCTTTCGAGCAAGGGAGAGAGAAAGGACAGACTCGAACAGCTGGAACTTCCCAGGGGGGTAGGGAAAAGTGAGATGCTACATGTACATAGAAAGGTGGCAATTGAAGAGAAGACAATAGCGAATGAAGGCGAAGAGAGAAGGGACGGAGTAAACAGGGGTGGCGAACAAATAAAGAATGTCTACTAATATCAGTGACCATTCTATAAATGGAAGGATTGTGGAGATCATGAGAGCGTACATAGTAGCGAAGGCAATGGGCATCATGGCGATCAGATAAGGATGGAACGTTCGCTTCTGCATAGAGGCTCTCGACAGGGGAAGAGCGAAAAGCACCAAGGCATAAACGTAATCCTTGGTGATGAATGGGGTTAAGGCCAGAGAGAGTAGCAGGAGATGCCATTGAATAGATCTGGTCACCATAATCAAGTTTCGATAAGATAAATGTGGAATGTAGGCGAAGGAGGGTTCGACGATCAGCTCCCCATGAAAGATGAGCAAGGGTTTTAAGGAGGTTCTGCCAGCTGTGGCAAGTTGCCTTCAGAGAGGTAATGTGAGGTTTCCAGGATAACCTACGATCAAAGAGGAGGCCCAGAAACTTGACTGTATCACGTTCAGGGATACAGGAGCCATAGAGGTACAAAGGATGATCGGAGATGACAGAGCGTCTAGTGAAAGTAATTTGGTGGGTTTTAGTGCTGGAAAATTTAAACCCACGTGTGGTGGCCCAATTGGAAACATGGTCGACTGCATGCTGGAGAGAAACTGTAATAAGGTGACAGTCAGCGCCTGCACAGGCAATAGCAAAGTCATCAACATAGAGTGATGACCAAATATTGGATGGAAGACTAGAGGCCAAATCATTAATAGCAAGGAGAAAAAGTGTTGTGCTCAGAACACATCCCTGGGGGACACCTTCAGCTTGGATAAAGTCCGGGGAGAGCACATTATTAACCCGAACACGGAAATGCCTGTCAGTTAAAAAGTTCTTAAGGAAGGATGGTAGATTGCCTCGAAGGCCTAAAGAGTGGGCTTGGGCTAAAATATTATACCTCCAAGTTGTGTCATATGCCTTCTCAAGGTCAAAAAATATGGCAATAACTGAGTGGTTATTTGCAGAGGCATTTCGAACATACGTATCCAAGCGTAGTTACCTGGAGTTTACCTGGAGAGAGTTTCGGGGGTCAACGCCCCCGCGGCCCGGTCTGTGACCAGGCCTCCTGGTGGATCAGCGCCTGATCAACCAGGCTGTTGCTGCTGGCTGCATGCAAACCAACGTACGAGCCACAGCCCGGTTGATCAGGAACTGACTTTAGGTGCTTGTCCAGTGCCAGCTTGAAGACTGCCAGGGGTCTGTTGGTAATCCCCCTTATGAGTGCTGGGAGGCAGTTGAACAGTCTCGGGCCCCTGACACTTATTGTATGGTCTCTTAACGTGCTAGTGACACCCCTGCTTTTCATTGGGGGGATGGTGCATCGTCTGCCAAGTCTTTTGCTTTCGTAGTGAGTGATTTTCGTGTGCAAGTTCGGTACTAGTCCCTCTAGGATTTTCCAGGTGTATATAATCATGTATCTCTCCCTCCTGCGTTCCAGGGAATACAGGTTTAGAAACCTCAAGCGCTCCCAGTAATTGAGGTGTTTTATCTCCGTTATGAGCGCCGTGAAAGTTCTCTGTACATTTTCTAGGTCGGCAATTTCACCTGCCTTGAAAGGTGCTGTTAGAGTGCAGCAATATTCCAGCCTAGATAGAACAAGTGACCTGAAGAGTGTCATCATGGGCTTGGCCTCCCTAGTTTTGAAGGTTCTCATTATCCATCCTGTCATTTTTCTAGCAGATGCGATTGATACAATGTTATGGTCCTTGAAGGTGAGATCCTCCGACATAATCACTCCCAGGTCTTTGACGTTGGTGTTTCGCTCTATTTCGTGGCCAGAATTTGTTTTGTACTCTGATGAAGATTTAATTTCCTCATGTTTACCATATCTAGTAATTGAAATTTCTCATCGTTGAACTTCAAATTGTTTCTGCACCCCACTGAAAGATTTGGTTGATATCCGCCTGGAGCCTTGCAGTGTTGCAATGGAAGACACGTCATGCAGATTTCGGTGTCATCTGCAAAGGAAGACAGGGTGCTGTGGCTGACATCCTTGTCTATGTCGGATAAAGGATGAGGAACAAGATGGGAGCTAGTACTGTGCCTTGTGGAACAGAGCTTTTCACCGTAGCTGCCTCGGACTTTACTCTGTTGACGACTACTCTCTGTGTTCTGTTAGTGAGGAAATTATAGATCCATCGACCGACTTTTCCTGTTATTCCTTTAGTGCGCATTTTGTGCGCTATTACGCCATGGTCACACTTGTCGAAGGCTTTTGCAAAGTCTGTATATATTACATCTGCATTCTTTTTGTCTTCTAGTGCATTTAGGACCTTGTCGTAGTAAGGGGTCTATGGTAGAACGTCCCTAACGAAAGCCATATTGACGAGTGGAGAGACTGTTGTGTGTCTCTAAATACCACACTAAACGTCTATTTACTAGGCGTTCCATCACTTTGCAAACTGCACTGATAAGAGCAATGGGACGATAGTGGGAGGTTTCATGTCCCGTAGTGCCTGGTTTGCAGAAAGGGAGAACAATGGCGGATTTCCACAGCTGTGGAAGAACTCCTTGTGACCAAATAAGATTGTAAAGGTGTAATAGGACTGCAAGGGCTGACTGATGTAAATGTTGTAGCATACGAATATGGATGTCGTCGGCCCAGCTGCCGATGATCGGCAAGCCCGAGAGTGTTGCCTCCAGTTCATGAAGTGTAAAAGGCACATTATACTGTTCTTTTCTGAAAAGAAAAATCCAAGGGTGCTAACTCTCTGGCAGACTTTGAGGAAAAAAAATGAGGGGCATAGATGGAGTCCTGAGAAATACGGACCAGATGATTGCCAATTTCATTGGCAACATTAGTGGGTTGCTATATCAACACCGGCAACCCGCAGAACAGGAGCCGGGCCAGGAGAATATTTACCACTCAGTTTTCGTACTTTTTTTCCCGACTGCACTCAAGAGGAAGCAGAGGTGATTGTGGAGACAATCTCACCAGCAAGTGCGTTTAGTGTCACGGATGACATGGCGAGCGATCGCACGCTTCTGCTTAAATTCAAGAAGTCCCCGTGGGTTTTATTGTACCAGTACCTGCCCCATGCAGCGCGTTTCAAATGTACTGCACGGCACAAGCAGGAGACCACCAAGGCACGCATTTCTGAGAATGCCTGCCCCAAGTTTTTGGGGGATAGAATGAGAAGCTGCGGTTAAAATGGAGGACGAGAAGAGGTGTAAAAGCTCATCAATGGAGGACGAAGAAGGAACCTCTCTAAAAAACAGGTGTGAGTAAAGGTTCCAATTTGCCTGATCAAATTGCCAGCATGGGATGCTAAGAGGTGGTGAAAGTGAAGGGGAAGTAAGAATGATTGGGAAATGATCGCTGTCATGTAAAATCCGGAAGAACAGACCAAGTGGGAAATCTAATGGCGGCTGAGGAAAAGCAGACTGAGAGATCAATGCAAAGAGAGTCAGTCCGAGGATCAAAAATGGGGCGAGTACCTGTTTAAAAACAGGGAGGGGGGGGGTGGAAAAAAAGCCTCTAACTGAATCCAGGGGAATCACAGTGGGGACCCCCCCCCAGGAAAAAAGGGGGGCATTAAAAACACCCAATAAAAGAATCGGGGTGGTAATGAGAAACAAGAAGGGAATACCAAAAAGATAATGCCCGAAAAGGAGAGAGATAAAAGAACAGAGTGTATACCCCCTATGCAGGGGGATACGGGGTCTGGTAAAGCAGCAAGACAACAATAGCTGATGGCAAAGGGAAAATCAGTCGAGAAAAGGGACTTTCATTAAAGGGGCCATCAGGAAAAGGTCGAAGAATACAAAAAATTTAGCCTGAGATGGAGAAATAACAGCAAATGAATTTTTTTTCCTGTAAGCAAACACCAACGGGAAAATGGGGAGTAACATCTGAAGCTCACTCCCATTACCCTGAGGCCGGTAACCACTGTAAATAGGGCCTGATTGGCAATGATAAAAACCTGAAACTGCGGTAAGGGTTCCTCGGACTAAGGGGGGTTTGAAAAGTCCAATGCGGGGGAGTGGAAAAATTCAAGCCGAAGGAATGGGGCGCGTGAAGAAAGGGGTTTTGGGAGATGGAGTAGAGGGGAGAGAAAGTGGGGGGTGGATCATGTCCATTTATGGGTTTTGGGCCTGCAATAATTCAGAGATTACTTTAAGTTTTTCAGAAATTTAAAAAACGCGTAGGGAACAAATTTTTAAATGGGAGGGGGGGGATGATAAAGATTGGGAAAGTAAGGGCTGTACCAAGGTAGGGGGGGGGGCGGAAGGGTGGAGGGAAGGGGGAACGTGGGAAGGGGAAAAAGAGGCAGAAACCGGGGGGGTGGCAGAAGAGGAAGAAACTTGGGAGGGAACAGGGGAGGAAGGTACAGTACGAGGAGGAGGGTGAACCTCTACACTTGTAACAGAGCTAGTGAGAGGGGGAGAACCAGGTACAGAGACAGGGAAGGGAAAATGAGGAGGTGGAAGATGGGTAGGAGGTGTTAACGGACCTTTTTTTGACTTTTGAGAAGTAAAGGGACGATTGGGAGGAGGTGTCATACGAGATCTCGTCGCTACTGAGGCTTGTGAGAGAACACGGAGAAGCAAGATCAGACTGAGATGTTGAAGTAGGGATGTCTGAGCCGAGGACAGCAAAAGAATTAGCCACAGGAGTGACTATGGGAGAGGTAACCACAGAGGTGGGTGCAGAAGATGGGATACCAGAAGTGGGGGGACGTTTTGAAACACGGGAATAAGAAACACGAGGTAGTCTCCCTTGGAGGCGGAGATGAGAAACTGCCATGGAATAAGGGAGACCTTCTGCCTCTTTGAGGTAACGAATTTCCCGCTCGTTTAAGTAGACTTGACAACGGCGAGAGTACGAAGGGTGATCCTCATGACAATTAAGGCAACAGGGAGGTCGATTGCAAGATGTATTAGAATGGTCATCGGCACCACAGACTGGGCATTCGGTGATAGATCTGCAATATTTCGCTGGATGGCCAATTCGCCAGCAATTTCTGAACTGTTGTGGTGTAGGGATCACCTTTCGAACTTGTAACCGATGTCCTGCTACATAAACTGAGGATGGGAGTTCACGGCTGTCAAAAGTTAAACGAGCCACATTGCTAGGGTATCGTCTCCGCCCACGGGCAGGAAGAACATAAGTGTCTACCTTGAGGATTGGGAGATCTTGGAGTTCCAGCTGTTCAAGAATGTCAGTGCCACATGTCTGGAAATTTTGTTGAACTATGGTATGGGGCAGAATGATGGTACCACTACAAGAATTGAGGGAATGATGCTTTTCAATAGTTTCAGGAACAGTATCGATATGGGAAAGACGAGAAAGCTCATGAGCCTGGGTAGCATTCTGTACGGTGACGATGCGCGTACCGCTCTTAAGAGCATGAAAAGAAATATCTTTACCAACATGGCGTAGGAGTGCCTTGCCAAATACTGTGGTCAGAAAGATAGGCAGTAGAGGAAGTCGGTCATAAAGTGAAGAATTTAGTCCATTGTGCAGTCTGAAACTGAGCGTGGAAAGGTAGTGAAGGACGTGTCGATCTTCTCTGAGAAGAACGAGAAGGTGGAGAAGTATCATCAGCAGGTAATTGTCGTTGTCGTTTAGGCGTGGGACCAGAGTTGGTCCGATGTGGAACGGGCCGGCTATTCGAAAATTGCCGCACTGTAGAGGGAGAGGCCGGAAGCATAGTCAGAGGAGAGCAAAGGTCAGATAAATCAAAGGAGTCAGTCGAGGCCTCAGTAACTGAAGCGGGTGAGGAAACAGCACCGGCAAGATGTACAGAGGCATGAGGAGTGTCCGAAGAGTGGTCCAAAGACGAGGCGGGGTCAGAACGGGGTGCGGTATCAAGAATGGGCCCCCGGGGCAATAGGTTCATGGACTAGGGCTGCCGTGGTTAGGTTACTACTTTCTTTTTGTTTTTAAGAAAAAAAAGAAAGAAAAGAAAATAAAAAGAAAAAAAGAATAAAAAAAGGGGGGACCGGGGAGGGATAGCTCCTAGGAGGAATGAAAGGGCCAGAAATCTCCCTCCGCGCCCAAGAGGACCTCAGCATTGCAAGTAGTGCAGATACAGCATGGAACCCGTGCCATACCCTACCCATCATGTCAGTAAACCGGCAATCCGGGATAGCAACCTCACATCTACCGAGCTACCTCGGTGGACAAAAGAGAGGGCGGCCGGAAATCTGCCACAAAGCATACCTCCTTCGGCCACCACCCCCGGAATCCAAAAGGTGGCTTCCAGAGATACAGCCGTCGCCTGAGAGACACCCAAAGCCACCCTCTGGGATACCGGAGAGGGATCAGGACATCCCCAGGCAGTCCAGATTCCACGGCAAACTACACCACCACCAAGAACCTCAACGGAATGGGATGGACCCAGGTACCCTTTCCCCTACCTAGGAACTAGCATGCCTGTGGGAAAAAAAAAAAGGAAGGGCAAAAGGGAGGGATGGGGAGGAGGAGGAAAGGAAAAAGGGGAGGATGGGGAGGATGGGATAGGGAATGGGGGATTGGGGGGTAATTAGGTTCGGTTTGAGGAAGTAGACCGACAGGTCTAATTCCTCAGACCAAGAACCTCTTCACCACGCCAAGGAGCCCCCCTTGAAGAGGAAAAGCCAGAAATAATATACGAATTATCGTATATAAGTTAAGAATGTATGTTCTATATTATGCAAAATATATATAAGGCTTTTATAACAGATGATTAGGAGGAGATCCTAGATATAACATATATGTATATAGAGATTACTTTAATGTATGAAGTCTTGTTTCCCAATTGGAAGCAGTCAGAATAAAACAGAATATGTCCTGGCCGGATTATAAACCTTGGCCAGTTACCAGAGACGAGCAGGAGTGTTCTCATTGGCTGCTACTTCTTCACTGCTCGTCCCTCAACCTTGAGCATACAGGTCAAGTGGGTCACGTGACGTGACTCACCAACACTCGGTATAGTTGAACATAAAGGGGGGGAAGGGGGGTATAACCATCGAACATCACGGCTAACCATACACCGGCACAGCGGGCGGCAGGCATGTTACTATACCTCCAATTAAACTTATGGCCATGTTACATAAATTATAATTGTTAATAAGAATTAGCCTTAATAATACAAGTACGTTCATTTCCAATTTAGCTATTAAAAGGAAATAACCGCAATGTAATATTAAAGAAAGGTTAACCATAGGGGCATGACACCCCGGCCCACAAGCAAATATCTCTGCGTTTAAGGCTGAGGTTGGAAAAACCAACTACGGGTATAGGGGGGAGGTACATCCCCCAAAGCTTAGTCCCACTTGCTAAACTGGACCAGAAAACAGCTAGACGCAAAGAATTTTGTATTGGGCAATATGTTAGGAGCGGAGAAGATCGCTAAAACGTTGCCAAACCCCTTTTATGTAAAAAAGGGAGACCGGTAAGGTTGGACCCTTAAAACCCCCAGTGTAAATTCTAACTTTTTTGATTTCAAGAATTATGAAATTTTAGAGGATTATGGTCTGAGAAAATATATCACATGGGGATAAAACCGAGGATACATCAAAGTATTCAAAGGGGACAATACAAAACCCAGGGCTTTTTTTTTCTATGGTTGAAAAAGATCTTTGTATTTTTTCAATTTATAGGAAAATAACATTTTGGGATTAGAATATTACCTTTTTTTTTGGGGGGGTTTTTTCAAAAAGACAGACCTATTCTGCATCACGGGCATAAACAGGGAGGGTAAAAGGAATTTTTGGAATTGGGTGCACGCAATACTGGGGCAGGGGAAAAGGAAACTTCAAAAGCGTTTTCAAAATTTTCCGCCCCAAATTTAAATTTAATTTGGGTGGTAAATCTAGTCAGGGGGGAGAAATTTGAAAAAGTTGGGCAAAAACCCTGAAATAAGTAGCCATTCCAAAAAAACGTTGGGGGGTTTTGGACCTTAAACGGTGGGGGGCCTACCCCTTCCCTATTTTAAAACAAGATATTTAATCTGGGCTTTCCCAAAAGTCACTTTTTTGTAAATTTACTAAATTGTTTTTTTTGCAATGCCTTCATGTTGCTCAAATTTTTCCCAAAGAGACTGCCAATCAAAAAAAACCACCAGGTGCTAAGTATGCCCAACCCCTTTCAAGGTTGGACTAAAATTTCATAATTCTCGGGAAAAGGAAGTGGCGTTACAAAAACCCGAAAGGCATAACCTTATACGTAAATAGCCTTTTTAGCTACAACCCCAAAATCTTTTGGGGCCCTAGATTTTAATGGCACCGGGAAATACCCTCTCGTAAGTCTAACTTAACTGTCAAAGTTGGCACCACTAAAGCATCTTTTTAAATCATCAATCCGGGTAATGGAAACCCACTGGTTGGTGACTGAATTTACTTTACGATAATCCTGCATAGGGGGACATACCATGGGGTTTTTGGGCCCAATAAAGGGGAAAGGGCCCCAAAGGTGCCCAACTGGTTCTATCAAATTATATTCCTAATGTTTTTTTCTTGGAATTAATTCTTCTTAGCAAAAGGCCCCCGGTAAGGGGATTGCTTAAATTGGACTATTTTCTAACAATTCAATTTTGGGGAAACCCAATTAAAAGGGAGTGGGGATATCTTTGAAGTACATTTTATATTTATGATTAACTCTTATTTGAGTTTTTTTGGAGGTGGGGAAAAACCCCTCCAGGAAAGGGCTATTGTTTTAAAATTTCGAATTAGAGTCAAATTTCTCTTACTTCCCTTACGTGTCTTCCCTTATTTCAGTGGATGTATTAATAGAGGAATAAATGGGGAGAAGCTGGCTCGTACTTCTTTAAGTTATTTTGGATCCCCTTTAATTTTCTTTGTGTCCTGGTTCAGGGACCAAAATTTACCTCATTTTTTTTGTTACTACTTCTTTGGGCCCCAACTATTAGTTTTAAAGAATGTCCTTGAATTAAATTTTTAACTAACACAAAATTCATTAGAGGAATGAACAAATTTTGCCTTTTGGCGTAAGTTTTTTTATTTGGCTTGAGCTTCTGTCAGATTCACGCAGCAAACTTTTTAATTTGGGAGAGATGTTCTTTCCAAAAAAAGGGACTGGATGAAGGGGTCCTTTTTTTCCCCCTATCCAAGAATCTCGTAATATGGCTAGGGGTCCCGTACCTAAAGCCCAAAAATAAAGTCAAAGGAGAGTATTTAGTATTTCTTTTTCAGCTTCAGGGAGGGCGAGAGAAAAAAAAGGGAAAACCTTGTCCATTCACGAGTTTTTTTCCACGTAACAGTAAAGAATTTAAGTTTTTGGGTAAAAACTTTCTAGCACCCCTTTTGTGACGGGGATATAGGTAAGGGGATCTGTCTTACTCCTAATCGAGACATACCTTTTAAAAAAACCTTGGGGCAAAAATTGAGCTTGGGTAGACTAAAAATTTCACGGGGGATCCTCTTGAGCAAGAAAGCAATTAAAGCTCTTACTAATTATCGGGAATTAAATTTTTGGACTTTGGGGGATAGCATCGGGATACCGCGTTCCCAATTATATAGTAAGATAAACGGTTCCCCTTTTTTGTGCGGGGCAAACGGTCCACACAATAATAACTAATTTTTAAAAAGGTTTCTTCGGGACATTTTAGGGAAAAAAGGGGCAGACGGGGGATTGTGCGCCTTTTTCCTATTTACAACGGGCATTTCCGTATTTGTCACAAATAACCTCATTGGGCCAAAAAAAATTTTTCCTAATCTTTTTCCTCTGTCTTACAACCCCAAAGCCCCCCCATGGATTATCTTGAGTTAAAAACCCATATTACGTAAGGACGAGCACCACAAAAATTTTCCCTTTAAACTGAGTCATTATCTTTTTTTCTCTTCCAAAAAAACATTTTTCTTTAAAAAGGTACCTTCCCTTTATCCTTATTTTAAAAACTTTTATGTCGTTTTAGACTATAAGAAATTCTTCTTTATTACTTTTCTAGCTAGGGCCGCAGGGACTGGGAAAACTTTGTACCTGGGTCTAGACTGAATTGCTTTGCTAAAAAGGAAGTTCAAACCTAATTCATCGGGGCATTTCTAAAGTGTTGAATATCCACATTTTTAGAGTTCTTTTCCCATGGGAACTTAAGGGGAAAAAAATCTAGCCCCGCTCAGGGCTTTCTAATGCAAATTACATACAAGGGTTATCTAAAACCAAGGGGTTTCCCGGGGAAACCAACCCCTACCCCCCCCCGGGGTTGAACCCCGGTCCCCTAGAGTCCAAAACCCAGCCCGCGCGTTAGCCACTAGACCAGCAGCCAATAAATTCTCCAACTAGGGAAAAATTTTTACACCAAGGAAGTTAGCCCCAGGCACCTCATGACCACAAATGCAAATTTTTACAGACGAAAACCCAGCTAGCGTGGCCGTGACGAACTCTAGTCAAGTCCCTTTACGCCGTCAACAGACTCAAGAAATCGTAATGACACTTGCAAACAAACCCTACCCCCCCCCCGGATTAACCCGCGTCAAGGTCTCAAAAAAACTCCCCCGCCCTCGCGTCCCAGTGGGTAACGCGACGGGCTGGATTTTTGAACTATACCACGGTTATCCCCCCGGGGTATGTTTTTTTTCAATCATGCATTACGATTGGTCTCTTGGGGATCTCAATTGATCAATTTCGTTCCCCATTAATAGATCCACGCCGGCAATGGGAAAAAGGTTTACTGAAAAGTCCCACATTTACCACCTACTATCCAGGCGTTCCACATAAATCCCTTTTAATGGGACTTTTTTATTGTCCTCCATAAGCCCCTAAAAAATACTCTAGCCGGGGGTTTATTTGTAGGTAACTTTTCCCGGTTTTTATCTTAAAAAAGAGGATAGCCGCCAGCATTTGAAAGGTCGTGATTACTAAACCCCTTTTTTAAAGAGTCCGAACTTCCCTGGGAAAAGTAGGGTTCCCCTAGCTACTCGGGCTTTCTTTTTGAAACACTGCGTGGTAAAGTCATCTATTTAAAGGTCTGCTAGACGAAACCTGAAAAAGGGAAAAAATTTATCATCCCAATTTCATATTCCGAAGGAATTTATTACTTTGGGAGGATATCTCCCTGTTGGGTTGGGTTTTTTCTTCCCGCTGTTTATGCCAACACTGGAACTGTTATGACCCAACTTCTTTAAAAAAAAAAAGGGACGTGTAATTTAAAACTTAGGGGAAGCCTGGAGAAAAAGCGTTTTTTCACCCGTTTTTTTTCTGAAAAAACCTTCAAAGGTCGCCAGCTGGAGCTTTCCCAGTAGTCAATCTTTAACTAAACCCTTGGGGGGTAGTTTCTTTTCCGGGGGGTTTAGACTTTCTGTGGTTAAGCTGGGGGAAATTTTAAAGTGATCTGCGTGGGCAGCAGTATCTAACAAGTTAGTGGGGAAAATTCAAAAGATAAAATATAACCCCTCTGGAAAAATTTAAAAAGGTCTTCATCAAATCAGTGGGAAAATGACCCCTGCGAGGGGGCTCCCCGGGGCCCCACGCCAACGCTCGAAAGCAGAATTTTTCTTGGCAAAGTCCACCCAAAAACTGCTGAGGATTTTTTCAGAGTTTTAAACTCTTTAAGTAACTAACAGTAAAAAGAAAACTTTCAAAAGACAAACTTTACCTGGGTATAAACAAATAGTTTAAAAGGAAGTTTTCAGTTATGGTTTTGGGTTTTCCCATTAAAGATGAAGTATTAAAGCCCCAAATTTAGGGGGCCATTGGGTCCCTTCGCCTATTTTCGAATGCTTCAAAAAAAGAATCTAAATTATCCTCAGTAAATTTTTGGCATAAAAGGCTCTTTACTAAGGTCAAATGAAGGGTTTTTATACATATTACTCGATTCTCTTTCTTCTCATAATTTCCCCTTCATAAAGCAAAAATTTACGTTCAAAATTTTCCCTTTTTAATTTTCTCTGGGCTTCTACAAAGGAGGTTTTGACGCGATAAAATACGTTCTAGACGTTGAAATTCTCCTTAGACTGAAAGTATCAAAAGGGCTAAAAAAAGATTTAGGTTAACGTGTTCTCTCCAATAGGACTTCCCCTTTTTCTTTTCAAAACATCTGTAAGGGTTTACCTGGAAACCCTTTTTTTTTAGCCTGGAGTTTTTGTTCCCCATATAGTCCCCCTTTGGAGTGGAAATTGGGGTCGTTGTACGCGTAGCGTTTTTGAGTACGGAAGGTCAGTCCCTCGTCCCCGTAGGGGTTTTTAGCGCGAATTTCGGCTCGGGGTTCTTATAAAGAATTCAAAAAGGGAAAGGAAAATCTGCTTTTCCATTTCAGTCCCCCCCCTGGATCCTGCTCACGGAAAAAAAGGGCATTCTTATCATACATCTGACGTCTGGGCAGTGAAATGCCTGTCGTATTTATACCCAAGCTTCGTGTAATGCCCCAAAAAGATTGAAGCTTCAAATTCTTAATCTCTCCCTTTGTTATACCTTCAAACCTCTCTGCCATTTTTACATTCTTTTTTTAAAAGGGAAATTCCCGGTTATGCTCCGGACACAGGCCCCCCCCCACTTGTTACACTCCAAGTACTGTAACCATTTTCCTTCTTGCACCAAATGAGCCCCTGAGTCATTAGACATAAATCACTTAAAATAACTCGGGGAATTGTTCATGCCCACCATTAAATGTACACGAGCGGCCATGTCCTTTTGCAGCTATTCAAAAACTTTTTTAAAAAGTCAATAGAGACAGCACTTCCCAACTACTCAAAATGGCAAGGTTACACCAATACATAAAGGGGGTGCCCCACAGATTAAACAACAAGGCCAATACTAACTTACCATTGCATCCAAAAACTTTTTGGAAATTTGGGCCCGGAACGTATTATTATAACGGGTCAAAACATCTCAACCCCCGCCCTTTGGATTCAGGGAAAAAAAAAGCACTAATGATGCAATCATAAAAATGCAGATCGCTTTACACGCACTGGAAAATAAGGGAAAATCCATAGAAATTTTTTTTGACCCCAAAAAAAGCTTTTTACACAGAAACCCCGAAATCCTCTCCCCAAACTTTACCACTACGATAAAGGCCATGCGCTTTCTTTTTTCAAATCTTTCATTACTAATAGGTATCAGTACGTCACCCTTAAAGACACAGCATCAGCAACACGGCCACTTGATACTGGAGTTCCGCAGGGAAGTGTCCTTGGTCCCCTGCTCTTCCTCATATACATCAATGACCTACCAAACGTATCCCAACACCTAAAA
This sequence comes from Cherax quadricarinatus, assembly GCF_026875155.1. NCBI lineage: Eukaryota > Metazoa > Arthropoda > Malacostraca > Decapoda > Parastacidae > Cherax > Cherax quadricarinatus. The sequence continues at coordinate 4,141,429 of NC_069496.1, forward strand.
CCCATTCTCTTTGCTGATGACACGACTTATGTCATCTCTCACCCTAATCTTGCCACCCTTAACACCATTGTGAATGAGGAGCTGATTAAAATATCGACTTGGATGACAGCCAACAAACTTACGCTTAACACTGACAAAACTTACTATATTATGTTTGGTAGCAGAGCAGGAGATGCACAAATTAACATTAAGATTGACAACACTCTAATTACCAGAAATAATGGGGGAAAATTCTTAGGCTTATACCTTGACAATAACCTGAATTTCAGCACCCATATCCAGCATATAGCCAAAAAAGTATCCAAAACGGTTGGGATCCTCTCCAAGATACGATACTACGTGCCGCAAAATGCCCTTCTCACACTATACCACTCACTTATTTATCCATACCTCACCTATGCTATTTGTGCTTGGGGATCAACTGCAGCAACACACCTAAAGCCAATAATAACCCAACAAAAAGCTGCAGTAAGAATAATCACTAAATCCCATCCCTGGCAGCACACCCCCCCACTCTTCAAAGATCTAACTTACTCCCAGTTCAGTACATCCACACTTACTACTGTGCAATCTATATCTACGGGCCTTAAACCCCTAATATCAACCTTGACCTTAAATGCTTTCTTGATAGTTGTGACAGAACCCACAGCATAACACCAGAAACAAACATCTCTACGACATTCCCCGTGTCCGACTAAACCTTTACAAAAATTCAATGTATGTCAAAGGCCCTAAAATCTGGAATACCCTACCTGAGAACTCTAGAACTGCAGACACATTCATCACCTTCAAAACTACCATTAGAAAACATCTTATCTCCCTGATACACCCCGTCAACTAACTTCACAAATACCACCTGGTGGTTCACACTTACACTCGCACACTCATTTGACCATAAACAGAAATATTAATCTCAGTCTTAATCTCAGTCTTAATATAATGAATCCTGTGATACTCCAATACTGAAACTATATACTGTGCCAAAACAAAAGCATTCACACTGCTAAACTCACAAAATAGTATTTAGTCACTTAGCCATAATACCAACTTACCTCATAATTTGTAATATTTTACATTTAAGAATAAAACTAAGTATGCCCGAAATGCCTAGCCATGCTAAGCGTTCTAGTGGTACACTCTGTAATCTCAATTTTACTACATGTTAAACCAAACAATAACCAAATTTCTGTAAACTAAGCATTGTAATCCTTATAGAGAATAAACTTTGAATTGAATTGAATTGAATTCTTTATAGAGCATAACAACTTTGGTCAGAGAGGTTAGGGTAATAATAGTGATTCTCCGGAATGCCTAATTTTAATTAAGTATAGTCATAATATAACAAAAGCCAGAAATAATATACGAATTATCGTATATAAGTTAAGAGTGCATGTTCTATATTATCCAAAATATATATAAGGCTTTCATAACAGATGATTAGGAGGAGATCCTAGATATAACATATATGTATATAGAGATTACTTTAATGTATGAAGTCTTGTTTCCCAATTGGAAGCAGTCAGAATAAAACAGAATATGTCCTGGCCGGATTATAAACCTTGGCCAGTTACCAGAGACGAGCAGGAGTGTTCTCATTGGCTGCTACTTCTTCACTGCTCGTCCCTCAACCTTGAGCATACAGGTCAAGTGGGTCACGTGACGTGACTCACCAACACTCGGTATAGTTGAACATAAAGGGGGGAAGGGGGGTATAACCATCGAACATCACGGCTAACCATACACCGGCACAGCGGGCGGCAGGCATGTTACTATACCTCCAATTAAACTTATGGCCATGTTACATAAATTATAATTGTTAATAAGAATTAGCCTTAATAATACAAGGACGTTCATTTCCAATTTAGCTATTAAAGGAAATAACCGCAATGTAATATTAAAGAAAGGTTAACCATAGGGGCATGACAAAAAGGGTAGTACTGTTGACATTGATAAGGTCTGCTATTTATATGAAATTTTTTTTCATTATGCTGAGAAACTCAAGATGATCCCAGGACTACTATAATGGATCAAAACTCGTATAAACTTTCTATATTGAGCTGGAATATTGCATCACTTAGAAAAAGACTTCCAGACCTTCATCATAAAGTTACCACCGAGCCCACTGATGTTGTGTGTCTACAAGAGTGCAGAGTCCCTGAAAAATCCCAACCCCCTAAATTACCATCATTTGTTGCATATAACCTCAAATCTACAAACTCTTGTGTTCTATATATTAAAAAATAGCTTCCCCATCAACTTCTTGCACACAAGAAACAGAGGGGCTACAATATACACGGTGTTAGGATTTATATAGGGAACTCTGCTCTCAACATATTTAACTTTTTTTTTTATATATTTTATTTAAAACATTATAAATACAAGGGTGCT
>NC_069496.1:4144316-4162465 GCF_026875155.1 Cherax quadricarinatus
AACTTGAACAACACAGAAAGATGTGTAGGTTGTACCAATAACAAGTTGTTATTGTCACAATTTGTGAAAGCAAGTGTAAGGCTGCTGAACAAGGTGGTGGTGGTGTTCTTAATTACAGTAATGACGAATATAATACTTGTGTTGATAACTGTAGTGAGCATCATAATGAAGGCTATGGTATCAATGATGTTAGTAATAGTGATGACAGTAATGTAAGTGGTGGTGAAGAGTGTGATGAGGGCAATGGTGTCTATAATGTTAGTAATAGTGATTAGCGTAATATAAGTGGTGGTGAAGAGTGTGATAAGAGCGGTGGTGTCTATAATGTCAGTAATAGTGATGAGCGTAATATAAGTGGTGCAGAGTGTGATGAGGTTAACCACATAGACATTAATGTTGAATACAATACTGTTAATAAATGTAATGAACACAATGTTGGTAGTGGCGTTGGTGATGACAGTTGTAGTTTTGCGTGTAATGTTAGTGGAGGAGGGAATGTGAGTGGTGGTGTCACCTATCATACATTCACACAAACAGCGTCGTGCTCTGGTTATACGAAGACTCCCACGAGGCCTTACAACTGGAAGTGCACTTACAAAACTCATGGACAAGTGTTACCCTCCAAGTATTGTAACCACTATTTCCTTCTTTTTAGAGCATAACAACTTTGGTCAGAGAGGTTAGGGTAATAATAGTGATCCTCCGGAATGCCTAATTTAAATTAAGTATATTCATAATACAACAAAAGCCAGAAATTTATTATTATTATTATAATCAAAAAGAAGCGCTAAGCCACAAGGGCTATACAGCGCTGCAGGGTAGGGAAGGAAGCGAGGGTATTGGATGGCAGAAGGGAGGAGGGATGGTCAGTAGGTTACAGAAAACAGCAGGGCAGGGGATAGTACGGGGGTAGGGGGTAGCAAGAGATTGAAGTAGAAAGGGCTGAAGGTATCAGAATTTGTGAAGTAAGTCAGTTGTTGTCAAAAAGTCAATGAGAGAGTCTGGATGAAAGGTGGGTCCATCAGCGAGAAGGGATGGTAAAGAGATAGCAGCAGAGCGAAGACGACGACGGAGGTAAATTCTGTGTGCTCGTTGATAAAGTGGGCAGTCCAACAGAATGTGGCTGACTGATAATGGAGCTTGGCAATTCTCACAGAGAGGAGCAGGGCGCCTCTCCATGAGATATCCATGAGTAAGACGAGTATGGCCAATGCGAAGACAGGAGTAGTCTCCCAACCTCGGACACTGGTGATAAGAAGACGGCCAGTAACCTATACTCGGTTTAATAGATTGAAGTTTGTTGCCGAGCATAGTAGACCAAATTTGTTGCCAACGGGTGTGAAGTTGGGAAGATATTGCAGCAAAATAGTCCGTAAATGGAATACTCTACATAAAAACGGTAGGTCAGTACTGCTGACCGGGGCATTCAGTGTCTGCCTGTTCATTGCCCAGTACGTCAACATGACCAGGGACCCAACAAAAAACAATATCTTTATGTTTGGGTAAAGATGCGGCTAGCCAAAGTTGATACGGAGGACTAAGGGGTGAGGTGTATCAAATTTGTCTGTATAGCCTGTAAAGCACTAAGGGTCTGAGACAACCACAAATGATGACACAGGCATAGTTGCAATACGGATAAGTGCTGTAAGGATAGCATAAAATTTCCAGCAGTAAAAATACTAGCCAAAGATAGTAAATGCCCTTGTATGACGCTGTCTGGAAACACTGCTGCGAATCCTACGCCGTCAGAAGACTTAGAGCCATCTGTGTACACAGCAATGGCATGAGAATGAGAGTGAAAGTGGTCAGAAAATGAGAGGGGGAGCGACCGTAGACAGTTGGGCTTTCGAGCAAGGGAGAGAGAAGGACAGATCGAACAGCTGGAACTTCCCAGGGGGGTAGGGAAAAGTGAGATGCTCCCTTTGTACATAGAAAGGTGGCAATTTGAAGAGAAGACAATAGCGAATGAAGGCGAAGAGAGAAGGGACGGAGTAAACAGGGGGTGGCGAACAAATAAAGAATGTTACTAATATCAGTGACCATTTCTATAAATGAAGGATTGTGGAGATCATGAGAGCGTACATAGTAGCGAAGGCAATGGGCATCATGGCGATCAGATAAGGATGGAAAGGGTTCGCTTCTGCTTAGAGGCCTCAAACAGGGAAGAGCGAAAAAGCACCAAGGCATAAACGTAATCCTTGGTGATGAATGGGGTTAAGGCCAGAGAGAGTAGCAGGAGATGCCTTTTGAATAGATCTGGTCACCATAATCAAGTTCGATAAGATAAATGTGGAATGTAGGCGAGGAGGGTTCGACGATCAGCTCCCCATGAAAGATGAGCAAGGGTTTTAAGGAGGTTCTGCCAGCTGTGGAAAGTTGCCTTCAGAGAGGTAATGTGAGGTTTCCAGGATAAACCAAACGATCAAAGAGGGGCCCAGAAACTTGACTGTAATCACGTTCAGGGATACAGGAGCCATAGAGGTACAAAGGATGATCGGGATGACAGAGCGTCTAGTGAAAGTAATTTTGGTGGGTTTTAGTGCTGGAAAATTTAAACCCACGTGTGGTGGCCCAATTGGAAACATGGTCGACTGCATGCTGGAGAGAAACTGTAATAAGGTGACAGTCAGCGCCTGCACAGGCAATAGCAAAGTCTCAACATAGAGTGATGACCAAAATTGGAGGGAAGACTAGGGGCCAAATCATTAATAGCAAGGAGAAAAAGTGTTGTGCTCAGAACACATCCCTGGGGGAAAACCTTCAGCTTGGATAAAGCCCGGGGGAGAGCACATTATTAACCCGAACACGGAAAGCTGTCAGTTAAAAAGTTCTTAAGGAAGGATGGTAGATTGCCTCGAAGGCCTAAAGAGTGGGCTTGGGCTAAAATATTATACCTCCAAGTTGTGTCATATGCCTTCTCAGGTCAAAAATATGGCAATAACTGAGTGGTTATTGCAGAGGCATTTCGAACATACGTATCCAAGCGTAGTTCCCTGGAGTTTACCTGGAGAGAGTTTCGGGGGTCAACGCCCCCGCGGCCCGGTCTGTGCCCCAGGCCTCCTGGTGGATCAGCGCCTGATCAACCAGGCTGTGCTGCTGGCTGCATGCAAACCAACGTACGAGCCACAGCCCGGTTGATCAGGAACGACTTTAGGGGGTTGTCCAGTGCCAGCTTGAAAACTGCCAGGGGTTGTTTGGGAAACCCCTTATGAGTGCTGGGAGGCAGTTGAACAGTCTCGGGCCCCTGACACTTATTGTATGGTCTCTTAACGTGTAGTGGGCACCCTGTTTTCATTGGGGGGATGGTGCATCGTCCCAAGTCTTTTGCTTTCGTAGTGAGTGATTTTTCGTGTGCAAGTTTGGTACTAGTCCCCCCTAGGATTTTCCAGGTGTATATAATCATGTATCTCTCCCTCCCGCGTTCCAGGGAATACAGGTTAGAAACCTCAAGCGCTCCCAGTAATTTAGGTGTTTTATCTCCGTTATGAGCGCCGTGAAAGTTCTCTGTACATTTTCTAGGTCGGCAATTTCACCTGCCTTGAAAGGTGCTGTTTGAGTGCAGCAATATTCCCGCCCAGATAGAACAAGTGACCTGAAGAGTGTCATCATGGGCTTGGCCTCCCCAGTTTTGAAGGTTTTCATTATCCATTCCTGTCATTTTCTAGCAGATGCGATTGATACAATGTTATGGTCCTTGAAAGGGGAGATCCTCCGACATAATCACTCCCAGGTCTTTGACGTTGGGTTTCGTCTATTTCGTGGCCAGAATTTGTTTTTTTACTTTTGATGAAGATTTAATTTCCTCATGTTTACCATATCTGAGTAATTGAAATTTCTCATCGTTGAACTTCATATTGTTTTCTGCAGCCCACTGAAAGATTTGGTTGAATCCGCCCGGAGCCTTGCAGTGTCTGCAATGGAAGACACTGTCATGCAGATTCGGGTGTCATCTGCAAAGGAAGACACGGTGCTGTGGCTGACAATCCTTGTCTATGTCGGATATAAGGTGAGGAACAGATGGGAGCTAGTACTGTGCCTTGTGGAACAGAGCTTTTCACCGTAGCTGCCTCGGACTTTACTCTGTTTACGACTACTCTCTGTGTTTTTGTTAGTGAGGGAAAAATTATAGATCCATCGACCGACTTTTCCCGTTATTCCCTTTTGCGCGCATTTTGTGCGCTTTACGCCATGGTCACAAATTGTCGAAGGGTTTTTCAAAATCTGTATATATACATCTGCATTCTTTTTGTCTTCTAGTGCATTTAGGACCTTGTCGTGTAAGGGTCTATGGTAGAACGTCCCCAACGAAAGCCATATTGACGAGTGGAGAGACTGTTGTGTGTCTCTAAATACCACACTAAACGTCTATTTACTAGGCGTACCATCACTTTGCAAAATGCACTGATAAAGGGAATGGACGATAGTGGGAGGTTTCATGTCCCGTAGTGCCTGGTTTGCAGAAAGGGAGAACAATGGCGGATTTCCCAGCTGGGGAAGAACTCCTTGTGACCAAATAAGATTGTAAAGGTTAATAGGACTGCAAGGGCTGACTGTGAAAAGGTTTGTAGCATACGAAAGGTTCGGGGGCCCAGGCCGATATGGGAAAGCGAGAGTGTTCCCTCTTTTTCATAAAGTGAAAAAGGGCCTTTAAAATTTTTCTTTCTGAAGAAAAAATCCAAGGGTGCTAACTCTCTGGGACTTTGGGGAAAAAAATAGGGAAGAGAGTCCCTGAGAAATGGGCCCGTGATTGCCAATTTCATTGGCAACTTTTTGTGGGTTTGTATATCAAACCGGGGCAACCCGCAGAACAGGACCCGGGCCCAGGAAATTTTTACCACTCAGTTTTCGTACTTTTTTTCCAGATGCATCTAGGGAAGAAAGGTGTTTGGGGGGAAAAATCTCCCCAGCAGTGCGTTAGTGTCCGGATGACATGGCGAGCGATCGCACGTTTCTGCTTAAATTCAAAAAAGCTCTGGGGTTTATTGTACCGTCCCTCCCCCATGCAGCGCGTTTCAAATTTTACTGAAACGACCCAAAAAGCAGGAGACCACCAAGGACGATTTTGGAAAGCGCCGAAGTTTGGGGTAAGAATAAAAGCGGGTTAAAATGGAGGACAAAAGAGGGAAAAAGCTCTAAATGGGGACGAAAAAGGAACCTCTCAAAAAAACAGGTGTGAGAAAAGGTTTCCCCTTTTTTCCCTGATCAAAATTGCCAGCATGGGATGCTAAAGGGGGTAAAAATGTAAAGGGGAATAAAAATGTTTGGAAAAATACGTGTCAGTAACCCGGAAGAACAGCCCAAGTGAAGTCTAAGGGGCTGAGGGAAAGGACGAAGATCAATGCAGAGAGAGTCTGAGTCCGGGGATCAAAAGGGTGCGAGTACCTGTATTTAAAACATGGAGGGGGGGGGTGGAGAAAAGCCTCAAACGAATCCACGGAACACAGTGAGCCCCCCCCCCAGGGGAAATGGGGGGTTTAAAATCACCAAAGTAACAGAATCGGGGGGGTAATGACGAAACAAAAAGGAATATCCAGAATAGAAAAACCCGAGAAGGAAGAGATTAAAGAACGAGGGGTTACCCCCTATGCAGGTGGATAGGGGCTGTGTGTAAGCAGCGAATACAACAATAGCTGAGGCCGGAATACAGTGCGTAAAGAAGGGGACTTTCATTAAAGGGCCCATCAGGAAAAGGATCTGAAGAAACAATAAAATTTTAGCCTGAGATGGGGGAAAAAACACAGAGTGTAATTTTGGTTCCGTAAGCAAACACCAAAAGGGGGAAAAGGGAAACATCTGAAGCTCATCCATTACCCCTGAGGCCCGGGATACTCCCGTAAATAGGCATTTTGGCAATGATAAAGTACCTGAAATCTGCATAAGGGTTCCCACGGACTAGAGGGGTTAGAAAAATCCACATGCGGAGGGATGGAAAACGTTTAAGCAGCGAAGGAAGGTGCGCTGTGAAGAAAGGGGTTGGCGATGGAGTAGAGGAGAGAGAAAGGGGGGGTGGATCATGTCCCTTTATGGTTTTTGGTCTCTGAAAATATTCGAGATTACTTCAAGTGTTTCAGAATTCAAAGAGTCGTATGGGAGCAAATTGGAAATGGTAGGGGGGGGGGTGGTAAAGATTGGAATGTAATGGTGTACCCGGTAGGGGGGGGGGGGAAGGGTGGAGGGAACGGAAAGGGGAAGGGACAGAAAAGGGAGAAAAATGGGAGGTGGCGAAGAGGAAAAAACTTGGGAGGGACGGGGAGGAAGGGACAGTACAGGAGGAGGTAACTTTTTACATTGTAACAGAGCTAGTGAGAGGGGGGGAACAGGTACAGAGAAGGGGAAGGGAAAATGAGGAGGGGAAGAAGGGTAGGGGTGTTTAAAGACCCTTTTTTGATTTTTAGAAGTAAGGGCGATTGGGAGGAGGTGTCATACAGATCTCGTCGTACTGAGGTTTTGAAGAAAAACGGAGAAGAAGATCAACTGAGAGTTAAGTAGGGATGTCTGAGCCGAGGCGCAAAAGAATTTGCCACAGGATTACTATGGGGGAAAGGAACCACAGGGTGGGTGCAAAGAGGGATACCAGAATGGGGGGCTTTTGAAAAGGGAATAAAAACCGAGGTAGTCCCCTTGGGGGCGGGGATGAAAACTGATGGAAAAAAGGGAGACCTTCTGCCTTTTTGAGGAACGAAATTTCCCCCCTCGTTTAAGTAGACTTTTACAACGGCGGAGGGGACGAAGGGTATCCTCAGACAAAAGGCAACAGGGAGGTCGATTGCAAGATGTATTAAAATGGTAAACCGGCACCACGACTGGGCTTTTGGGTGATAGATCGGGCAATTTTTTCGCGGGACCCCCAAATTTCCCGCCAGCAATTTCTAAAACGGGTTTGGTGTAGGGACCCACCTTTCAAATTTGAAAACCGGGGATGCCCTGCTACAAAAACTGGGGAGGGGGAGTTCACGGCTGCCAAAAGTTAAACGACCCACATTGCTAGGGTATCGTTCCCCCCAGGGGAGGAAAAACAAAAAGTGTTTTTTTAACCCTTGAGGTTTGGGGAGTCTTGGATTTTTTCCAGCTGTTCAAGAATGTCAGTGCCACATTTCGGGGAAAAATTTTTTTGTTTTTGAAACTTTGGTATGGGCAAAAATGATGGTACCACTACAAAAATTTGGGAGGGAATGATGTTTTTTTAATATTTTTTCCAGGAACAGTATCGATAGGGGAAAAGACAAAAAAAGCTCTGAGCCTGGGAAGCATTTTTGTACGGTGACTTGCGCTACCGTTTCTTAAGAGAGGGAAAAGAAATATTTTTTCCCAACATGGGGTAGGGTGCCTTGCAATACTGTGGCCCGAAAAGTTTAGGCATTAGGGGAAAGTGGGGGTTTTTTTAAATTGAAAAAATTTAGTCCATTGTGCGTCTGAAACTGACGTGGAAAGGTATTGAAAGCGTGTGATCTTCTTGAAAAGAACAAAAAAAGGGGGAAAGAAGAATCTCAGCGGGTTTAATTTTCTTTGTCGTTTAGGGGTGGGCCCAAGAGTTGCCCGATGGGGAAAGGGGCCCGGCTTTTCAAAAATTTTGCCGCATGTAGGGGGAAAGGGGCCGGGAAGCATAGTCAGAGGAGAGCAAAGGTCAGATAAATAAAAGGATTCATCGGGCCCTCAGAATTTGAAGGGGTGGGGAAAAACGCCCCGGAAAGATGTAAGAGGCAGAGGAGTGCCCCGAAATTGGCCCCAAAGACGAGGGGGGGGTCAAAAAGGGGGTGGGGGTATCAAGAAGGGCCCCCCCGGGCAATAGGTTCAGGGACTGGGGGCTGCCGGGGTTTGGGTTTCTACTTTCTTTTTGTTTTTAAGAAAAAAAAGAAAGAAAAGAAAAAAAAGGGAAAAAAAAGAAAAAAAAAAAGGGGGGACCGGGGGGGGATAGCTCCTAGGGGAATAAAAGGGCCAGAAATCCCCCCTCCGCCCCCAAGGGACCTCAGCTTTGGGCAAGTAGTGCAGAAAACACCCAGGGAACCCGGCCTTTCCCCAAACCCATCATGTCATTTAAACCGGAAATTCCGGGATGGCAACCTCAATTTTCCCGGTCCCTCGGTGGAAAAAAAGAGAGGGGGGGCCGGAAATCTGCACAAAGCTTCCCTCCTTCGGCCACCCCCCCGGAACCCAAAAGGTGGTTTCCAGAGATAAAACCCGTCGCCTGGAGAGACCCCAAAACCCACCCTCTGGGATACCGGAAAAAGGATCAGGACATCCCCGGGAAATCCAGATTCCCCGGAAAAAATACACCACCCCCAAAACCTAAAGGGAAAATGGGAGGACCCGGGTTTTCCCCCTTTCCCCTCCCTGGGGAACTAGATGCCTGGGGGAAAAAAAAAAAAAGGGGGGGGAAAAGGGAGGGATGGGGAGGGGGAAAGGAAAAGGAAAAAGGGGAGGATGGGGAGGATGGGTGGGGAAGGGGGGTTTGGGGGAAATTTAGGTTCGGTTTGAGGAAGTAGACCGACAGGTCAAATTTCCCTCAGACCAAAAAACCTCTTCCCCCACCCCCAAGGACCCCCCCTTAAAGGGGAAAAAAGCCAGAAATAATATACAAAATTATCGTATATAATTTAAGATGTTGTTCAATATTATGCAAAAATATAAAAGGTTTTTTATAACAGATGATTGGGAGGGATCCTGATTTTAAACATATATTTTATATAGAAAATTTTTTTAATGAAATGAAGCCCTTTTTTCCCAAATTTGGAAGCGGGGCAAAAAAAAACAGAATATGTCCTGGCCGGATTAAAAAACCCTTTGGGCCATTTTAAGAGACGGCGGGAGTGTTTTCTTTGGGGCTGCTACTTCTTCATTTGCTGCCCCTTAAAACCTTGGGAATACGGTCAAGTGGGTAAAGTGACGTGCCCTCACCAAACTTCGGTTTGGTTGAAAAAAAGGGGGGGGAAGGGGGGGTTTATAACCCCGAACATCAGGCAAACCCATACACCGGAAACAGCGGGCGGCAGGCATGTTACTATCCCTCCAATTAAACTTATGGCCATTTTTTACATAAATTAAAATTGTTAATAAAAATTTCCCCCTTTAAAAATACAAGTCCCTTTTTTTTTTCCAAATTTTAGCTTTTAAAAAGGGAAAAATTAACCCGCAATGTTTTTATTAAAAAAAGGGTTTAAACCATGGGGGGCATGACACCCCGGCCCACAAGAAAAAATCTCTGCTTTTTAAGATGCTGTGGCGGGGAAAAGAAAACCAATTTAGCGGGGTATAGGGTTGGAGGTACATCTTTTCCAAAGCTTAGTCATCCACTTGCTAGAACTGGCCAAAAAACACTGCTAGCGGGAAAAAAAATTTTCCCGTATTAGGAAATTTATGTTAGGAGCGAGAAGAGCATCGGCTAAAAACTTGCTCGCCCCCTTTTGAAAAAATGGAGACCCTTTTAAGGTTGGATCCTTAAACCCCAGTGTAATTTTTTCAAAACTTTTTTTTGATTTCTAAAAATTTATAAAAAGTTAGAGGTTTTATGGCCCTTAGTAAATATATCAATGAGGAGTAAAACCAGGTATACATCAAAGTTTCTAAAGGAAAATTATAAACCCAGGGCTTCTTTTTCATGGTTGAAAAAGTTTTTTGATATTCTTTAAATTTTTAGGAAAAATAACAATTGGATGTAAAATTATTTACCTTTTTGGGAAAGGGAAATTCAATAAAACAGCACCTATTGCTCCCATCACTGGAATCAAATGGAGGGAAAATAAAAATTTGGGAAAATTGGGTGCACGCAATTCCCGGGGGGGCAGAGGAAAGGAAACTTTCCAAAAGGGGTTTTCCCAAAATTTTCCCCGTCCAATTAAATTTATATTTAGGGATGGTAAAACCCTAGTCAGGGGGGGGCAACTTGAGCAAATTTTTGGGGCAAAAAAACGCCTGAAATAAGTAGCCTTTCCCCCAAAATTTCGTTGGAGGGCTTGGCCCTTAACTGGTGGGGGCTTTTACCCCCTTTCCCCTATTTTAAAAACAGAGATTTTTAATCGGGGCTTTTCCAAAAAGTCACATTTTTTAAATTTACAGTGAAATTGTATTTTTGCAATCCCTTTCCCTTTAGTTGCCCCTAATTTTTTTAAAAATGAGATCCCAATCAAAAAAAACCCCCAAAGGTCGTTAAGTATGCCTCACCCCTTCAAAGGGGTTTTTGGAAAAAAAAGGGCTTTAATTCTCGGGGAAAGAGGAAGTGGCGTTAACAACCCAAAAGGGGCAAAACCCCTTTTTGGGTAAATAGTCCGTTTTTTAGCACGAACCCGGAAATCTCTTTGGGCCCTGGAGTAATGGGCCCTGGTAATTCCCCTTCAGAAGGCCCAAAATTTAAATCTGGTCAAAGTTGGCCCCAGTACAGCATCTTTTAAAATTTCATAATCCTGGGAAAGGGAAAACCCCTTTGGGTTTGGTGACTAAAATTTACTTTACAATAATCCGTGCTTAGGCGGACGGGTTACCATGGGGGTTTTGGGGCCCAAAATAAACGGGGAGGGGCCCAAAAGGTGCCCAACGGGGTTTCTTAAAATTTATTTTCCCAGAAATGTTTTTATTTCTTGCGGGAATTATTTCTTGTTTTCCCAAGGGGCCCCGGAAAGGGGGAAATTGCTTTTTTTTGGACTATCTTCTAACAATTCAAAATTGGGGGAAACCCAATGTACAAGGAGTAGGGATTTTTTTTAAGGGGAAACAGTTTTTTTGTGATTAACTCTATTTGAGTTTTTGGGGGAGGTAGGGAAAAACCCTTTCCAAAAGGAAATTGGTCAAAGTTTTTTTTTAAAACTTCAGAATTATGTGTCTAAATTTTTTCTTACTTCCCTTACAGTGTCATTCCTTATTTCAGTGGATGTGGGGTTTAAATTGTTTTAAAAATTAGTGGGGAAAAGGAACCGGTTTTAAGGAAACTTTTAAATTTTTTTTTAGGGATTTTCCGGGTTTCACGGACCAGAAAATTTAAACCTCTTTTTTTTGTCTACTACTTCATAGGGCCCCCACATACTAGGTTTTAAAGAAGTCCTTGAATTAAGTTTTTAACAAACACTAAAATTTATTTAAAAAAGAATGAACGAGATTTAGGGCCTTTGGTCGTAAGATTTTTTTTTTGGGTTGAGTTTGTCAGATTCACGGGAGCTAAGCTTTTTTAAATTGGGAGATGTTCTTTCCCAAAAAAAGGACTGGGAGAAGAGGTCCTTTTCTTCCCTATCCAAAAATCTCGTAATATGGTAGGGGGCCTTTGGGACCCATGTCCAAAAAAAAGTTTAAATTTAGATTAAATTTTGTACTTTTTGTTTTAGCTTCACGGAGGGGCGAAGAGAAAAAAGGGTAAAACCTTCGTCCCCCTTTTCCCAGAAAAATTTTCTCACCCGTAAGCCCCCCGTAAAGGGGAATTTAAGTGTTTGGGGGAATCTTTCTAGCCCCTTGTGACGGGGTTGAAAATGTGTAGAGAGGATCTTCCCTTTCCCCCTAAACGAGGGCATACCTTTTAAAAACCCTTTGGCCCTAAAAAATTTGAGCCTTTGGTTTTAGATTTAATTTCACGTGGTTTTGCCACTTGGCAAAAAAGCATTTTTTAAAAACTCTTTCTATAATTAAACTGGAATTTAAATTTTTGGGCATTGGGTTTGCATCAGGATACCCGCGTTTTCCAAATCTATGATAGTGAAAAATATATGGTTACCCCTTTTTGTTGGGGGGGAACGGGCCTACACAAACAATAACTAATCTTTCAAAAGGGTTTTAAAGGGCTTTTTATTGGGAAATAAAGGGGCAGACGCGGGGGTTGTGCGCCGTTTTTTCCCATTTGACAAACGTTTGGGATTTCCGTATTTGTCAGCAATATAAGTTTCCCCATTGAGGCCAAAAAAATATTTCCAATTTTTTTTTTCCCCTGTCTTACGAGACCCTAAATGACCCCCCAGTGGATTAATGTGCTAGTTCAAATACCATTTTTTACCCTAAGGACGATGGCACCCCTAACAAGGGTTTCCCTTTTAAATCGGGGTCATTATCATTATTTCTCTTCCAAAGAAAACAGTTTTTTTTTTTTATCTAAAAAGGGAAAACCCTTCCCCTTTAAAATTTTTTGGTTAAACTTTTATCGTCGTTTTTGGCTATAAAAATTTTTTTCTTTATTAAATTTTTACTAGGTCCCCAGGGACTGGTAAAACTTTGTCCCCCGTGGGTCTAGACTGTTTTTCTTCGCTAAAAAAAGGGAAATTTTTAAAACCCAATTCATCGGGAAAAATTTTAAAGGTGTTTAATTTTCCACATTTTTTGAGTTCTTTTCCCTGGTGGCCACATTTAAGGGGGAAAAAATTAGCCCGCCTCGAGGCCTTTTAATGAAAAATTTTCCAAAAACAAGGATTATCTAAAAAAAAGGGCTTTGGGTTTAAAACCCAACCCCTACCCCCGGGGGGTTGAACCCCCGGTTTAAAAGGTCTCAAAAATCCAGCCCCTCGCGGTTTTGCCACTTGACCATTTGCCACTAAGATTAAACCCAAATAAAGGGTTTTTTTACACCAAAGGAAGGTTAGCACAGGCACCTCAGTGACCAAAAATGGGGGGAAAAATTTTTTTTACCCGACAATCTCCCGCTAGCGTGGCCGTGACGAACTCCCACTCAATCCCTTCACTGCCGTCAACATGACTCAAGAAATTGTAATGACACGTTGCAAACAAAACCATAAACCCCCGGGCCGGGGTTGAACCCGGGGGGTCATTGAGTCTCAAAAATCCAAACCCCCGCGTCTAGGGTAACGCGACGGGCTGGAGTTTTTTAAAACTATGACCACGGGTTCAAACCCCGGGGGGGGTATGGTTTTTTTTTTGCAATAAAGGGCTTACGTTTTTAGTCTCTCCCGGGGTTTTTCCAAATTTTATCCCAAATTTTGTTCCCCGAGGAAAAAGATACGCCGGCAATGGGGAAAAAGGGTTTTTCTGAAAGTCCCCACATTGATCCCGCCTACCCTAACCCAGGCGTTCCCCATAAATCCTTTTAATAGGGGGCCCTTTTTTATTGGGGCCTCCAAAAAAGGGCCCCTTAAAAAATACGTCTAGCCGGGGTTTCTTTTCTAGTTAGGTTTAAATTTACCCGGGGTTTTGATCTTTAAAAAAGAGAGTAGCCCCCAGCTTTTCGAAAAAAGTTTATTATAAAACCCCTCTTTACAGAGTCCGAACTTCCCCTGGGGAAAAATAGGGTTTCCCTACTACTCGGGCCTTTTCTTCTAAGCACGTCGTGGGGAAAATCATCTATTTAGACGGTTTTGCTAGACGAAACCTGAAAGGTAAAGGGTTCATCATCCAAGAGTTTTATTCTTCCGAGAGGAATTTATTACTTTTGGGAGGATATCTCCCTGTGGTTGGGTTTTTTTCTTCCTGTGTTTATGCCAAACTGGGAAATGTCTATGACCTAACTTCTTACAAAAAAAAAGGCACCCCTTTGGGAAAAGAATCTTTAGGGGGAAAAGCCTGGGAAAGAGCGTTTGTCACCGGTTTTTTTTTTGAAAAAACCCCTTTAAAGGTTCGCCCGCTGGAGCTTTCCAGGGAGGCAAAACTTAACAAAAACCCCTTGGGGGGTAATTTTTTTTTCCCGGGGGCCCTTGAAACATTTTTGTGGTTATTGCATGGGAAAATTTTAAAGTTTATCTGCGTGGGGGGAGCAGTATCTAACAAGTTAGTGGGAGGAAATGTCAAAAAATAAGTATGAACCCTCTTGGGGAAAAAATTTAAAAAGGTCTTCATGCAAAAATTTAGCTGGGGGGGAAAAGGGGGTTGCTGAGGCGGCTCCCCCGGGCCCCACCCAACGCTCGAAAGCAGAGATTTTTTTTTCTGGGCCGGGGCCACCCCAAAAATGCTGGAGGGTTTTTTTCTTTAGGTTTTAAAATCTTCCAAAGTAACTAACAGGGAAAAAAATCGTAACCTTTTAAAAGACAATCTTTTACCTGAGTATAATCAGAAAAATTGTTCAAAAAATAAGTTTGCGTTTGGTTTTTTTGGGTTTTTCCCAATTAAAAAATGAATGTTTTTAAAAAAAGCCCCCAAAATTTTGGAGGGGGCCCTTGCATCACCTTCGCCTGATTTTCGAATGCTTCAAAAAAAGAATTTTAAATTATCCTCCCGTAAATTTAGGATCAAAGAGGTGCTTTTTCTTGGTCAAATGAAAGGGGTTGTATACTATTAACTCGATTCTCCCTTTTTTTATCCCTAATTCCCCTTAAAAGGGAAAGTTCAGTTTTTAAAAATTCTCCCTTTTTAATTTCCCTGGGGTTCAAAAAAGGGGGGTTTTTTAAGCGATAAAATTTAAACGTTCGAAAAATTTTCCTTTAGATGAATTTGTATTTAAAAGGGCTTTTAAGAGATTTGAGGTGGAACGTGTTTTATTTTCCAATTGGGTTCCTCTTTTCTGTTTTTAAAAACAAACTGTAAAGGGTTTACCCTTTGGGAACCCTTTCTTTAGCCCGGGTTTTTGTTCCCCCCCTATAGTCCCTTTGGGGATGGAATTGGAGTCGTTTTTAAACCCGCGAGCGTTTCGGGGAAACGGGGGGTCATGCCCTCGTCTCCAGTAGGGGGTTTTTAGCGTCGTAATTTCGGCCCCCGGGTTTTTTTTGAGTAAAAAAATTCCCAAAAAAGGAAAGGGAAAATTGCTTTTCCATTTTCATCTCTGGATCCTGCCCCCATCTGGAAAAAAGGGGCATTCTGTTTCATACTTTGACTGTTGGGCAGTGAATTTTTGCCTGTTTGTATTTTATACCCAAGCTTCGTGCTAATTGCCAACAAGATTGAAGCTTCAAATTCTGTAATCTCTCCTTTGTTATACCTTCAAACCTCTCTGCCATTTCTACATTCATTTTAAAGGATATTCAGTGTTATGCTCCCGGACACAGGCCCCCCCCCACTTGTTACACTCCAAGTACTGTAACCACTATTTCCTTCTTGCACCAACTGAGCCCACTGAAGTCATTGAGATCATAAAGTCACTTAAAAATAACTCGGGGAATCTGTCTCATGTCCCACCATTACTGTACAAGCGAGCGGCCCATGTCCTTTCGCATGCTATTTCATTACTTTTTAACAAGTCAATAGAGACTAGCACCTTCCCGAAACTACTCAAGATGGCAAGGGTTACACCAATACATAAAGGTGGTGACCCTACAGACTTAAACAACTATAGGCCAATATCTAACTTACCATTGCTATCCAAAATCTTTGAGAAACTTGTGCACAGGAGACTGTATTCATTTATAACGGCTCAAAACATACTCACCCCTGCCAGTTTGGATTCAGGAAAAATAAAAGCACTAATGATGCAATCATAAAAATGCTAGATCTGCTTTACACAGCACTGGAAAATAAGGAATATCCACTAGAATTTTTATTGACCTAAGAAAAGCTTTTGACACAGTAAACCACGAAATCCTACTCCACAAACTTGACCACTACGGTATAAGAGGCCATGGCTTGCTTTTTTCAAATCTTACATTACTAATAGGTATCAGTAACGTCACCATTAAAGACACAGCATCAGCAACACGGCCACTTGATACTGGAGTTCCGCAGGGAAGTGTCCTTGGTCCCCTGCTCTTCCTCATATACACCAATGACCTACCAAACGTATCCAACACCTAAAACCCATTCTCTTTGCTGATGACACGACTTATGTCATCTCTCACCCTAATCTTGCCACCCTTAACACCATTGTGAATGAGGAGCTGATTAAAATATCGACTTGGATGACAGCCAACAAACTTACGCTTACACTGACAAAACTTACTATATTATGTTTTGGTAGCAGAGCAGGAGATGCACAAATTAACATTAGATTGACAACACTCTAATTACCAGAAATAATGGGGGAAAATTCTTAGGCTTATACCTTGACAATAACCTGAATTTCAGCACCCATATCCAGCATATAGCCAAAAAAGTATCCAAAACGGTTGGGATCCTCTCCAAGATACGATACTACGTGCCGCAAAATGCCCTTCTCACACTATACCACTCACTTATTTTCCCATACCTCACCTATGCTATTTGTGCTTGGGGATCAACTGCAGCAACACACCTAAAGCCAATAATAACCCAACAAAAAGCTGCAGTAAGAATAATCACTAAATCCCATCCCTGGCAGCACACCCCCCCCACTCTTCAAAGATCTAAACTTACTCCCAGTTCAGTAACATCCCACACTTACTACTGTGCAATCTATATCTACAGGGCCCTTAAACTCTAATATCAACCTTGACCTTAAATGCTTTCTTGATAGTTGTGACAGAACCCACAGGCATAACACCAGAAACAAACATCTCTACGACATTCCCCGTGTCCGACTAAACCTTTACAAAAATTCAATGTATGTCAAAGGCCCTAAAATCTGGAATACCCTACCTGAGAACTCCTAGAACTGCAGACACATTCATCACCTTCAAAACTACCATTAGAAAACATCTTATCTCCCTGATACACCCCGTCAACTAACTTCACAAATACCACCTGGTGGTTCACACTTACACTCGCACACTCATTTGACCATAAACAGAAATATTAATCTCAGTCTTAATATAATGAATCCTGTGATACTCCAATACTGAAACTATATACTGTGCCAAACAAAGCATTCACACTGCTAAACTCACAAATAGTATTTAGTCACTTAGCCATAATACCAACTTACCTCATAATTTGTAATATTTTACATTTAAGAATAAAACTAAGTATGCCCGAAATGCCTAGCCATGCTAAGCGTTCTAGTGGTACACTCTGTAATCTCAATTTTACTACATGTTAAACCAAACAATAACCAAATTTCTGTAAACTAAGCATTGTAATCCTTATAGAGAATAAACTTTGAATTGAATTGAATTGAATTCTTTATAGAGCATAACAACTTTGGTCAGAGAGGTTAGGGTAATAATAGTGATTCTCCGGAATGCCTAATTTTAATTAAGTATAGTCATAATATAACAAAAGCCAAAATAATATACGAATTATCGTATATAAGTTAAGAGTGCATGTTCTATATTATCCAAAATATATACAAGGCTTTCATAACAGATGATTAGGAGGAGATCCTAGATATAAATATATGTATATAGAGATTACTTTAATGTATGAAGTCTTGTTTCCCAATTGGAAGCAGTCAGAATATAAAACAGAATATGTCCAGGCCGGATTATAAACCTTGGCCAGTTACCAGAGACGAGCGGAGTGTTCTCGTTGGCTTGCTACTTCTTCACTGCTCGTCCCTCAACCTGAGCATACAGGTCAAGTGGGTCACGTGACGTGACTCACCAACACTCGGTATAGTTGAACATAAAAGGGGGGGAAGGGGGGTATAACCATCGAACATCACGGCTAACCATACACCGGCACAGCGGGCGGCAGGAATGTTACTATACCTCCAATTAAACTTATGGCCATGTTACATAAATTATAATTGTTAATAAGAATTAGCCTTAATAATACAAGGACGTTCATTTCCAATTTAGCTATTAAAGGAAATAACCGCAATGTAATATTAAAGAAAGGTTAACCATAGGGGCATGACAACAAGGGTAGTACTGTTGACATTGATAAGGTCTGCTATTTATATGAAATTTTTTTTCATTATGCTGAGAAACTCAAGATGATCCCAGGACTACTATAATGGATCAAAACTCGTATAAACTTTCTATATTAAGCTGGAATATTGCATCACTTAGAAAAAGACTTCCAGACCTTCATCATAAAGTTACCACCGAGCCCACTGATGTTGTGTGTCTACAAGAGTGCAGAGTCCCTGAAAAATCCCAACCCCCTAAATTACCATCATTTGTTGCATATAACCTCAAATCTACAAACTCTTGTGTTCTATATATTAAAAAATAGCTTCCCCATCAACTTCTTGCACACAAGAAAACAGAGGGGCTACAATATCACGGTGTTAGGATTTATATAGGGAACTCTGCTCTCAACATATTTAACTTTTTTTTTTATATATTTTATTTAAAACATCATAAATACAAGGCTGCTTAAAAATTAAATAGCATCACCATACATAATCTATAGAGTACAACGAGGTACACACCATAAATACCAGAAAAAATCTTTAACTAATACGTATAGATATATACGACAAACACCCTTTAAAATCATACGTA
>NC_069496.1:4162965-4206444 GCF_026875155.1 Cherax quadricarinatus
TGTTCAACTATACCGAGTGTTGGTGAGTCACGTCACGTGACCCACTTGACCTGTATGCTCAAGGTTGAGGGACGAGCAGTGAAGAAGTAGCAGCAATGAGAACACTCCTGCTCGTCTCTGGTAACTGGCCAAGGTTTATAATCCGGCCAGGACATATTCTGTTTTTATTCTGACTGCTTCCAATTGGGAAACAAGACTTCATACATTAAAGTAATCTCTATATACATATATGTTATATCTAGGATCTCCTCCTAATCATCTGTTATAAAAGCCTTATATATATTTTGCATAATATAGAACATACATTCTTAACTTATATACGATAATTCGTATATTATTTCTGGCTTTTCCTCTTCAAGGGGGGCTCCTTGGCGTGGTGAAGAGGTTCTTGGTCTGAGGAATTAGACCTGTCGGTCTACTTCCTCAAACCGAACCTAATTACCCCCCAATCCCCCATTCCCTATCCCATCCTCCCCATCCTCCCCTTTTTCCTTTCCTCCTCCTCCCCATCCCTCCCTTTTGCCCTTCCTTTTTTTTTTTCCCACAGGCATGCTAGTTCCTAGGGTAGGGGAAAGGGTACCTGGGTCCATCCCATTCCGTTGAGGTTCTTGGTGGTGGTGTAGTTTGCCGTGGAATCTGGACTGCCTGGGGATGTCCTGATCCCTCTCCGGTATCCCAGAGGGTGGCTTTGGGTGTCTCTCAGGCGACGGCTGTATCTCTGGAAGCCACCTTTTGGATTCCGGGGGTGGTGGCCGAAGGAGGTATGCTTGTGGCAGATTTCCGGCCGCCCTCTCTTTTGTCCACCGAGGTAGCTCGGTAGATGTGAGGTTGCTATCCCGGATTGCCGGTTTACTGACATGATGGGTAGGGTATGGCACGGGTTCCATGCTGTATCTGCACTACTTGCAATGCTGAGGTCCTCTTGGGCGCGGAGGGAGATTTCTGGCCCTTTCATTCCTCCTAGGAGCTATCCCTCCCCGGTCCCCCCTTTTTTTATTCTTTTTTTTTTTTTTTCTTTTTCTTTCTTTTTTTCTTAAAAACAAAAAGAAAGTAGTAACCTAACCACGGCAGCCCTAGTCCATGAACCTATTGCCCCGGGGGCCCATTCTTGATACCGCACCCCGTTCTGACCCCGCCTCGTCTTTGGACCACTCTTCGGACACTCCTCATGCCTCTGTACATCTTGCCGTGCTGTTTCCTCACCCGCTTCAGTTACTGAGGCCTCGACTGACTCCTTTGATTTATCTGACCTTTGCTCTCCTCTGACTATGCTTCCGGCCTCTCCCTCTACAGTGCGGCAATTTTCGAATAGCCGGCCCGTTCCACATCGGACCAACTCTGGTCCCACGCCTAAACGACAACGACAATTACCTGCTGATGATACTTCTCCACCTTCTCGTTCTTCTCAGAGAAGATCGACAACGTCCTTCACTACCTTTCCACGCTCAGTTTCAGACTGCACAATGGACTAAATTCTTCACTTTATGACCGACTTCCTCTACTGCCTATCTTTCTGACCACAGTATTGGCAAGGCACTCCTACGCCATGTTGGTAAAGATATTTCTTTTCATGCTCTTAAGAGCGGTACGCGCATCGTCACCGTACAGAATGCTACCCAGGCTCATGAGCTTTTCGTCTTTCCCATATCGATACTGTTCCTGTAACTATTGAAAAGCATCATTCCCTCAATTCTTGTAGTGGTACCATCATTCTGCCCCATACCATAGTTCAACAAAATTTCCAGACATGTGCACTGACATTCTTGAACAGCTGGAACTCCAAGATCTCCCAATCCTCAAGGTAGACACTTATGTTCTTCCTGCCCGTGGGCGGAGACGATACCCTAGCAATGTGGCTCGTTTAATTTTTGACAGCCGTGAACTCCCATCCTCAGTTTATGTAGCAGGACATCGGTTACAAGTTCGAAAGGTGATCCCTACACCACAACAGTTCAGAAATTGCTGGCGAATTGGCCATCCAGCGAAATATTGCAGATCTATCACCGAATGCCCCAGTCTGGGGTGCCGATGACCATTCTAATACATCTTGCAATCGACCTCCCTGTTGCCTTAATTGTCATGAGGATCACCCTTCGTACTCTCCGCCGTTGTCAAGTCTACTTAAACAGCGGGAAATTCGTTACCTCAAAGAGGCAGAAGGTCTCCCTTATTCCATGGCAGTTTCTCATCTCCGCCTCCAAGGGAGACTACCTCGTGTTTCTTATTCCCGTGTTTCAAAACGTCCCCCACTTCTGGTATCCCATCTTCTGCACCCACCTCTGTGGTTACCTCTCCCATAGTCACTCCTGTGGCTAATTCTTTTGCTGTCCTCGGCTCAGACATCCCTACTTCAAACATCTCAGTCTGATCTTGCTTCTCCGTGTTCTTCACAAGCCTCAGTAGCGACGAGATCTCGTATGACACCTCCTCCCAATCGTCCCTTTACTTCTCAAAAGTCAAAAAAGGGTCCCTTAACACCTCCTACCCATCTTCCACCTCCTCATTTTCCCTTCCCTGTCTCTGTACCTGGTTCTCCCCCTCTCACTAGCTCTGTTACAAGTGTAGAAGTTCACCCTCCTCCTCGTACTGTACCTTCCCCCCCTGTTCCCTCCCAAGTTTCTTCCTCGGCTGCCACCCCCCGGGGTTTTTGCCTCTTCTTTTCCCCTTTCCCACGCTTTTTCCATTTCCCCTTTCCACCCTTCCGTCCCCCCCCCTTTACTTTGGGTTACGGGGGGTTCCCATTACATTTCCCAAAATTTTTTATCTTTCCCCCCCCCTACCATTTCCATTTTGTCTCCCATACGGCCCTCTTTGAATTCTAAAAAACCCTTGAAGTAATCTCTGAATAAATTCCCGGAAAAACCAAACCATCAATGGAACGGATCCCCCTCCACAAATTTCTCTCCCCTTTTACTCCATCTGCGCAAAACTCCTTTCTTCACAGGCCCATTCCTTCGCTCCCTTGCCCATTTTTTCCAAACTCCCTCGCATGGGACTTTTCTAACCCCTCTAGCCCTTTGGAACCCTTACCTTGCAAAAATTTCAGGTATTTTTATCATTGCCATTAAAGGGTATTTCCCAGGGGAGTATACGGGGCCCCTTCAGGGGAAAGGGGGAAAAGGGGTAAGCTTCGGGATTTTTCTCTCCCCAGTTTTTCCCCTTTTTTGGTTTTTTGTTTTACGGGAAACCCCAAAAATTTACACTCGCTGTTATTTCCCCCATCTCAGGTATTTTTTTATTGTATTCTTAAGTTCCTTTTCCTGAGGGGGGCCCTTTTAATAAAAGTCCCCTTCTTTACGACTGTTTTTCCGTGCCTTTAAAGCAAATTTGTTTTTTACTTCGCTCCCATTAACAGCAGCCCGTATCCCCCTGCTGGGGGGGTATACACTTGTTCTTTATACCCTCTTCCTTCTGGGGCTTTATCTTTTTCGGGGTTATTCCCTTTCTTTTTTCCCGTCTTTTACCACCCCCGGGTTTCCCGTTACTTGGTGTTTTTAAAGGGCCCACCTTTCCCTCTGGGGGGGGGGTCTCACTTAAACCCCGTGGCTTTTCGTTAGAGGTTTTTCTTGCCCACCCCCCCTCCATTTTTTTAAAATTCAGGTACTCGAAACCCTTTTTTGACCTCGGCCCTCGGGACTCTCTTTGCATTGATCTCTCAGTTTGCTCTTCCTCCCCGCTTTAGACTTCATTTGGCCCCTGTTTTTCCCGGGACTTACATGAAAGCAAATTTTTCCCCAATCATTTTATTTCCCCCTTCACATTCCCCAACCTCTTAGATCCCATGCTGGCAATTTGATCAGGAAAATTTGGGGAACCCTTTTTACTCAAAACCTGTTTTTTAGGGGGTTTCCCTTCTTCGTCCCCCAAATTGATGAGCTTTTACACCTCTTCTCGTCCTCCATTTTTTAAACCCAGCTTCTAAATTTTATACCCCAAAATTCGGGCAGGCATTTCCGAAAAATTTCGTTTCCTTGGTGGTTTCCTGCTTTTGCTCGTGCAAATACATTTGAAACGCGTGCATGGGGGAGGTTTTGGGACAATAGAAAACCCCAGGGAATTCTTGAATTTTAACAAAAAAGCGTGCGACGCTCGCCCTGTAACCGGGGCACTAAACGGGCCCCTTTCTGGGAGATTGTTTTCCCAATCACCTTTGCTTCCTCTAGGGGGTGCAGTCTGGAAAAAAGTACGAAAACTGAGGGGAAAATATTCTCCGGGCCCCGGTCTGTTCTGCGGGTTGCGGTGTTGATATAGCAAACCCACTAAATGTTGCCAATGAAATTGGCAATCATTGGTCCGTTTTCCCAGGGACCCTCTTCCCCTATTTTTTTCCCCAAAAGTTGCCGAGAGTTAGACCCTTGGTTTTTCTTCTCTCAGAGAAGAACAGTAAAATGTCCCTTTTACATTTCATGAACTGGGGCAAAAACATCTCAGCTTGCCGATCTCCGGAGCTGGGGAAAAACCAAAAACAAAACAAAAAAAAAAAAAAAATTAAAAAAAAAAAATTTTAAAATTTTAATAAATCCGCCTTGTTTCCCTTTCTGCAAACCAGGCACTCGGGCATAAAACCTCCCATATCGTCCCATTGCTTTATCAGTGCAGTTTGAAAAGTGATGGAACGCCTAGTAAAAGAGTTTGTGTGGTTTTAGAGACACACAAAGTCTCTCCCTCGTCAATATGGCTTTTGTTGGGACGTTCTACCTGCCCCCTTTTACGAAAGGTCCTAAATGCCTAGAAGCAAAAAAAATGCAGAGTATATTACGACTTTGCAAAAACCCTTTGACAGTGTGCCATGGCGTAATAGCGCACAAAAAGCGGGTTTTAAAAAATCGGAAAATGGTCGAGGATCTATAATTTCCTCACTACAGAAAAAGAGAGTATCGTCAACAGAGTAAGTCCCAGGCAGCTACGGTGGGAAAAGCTTGTTCACAAAGGACAGTACTAGCTCCCATCTTGTTCCCCTCCTTTATCCCACATAGACAAAAGGGTGGTCAGCCACAGCACCCTGTTTCTTTGCAGTGCACCGAATCTGCATGACAGTGTCTTCCCCTTGCAGGGGCACTGCAAAGGGTCCAGGCGGAATCAAACCAAAACTTTCAGTGGGCTGCAGAAAACAAAATTGAAGTTCAACGATGAGAAATTTCAAAATTTTCGATATGGTAAAAAAATGGGAAAATTTAAAAATTTATCAGAGTACAAAAAAAAATTTGGCCCCGAAATAGAGCGAAACACCAAAGTCAAAGATGGGAGGGATTTTGTCGGAGGATCTCCCTTCAAGGCCCCATAACTTTGTATAAATCGCATTGCTAGAAAAAATGACAGGATGGATAATGAGAACCTTTAAAATAGGGGGGCCCCAACCCCATGTTGACACTCTTCAGGTCACTTGTTCTATTAGGGGGGAATATTGCTGCACTCTAACGACCTTTAAAGGGCGGTGAAATTCCCGCCCTAGAAAATGTACGGGAAACTTTCACGGCGCTATAAGGGAGATAAAAACCTCAATTATTTGGAGCGCTTAGGTTCTAAACCTGTTTTCCCCCTGAAGCAGGGGGGGAGAGATACTGATTATTAACCTGGAAAAACCCTAGGGGACTAGTACCGAACTTGCCACGAAAATCACTATACAAAAGAAAAAAGATTGGCAGAGATGCCCCCACCCCCCCAATGAAAAGCGGGGGGTGTCACTAGCAGTTAAGAGACCATAAAATAAGTGTCAGGGGCCCGGCTTTTCAACTCCCTCCCAGCACTATAAGGGGGTTTACCAACGACCCTGGCAGTTTCAAGTGGCACTGGACAAACCCTAAAGTCAGTCCCGATTAAACCGGGCTGTGGTCACTTTTTCTAAGCCAAAACAGCAACACCCGGTTGATCAGGCGCGATCCACCAGGGGCCCGGTCACAGCCGGGCCGGGGGGGTTTACCCCCAAAACTCTCTCCAGGTAAACCCAGGTAATACGCTTGGTTACGTATGTTCAAAATGCCTCGAAAATTAACCACCAGTTTTTGCCATTTTTTTTGGGCCCTTTGGAAGGCATAGGGAACACAAACTTGGAGGTAAATTTTTTAGCCCAACCCCACTTTTGGGCCCTTCGAGGAAATCACCACCCTTTCCCTTTAAGAACTTTTTAACTGACAGGCATTTCCGGGGTTCGGGTTAATAATGTGTCCCCCCGGGACTTTTTTTTCCAAGCTAAGGGTTTGCCCCCAGGGATGTGTTTGAGCACAACATTTTTTTTCCTTGCTATTAATTTTTTGGGCCTTTTAGTTTTCCCATCCAATTTTTGGTCTCACTCTATGTTGATGAATTTGCTATTCCCTGTGAGGCGTTTTGACTTTTCCCCTTTTTAAATTTTCCCTCTCCAGCTTTGCAGTCGCCATGTTTCCAATTGGGCCACCACCCCGGGGGTTTTAAAATTTTTTCCAGCACTAAAACCCCCCAAATTTAAACTTTAAACTAGACGCTCTGTCTTTCCCCCGATCACCCTTTTGTCCCTTTCTATGGCTCCTGTACCCCTAAAACGTGATACAGCAATTTTCGGGCTCCTTTTTTGGATCGTAGGTTATCCGGAAAACCCCCACATTCCCTTCTTAAAGGGGCCAACTTGCCACGGTTTGGCAGAACCCCCTTTAAAAACCCCCTTGCCCCATTTTTTCATGGGGGCTGATCGTCGAAACCCCCCTTTCGCCTTACTTTCCACTTTTAAATCTTACGAAACTTGATTATGGTGACCAGATTATTCAAGGGCCCATCCCCGGGCAAATCTCTCGGGCCCCTTAAAAACCCCATTAATCACCAAGGATTAGTTTATCCCTTGGGTGCTTTTCGCTTTTCCCCCCTTTTGGGAAAAGCCTTATGCGAAGAAAAACGTTCCACCCTTATTAAAATCGCCATGATCCCCCTTTGCCTTTCGTACTATGTACGCTCCCCTGATCCCCCAAAATTTCCTTTCCCCATTTTTGAAGGGGTACTGATTTTAGTAGACATTCTTTATTTGTTCGCCCCCCTTTGTTTACTCCGTCCCTTCTCCTTCCCCTTCTTCGCTATTGTCTTCTTTTCAATTGCCACCTTTCTTTTTTACATTTTTGCATCCCCCATTTTTTTCCCTTTACCCCCCGGGGAAAAGTTCCAGTGTTCGGTTGCCTTTTCTCTCTCCCTTGCTCAAAAGCCCAACTGTCTACGGTCGCTTCCCGCTCTCTTTTTCTTGACCCCCTTTCATTCTTTTCTCATGCCATTGGGGTGTTCAAAAGGATGGCTCTAAGTTTTTGACGGGCCGTGGATTCGCGGGCGGGTTTCCAGACGCGTATAAAAGGGAATTTACTATCTTTGGCTAGTTTTTTACTGCTAAATTGTATGCTACCCTTACAGAAACTTATCCGTTTTTGAAAACTATCCCTGTGTCATCATTTGTGGTTGTTCTGACCCCCTTAGTGCTTTACGGGGGCCTATACGAAAATTTGGGAAAACCCCTTTCCCCTTATTTCCTCCTTTACCAACTTTGGCTACCCCGCCCCTTTCCCCAAGAAAAAGATTTTTGTTTTTTTTTGGGGTTTCCCTGGTCTGTTGACGAAATGGGCAATGAACAGGCAGAACTGATGCGCGGTCAGCGTACAGGGACCTACCAGTTTATGTAGGGGGTTTTTCCAATTTAGGGAAACTATTTTGCTGCAATATTTTTCCCCAACTTCACCCCCCTTTTGGCAAAAACTTTGGTTTACTTTTCTCGGCAACAAATTTTCAATCTTTAAAACCAAAGTATTAAGGTTTTACGGGGCCGTTTTTTTCAAAAGTGTCGAGGTTGGGGGATATTTCCTGTTTCGCATTGGCCCTTTAAGTCTTATTCTTGGAATATTCATGGAGAGGCGCCCTCCCTCCCCCTCTGTGGAATCCCAAAGCTCCATTATCAGTCAGCCACTTTTTGTTGGATCCCCACTTTATAAACGAGCCCCCGAATTACCTCCGTCGTCGTCTTCGCTTGCTGTTCTTTTTTTTTTTTTTAACCACCCCTTCTCGCTGATGGACCCCCCTTTTTAAACCAGATTTTCTCATTGCCCTTTTTGCCCAAACAAGGGGGATTTAAAACTTCACAAATTCGGGATACTTAAAGCCCTTTCTACTTAAATCTCTTGCTACCCCCTACCCCCGAAATTTCCCACCCCTGCTGTTTTCTTAACCTACTGACCCCTCCCTCCTCCCTTCTGCCCCTCAATACCCTCGTTCCTTCCCTTTCCCCGCAGCGTGTATAGCCCTTGTGGCCCTTGCGTTTTTTTTTGTTTTAATAATAAAAATAAATTTTTGGCTTTTTTTTGTATTTTGAAAATACTTTTTTTTAAATTTGGCATTCCGGGGGATCATATTATTACCTAACCTCTCTGGGCCAAAGTTGTTATGCTTTTAAAAAGAAGGAAAAAAGTGGTTACAATTAAATTGGGGGGGTAACACTTGGTCCATGAGTTTTGTAAGTGACTTCCCGGGTTTTAAGGCCTCGTGGGGGGTCTTGTATAACCAGGACGACGCTGTTTGTTTTGAATGTTGTTTGGTGACACCCACTCCCCATTCCCTCCTCCATTTAAAAAAAATTTCACGCAAAATACAAAATGCATCACCCAAAGCCACTACCCCATTTGTGTTATTACATTTTTTAACAGTATTGGATTCAACAAATTTAATTTTCTATGTGGTTAACCTTTAAACCACCTGCACCCCTTATATTACGCTCATCACTATTACTGGGCTTTTTAGGGCACCACCGCCCTTTTTAAAACTTTCACCACCCCTTATATTTTCGCTAAAACATATTAAATAACATTTTAGGGCACCATTGCCCCCATCACACTCTTCACCCCCCCACTTACATTACTGTCTTTACTATTTCTAACATCATTTTATACCTAGCCCCTTTATTTTGTGCTCACTACAGTTAAACAACACAAGTATTATATTCGTCCCTTTCTGTAATTAAGAACACCCCCACCACCTTGTTCAGCGCCTTTCACTGCTTTTTACAAAAATTTTGACAATCTTTTTTATTGGTTTCACCCCTACACATCTTTCCTTGTGTTGTTCAAGTTGTTGTTTTAGGGGAAAGTTTTGTGTTTACAGTACTTTTTTTGCGCGGCATCAGGTTGTATTTCCACAGGAAACAAGACTTGGAAAAATCTGGAGACGTGAAATCCCGGTCAGCTGAGCTCCTTTTTTTGACTGTCAGCTGAAATCAGCTAGGGTGGTATTTTCAGCCCACATGGGTGGGCGGGGGGTTGAAAGTGCTCCCCGGTGAGGGGGCTCAAAACCCCCTTGTCTGAGGGAGGCATTTGGGAAATATTTAGACCCGAGGTACCTGGTAGTCCTGGGGGGTCATAATGGGGGTACAGGGGGGAGGTGGGATTGGTGACCTGTGATGTGGGGGAGCCCTACACTTTAGGTCAGCATGAGCTGCTGTGACTCCTGAGGTCTTACAATTGATACATTGTTTAGCAACAGTCTGTTGCTGTTTGATCATATCATAACACCGTTCAGAATGGATGAGTATTGGCACACTGACACCAGTGTGACTTAGATGGGCATTTCCTGGCAATGTGGCCCCAGCGTTGACACTTATAACGTCGACGTTGAGACAGGTCTGTACAATGCAATGTAATAGCGTCTGTTGAGGGCTGTGTGGGAGTGAATATAGCGTGGCAGAGTCCCCTGGACAGTCCACTCAGCTAATATCAGACCGTTGGAAAGTCGACGAGGGCTTGCAACTTGCTCTGATGCCAGGATATTGAGGATTCAAGTGCTTGTTTACATTGTAGATGACAATAAGCACTTTATATGCTCTTTGTGGGGCTGCTCCAGTTTGATGTTTGCATATTCGCGAGTGAGAAGTTTGTCTATAAATGCTGATTCATTAGGCACAAAGACGTAATCCTCATCGTGGACAAACTTGATCGTTTTCTCATGATTGTCTACACTAGCTTCGAAAAACAGTTACATTTGTCTCTTGATCAGTATTGTTAGGGAAATCTAACCTGACAGCTTTGGGAGGGTGTGCGCCACTGTATTGCTTTCAGCAAGCTTTCTCTGGAAGCCTCGTTCTTTTTTCCGAGCCTGTTTACTAAAATTATGTTTCATATCTGCCTTCACCATCATCTACGTCAACACCATCAGCTATACTCATAGCTGACAGGAGTTTCACACTGGCGATGGGCTAAAGGATACCGGTGAATAGAAGGGACAAGGAAGGGATATTCACCTCGCTAGACACAGGCAATATGGGTGTAGTGGCCTTCAGGTCGCATTGCGATTTTCAAGGTCATTCACGGGGGCCACAGTCGTCTCGAGAGTTACCAATATTGCACTACTCGTTAATTACTCCAAACCCACAGCACTTAACACACAGCTAGCACACGTGTCTAGGAATGACAGACAAATTTTCACTCCGTGGACAAACAAATCAGCACAAACTTAATATGTTTATAGATGAACCTCTGGCTTGTTACAGTTAAAAAGCAGTCTCCAAAGGAGTTACCAGGTACTAGCCTTTCAAAATGGAAAACTAATTCCAGTGTTTCACTAGGTATATCCCTAGTCACAACTCTCACACAAGAGTTCTCACAACACCAAAGGTATGGCCGGAACACTGTAGAACATTCACAAAGGCATTCTGGGATTCAGAACAGATGTAACTGCAGTGTAACTTGGCCTTCACTGGCTGGCTTGGAGTGCTGTTTAGCCTGGATCGGCTAAGCTCGTCCTTATCCCATATGTAGATAATGGCGACGAGCTAAGGGATATCGGTGAATAAGAAAGTCGAGGAAGGGACATTCACCTCACTAGACACACGCAGTATGGGTGAAAGTGGCATGCGGGTCTTATAGTGCCATTTTCAAGGTCACCCAGCAGGCTATACATTCCTCACTCATTTTAAGCCTACGTAGGTATTGATGGTAGCACAATGTCCTAAGTCAGTGAAATCCACTCGTGCAAATAGTTACAACAAACCTGCAGCACTTTACACTTCTAGCACACATATGACAGACGAATGTTTACTCTGTGATGAATGCACTTCAGCACAAACTTACTATGTTTATAGGTGAACCTCTGGCATGTCCCACTTAAAAAGTTAGTACTGCAATGCTCGCTAAATTGTTCTTAACTAAGCCACTACAGGAAACACTGGTATGCCAGCAGCACTGTAGAACGTATATGTAGACATGCTGGGGGTCAGGACAGCTGTAACTGCAGGCTGCCTTAGCTTGTCCTGGCTAGCTTGGAGTGCTGCTTTCAAGTTTGCTTGAATGTGCTTGCTAGGCCCGTGTCAACCACTTGGATATTTGATTGTAGCAGGCAGGTAGGCACACAGGAGACATATTCGTAAGATGAGTGGAGTGCGGCACAGAGAACTGACACGGGCACTCAAGCATTTACATGGTCTGGCAAAAATCGCCTCTAGACCATAAGTAAATAGAGGCGAATGGCTGAGTTAAAAAGTCGAGGAAGGAGGGGAGGTAGGCGAGGGGGAGTGAAGGAAGGCCTCCTACAGCCACTTCAAATCAACGTTTGTGTTTCACTAGGTATATCACTGGTCACAGTTCACACATAAGAGTTCCAGCAGCAATTCAGTTGCGCTCCAACGATATTTGTTGCATGATGAGTTATCAGTCGGGTGAGATAAGCAGTTCTGATATAGAAGGCCTAGGACCTCACTCAACACACACGTCCTCTCCCCTCAACCACTCAAGCCTTACTGTTTTGCTGAAGTCATGGAAAATTCCAGTCTCGGGATGGCCGGGGAATATGCTTAAGTATAACGCTATTATAGCTTCTACGGCTTATTTATCTATCACAATTGATCTAATATGACATAATAAACAATATAAATAACAAAGAAATATGGTAAATACTCCAGAATGAATAATATATGGCATATACTTCCAGCGCTCCCTCTGGAGTATAATATTTCCATAGTCAGGGATGTGCTTCCATTCTTCTTCTTTCACCTCCAGGGTCCTTATATTAAAGAAAAGGGACATGGGTTCTATGATATACACTCTTAATGCTGAGAAAAATGTTTTTTTCCAAAAAAAAAAAAAAAAAAATCGGTGGTCGGTTTTCCGCGGATTTTGGGAAGTAAGTTTTTAAATTTTAATTGACTGTATTTTCGTTAATAATAACAGGAATGCATGAAATTCACCCTAAGGATTTCCCTTGATTTTGGTGAGGGGTCTTGATTTAGGGAATTGGATCTTGCCCCGTTCCCGAAAAACCCTGAATCCCTTCCACATCCCCCCCAGGGCTTATAACCCCCGGGGTTTAGCGTTTCCCCCCTTGATAATAATAAAATAAAAAATAAAATTTCACAGAGAACATAAAGGAAAGATTGTTTTACAAGTGGTGAGTGTCAACTGAGAATTAATTTTTTTTTGATTTTTGTGAGGGAAAAAAGTCGATATTTGGCTGAATGTCCAAAAAACCTCAAACTTTATTTTTTAAGACTAAAGAAAGAATTAAAATTACAGATCGGTTATATCAGAAAACTTTTTGATTGTTTTTTGCGTATATAATACCAAACAGCTTCTCAAGCCCCATTACGAAATCAGTTCAATATGTTTACCTGGGTTCCGAATGGGTTTCCCGGGAGTCAACCCCCGCGGCCCAGTCTGTGACCGGGCCCTCCTGGTGGATAGAGCCTGTCAACCAGGTGTTACTGCTGGTGCACGCAAAAAAAAACTACGAGCCCAAAGCCCGGCTGGTCAGGTCCCGACTTTGGTGCTTGTCCAGTGCCAGTTTAAAGACCCCAGGGGTCTGGGGAAATCCCCCTTTGTATGCTGGGAGGCGTTGAACGTCTCGGGCCCCGACATTATGATTGCTGCATCGCTCTTGGGCCAGTGACCTCCTGCGCAAACGCACTTCAGTTCCCGACTGCGTGTGGGGGGTGGTGCTGTCGTGCCCCTGTGTAGATCAGAGAACTCCATTAGTAAAAATGGGGTTCGTTATAGATGCAGGTAAACCTGTCGGCGTTGAAAATTCTCAGGGGGCAAAAAACGCCGCTTCAGCCCAGGTATTTTTAGTAAATCATCAGGACACGTAGCATTTGGATGGCGAGTTGTACGAGTGATTGAACGGACACGTAGATTTTTTGTGAAAAATGCTTCAGCAAAGGGTTTTCGAGCGTTGGTTAACCGTTTTCGGAGTAAGTCTTGATGCAACACCAGCTGTGGTGTGGGGGGGATCGATGTTCCAGGGCATTATAATGGATTAAACTGCGTAAGTCCCCTTTAGGCGATGAGAAGATATCAGAAAGTTTTTGAGGAGTCGGGAAATGTTATTTGGCCCCGCAGGTAAGTGGGTGACAGGTGCCTAAGAGGTCGCCGAAGGGCACTTTTAACCAAAAAGGCAATACAAAACCCCCTACCATCTTCGTGACCTAAAAGGAATTAGGACAAGGTCATGGGGTCATACGCCAGGCAAAGGCGTAAATGCCCACTATGTGGGGGAAAAATGATCAATATTTCTTAAGGAAAAAGGGAGGGTAGACGTAAAAAAAGAAAGAGACAGGGCTCCCTTTACAGGCGACGGAAAAAAAATAAAGAGCGGGTAAAAAAGGTCAATATATCTGAAATGCGTAGGGGGGACACTGGTCAGAGAAATAGCAAGCATCGAATTTTAAACTAAAAGAAAACCTTTAGGAGTCAGGAATCGCGGGAAGAACTAAAAGCCATAAATGAAATCGAAAGAAACCCAAAGTATTTCTTCTCCTATGCCAAATCAAAATCGAGAACAAGTCCAGTATTGGGCCCCTACTTAAACAAGATGGGTCCTACAAAGATGACAGCAAGGAAATGAGTGAGCTACTCAAGTCCCAATATGACTCAGTTTTTAGCAAGCCGCTAACCAGACTGAGAGTCGAAGATCAAAATGAATTTTTTATGAGAGAGCCACAAAATTTGATTAACACAAGCCTATCCGATGTTATCCTGACGCCAAATGACTTCGAACAGGCGATAAATGACATGCCCATGCACTCTACCCCAGGGCCAGACTCATGGAACTCTGTGTTCATCAAGAACTGCAAGAAGCCCCTATCACGAGCCTTTTCCATCCTATGGAGAGGGAGCATGGACACGGGGGTCGTCCCACAGTTACTAAAAACAACAGACATAGCCCCACTCCACAAAGTGGGCAGTAAAGCAACAGCAAAGAACTACAGACCAATAGCACTAACATCCAATATCATAAAAATCTTTGAAAGGGTCCTAAGAAGCAAGATCACCACCCATCTAGAAACCCATCAGTTACACAACCCAGGGCAACATGGGTTTAGAACAGGTCGCTCCTGTCTGTCTCAACTATTGGATCACTACGACAAGGTCCTAAATGCACTAGAAGACAAAAAGAATGCAGATGTAATATATACAGACTTTGCAAAAGCCTTCGACAAATGGACTGGCGTAATAGTGCACAAAATGCGTGCTAAAGGAATAACAGGAAAAGTCGGTCGATGGATCTATAATTTCCTCACTAACAGAACACAGAGAGTAGTCGTCAACAGAGTAAAGTCCGAGGCAGCTACGGTGAAAAGCTCTGTTCCACAAGGCACAGTACTCGCTCCCATCTTGTTCCTCATCCTCATATCCGACATAGACAAGGATGTCAGCCACAGCACCGTGTCTTCCTTTGCAGATGACACCCGAATCTGCATGACAGTGTCTTCCATTGCAGACACTGCAAGGCTCCAGGCGGACATCAACCAAACTTTCAGTGGGCTGCGAAAAAAATATGAAGTTCAACGATGGAAATTTCATTACTCAGATATGGTAACTGGGAAATTAAATCTTCATCGAGTACAAAACAAATTCTGGCCACAAATAAGCGAAACCCCAAACGTCAAAGCCCGGGGAGTGCATGTCGGAGGATCTCACCTTCGGGACCATAAATTGTATCAATCCCCTTGCTGAAAAAGGGGACGGATGGATAATGAGAACCTTTTCAAAACTAGGGAGGCAAGCCCATGAGACACTCTTCGGGTCACTTGTTTATCTTTGGGGGTATTGCTGCCACTAACAGCACCTTTAAAGGAGGTGAAATTGCCCCTGAAAATTGAAGAAAACTTTCCGGCCGAAAAAGGGGAAAAAACCCCCTCAATTACTGGAGCGCTTGGGTTCCTAAACTGTTTCCCCGGAACGCAGGAGGGAGAGATAATGTTTTTTTACCTGGAAATCCTGGGGGGATAGTCCCGAACTTGCACTGAAAATCATCATAAAAAGCAAAAGACTTGGCAGACAATGCCCCTCCCCCAATGAAAAGCGGGGGTTGTCACTAGCCTTTAAAGAGACCATACAAAAAGTGTCGGGGGCCCCGAGACTTTTCAATCCCTTTCCGACACATAAGGGGGATTCCCAAAGACCCCTGGCGGTCTTAAAGCTGGCACTGGAAAGCACAAAAGTCAATTCCTGATCAGTCGGGCTGTGGCTCGTACGTTGGTTTGCGTGCAGCCAGCAGCAACAGCCTGGTTGATCAGGCTCTGATCCACCAGGAGGCCTGGTCACAGACCGGGCCGCGGGGGCGTTGACCCCCGGAACTCTCTCCAGGTAAACTCCAGGTAATAGCGGCGGAGTGTGGGAAGTGGCAACGAGCTCCTGGCCCAGGGGCGGAGACATCCGCTTCTACACCGGGGGAAGCAGTTGATGATCAACGATGTGAAGGAGGGCGTGGTCGTCTATGGAGCGAGATAGTGGATGAGGCGCATAAGGCAGGGGGAGAGGGTGAGGCCCTTGACCAGTTACCTGGCCCAGAGACACTTCCAGTGGATCGGGTTGAGCAAAAAGAAACAGGAGGAAAGTGTTGGAAATTGAGGAGGAATTAGCTGAGGTTTGAAGTCCTTGTAAACCGCCTAGGAGGTGGCTGCTCCGGGAAAAGGTGGTAGAAGACGAGTTGAAGGCCGTGGTGCATAAAACAACAGAACTATTCGGACGACGGGAGTGACAGCGTGACTGAGGTGTCACCGAGATCATTGCCACTTTTGTACAATGGAGATTGAGGTACATTGTGAGGCATCCCCAGACAAGCCATGGAGATGCGCTTTTCACAAAAAAGAGAGCGCTGCGTCGGATTCAGATGATGTCCTAACGCCAGCGCAGCGGACTGGGAAGCAAATATGGGCAGAAGGTGAAGGAAAGTGGGGGCCATGACAGGAGGCACCGAAAGAAGGGGGGGGTTGAGAGAGGGAAGTGTGCAGGTCCCAAGTGGCCCCACACATTCTGGTGCCCATCGGAAGAGTGAAGAGGGAGGGGAGGGGTGGAAACTTTAATAGGCCTCTGGTGTATGACCATTTAAACGTTAATGGTTTGTGAAAATAGTGTAAAGGAGAATGGTTTCGAATGTTTCTGAATAAATTTAGAGTGGATGTTGTGTTCCTTCAGGAGCATAATTTTAAGGGGGGTAGGGTGTTGGAGATGGAGGGGTTTCGGGTGGTAACCCTGCCATCTGCCCGTTTGAAAGGAGGGGGTGGGTATTTTAAATTTTGGGAGGCGAGGCCCATTTGTTTTGCAGAGAAGTGAGGGGGGAGGGGAAGGGGTTGCGCGTAGATGGTTTGTGGATGGGAAAACTTGTGGCCTTTATTAGGTATATGCCCCTGCAGGAATAACGTACAGGTGAAGCGGGGAGTTTGTGTGTGAGGACCTTGTTTTTTTTTTCGTGCATTCCCGGAGGTGGCAATAGTAGGAGGTGATTGGAACTGCGTCATTAGGAGGGCTGATGTGGAACCGAAAGGGGCGGGGTTATGGTCGGTGGCCCTATGAGGGATATTAGGTTAAGGGACGCATTCGAGGGGGGAAGCGTGGGAGACGGGAGCATACATTTGTTAGGAGAGGGTATGGAGCGAGGTTAGATAGAGTGTATCTTTCTCAAGGGGTTGTAGTGAGATCTTTCAAAACTGTAGAAGTAGCATGGTCGGATCATAAAGCAGTGTTGGTGGAGGTTGGGTGGGAGGTGCTTGCAGAAATATATAGGAGTTACGGGAAAATTTAAAAATATAAGTGCATTGAGTGTGAGGAGGGGTTAGCGGGATTTTTGTTCTATGGAAGGAGCTTAGTGAGGAGGCACAGGGAGTGGAAGATGTCTTTACAATGGTGAGATTGTGTAGCCAAGGAAAGGATTAGGAAATATTATGTGGGGGTGGGCAAATGTATAAGTGATTTAAAATATGGCCTTTCAAATTATTTAGAGGACAGGTTAAGGGGCTGTTATGGGAAGGGGGCTGTGGGGAGAAAACTATCCTATGGATGAAATTGTCGAGGTCAAGGGGAGATGAGGAAGTTACAAAATGAGAGGTTTTCAAGCGGTATGGGTGCAGGCGGGGTAGAGGGGGTTGCTTTGGGGAGACACCCATCGGCGTGTGTGTTGCGACGTCAAAAAAAAAGACAGCAGGTTACAGCTTTTCCCGAGGTTAGAGGTACATGAGATGGCGGGGGGTTATAGAATGGGTCAGGAGATACTAATACGAAAGGAATGTGTGATATGTGGATAAATGGTATGAAAGGGTATTGGACAGTGGGAAGGTGGGGAATGTGGATTTAGAGAAGGTGTGTGAGTATGTGACGTGTAATTTAGGGAATAGTGATAGAAGGGCTTTAGATGGGTAATAACGGAAGAGGAAATAGAGTTGGCTTTAAGGGGAATGAGGAAGGCAAAGCCCCGGGAATAGATGGTATCCCGGTTAAATTTTTACCTCCAGCTTTGGGAGGCGATAAGGGGTATCTTGGGTAGGTTATTTAATCAGATAAAGGAAAAGGGTGTGATGGGGGGGGACAAGCAAGCAACAGCAGCTGTAGTGTTGGTCCGAAGGGTAAGGGCAGCACACCCTCAAGGAGTTACCGTGCCATATCTTTTGTTATGTGCTGATTATAATTTGTTCCCCTTTAAAGTCTTGGGTAATCGGTTTAAATTTTGTGGTGGGGGAGAGTGGTTTCGAAAAACGCAGTATTGGTTTGCCTGGAAGGTCGATGATTGAGGGTCATGGAATGCTGAGAAGTTTTGTGGAGTCAAAAGGGAGGGGGGGGGAGGGCGGCGTTGTTGGCCTTAGACTGGCAGGGGGCCTATGACAGGGTGGAAAGGGGAGCATTGGAAGCTATACTTAGGGGCAGGGTTATGGGGAAAGAATAGTTAATTGGGTAACCACGTTGTACAAGGGAAGCTAAGATGAAGGTACAGATTAATGGATGCTTGGGGAAAGGAGATTTGTAATGGGTAGGGGACTTACGGAGGGGTGTCCCATGTCACAAATGTTGTTTGCGTGCATTCAGGGCCCTTCTATAGAATGGTTGAAAAACGTTGTGTATTTGACACGAGTGGAGGTGTGGGGAGGTCGGGAAAGTGTGGCCTGGAATTTAAAAGGATATGTAGACGATACAACAGTCCTGGTTCGAGAGGGGATGGCGTTGGGTGTTTTGGATGATGTTGTGCAACAGTTTGGAAATGCAACAGGGATGCAGGTAAATAGAGAGAAGTCAATGATCATGGGGTTGGGTGATTGGGTGGGGGGGGAGGGAGATGTAACGTTGTGAGGAAAAAAAACGGTTTTCTTTAAAAATTTGTGGTATCACCTATAAGGATGACTTGGATGCTGCTCGAGAGGAAAAATCGAATAGATTAATGGAAAGGATTCAGGGGGGTCTGGGTGCATTGCGACCTCTCATCTGATTGTTATAATGTATCATTGTATAGTAAGGTTTGGCACGTAGCAGCCGTGTTCCATTAACAGGGGCGGCGATTGTGGGGAATTCTAAGACGAGTGTTTAACTTTTTGTGGGGTTCAAGGTGCGATTGGCTGAGGAGGAGAGGTTGTAATGTTACCTGTGCGCCAGGGTGGGTTGGGGTTTGATGGATCTGAGAAGGAGGATTAAATGTGTGTTTCTTAAAAGGGAGGTTTTGCGCTAAGGTGTGAGTGGAGGGCAGCTGGAAAAAGTACATGATAGGTTGGGTAAGTTGTATGGTGGTGTGGAGTTGAGGGAATGTGAAAATGTTTTGAGGGCTTTGATGTTGGTTAGAGAACCCCGGAAAATTCGAGTAGGGGTTTTGTGCAGGCTGCTTGCAGAAAGGATTGTTGTACCAGTTGAGGGATTGTTCCCATGTACGCATGGAAGAGTATTTGGTATAGGTTAAGCAAGTTGAAAATTAAAGCCTAGGGTAAGGGGGTAACGTATCGTTTTCTGCATGGCATAATACCGTTGGGGGAGATACTAAGAAACCAGGGGGTAATTGTGGGCGGAAGGTGTGGGAAACTGTGGGGATGATGAGACGGCGTTCCATGCAATATATTTTGTGGGGGACTGGAGGGTGTTAGGGGATTGGTTAAGTAGGGTTGTACAGGGGGTGGGGGGCTTGAGGGGTGTCCGGTTCCCGCGTGCACTAAGCCTAGATGTGGGAGGGTTCGATGAGAGTGTTATAAGAGCTTTGGATTATATAATAGTGGGGTTATATATGTGGGTGTGAGGGGAAGGGGGATTGTGAGGTGTGGAGGCGGGTACTAGCGGTAACTGTTTATGTACGATGTGTCGTAATAGAGAAATGTATGGGGAGGAGGTGGAGAAGGATTTTTTTGGAAGGGTATAGAATGTTAACGTTAGGGTTTTCTCTGAATCTACGACTTGGGCTGAGTGAGTAAGGGGGGGGGGGGGGTTGGGGATTACATACGGAAGGGGGAATTCAGGGGGACACCCGTGGGGTCGCCTCCTGGGGAAGGGTGAGAGTGAGGTGAATGTGGGTATAGAAGGTGTAGATGTGTGGCGTAAGTGTATGTAGCATGCATCTGGGCACAGAAAGCAAAGGTGATATCAAGTAATTTTCGTAGTAACAAATGGGAGAATTCTGAGTTTGATGTGTCGGGTCGTCTGACCTTCATGTATTAAGTGTGAATGGTGTCAAGATTATAGGTGTAAGACCTTGAAGAGCTTTTGGGCTTCTGTAGAGTGTGCATTTATAGCCTTTATTGGGCATATTTCATGTGCGATAATCTTTATCGCAATGAGAGGTTATTTAAATTATTTTTGTTTGTGTTTAGTGTTGGGGTTTTTAGCGAGTGTACTGACTTTATTTTAGCATTATATAATTTTGTCATCCAGTTGATGAGAGATGGAATGCTACTGACTTCATGAATTTGTAATGCCTCGTTAAAAATTTGTAATTTGGGGGAGTTGGTTTAGTCTCTTACTTTATATTAAAGTGCTCAGCCGGTGGAAGAGGCTGTATTAATTATTTAGTAATATTTATTAATATTTATTTAGTATATGTGTGAGGGGTTAGGATTTTCATTTTTTTTTCAATGCTTAAAGAGGGATTGTAGTGAGGCACGTATGTATGTTTTCAGGTAATTCTTATTGTATAGGGGTTAATTTTGGGAAGTGCACGTATTTTTTTTTTTTTTTTTTTTTTTTAACTGAGATTGTGATGTAGGTCATTCCCCTGATTATCTCTCTAAGGTTGTGAACTTTGTCATATGTCAGTCATAGTATGTTAAACTATACAAATCTGAGAAAGTTTTATTTTTTAGTTTATATTTTATATGTTTATATTGTTATTAGTTTATATTGTTTATATTATGTAGTATGTATTATGGAAAATTTGTGAGTGTATATGGGTAACCTCTTTGTGGGAAAATTTTTAATTTTCCGAAACTATAGCGCCTAATAGGTGTTTTATGTGCCGATATGAGTCAAAAATGTATTTGAAAATAGAGTAGACCCAAGAGTTCCCTTGGCGCATGCGCGGATGGGCGGGGGGAGAGTGGCGGGTTTGTTTGGAAGGTGATTGAAGGAAGCGGGGAAAGCATGGAACCACGAAATTGGCATTCACGGCGGCCTAAGGATTAATATAGGCCTCATTTCGTAATAGGAAGTGTCGTAACTGTTCCTGGTAGAGAGTGAGGGAACGTGATTTACGGGACCACGGTAATAGAGTGGTAAAGGAGTGAATAAGGGTAGGACCGTGGGTGACTGACGCGTCGTCCTGGACTGTGTCCCGGGGAAAATTACCCTTGGTTTAATCATCACTCATCGGTCTCAGATCTTAATGGAGTGATCTCTAATGTGTATAATAATTATGAGCCATTAAATCGTCTTGTGAATTGTAATGTAATTAATGATAATAACGCTAAGTTAAGAGAATGCGTGAAGTGAAATAAGTCATTTTGCTCCGAGTGAACACGTTAGACCTCGTTGCTCCCGAGACGAGGAAAGTGAAGCTCCTTGAGTCACGACGTTTACAGCGGGACAAACCAGCGGATACCTCGTCCTGCTGGAATGAGAACCGTGTCGGTGTAGCAGGACATTGAAACTGAGATGGTGAATGGAAGAAATAAGGAGTATCAATCACCCACAGTTAAGTAACCCTTCTAGTTATAACAAACTTATGCTGGCCAGTTGTGTTATGTTGTAATTAGATAGGTTATGAGTGATCCAGCTACATCAAGTGACCACCAGAGAACATCTGGTAAGTGGTGGGATTATGTACAAAGTTTTCCTTGATGGATGTATCCAGGTGTATCCTACCCCCCTCCCCTTCATTCAGCTAAACTAATATAATCTATACAGTCCACAATTAATTAGTAGCACCGTACTTGTGGGTGCTATCAAATCCAT
Organism: Cherax quadricarinatus; assembly: GCF_026875155.1. NCBI lineage: Eukaryota > Metazoa > Arthropoda > Malacostraca > Decapoda > Parastacidae > Cherax > Cherax quadricarinatus. Next base: position 4,184,580 of record NC_069496.1, read on the forward strand.
ACTGGTCTCGGATAGATATGGATAAGATTGTGAGGTCGAGGGGACCACTTGGCGCGACCAGGGGTGGTTAAGTTTTCTCACATGTCTACACGGGGTGACTACGGTAAACAATATGATTGTCTCCCAATGAGATTACTGGTATGTATATAATGTTGAGGTACATACAGGTAAGCACCCTAGAAAATTTTCCATACTCTTCTTTGTCAATTACAATGTGTTAAAACTTGTTAGTGTATGTTCTGTAGGATTGAGGATCCTACTGTACCCATTTTATATCTTTTTATTTAATATTAAGCTGTAAAGTTTTTAAATAAAATATAAAAAAAAAAGTCCCTCTAGGATTTTCCAGGTGTATATGATCATGTATCTCTCCCGTCTGCATTCCAGGGAATACAGGTTCAGGAACCTCAAGCACTCCCAGTAATTGAGGTGTTTTATCTCTGTTATGCACGCCGTGAAGGTTCTCTACATTTTCTAGGTCAGCATATAGCCCTTGTGGCTTAGCGCTTCTTTTTGATTATAATAATAATCTAGGTCAGCAGTTTCACCTGCCTTGAAAGGTGCTGTTAGTGTGTAGCAATATTCCAGCCTAGATAGAACAAGTGACCTGATTATGATTATTAGTAAATAATTTTTTTCTCAGTTGTTTTTTGAGCTATATTATTGAAACATGGTCACATTACTATTGGAATGTGCTTCTTTGCGTACAAAAAAAAATGAAAGAAATCGAACGAAAAATAAAAGAAGTTCAGGTGAGAACGCTTCTTTCCCCCTTCAAACAGAACTGTTTGCCATACTCCTTGCACTCAAATGCGTCCATGTATCTAAGGTTGACACTTTAATTGTAACTGATTCTCTGTCATCCATAAATGCTCTCAACTCATTAAGCATAAATTGTGGCATGCTTGTGTCAGAAGCCAGACATAGGTATGGTAAGATTGTGGAGAGTGGAGTCAGAGTGCACATGCTGTGGATTCCATCTCACATTGGTCTTCAGATGCATGATAGAACTGATAAATTGGCTAAGCTGTATGCTTTCAAAGAGGGGGTAGATTCCAATCTTGGGTTGTCAGTTAGCAGTTTGAGAACAATAATACGAAAAGAACTTCAACTGAATTTTATGGACTTAAGACTCAGGGAGATTGACACCAGTCAGTCCATCTATCATCATTCCATCATGCAGGAGGAGCCACATGTCTATGGTGCATCCAACAAAATAACCAGACTCTTGGATGTCACTACCGCCCGGCTCCGGCTGGGTTACAAGTATCTTTGGCAGGTTAAATCACCACCACCAGATGTAGACCAAACGAAGTGTAAACTTTGCCAGATGGACTATTGTCACACCTTGCGTCATTATGTACTGGAGTGCGATAAGAGAAGACAACTCACTGAGAAATGTTCAAGAAATGGCAAAGTATTTTATCCACAGTGATATATTACAGACCATTCTGGAGAAATACCCTGACTTTGCTAGCTGTAAATAAAGCATTACCACATGTGTGCGTGTGTGTGTGTGTACTCGCCTAATTGTACTCACCTAATTGTGGTTGCAGGGGTCGATACTCAGCTCTGGCCCCGCCACTTCACTGATCGCTACTGAGTCCTCTCCCTCTCTGCTTTATGAGCTTTGTCATACCTCTTCTTAAAACTATGTATGGTTCCTGCCTCCACTACTTCACTTACTAGGCTATTCCACTTCCTGACGACTCTATGACTGAAGAAATACTTCCTAACATCCCCGTGACTCGTATGAGTCTTCAGCTTCCAGTTGTGACCCCTTGTTTCTGTGTCCCCTCTCTGGAACATCCTATCTCTGTCCACCTTGTCTATTCCCTGCAGTATCTTGTATGTCGTTATCATGTCTCCCCTGGCCCTTCAGTCCAATTTCCCTCAACCTTTCCTCGTACGACATTCCCTGAGCTCTGGGACTAGCCTTGTTGCAAACCTTTGTACTTTCTCTAACTTCTTGACGTGCTTGACCAGGTGTGGGTTCCAGACTGGTGCTGCATACTCCAGTATGGGGCCTAACATACAAAGTGTACAGTGTCTTGAACGATTCCTTATTAAGGTATCGGAACGCTATTCTCAGTTTGCCGGGCGCCCGTATGCTGCAGCAGTTATTTGGTTGATGTGTGCCTCCAGTGATGTGTTTGGTGTTATGGTCACCCCAAGATCTTTCTCCCTGAGTGAGGTCTGTAGTCTTTGTCCACCTAGCTATACTCTGTCTGCAGTCTTCTTTGCCCCTCCCCAATCTTCATGACTTTGCATTTGGCAGGGTTGAATTCGAGAAGCCAGTTTCTGGACCACGTGTCCAGCCTGTCCAGGTCCCTTTGCAGTCCTGCTCTATCTTCATCCAATTTAATTCTTATCAGCTTCACATCATCTGCAAATAGGGACACTTCAGAGTCTATTCCTGTGTGTGTGTGTGTGTGTTGTGTGTGTGTGTGTGTGTGTGTGTGTGTGTGTACTCACCTAGTTGAGGTTTCAGGGGTCGAGTCCAAGCTCCTGGCCCCGCCTCTTCACTGGTCGCTACTAGGTCTCTCTCCCTGAACTGTGAGCTTTATCATACCTCTGCTGTGTGTGTGTGTGTGTGTGTGTGACTCAACAATCAATATTTGCACCAACAACTCATTACAGTTGTGACCGGGTGTGGAAGTGTGAATTGCTCATTGCTCTATAATTTGTTCATTATTGTACCCATGTATAAACGTAAGTAACCATTCTTACAGGATTCATTACTTTTGTAACTTGTGAGTTCATTACCTTTGTAACTAGTTCAGCTATCATAACTTTGGGGGCCCAGTCCCTGGACTCATTATGTACCTCTGTAATCTTTTGATTACCACCCACAGGATGGGTATGGGGTGACTGTTATGCAGGGTTCTGCATGACATTGTAATGTATATACAGTAGAGAAGGGTGTCATAATAGTATGAATGCTATCATTGTAAAGAATAATTTTATAATTCATAATGTGCATTTGGGGGCACTGTAAAGTACTCTAACTGTAATTATAAAGAAATCCTTCTAGGTAGTTATTTTCCAAGTGTGTTTGGGTACGTGGAGTAAGCGTGGCTGGGGTAGTCACATGGGGTCAGCATGGTGTGGAGGCTGGCGTCGGAGATGCTGTGTATTTAAGCTAAGTTTGTAGTTGTATACTCCTTTTGTTTAGCTAACCCAAGCTATAGGCTCTTCTATGGCTTACCTGTATGCCCACCTAGGCTCTGACATGGTCAGGGTGCTGTGGGATTGAGTGAAGAAACAAGAAATGGGGTTGATAGTGAAGGCCTGGCACTGACTAGGCCTAGTGGTTATGGTGGAGTGGACCTCCAGCCAGCTGTTTCTTGTGTACCCTTATTTGGACATTTAGGATTAAGGTGTTTCTAGAGTGTGTATGTGGAAATTTATTTGGTCCAAATAGTTCCACAGCTCAGATCCAGCATGGCCGTCTGGTCGGCTGCGCCGGGCAGCCCTTAAACCCTCCCAAACAAGGCATTCTCTGGTTGGCGGTTGTTTGTAAGCTTATTTAATTTATAGATTTACTCTTCAGGGAAGGAGTAGTAGGTTTTTACTGGTAGTACACTAATATTAGGTTTACTAAGGCATCTGTAGATAATGATAAAGTAGACCTAAGCCTTAACTTTTTTTTTTTTTTAAAAAAATTTTGGGGGTTTTTTTTCCCCTTTTTTAAAAAAAAACCCTTTTTTTTTTTTGGGTTTTTTTTAAATTAAGCTTTTTTTTTGGGGGGTTTTGGGAAGGGGCCCCTTTTTTTTGGGGGGTTTGGGTTTTTTCCTTTTTTTAAAAAAAGGGTTTTTTAAATTTCCAAATTTTTTTTTTAAAAAATTTTTAATTTTTGGGGGTTTGGGGGCACGGAAAAAAATTTTTTTTTTTTTGGGGTTTTTTTTGGGGGGGCCCGGGAAAGGGGGGGCCCCTTTTGGGGGGGGTTTAAGGTTGGGGGGTTTTTTTTTAAAAAAAAAACCCCTTTTTTTTTCCCCCCCGGGGGTTTTTTCCGGGGCCCCTTTCCCCCCCAAAAACCGGTTTTTGGGGGGGGGGGAAAGAAAAAAATTTTTTTTTAAAAAAAAAGGGGGTTTTTTTTAAAAAAGGGGGGAAAAAAAAAAAAATTTTTTTTTGGGTGAAAAATTTTTTTTAAAAAAAGTGGGGGTTTGGGGCCCGGGGAAAAAAAACCCCCCCCCGGGGGGGGGGGGTTTTTTTTTTAAAAAAAACCTTAAAAAAAAAATTTTTTTTTGGGGGGGAAAAATTTTTTAAAAAAAAGGGGGGGGAAAAAAAGGGGGGCCCCCAAAAGGGAAAAAACCCCAAAAAAAAAAAATTTTTTTTTGGGGTTTTCCTGGGGGGGGGGGGGGAAAACCCCCCTTTTAAAAAAAGGGGGGGGGCCCCGGGGAAAGGGGCCCCCGTTTTTTTTCCCTTTTTTTTTTTTAAAAAAAAAATTTTTTCCCCCCCAAAAAAAAAGGGAAAAAAATTTCCCCTTTTTTCCCTTTTTTGGGAGGGGGGGGGGGGGGGGGTTTAAAAAGGGAAGGGGGAATAAAAAAAAATTTTGGTTTTTTAACGGTTTTTTTTTTAAAAAAAACCCTTTTAAAAAGGGTTTCCCCGGGGGGGTTTAATTAAAAAGGGGTTTTTTTCCGGGTTTTTAAATTAAGGGGAAAAAAATTTTTGGGGGCCCCAAAACCAAAAATTTTTTTTTTAAGGGAAAAAAACCCAAAAATTTTGGGGAAATTTTCCCGGGGGTTTTAAAAAAAAACCCCGGGGGGGCCCCAAAAGGGGGGGGAAAAGGGGGGGTTTTTTTTAAAAAAAAAAAAAAACCGGGAGGGGGGGGGGGGTTTCCGGGTTAAAAAAAACCAAAAAAAAAGGGGGGGGGGGTTTTGGAAAAAAAAATTTTTTTAAAAATTTTTTTTAAAAAAACTTTTTTAAAAGGGGGGGGGGGTTTTTTTTTTTCCCCTTTTTAAAAAAAGGGGGGGGCCCCTTTTTTAAAAAAAATTTTTTTTAAAATTTAAAAAAAAAAATTTGGATTTAAATTTTTTTTTAAAAAAAACCCCAAAAAGGGAGGGGGGAAAAGGGGGGAAAAAAAAAATTTTTTTTTTTGAATTTTAAAAAAAATTTTTTTTTTTTAATTTTTTTTTTCCCAATTTTTTTTTTTTTTTTTTGGGGGGTTTTTTTTTAAACCCAAAAGGAAAGGGGGGGGTTTTTTAAAATTTTTCTTTTTTTAATTTTTAAATTTTTTTTAAAGGAAAAAATTTGTTTTTTTTTTTTTTTTTTTGGGTTTTTAAGGGGGGTTTTTTAAAAGGCCATTTTTTAATTTGCGGGCGGGTAAAAAAAAATTTAAAAATTTTTTTTTTGGGGGAATTGAGGGGGGGGGTTTTAAAAATTTTTTTTAAAATTTTTTAAAAAAAAAGGGGGGGAATTTGGGGTTTTAAAAATTTTTTTAAAAAAAGGTTTTTGGGGGGGGGAAAATTAAAATTTTTCCCCCAAAAAATTTAAAAAGGGGGGCCCGGGGGGTTTTTAAAAAAAAAGGGTTTTAAAAAAACCCAAAAAAATTTTTTTTTTTAAAAAAAAAAAAAAGGGGGGGGAAAAAAAAAAAGGGGGAAAAAAAAAAGGGGGGTTTAAAAAAAGGCTTTAAAAGGGCCCCCCGGGAAATTTTCCCCCTTTGCCCCCGGAAAAAAAACCAAAAAAAAATTTTTTTGGGTTTTTTAAAAAAAAAAGGGGGGGCAAAACCCCGGGGCCCAAAAAAAATTTTCTTTTCCCCCGGGGGGGGGGCCCCCCCCCCCTTTTAACGGTTTTTTTTTCCCCCAAAAAAAAAAAGGGAAAAAAATTTTTGGGGGGGAAAAAAAAACCTTTTTTTGGGGGAAAAAGGGGCCCCGGGGAAAATTTTTTTTCCCCAAAAAATTTAAAAAAAAAAAAATTTAAAAGGGGAAAAAAAAAGGGGTTTTTTTTGGTTAAGGGGGGCCCGGCCGGCCCCCCCGGGGGGGAAATTTAAAAAGGTTTTTACAAAAAAAAATTTGAAGGGGGGATTTTTTCCCTTGGGGTTTAAGGGGGAAAATTTTCCCAAAAAAAAAAAAAAAAGGGGGGAAAAAAACCCCTTTTAAAAAAGGGGGGTTTTTTGGGGGGGTTTTTTTAAAAAAAAAAAAACCAAAACCCCCAAAAGGGGGGGTTTTTTTTTTTTTTTGGGGGGGGGTTTTCCCCCCCCCCCAAAGGGAAAAAGGGGTTGGGATTGGGGGTTTTAATTTTGGGGGGTTTTTTGGGGAAAAAACCGGGGGGGGCCCCCCTTTTAAAAAAAAAAATTTTGGGGGGTTTTTTTTTAAATTTTTTCCAAAAAAACCCCCAAAAAGGGGGGGGGGGGTTGGGGGAAAAAAGGGGCCCCCAAGGGTTTGGGGTTTAAGGGGGAAAAACCCGGGGGGGCCCCAAAAAGGGGGGGGGGAAGGGTTTTTTTGGGGTTTTTTTGGGGGGGGGCCCCCCCCCCCCCCCCCCCCCCCCCCCCCCAAAGGGTTTTAAAGGGGAATTTGTTTTGGGGGGGGGTTTTTAAAAAGGGGGGGGTTTTTTTTGGGGGGGGAAAAGGGGAAAAAGGGCCCCCTTTTTGGGGGGGGGTTTTTTGGGGGGGGAAAAAAAAACCCAAAGGGGGTTTTTTTTGGGGGGGGGGCCCCCCCCCTTTTTGGGGGGGGGGCCAAAAAAGGGGTTGGGGGGGAAAAAATTTCAAAAAAATTTTTTAAAGGGGGGGGGGGGTTTTAACGGGGCGGTTTTTGGGGGGAAAAAGGGGGGGGGGGGGGGAAAAAGGGGGGGGGGGGAAACCCCCCCCCGGGACCCAAAAAAAGGGGGGGGGGGTTTTTCCCCCCTTTTTTTTGGGGGGGGGGTTTGGGGGGGGTTTTAAGGGGGGGGGGGGCCCCCAAAAAAAAAGGGGGATTGGGGAAAAAAAAACCCCCCCCCCAAACACGAAGAGAAAAGATTCCCTTCCCCCCCGGGGGGGGGTTTTTTGGGGGCCCCCCCCGGGGGCCCCCCCCCCTTTTTAAGAGGGCAACGGGGGGTTTTTTTTGGGGGGAAAAAAAGGGGGGGGGAAAAAAAAAAATTTTTTTTTTGGGAAAAGGGGGGTTCAAAAATTTTCCCAGGGCCCCCGGGAAAACCCCCCCCCCGGGGGCCCAAGGAGCCCCCCCTTTGGGCCCCCCTTTTTCCCGCGGGAAACCCAAGATTTTTAAAACCGTTTTAAACGGGGGCCCTTCCGGGGAAAAAAAGATTTTTAAAAAACCCAAACAAAAATTCCAAAAAAAAGGGGTTTTTGGGGGGGGGGAAAAAGGGGGCCCCCGGGGGGGTTTTTGGGGGGGGGGTTTTTAAAAAAAATTTTTTTCCCCTTTTTTTGGGGGGCCCCCTTTAAAAAAAAAAAAATTTTTTTTAAAAAAAAACCCCAAAAAAAAGGGGGGGGAAAATTTAAAAAAAAAACCCGGGGCCCGGGGGGGTTTGGGGGGAAAAAAAAAGGGGGGCCCGGGGTTTTTTGGGGGGGTTAAAAAAAAAATTTTTGGGGGGGGGAAGGGGTTTGGGCCCAGGGGGGGCCGGGGGAAATTGGGGAAAAGGGGAAAAGGGGTTTTTGGGAAAAAAATTTGGGGGGGCCCGGGGTTTTTGGGAAAAAAAAAGGGGGGGTTTTGGGGGGGGGGCCCCCCCCCCTTGGGGGGAGGTTAAAAAAATTGGGCCGGAAGGGGTTGGGGAACCCCCCGGGAAAATTGCAGGGGGTTTTTTTAAAAAAAGGTTTCCCAAGGGCCGGGCCCCCCCCCTTTTTGGGCCCCCCCCCAATTCCCCTTTTTTTTTGGGGGGGGCCCCCGGGAAATTTTTTGGGGGGGGGGGTTTTGGGGGGCCCCCGGGGGGGGGGGGTTTGTTTTTTAAAAAGGGGGAGGGGGAATTGGGGGGGGGGGAAAAAAGGGGGGGGGGGGGTTTTTTAAGGGCCCCAAGGGGAAAACCCCCTTTTTAAAAAAAGGGGGGGGGGAAAAAAAAAGGGGAAAAAAAAAAAAATTTAAACCCAAATTAAAACCCCCCCCGAAAAAAAAGGGGTTTTAAAAAAAAAGGGGGAAATTTTGGGGGGGGGGGGGAAAAAAAAACCCCCCCCCTTTTTTTTTTAAAAAAAAAAATTTTTTTAAATTTTGGCCCCACCCTTTTGGGGAAAAAAAAAAGGGAAAAAAAAGGGGGGGGGAAACCATTTTTTTTTTTTGGGGCCCAAGTTTTTTTTAAAAGGGAAAAGGGGGGGGGCCAAGGGGGGGAAAAAACCCCCCCCCGGGGGGGGGGGGGGGAAAAAAAAAAAAAAAAAATTTTCCCCTTTGGGGGTTTTTTGGGGGGGGGAAAAAAGGGGGGGGAATAAAAAAATTACCCGGGGGCCCCCTTCCCCGGGGAAAAAGGAGGGGGGGGGGGAAAAAAGGGGGCCCCCCCGGGGGGGGGAAATTTACTCACCTGCCTACATCAGAATTATTGGGTATTGAAGGGTCGAGCTGCCCCTCAAAAAAGGGTTTCTAAAGAGTTTTCACGGTCTGCCCGCGGTACGATGGTGGGGACCCTACCAAAACCCCGGTCCACCACCGCTGCCTCCCGGGGGCGGGGGACATAGTGAAGGGGCCCTTTTGGGGCTGTGGATAGACTTTACTGGGGCTATACATTGAAGAACCCAGGAGGCGCTAGGGTGGGGGGTCAGAAAAATATAAAGTTGTGTTTATTGTGCCAAATTCTGAGCGGTGGGATTTGGGTTGGCAGGGGAAAAATGACCCAAAAGAGACTTTCGTGAAGTTGTTTAGGGGTTTTCTGCCAGATTCCGTTTCCCGTTTATTATCTCGGAAAAATGGCACAAGCTTTAGGGTGGGCCCATAAAGTTTTCAGGAATCTTAGGGGCAACGGAAAAAAGTACGAGAACCCTCCTGAAGAGAATAAGGGGGGTGCGAGTGGAAGTTAAAAGCTCCCAGGGCGCCCCGGGAAGGGGGATTCTATGAACGCATGGTGGGCCCCCAGCAAAAGGTGCATTCAGAAGGTCTTGCCGGGAGGAGGGTGACTGTGATGAAAATGGGGGGACAGTGGGTTTGTTTTAGATAGAGGGCAAGAGTTAATTAAAAGGCCCCTGGGGCTACCCTACTTTAAAAGGGGTTGTGAGCAGAAACCCCACCCCCAATCACAGCTGTTTGGAAAAAGGATTTAGCCTTCCCCCCAATTTTTAGTCCCGTCTTCCAAGGAGTGGATTTTTATGGGCCCGTTGGGCCCCCCCCCCAAAGAAGAAAATGGCCCCAGGAGTCACAACAGATGGGAACCCTCCCGGGGGAATGGGGGAAAACCCGGTGGGGGCGCAGGGTTTTCTTGACAACCCTTTTGGGAACATTTCATGGTGCCGACCCGAGGAAAAAGATGTTTTAAGTGAGGGGACCTGGTGCTAGTAGGGAAACCGAGGCAAACCCCGGGCATACTGGGCCCCTTGGCCTTGGGAGTTTTTCAAAACCCCCCCCCGACAAGGTGGGTGGTTGAGAATGGGGAAAGTAAGAAAGAACGGGATGGGGGAGGGTTTTAAAACCCCCTCAACAAAGGGTTTTTTCCCTTGGGTCCACCGGTGGGAAAGGGACATGAGAAAATTTGCCAGAGGTTGAGCGAGCGGGGGGCCGGAGCCCGTCGAAAAAGGGCCCCAGTCCCCGGGCCTACTGGGGGGGCCCGTGGGGGGAAAACTTGATCTAGACCCTTTGGACCTACCTTCGCTCAGTTTCCCGCTTGGCCCTCTGGTTGGCTGAGCTGGGCAGCCCTTAAACCCTTTCCCAAAAAAGGCTTTCTGGTTGGCGGTTGTTTTGGGAAGCTTATTTAATTTATAGATTTAAACTTAGGGGAAAGGGGGTAGGTAGTTTTTCTGGTAGGACACTATAATTTTTGTTTTTCTAAGGCATCTAAAGTAAGTAAAATAGACCCAAGACCCTTTAAATTTGGTTTGTTTAAAAGGGCCCCTAATGTTTGGCAAAAACTAGGATAAGTTAGCTAGGGGGAACTGGCAGCCTGGGTTTTAAAAAAGACCCGGGGTCTGGGGAAGGGGGACCCCGCTCACTCTTCTTACGAAGACACCAACTGGAAAGGGCGTGCCGTGATCGGGGAGACGGGCCCCCCCAAAGTCTTTCCCTCTGAGACCTGGGGGGAAAATTTGGAGGGGCACCTCGATGTACCGTAGATGACCTCCTCCCTCAGCCCCTACAGTAAGACAAGACCTCCCCCTTTCCCCTGGGTTTTTGGCCCGTGTCTTGGGGGATTGTGAGTGAGTTTTACTGTGGGGGGGCCCCCCTGGTGGAAACGAGAGAGGGTTTCCCGTAAGTACCTGTTCTCAGAGCCCTCTGAAGCTAGTGTCTGGTCTGCCCCTTTGTTATACTGGGGATTTCATGCCCCCCCTTTGGGTTAAAGGGAAATTTTTGGGTGCAGGCAGGACACTAATTCGATTGAAAATTGCAGGGAAATTAAATTTCTCCGGTTGCACGTGGTTTTTTTGGGGGGGAAGTCCAAAGGGGGGTAAAGGGTAGGCTTAGGAAGTTGAAGATCAGGATATATGGCCCAAACCCAAATAAGTTATTTCCCTTTTTATGTGCATGCAGGGTGAGATTTTTTTGGGGGAATACCAAACATTTGTGAAAATTGTCCTATAAGCCACTTGTGGAGGCTGGGTTTCCCCCCTCAGAGCTCGGTGGGCAACAGAGTTTTCCCCCCCCCCGGGAGGCGACTCACTTTGGGGAGTCCACACAAATTTTCAGTGTATTTAGTGGTTTGTTGAAAAAAATATTTTTCCTAACTGGGATTTTTTCCTAACCCCCTGTTTAAACCCAAAAAATTGAAGTAACAAATTTTTGAAAATTTTTTCGGACTGCCCCCCAAATGAGTCAAATTTCCCCCCCCGGCAAAACTCTGGGGACACCGAGCTCTGAGGTGGGTAAACCCCAGCCTCCCAAATGGCTTATGGACAGGTTTTCACAAATGATTGATGTTGCAAGAAAATCGCCTTTTTTCATGCATGTAAAAAAGGACTAAAATTATTGGTGTTGCCCGGTATAAACATGATCTTCAAATTCCCTAAGCTTAGCCTTTGCCCCCCTTTTGGGCTTCCCCCCCGAAAACCCCGGGAACCGGGGGCCTTTTTTTTCCCGAAATTTTTTCAATTTGTTATTATTTTTCCCGCCTGCACCTCAGAAATTCCATTCCCAAGAGGGTGTGTATTCCGCTAGTATATTATGCAGACATGGACACTAGGTTCCAGGAAATGACAAAAGACACTGGTACTTTAAGGGGGATGCCTGCCCGCCTAAAGGGCCCACAGATCAAACTCCCCTCACAAACTTTCCCCGGCACTGGCCCGAAAACTACGAGATAAAGTGGGGGGTTTTCCCTTTCTGTTTGGGCCCGGGCGGGGGGTCATTACGGTACATTTAGGGGGCCTCTCCGGGTTTCCCCAGGTTCGAATGTGAAGAATGTGGGGGCGCCCTCTGCTGATCATGGGAAAATCTTTTTTCCAGTTTTGGGGTCTGTCTTAAAAAGGACGGGTATTTTGTCTTTGAAACCCGGGGGCCCCGTCTTTTAAGTAGGGCTGCCCGTTCTCCCCAGCTCACCCTTAAAAACCCAGTGGGTTTCCCACATTACGGCCTATTACTACCTATGTTAAGGGCTCAAGGGCTACATTTTTTTTTTTATTACAGTTGCCTCAATACCTAATATTTGGGGGACTACCAGTAAAACTACCCACTCCTTTTCCCTTTAAGGGTAAATTAAAAATTAAAAAAAGCTTACCAACCACGCCAAAAAAGGGAGGGGAAAGCTTTTTGTTTGGGAGGGTTTAAAGGGGGCCCCACAGCCCCAGCCGTTTATTTGGCCTTGCTTTGGATCCCTGGGTACACCGTATCTGTCCTGGGAACTTTATGGGCCAAAAAAAAATTTCCACCCTCCTCCCCCCCGGCGAAGGAAAGGGGCTAAATCTAAAACAAATTCACCTTCCGCGGCCCCCACGGTGGGGCCCCGGACAAAGTGCCCTCCGGGGCCCCTCTCATCAAACAGATCCTGTCATTAAATTTTAAAAGTTCAGTTTTCCCTGCATTTGGGTCTCTGAGTGTGGAAATTGTTTTTTCTGGTGGTCTTAGCACCCTTTGCTTTTTAATTTAAAGTTTTTTGTTTGTCTAGCCTTTTAAATGAGTGGCTCTGTACTTTCCACCCCGTGGCCCAAAATGCCCTGGTAGCCCTTTTCCCCCCACTGATACGAGGTTTCCCGGTTTAAAAGGGAATCTTTCTCCCTCTTTTCGTACCCTGTAAAAGTGTTTTCCCAAGGTGGCCGGTGTTGTCCCCTCCCTACCCGGTTCAGCTTCCCTGACCCGGGGTTTATCGTGTTTCTGGGGATTCATTAAAACCCCTACTCTCCGGTTCATGGGGGGCGCTTCTCCCTATCTGGGGGTTTTTGGGGGGAATTCGGGTGGAATTCCCCGGCCGGGCCCATGATGTATCCTTCTGGGGATTCTTATAAACCGGGTTCCTTTCCCCAAAAAGTTCATCCCTTTTTGACAGGGTTTATCTTTTTTGAATTTTCTCCCCCAGGATACCTACATTTCTGACCTTTTCGTGGTATTCCCTGGTTTTCCAGCTTCACATTTAAGGTCTTTCCCAAACGCTTAGCTTGCAGGGAAAACCCCCTCGCTGTTTAAATTTCCCTGGGTTTAAAGTTTTCTACCACCAAGGCTTTTAATGTTTCTGCGATGTCCATTTTAAATTTTACTGTGACATCCAACCCCATATAAGATTTGGGTTTGGGCCTGGGTTAAACCCCTCCCAACATCATACTAACTTTCTTTTTTGGCCTTTTAACTTTTAAATTTGCCACCCCAACTTCTTTGTTATTCCAAAAGGGTAATTGTGCCCCGGGTCAAAGAATAATCGGGTTGTTTTTGGACCCGTGCCCTTTTACAACCCTTTTCCCCTGGTGTAGGTAGGGCAAAATACCTCCCTGATTTTTCACTCTGATCGAGCTTCACTCCAACAATCCCGTGGTACCATCTCAGGTCAGGGTCACTTTTTTCTCTACCTGAGAGATATCCCTACTAGCCTGGGGTTCCCTTAAATTATTGGGACATAGCGCAGTATGGTGCTTACCTTTGCAACAGACTCGGCACTCACTGAGCTGGGTGCCACAGTCTTCTGCAAAGTGTTCCCCACAACACTTGAAGCAGAGTCTCAACTCCCTTTGTCTCTGTTGCCTACTGCTCAGTGTTATATACTCCGAGCAACTAGTGCTAGCATGTTCGCCTTCGAAGAACACGCATGTTCTGGCATGAGTGCCTCTGAAATTCCGCTTAGAGGTTCTTACCTTAGACACCTCTTTACCATAGTGCACTCCAACGTTAGTCGTACAAGCTTTAGACTGATCTCTCGAGTTCTTTGAGTAGCTGTTCTGGGTTTTTTATGTGGTGATGGTAGTGACTCTTCTCTCACACCTATACTCAAATGAGAAACGAGATCTCCCAACCCTCAACATTTGTTTCATCGTGAACCTATTCGTCCGTATTTTAAGTGTAACTCATGCACTGTGTGCTAGCCGTTTCTCTGAATCAGCTGGCTTAGGACCCATTCTGAATCATCCTCATCATGCAAATCTCTGAAACTGTTTGTCAAGCTCATTAATTTCAATACCGAACTTCTCTAGGCTTTGACGGTCGTGTCAGCAAGCCTCTAGATCAACAACCGATAAAGTATGGCCACTTTTATCTCTTCAGTGTTGCCAAATGTGTCTTTAATTGGTCTTTGGCATGTTGGTAATTGGTGTGGGTGGTTTGGCAATGCCGGACCAAGTCCAAGGCTTTACCTTGAGCTGTGAATGTAAATATTGTAATTTGACGGCACTGACAAATGTCTCTGTCATCTATCTGGGCTTTAAACTGATCCCAGAAAGCAATGTACTCTGTTAAGGTTCCGTCGAACGTTGGTAAATTCAACTGGGGCAATCTGGGCAACACATTAACAGGCGTGCTGTTGTTCATGTTCCTTGAAACATTTGCTGCCCCTGCTTTACTGGCCTTCAAAGTCTTTATTAACTGCCTGCAGAGTCTCATCTCTGCTTTACACTCTGCCCTTCGTTCGTCATAGTCCGTCCGTGCTACTTCGACTGTATATTCAGACTCGCCTGTAGTATAGGCCTCTGTCTCATAAAGGATAAATGATCTTCAAAGGCCTCCAGTCTTTGCTCCAAAGGTTCAGGCAACTCTCTAGTTCCTCCCAGTCTACGTCTTGATCTTGCCTGCATGCACATATAAAGGACTAACTTACTTGGTGTTGCAGCATATATCCTGATCTTGAACTTCCCTAAGCTTAGCCTTAGCCCATTTGGACTTCCCTCAGAAACCACGTGCAACTGGGAGCCTTAATTCCTGCAATATTCAATCGTTACTAGTGTCTGCCTGCACCTCAGAAATTCCTATATCCAAGAGGGTGTGTATCCTCGAGTATAACTATGCAGACACGGACACTAGCTTCCAGACTGACAAGAGGACACTGGTACTTACTGGGCATGCACTGCCTGCTGCGTAAAGGGCTACGGATCAAACTCACTCACAATCTCCCAAGACACTGGCCAGAAATCTACGAGATAAAGTGGAGGTCTTGTCTTACTGTATGGGCCTGACGGAGGTCATCTACGGTACATCGAGGTGCTCTACCAGATTTCCCCAGGTCTCGAATGTGAAGACACGTGGGGGGCGCCGTCTGCTGATCACGGTACATCTTGTCCAGTTGGTGTCTGTCTTAAGAAGGATGCTATTGTGTCTTTGAGATCCGCGCCTCGTCACAAAGATAATGCTGCCAGTTTCCCCTAGCTAACTTAACTAGTGTTTGCCTACATTATCGGCCTATTACTACCTATGTTAAGGTCTTAGGTCTACATTATTATTATCTACAGATGCCTCAATGATTCCTAATATTAGTGTACTACCAGTAAAACTACCTACTCCTTCCCTGATAGGGTAAATCTATAAATTAAATAAGCTTACCAACACGCCAACTCGGGGTGGGTTTAAGGGCCACACAGCTCAGCTGTTCCATTATGGCCTTGCTCGGATCCCCGGGGATGCGTATCTGTCCTGTGGAACTTTGGGGCCAAAAAAATTTTCCCACACAATACGGTTTTTTAGCGCTTTCTGTTTTGAGGGATAGCCTGGGGGGCCCGTTTATGCTTGAGATGTGTGTAACTTTTACTTTGCCTTAGACAATGCTTAGCCCCAGGTTCCCACTTTTGCATAACAGGGGGGGCCTGTTAGGGAGAATCATCAAATTTTTTGGTAATTCAGTTTGCAACTGGAAAATAATAACTTCTTTACTGGGTTGGTAGGGGAAAGCATTCATTAACACTCACACTAAAATGATATTTCCTTTGTGTGCAATGTTGCGGGTTTTGGGTGTTATTATTGTTAAATACCCTATGCATAACTTCCCTTTGTTTGCAATATTGTTGGTTTTTAGGGTGTTATTTTGATTAACACCCGGGAAATAATTTACCTTTGTTTGAAATTTTGCTTTTTTTTAAGTGTTATTGTTTAATACCCTGTAAATAATTTCCCTTTGTGTGCAATATTGCGGTTTTTTGGGGTTGTTATTATTAATACTCTCTGAATAATTTACCTTTCTGTGCCATATTGTTGATTTTAGGGTGTTAAAATCCCTGAATTTGTGCATAATTTTCCCCTTGCGGGTACAATTTGCTGATTTTTAGGGGGTTTTTTTACCTAATTTCGGGAAAATTTTTTCCTTTGCAGGGCAGTAGCCCCTTTTTTCGCCGGGATTTCTTTGTGCAATCCTTTTTAATTTTTTAGGGGTCACTGACAATCTCTCCTTGGGGAATTATTTTCAGTGTATGAACTTCGCTATGTGCTTTTTTATTTTATATCAGTAATTTGGGGCTGGCAGCAAGTTTTGGGTGTATGTTTTCCCCAAAAGGCTGGGACCAGTAAAAAATTCTGGGGAAAAGCATTTGAAAGGTGCATTAAATCAAATTTCCATTTTAGGGGCCCTGGTAAGGAAGTAGTAATTTCAAATGAAATTACCCCTATTTGGGGGAAGAAAAGGAAGGTTAAGGTTTGAACGTACAAAGTTTCAGGAACGAGAGTTTAGGGGAGTTAGGCTCAGAAAGAGCTAAAGGAGGCAGTTTGTTCTCCCCCGCCAAGACACGAGGGAGATTTTTTTCATTTGGAAAAAAGCCTTTAAAATTTGTGCCCAAACCTAGAGAAAGACCAGACAGTTTTTTTGTATTTGAAATTTGGGCCCAAAAACCCCCAATTTTTCCCGGGAAAAGGGGAAGGCGACATTGAAAAACCCCCAAAATTAGTTGGTAAAGGGTTTGAGGCTTTAGTTCTTTAAAAAGGATGGGCCCTTTTCTGATTATCTAAAACTAAAAGAGGTAGTTATAGGCTTTCAAATGTTGCCAGGAAAAAACCGGCAGAAGTTTAGAGGACTAAAGTTTGGGGAGGGCAGTCTTTGGTGGAATTGGTAAGAAAAGATGTCATTTAAATAGGGGTGCGCTCAAAGGGGGTGGTAGGAAATTTATGAGGGTGTTTTTTTCCCTTTAAATTTTGTTAGGGATCTTTGAGAATGTTCTCCTGACCTTAAGGCATATTTTGAGGAAAAGGGGTCTGATGATTTTAATAATGCTTTAGAGCTGGGTGAAAAATTTTTAGCAAACAAAAATTTGGGTAGTAGTTACCACCCTACATACTAAAAATGGAAAGTTTTTACCCCCACCAATGGGGAATAAGAAATTTCAAAAGTTTAAGCCACCCTTTACCAGCCAAATTTAACCACCAAGTTTTAATAAGCCTAATTTTCCATTACCTCCCCGAGAAGGTTTTAAGTCAGCTGTAGGGGTCCAGGACTAACTGGACAGGTAGAAAGGTCCAGTCCCCAAAGATCATGGGCCCCGCCTATTCAAGTGTGTATGGGGTTTTAAAACCCTTATCACAGAAAATACTGCAATAAACACCTGCGCCATTTGTCAAAAGATGTTAGGGCCAGGCTGCAGCAGATGCTTCCCAGTAAATGCACCAGTTACACATGATGTTGTTGCTTTGCGTCTTCCCCCAAGGTACCCAAAAAGAAGACCAGCTGTTTTAACCCTCGGTAAAGGTCTATTAAGTAAGTTATGGGGTTTTACACCAAAAAATGAAGGTGGGGTCACGGGTGTTATGTCTTTGGGGAACTTGTAGACTACCCTTGCTTCTCAGGGGTGTATTGAGTGTCGGATGACACCTACACCAGATTGGACTTTTTCTTTAAAGGGATAATGGGTCCTTCAGGACTCCAGTGCAAGGGGATGGGTCGAAATTGTGTACCAGTCTGGGCCCTCCCGTAGGTATTGCAGAAGAGTACGTTTTGCAGGAGTTGACCCTTTTATAGGCAACAACGTGGGGGGGACTCCCCGAAAGTGAGGAATGTTTGGTTTTGCAGGACCCTGCTTTTACAAGGGGTAAGACCCAATGGAGCAGGTTTTCCTGAAAATTTTTCAGTGTGCTCTAGGACTAAAAAAGGGGAACAAGGCAGGAGTTGTGCCTCCCTGGGCCCCTTTTGCACATGTGGTGTGGTTTTGGGGCCCGGGGAGCCTGTTCTTGGTTGACCGCAGGGGACTCTGAGCAGTAAGAACCGGCTCAACCCGGGAAATCGGTTGGGAAAATGGTCTTGGTGTGATGTGGGAAAAAAAACCCCCGACTCTGCAGCAGTGAGTGAGGCCAGGAAGGTTGTGACCTCCGGAAAGCTATTCATTTATCAGTGTTGTGGAGGTGTGGTTCCCAAATTTTTCCCAAATGTTTTTTTTTTTCAGAGTTGATCAAATGAGCAAGACTCTTTTTTTAAAAGGACCTGTGTTACGTGGCCCCAGAGAACTTTTAAATGTCTTTGTCAGTATTTTTTACAGTTTTGAAGGAACGGGATTTCGTGTTTTGACGGGAGAGCTAAAAATCAGTGTTTATTAAAAATTCCTTTTTAACAGGTTACCCGAGTTATACCCTTCTGAATAATTTTGTGTGTGTGGTATTGAGATTTTGGTGAAACTTTTTTTCTTTAGGCTTTGAAAAACCCCGAAATCATATTTTATGAAATGTCTGTAGTTTTGGAGGGCTATTGAGGTTAAAATTTTCAATGTATATTCCCCGGGGAAAGAAAAGCACCTGGTTTTCCCAGCTCTCAGGAATGCTTTTTTGTTTTTCCCAGGACCAGAAGGACTGGGAGGAGGGAATTCCCCTCCTTTTCATTACGGTTGGGGAAGGGGACTCTGGAATATTAATTTATATCTACGTGAGGATGGTGATGTTTCCCCCCCCCTTTTTTTTTCAGTTTTGAAATTTCTTTGGTAAAAAGGTCCCCTGGGGACTATCAACACCTCATCCCCCCCACTAACCCCCTAGGGTGTTTTTTCTAGTAGAATGGGGTTGCAAGGGGGGGTCCTGGGAAGGCTATGAGGGACGGGTGGTGGCTTTTCAAAATGATAGTGGATAAGGTTTTTCCATGAGAAAGAAATGTAAAGGAGGAAAAAAAGTAAGAGATTGTGAAGTTTGGATCTTTTGAAAGCGGGTTTAGTGGTGGGTTTTGCCATGTTGACCTTAGTGAATGAGTTTTAGGTGTGAAAAAAAGGGGGATGTTAACCCCATGAGGTAGAGGTTTCGGAATATGTGCAAATCAGCGGTTTGGAGTTAAGGGGGTGAAAAGGGAAGGAAAGGAAATGTTTATTTTAGAGACTGAACCGCGAGAGTCGGTGGCGTTGTTTTTACTGGTCTCAAAATAGGTGAACCCTTTAAAACTGCCTGACTGCCCCAGGGCAAATTTTTAAAAAATAAGGTTTTGTCTCCCCTTTATGAATACATGCAAATTTAGTGAAGAAAGTGTGGGGGGGTCATCTGTTCCCAAGCCATGTGTGCCAAGGACACACCATATTTGTAAATTTTAAATATCCTGTACAGAACTTTTGTATGCCCCTTAACCCTCAAAATTTTTTTGTGTAATCCTGGTTACCCACCCGGGTTTTTGCAAAATGTACAGAGGTGGGGGGAGTTTGTTGAGGGTTTTGAGCAGAAGAACCCACTGGTGCTTCCAGAAAAGTAACAGGCACAAAGAAGTTATACTACCATGAAAAGGAGGCTATTGCTTTAGTGTTGGGGCCGTGCAAAAATTTTGGGTGTTATATATCATCAGTTACCTATAAACTGTTTAGGGACCCTAATCCTTTATATTTTCCCTTTACTTAATGAGGAACCCCAAACGGAGACTTATGAGGTGGGCCCCTTTTTTCCAAACCCCTTTGTATGTGATTTTATGGAAAGGGAGTGGGAATGTGGTTGTGATGCCTTTCTCATTTTAAAAAGCCGTGTAGTGTAGGTCACTTATTATTCTTTTTTTTAGTGATTTGCAGTAGGGGCGGTAGATGGACCCTGGATCACCCCAAAGGGGAAGGGCGGTTGAGCTGGAGCTGGAGGTATCGGGGTTCTCTAGTGTGTGTGTTTTGGGGGGGGGTCAATCAAGCACCCGCCTAGTAAGGGATGCTAATTTTTTTTTTGGTGTTTGGGTGGAATGCTCGCCTTTTTTTTATGTTGGTTTAGGGATGTTGGACCTAACTTTTGTGAATGTGGGGGGGGCGGTGTGCCCCCCATGTTTTGGGCATGTCTCTTGTCCAGGTTTTTGGTTTTTCCAGGATCTTTTTTAAATTTTTTCCTTTTTTGGTCACTGCTGGGTGACTCCAGGGGCCTTGGAATGACTGTAGGGTCGGCCTGGGAGGTCCATTTTTGGGGATCTTCAGTGATGATCCAGGTTTACGGCCCCAGTCCCGCCAAACAAGATTTTGTGGGCTATCCCTCCCTTGTTTTTGGGGCCGTATTTTTCCCCTCTTGATCTGATTCTCGCAGAGGTGTGTCAGGGGAACCACTTTTGTTTACTAAACATTGCTGTGAGATGGGAAAATGATAAAGCGATGTTGTTTTTTAAGTAGAAATTTAAAAATGAAAATGTTTTTTCTTTTCTTTGAAAATACTCCTGAAAAATGTATTTCTGTTTAAAGATTTTTTTTTTTTTGGGGCAATTTTGTTGGTCTGCCTTGCAACGTACTGAGTTTGGTGTTACTTCATAAAACGGATTCCTCGGGGGACACTTCTGTTAAATTAAACTTGCTTTTTATAAGTTTGTTGAGTAATTTGGAAAAATCCCATCGCTGTTTGTGATGGTGTTTTTTCCTTAAAAACAATTGCCCAAGAGTGTGACTGTGGGTCGTTTGGATGGGAAACTTGATCACTTTTATTTTTCCGCGAGTTTCACATGTCTGCAATCTAGTACCTGCTATTTGTAGTCCCAAAAGACCATGATTGTATGGTGGTCATTCCCAAGTTATCATTTTTGCCCGTTGCCTCAGCCCTTTAAATGTGGGATTTATTTTCTTTCTTTTTCCTTTTGCCTAGCGGTGTCCGTAGGGACCCTGCTAGCAGAAGTGAGCCCTATGGTCTGGGGAGAGGGGGTGTTATTCAGTGTTCTGCATGACATTGAAATGTATATACAGTAGAAAAGGGTGTCATAATAGTATGAATGCTTCATTTTTAAAGAATAATTTTATAATTCATAATGTGCATTTGGGGGCACTGTAAAGTACTCTAACTGTAATTATAAAGAAATCCTTCTAGGTGTTTTTTTCCCAAAGTGGTTTGGGTACGCAGAATAAGCGTGGCTGGGGTAGTCACGTGGGGTCAGCATGGTGTGGAGGCTGGCGTCGGAGATGTGTGTATTTAAGCTAAGTTTGTAGTTGTATACCCCTTTTGTTTAGCAAAACCAAAGCTATAGGCTCTTCATGGCTTACCTGTATCCCCACCTAGGCTCTGACATGGTCAGGGTGCTGTGGGATTGAGTGAGGAAACAAGAAATGGGGTTGGTAGTGAAGGCCTGGTGCTGACTAGGCCTAGTGGTTATGGTGGAGTGGACCTCCAGCCAGCTGTTTCTTGTGTACCCTCATTTTGGGGATTTAGGATTAAGGGAGTTTTAGAGTGTGTATATAGTGTTTATGTTGAATAAATAGATATATTTTCCTTTAAATGGGATTTTTGCCCAACCCTTGTTAAACCAACCCATTGAAGTAACACTTACTGGTTTAGCGCTTTCTGTTTGGGTGGGATAACCCTGGGCGGCCTGTTTACGCTTGAGATGTGTGTAACTTTTACCTTTGCCCTTAGAAAAGGCTCAGTCCCCAAGCTATCCCACATTTCTGCTTAACAGTGACTTCTGCCCACTTGATGGGTTTTGGGGTGACTCACCACAGGATGGGTTATGGTTTTGTGATTAATACAACAGGATGGGTATGGGGTGACTACTGCCCACAGGTTTGGGCATTGGGGTGACTACTGCCCAAAAAAGGATGGGTATCATGTGACTACCATCCCGGGATTGGTAAGGGGTGACTACCCTCACAGGTGGGTAAGGGGTGACTACCGCCAACAGCATGAGTTTTGGGGTGACTACCACTCACAGGAGGGTATGGGGTGAGTACTACACACAGGATGGGTATGGGGTGATACTGCCACAGGATTGGTATTGGTGACTACTGCCCACAGGATGGGTATGGGGTGACTACCGCCCACAGGATGGGTATGGGGTGGGGCTTACCGACCACATGATGGGTATGGGGTCAAACCCCCGACCACAGGATGGGTATGGGGGTGACTACCGACCACATGATGGGTATGGGGTCACCACCGACCACAGGATGGGTTTTAAAAGGGTGACTACCGCCCCCAGGATGGGTATCATGTGACTACCACCCACAGGATGGGTATGGGGTGACTACCGCCCACAGGATGGGCATAGGGTGACTACCCCCAGGGGGGGATGTGAT
>NC_069496.1:4206944-4296136 GCF_026875155.1 Cherax quadricarinatus
TAACCAGACTGAGAGTGAAGATCAAAAAAATTTTTTTTATGGAGAGAAACAAAATTTGTTTAACAAAACCCTCCCCAAATTACCCTGACGAAAATGACTTCAAAACGGGCGAAAAATGACATGCCCATGCACTCCCCCCGGGCCAGATATGAAAACCTGTTTTCTCAAGAACTGCAAGAACCCCCCTTCACGACCTTTTCCATCCTAGGGAGAGGGAGCATGGACCGGGGGTCGTCCCAATTACAAAAAACAACAGACATACCCCCCACCCCCACAAAGGGGGCAGTAAAGCAACAGCAAAGAACTTAACCAATAGCACAAAATCCCATATCAAAAAAATTTTTAAAAGGGGTCAAGAAGCAAGATACCACCCATCTAGAAACCCACAGTTCAAACCCCGGGCAAAATGGGTTTAGAAAAAGGTCGCTCCTTTTTTCCCCAACATTGGGGATCACTCGGACAAGGTCCTAAAATCCCCCCCCCGAAAAAAACAAAAGAATGCAATTGTAAATATATACAGACTTTCAAAACCCGCAAATTTGGCCTCGTATACCACAAATCTGCCCCAAAGAATCGAAAAAGTTCGATGGATCAAAAATTTCCCCCACTAACAAACACAGAAGTAGTCGTCAACAGAGAAATCCCAGGCGTTAAAATGAAAAAATCGTTCCACAAGACAACTCCCTCCCATTTGTTCCTATCCCCATTCCCACATAGACAAGGGTGTCAGCCCCCAAACCCTGTCTTCCCTTTGCAGTGACACCCGAATCCGCATGGGCAGTGTCTTCCCTTGAGACACCAAAGCTCCCGGGGGACATCAACAAATCTTTCAGGGGGCTGCAGAAAACAAAATGAGTTCACGATGAGAATTTTTAAATTTTCAGAATGGTAACAGAGGAAATTAAATCTTATCGAGACAAAACAAATTGGCCCCTAAGAGCGAAACACCCAAAAGTCAAAGACCTGGAGTGTCATGTCGGGGTCTCACCCTTAAGGACCCTAACATTGTATAATCGATCTTAGAAAAATGACGGGGGGGAAAAAGAGAACCTTCAAAACAAAGGGAGCCAAACCCATGAGACACCTTGGGGACTTGTTCTATCTAGGCGGAATATTGCGCACACTAACGACCTTTAAGGAGGTGAAATTGCCCCACCAGAAAATGTACAGGAACTTTCACGGCGCGCATAACGGAGATTTAAAAAACCTAATTTTTGGGGGCGCTTTGGGTTTCCCAAACCTGTATTTCCCGGAAGCAGGGGGGAGAACATGATTAAACACCTGGAAAATCCTAGGGGATAGTACGAACTTGCAACGAAAATCATACTACGGCAAAAAACTTGGGAGACGAGCACCATCCCCCCCTGAAAAACAGGGGTGCCTCCCTTTGAGACCCTAAATAAGTGTCAGGGGCCGAATGTTCAACTGCCTCCCCGCACAATAAGGGGGGGTTACCAACAACCCCCGGCAGCTTCAACTGGGTTGGGGCAAGCACCCAAAATCAGTTCCCGGGTAGCCGGGTTGGCTCGTACGTTGGTTTTTGGTGCAGCCAGCGCATGTTTGCAGTGATGCGATATCTCATATAAGACTCCAATGTATGCCAGTGATGATATCTCGTGTAAGCTCACAATGTTTGCCAGTGATGATATCTGGTGTTAAGTCTTACAATGTTTGCAGTGATGAATATTGGTGTATAGACTCACATGTTTGCCATGACAGGTATATGGTGTAAGACTCACAATGTTTGCAGTGATGATATCTGGTGTAAGACTCACAATGTTTGCCAGTGATGATATCTGGTGTAAGACTTACATATGTTTGCCAGTGATGATATCTCGTGTTAGACTCACAATGTTTGCAGTGATGATATCTGGTGTAAGACTCACAATGTTTGCCAGTGATGATATCTGGACGTAAGACTCACAATGTTTGCCAGTGATGATATTTGGGTTGTAAGACTTACAAAGTTTGCCAGTAAGATATCTCGTGTAAGACTCACCAATGTTTTGCCAGTGATGATATTCGGTAAGATTTACAATGTTTGCAGAGTGATGATATCTCGTGTAAGACTCACAATGTTTGCAGTTGATGATATCTCGTCTGTAAGACTGACATGCTTTGCCAGTGATGTTATCTGGTGTAAGAATACAATGGTTGCCAGGATGTTATATGGTTTGTAAGACTCACAATGTTTGCCAGTGATGATATCTCATGTAGACTCCACAATGTTTGCCAGTGATGATATCTGGTGTAAGACTCACAATGTTTGCCAGTGATGATATCTCGTGTAAGCCTCACAATGTTTGCCAGTGATGATATTTCGTGTAGACTCACAATGTTTGCCAGTGATGATATCTCGTGTAAGACTCACACTGTTGCCAGTGATAGATATTCTCGTGTAAACTTACCAATGTTTGCCAGATGCTGATTATTTTTCTCCATGTAAGAGTTTCCACAATGTTTAGCAGTGATGATATCCTGTGTAAGACTACAATGTTTGCCAGTGGATGATATCTCATTGCTAAGACTCACAATGTTTGCCAGTGATGATATCTGTGTAAGACCAATGTTTGAAGTGATGTATCTCGTGTAGACTGACAATGTTTGCCATGATGAATCTGGTGTAAGACTCACAAAGTTTGCCATGTGATGATATCTCATGTATGACTCACAATGTTTTGCAGTGATGATATCATGGTGTAAGGACCTCACAATGTTTGCCATTGATGATATCTCGTGTAAGATCTCACAAGGTTTGCCAGTGATTGATATATCTCGGGTAAGACTCACAATGTTTGCCAGGGATGATGTATCTGTGTAGAACTTACAATGTTTGCCAGTGATTGATGTCTTCGTGTAAGATCACAATGCTTGCCAGTGATGATATCTAGTTTGTAAGGACTCACAATGTTTGCAGGTGATGATCTCTGGTGTTAAGACTGACATTGTTTGCCAGGATGTTATTGGTGTAAGATCCACAATGTTTGCTCAGTGATGATATTTCTCATGTAAGACTTCACATGTTTGCCAGTGATGATATCTGGTGTAAGAATCACAATGTTTGCCAGTGATGATACTCGTGATAAGACTCACAATGTTTGCCAGTGATGATATTGGTCGTAAGACTCACAATGTTTGCCAGTGCATGATATCTGGTGGTAAGACATCACAATGTTTGCAGTGATGATATTGGTTGTAAGACCACATTGTTTTGCCAGTGATGATATCTGGTTGTAAGGCTCACAATGTTTGCCAGTGATGATATCTGGTGTAAGACTCACAATGTTTGCAGTGATGATCATTGGTGTAAGACTCACAAATGTTTGCCCAGTGATGTTATCTGGTGTAAGACTCACAATGTTTGCCAGTGATATCTGGTGTAAGACTCACCAATGTTTGCAGTGATGATTATCTGGTGTTTAAGGACTTACAATTTTTGCCAGTGATGGATATCTGGTGTAAGACTAACAATGTTTGCCAGTGTTGATGATCTGCGTGTAGACTCCACAATGTTTTGCCAGTTGATGATATCTGGTGGAAGACTCCACAATGTTTGCGTGATGGATATCTGGTGTAAGGACTTATAAATGTTTGCCCAGTGATGATATTGGGTGTGTAAGACTCACAATGTTTGCCGTGATGATATCTGGTGTAGACTCACAATGTTTGCCTGTGATGATATCTGGTGCTAAGACTCACATGTTTGCAGTGATGATATTGGTTGTAAGACTCAAAGGGTTTGCAGTGGTGATATCATGGTGTAAGACTCACAATGTTTGCCAGTGATGATATCCTGTGTAAAGACTCACAATGTTTGCCAGTGATGATATCTGGTGTAAGACTCACATGTATGCCAGTGATGATATCGGGTGTTGGTAAGATCACATGTTTTGACCAAGATGATATCTGGTGTAAGACTCACAATGTTTGCCCAGTGATGTATCTGGTGTAGATCACAGTGTTGCCAATGATGATATCTGGTGTAAGACTCACAAACAAAGTGAATTCCTCGCTTATCTCCCTTACAGCTTATGCAAGAGTAAAAATTTACTATAGTCGACGGTCTAAAAATCGGGATCATAAGACACAAGTGTTCAGTTCACATGAACATTCCAGTTATACTTAACTCAGATTATACTACTTAATACGATACAAACCTCACCTAAAAATACAATCAGGCGTCTTGTCTTGTATGTGTTGTTAATAGTCTGGTACATTATAATGGGATGAGTACAGGCGAGGCTATTACACCTTATTGCCAAAATTACTAAGATGAAAAGAGAGAGAGAGGGGGAGAGAGAGAGACGAGAGAGAGAAGTGAGAGGAGAGAGAGAGAGAGAGAGAGAGAGTAAGAGGAGGAGAGAGAGAGAGAGAGGAGAGAGAGAGAGGACGACGAGAGAGAGAGACGAGGAGAGACCGAGAGAGAGAGATGAGAGAGAGAGAAGAGAGAGAGATGAGAAGAGAGAGAGGGACGAGAGAGGGAGAGAGAAGAGCAGATGAGGAGAGCGAGAGAGAAGAGAGAGTAGAGAGAGGAGAGAGAGGGAGAGAGCAGAGAAGATGAGAGAGGAGAGAGACGAGAGAGAGAGACGAGAGACGAGAGAGAGAGAGCGAGGAGAGAGAGACGAGAGAGAGAGAGAGAGAAGGAGACAGAGAAGAGAGAGAGAGTGACTACTCGAGAGTGAGAGAGAAGGACGAGAGGAGAGAGGAGTGAGAGGGAGAGGAGAGAGAGACGAGAGAGAGAAGATGTGACGAGATTGGAGAGGAGGAGAGAGAGAGGAGAGGAGAGAGAGAGAGAGAAGAGAGATGGATGAGAGAGAGAGAGAGATGAGAGCGAGAGAGAAGGAGGAGAGAGAAGATGAGACCGGAAGGAGAGGAGAGAGAGGGCAGGGTGTTGTCATTGCAACTTAGCAGGCATCAGGGGTGTTGTCAATGCTACTTAGCAGGCTATCCAGGGTGTTGTCATGCACACTTAGGAGGCTGCAGGGGTGTTGTCCATTGCACACTTAGCAGGCTGCGGTGTTTGTCATGCACACTTAGCAGGCAGCAGGGTGTTGTCATGCAAACTTAGCAGGCATCGGTTGTTGTCCATGCAATTAGAGGAAGCAGGGTGTTGTATGGCCCACTTAGCAGGAATCAGGGTGTTGTCATGCACACTTAAGGAGGCATCAGGGTGTTTGTCATGAACATTTAGCAGGCAGCAGAGTTAGCGTGGTGGTCATGCACAATTAGCAGGCATCAGGGTTGTTGTCCATGCACACTTAGCAGGCATCCCCCCCCCCCCCCCCCTGGTGTGGTCATGCAAACTTAGGCAGGCAAGCAGGGTGTTGTCATGCACACTTAGCAGGCAGCCAGATGTGTCATGCACACTTAGCAGGCATCAGGTTGTTGTCATGCACACTTAGCAGGCAATCAGGGTGTTGTCATACAACTTAGAGGCAGCAGGGTGTTGTCATTGCCACAATTAGCAGGCAGCAGGGAGTTTGTTCATGCACAACTTAGCAGGCAATCGGGTTGTTGTCATGCACAATTTCAGGCTTCAGGGTGTTGTCACGCACACATTAGCAGGTAGCAGAGTGTTGTTCATGCACACTGAGCAGCAGCAGAGTGTTGTCATGCACACTTAGCAGGCCATCAGGGTGTTGTCATGCACACTTAGCAGGCAGCGAGGTGTTGTCATGCACCTTAGCAGGAAGCAGGGTTGTTGGCCATGCACACTTAGGCAGGCAGGAAGAGTGTTGTTGTCCTGAACACTTAGCAGCATCAGGGTGTTGTCATGGCACACTAGCTGGACAGCAGAGTGTTTGTCATTCACAACTTAGCAGGCATCAGTGTTGTTGTCATGCACACTTAGCAGGGCAGCAGGCCGTTGTCATGCACCACTTAGCAGGCACGAGGGTGTTGGTATGACACTTAGCAGGCAGCAGGGTGTTGTCATGCACTCTTAGCAGGCATCAGGGTGTTGTCCATGCACACTTAGCAGGCAGCAGGCGTGTTGTCATGCACACTTAGCAGGCAGCAGTGTGTTGTCATGTACACCTTAGCAGGCACAGGGATGTTTTGTATGCACACTTAGAAGGCAGAGAGTGTTGTCATAGCCACACTTTAGCAGCGCATCAGAGTGTTGTCATGCACACTTAGCAGGCAGCAGGGCGTGTGTATGCACACGTAGCAGGCATCAGGGTGTTGTCATGCACATTTATCAGCAGAAGGTGTTTGTCATGAAATTAGCAGGACAGCAGGGAGTTGTCATGCACACTTAGCAGGCATCAGGGTGTTGTCATGCACACTTTTAAGGGGCCAAGGCAGCAGAGTGTTGTCATGCAACTTAGGCAGGACATTCCAGAGTGTTTGTCATGCACAACTTAGACACGGCTAGCAGGGCGTTTGTCATGCACACTTAGCTCAGGCAGCAGGGTGTTGTCATGTTCAATTAGGCAGGACAGCAGGGTGTTGTTCATGCCACACTTAGCTTGCATCAGGGTGTTGTTCATGCACACTTAGCAGGCAGCAGGGTGTTGATCATGCACACTTAGCAGGGCAGTAGGGTGTTGTCATGCCCACACTTAGCAGGCAGCAGGGTGTGTCATGCACACTTAGCAGGGGGCCCTCCCCCACCCCCCCCCCCCCCACCCCTTTTGCGCAAGCAGCAAGGCGGGTGTTGTCATGCACACCTTAGCAGGCAGTAGGGTGTTGTCATGACATAACTAGTTGCAGCAGGGTGTTGTTCATGCACACTTAGCAGGCAGCAGGGTGTTGTCAAGCACACTTAGCAGGCAGCAGGGGTGTTGTCATGCACATCTTAGCAGGCTCATCGGGTATGTTGGGTTCCCTCCCATTTGCCCACTACACTTAGCAGGCATTCTGGGTGTTGTACATGCACATCAGGAGGCATCAGGGTGTTGTCATGCAACCACTTGCAGGCATCAGGGTGTTGTGTGCACACTTAGCAGGCATCAGGGTGTTGTCATGCACACTTAGCAGCATCAGGGTGTTTGTCATGCAATTAGACAGGCATCAGGGTGTTGTCTGCACACTTAGCAGGCATCAAGGTTGTTTGTCATGCACACTTAGAGGCATCAGGGTGTTGTCATTGCACACTTAGCAGGCCCAGAGTGTTGTCATGCACACTAGCAGGCATTAGTGTGTTGTCATGCACACTTAGCCAGGAGCAGGGCGTTGTTGTCATGCAACTTAGCAGGCTGCAGGGTGTTGTCATGCACACTTAGCGCAGCAGGGGTGTTGTCATGCACATCTTAGCAGGCTCAGGGTGCAGGTGTTTTGTCATGCACACTTAGAGGCAGCAGGGTGTTGGTCATGCACACTTAGGAGGCAGCAGGGTGTTGTTGTCATGCACACTTAGCAGGCATCAGGGTGTTGTCATTGCCACACCTTTAGCAGGACCCATCAGGGTGTTGTCATGCACCACTTAGCAGGCAGCAGAGTGTATGTCATGCTCCACTTAGGCAGAATCAGAGTGTTGTCATGCCAATTAGCAGGGCAGCAGTGTGTTGTCATGCACTTAGCAAGAGCGGGTGTTGTTATGACCATTTAGCAGGCCAGCAGGGTGTTGTCATGCACCACTTAGCAGGCAGCAGGGTGTTTGTCATTGCACACTTAGCAGGCATAAGGGTGTTGTCATGCACCACTTAGCAGTGCATCAGGGTGTTGTCATGCACACTTGGTAGGGCATTCAGGGTGTTGTCATGCCACTTTAGCAGGCATCAAGGGTGTTGTCATGCACAATTAGCAGGCAGCAGGGTGTTGTCATGCAACACTTAGCAGGCAGCAGGGTTGTTGTCATGCTCACTTAGCAGGCAGCCAGGTGTTGTCATGACACTTAGCAGGGCATCAGGGAGGTGTCATGCACACTTAGCAGCAGCAGGGTGTTGTCATGCACACCTTATCAGGCATCAGGGTGTTGTCATGCACAATTAGCAGGCATCAGGGAGTTGTCATGCACCCCTTAGCAGGCATCAGGGTGTTGTCATGCACACTAGCAGGCATCAGGGTGTTGTCATGCATACTTAGCAGGCATCGGGTGTTGTCATGCCACACTTAAGCAGGCATCAGGGTGTTGGTCATGGACACACTTAGCTGGCATTAGCGTGTTGTCATGCACACTTAGCAGGCATCAGGGTGTTGTCATGCATCATTAGCAGGCATCAGGGTGTTGTCATGCACTAATTAGCAGGCAGCAGGGTGTTGTCATGACACTTAGCAGGCGCAGGGTAGTTGTCATGCACACTTAGCAGGCATTCAGAGGTGTCCTGTATTGCACACTTAGCAGGCATAAGGGTGTTGTTCATGCACACTAGAAGGAACCATAGGGGGTGTTGTCATGCAACTTAGCAGGCTCTCAGGGTGTTGTCATGCACACTTAGAGGCATCAGGGTGTTGTCATGCACACTTGCAGGCCCATCAGGGTGTTGTCATGCACCTTAGCAGGCATTCCAGGTTGTTTTCACGCACACTTAGCAGGCATAAGGTGTTGTCATGCACCACTTAGCGGCAGCGGGTGTTTGTCATGCACACTTAGCAGGCATCAGGGTGTTGTCATTGCGCACTTAGAAGGCATCAGGTTGTTGGTCATGCACCTTAGCAGGCATCAGGGTGTTGTCATGCACCACTTCGAGAATCAGGGCGTTGTCATGCCCCACAATTTGCAGCATCAGGGTGTTGTTCAATGCTACACTTAGAGGCATCAGGGTGTTGTCATGCACACTTAGCAGGCCTTCAGGGGTTGTCATGCACACTTAGCAGGCAGCAGGGTGTTGTCATGCACACTTAGCAGGGCATCAGAGAGTGTGTCATGCACATTAGCAGGCATCTGGGTGTTGTCATGCACATTAGCAGGCATCAGAGTGTTGTCATGCACACTTAGCAGGCTCAGTGTGTTGTCAGGCACAATTAGTCAGGCATCAGGGTGTTGTCATGCACACTTATCAGGCATCAGGGTGTTTCATGCAACTTAGCAGGCAGGCAGGGTGTTGTCATGCACACTTAGCTCAGGCATCAGGTGTTGTCAATGCACACTTAGAAGCAATCAGGGTGTTGTCATGCACACTTAAGCAAGGCATCAGGGTGTTGTGATGCACACTTAGCAGGCATCAGGGTGTTGTCATGACACAATTAGCAGGGATCAGGGTGTTGTCATGCACACTTAGCAGACCTGGGCTCGGGCGTTTCATGCACACTTAGCAGGCATCAGTGGTGTTGTCTGCACACTTAGAAGGCAGCAGGGCGTTGTCATGCACAATTAGGCAGGCACAGCAGTGTGTAGTCATGCACACTTACAGGTAGCAGGGTGTTGTCATGCACACACTTAGCTAGGCATCAGGGTGTTGTCATGCACACTTAGGCAGGCATCAGGGTGTTGGTATGCTACATAGCAGGCATTTCAGGTGTTGTCATGCACACTTAGCAGGCAGCCAGGGTGTTGTTGCAATGCACATTAGCAGGCAGCAGGGTGTTTGTCATGCACCTTAGCAGGCAGCAGAGTGTTGTCATGCACACTAGCAGGCCAGCAGGTGTTGTCATGCAACTTAGCAGGCACAGCAGGGTGTTGTCATGCCCACATTAGCACAGGCATCAGCGGATGTTGTCATGCACATTAGCCAGGCAGCAGGTGTTGTCTGCCACATTAGCAGGCAAGCAGTGTGTTGTCATGCTACACTTAGGAGGCATCAGGGTGTTGTCATGCACACTTAGCAGGCGCAGAGTGTGTCATGCACACTTTAGCAGGCATCAGAGTGTTGGCATGCACACCTTAGCAGGCTGCAGGGCGTTGTCATGCACACTTAGCAGGATCAGGGTGTTGTCATGCACACTTATCAGCAGAAGGGTGTTGTCATGCACACTTAGCAGGCAGCAGGGAGTTGTCATGCACAACTTAGACGGCTTCAGGGTTGTTGTCATGCACACTTAGGCAGGCAGCTCAGAGTTTCAAGGTTGTCATGCACATTTGCAGGCATCAGGAGTGTTGTCATGCACCACTTAGCAGCCAGCAGGGCGTTGTCATGCCACTTAGCAGGCACAGCAGGGTGTTGTCATGTACACTTAGCGGCAGCAGTGTGTTGTCATGCACACTTTGCATGCATTCAGGTGTTGTCATGCACACTTAGCAGCAGCAGGGTGTTGGTCATGCACACTTACAGGCAGGTAGGGTGTTGTTCATGCACACTTAGCAGGCAGCAGGCGTGTTGACATGCTCACTTAGCCAGGCCAGCAGGGTGTTGTCAATGAACACTTAGAGGCAGGTAGAGTAGGGTGTTGTCAGCAACTTAGAATGCAGCAGGGTGTTGTTCATGCCACCACATTAGCAGGCAGCAGCGGTGTTGTCATGCACACTTAGCAGGAAGCAGGGTGTTGTCATGCACACTTAGCAGGCATCAGGGTTGTTGTCATGCACACTTAGCAGGCATCAGGGTGTTGTCATGCACACCTCAGGACGCATCAGGGCTGTTGTCATGTCACATTAGCAGGCATCAGGGTGTTGTCGTACACACTTAGCAGGCATCAGGGTGTTGTATGCACACTTAGCAGGCATCAGGGTGTTGTCATGAACACACTTAGCAGGCATCAGGGTGTTGTCATGCACACTTAGCAGGCATCAGGGTGTTGTCTGCACATTAGCAGGATTCAGGGTGTTGTCATGCACACTTAGCAGGCAGCAGAGTGTTGTCTTGGCACAGCTTAGCAGGCATCAGAGTGTGTTTCATGCACACTTAGCAGCAAGCAGGGCGTTGTCATGCACATTAGCAGGCAGCAGCGGTGTTGTCATGCACACTTAGCAGGCAGCAGGGTGTTTCATGCCAACTTAGCAGGCATCAGGGTCGTTGTCATTGCACACTTAGCAGGCAGCAGGGTGTTGTCATGCACCACTTAGGACGGCAGCCGGGTTGTTTTGTCATGCACATTAGCAGGCATCAGGGTGTTGTCATGGCTACACTTAGCAGGGCATCAGGGTGTTGTCGTGCACACTTAGCAGGCAGCAGAGTGTTGTCATAGACACTTAGCAGGCATCGAGTTTTGTCATGCACACTTAGCAGACAGCAGTTGTGTTTGTCTTGCAACTTAGCAAGGCAGACAGGTGTTGTCATGCACACTTAGCAGGCAGCAGCGGTTGTGTCATGCACCACTTAGCAGGCAGCAGGGTGTTGTCATGCACACTTTAGCAGGCATCAGGTGTGTCTGCCACACACTTAGCAGGGACATCAGGGTGTTGTCATGCCACAACTGGTAGCATCAGGGTGTTGTTCTGCACACTTAGCAGGCATCAGGGTGTTGTAGCACACTTAGCAGGCAGCAGCGGTGTTGTCATGCCACACTTAGAGGCTGAACGGGTTGTTGTCATGCAACTTAGCAGGCAGCAGGATGTGTTCATGCACACTTAGAGGAATCAGGGTGTCATGCTCAATTAGCAGGCAGCAGGGTGTAGTCATGCACACTTAGCAGGAATCAGGGTGTTGTCATGCACTATTAGCAGGCATTAAGGTGTTGTCATGCAACACTTAGCAGGCATCCAGGGTGTTGTCAAGCACACTAGAGGCCATACAGGGGATCGTTGTATGCATACTTAGCAGGCTCGGGTGTTGTCATGCACACTTAGCCCAAAAGGGCGATCAGGGTGTTGTCCATGCACCACTTCAGCAGGCATTAGGGTGTTGTCATGCAACCTTAGCAGGCTCAGGGTGTGTCATGCACACTTACAGGCATCAGGGTGTTGTCATGCCTCTTAGAAGGCAAGCAGGGTGTTGTCATGCACACATAGCAGGCAGCAGGGTGTTGTCATGCCACACTTAGCAGGCATCAGGAGTGTTTGTAATGCACCACTTAGCAGGATCAGGGTGTTGTCATGCACACTTTAGCAGGCATCAGGGTGTTGTCATGCACACATAGCAGGCATCAGGTGTTGTCATGCACACTTAGCAGGCATCAGGTGTTGTCATGCACACTTAGACAGGCTATCAGGGTGTTTGTCATGGCCAACTAGCGGCATCAGGGTGTTTGTCATGCACACTTAGGCAGGCGTCAGGTGTTTGCATGATCACAATTAGCAGGCAGCAGGGTGATGTCAGCCACTTAGAGGCATCAGGGTGTTGTCATGCGCACTTTGGCAGGCAATAGGTTGTTGTATGCACACTTAGCAGGGACATCAGGCTGGTGTTGTCATGCAACACTTGCAGGCTCAGGGCTGTTGTCATGCTCAATTAGCAGGACATCGGGTGTTGTCTGCACACTTAGACAGGCATCAGGTGTTGTCATGCACACTTAGCAGGCATCAGGGTGTTGTCATGCAATTAGCATGCAGCAGGGTGTTGTCATTGCACACTTAGCAGGCCATCAGAGTGTGTCTTGCACACTTGCAGGCATCAGGGTGTTGTGTCATGCACACTTAGCAGGCATCGCAGAGTGTTGTCATGCACCACTTAGCAGGCATCAGAGTGTTGTCATGCACAATTAGCAGGCATTCAGGGTGTTGTCTCATGCACACTTATCAGGCATCAGGGTGTTGTCATGCACATTAGCAGGCAAGCAGGGTGTTGTCATTGCCGCACTTTGCAGGCTTTCAGGGTGTTGTCATGCAACACTTAGCAGGCTTAAGGGTGTTGTCATGCACTCTTAGCAGGCTTCAGGGTGTTTTGTCAGGCACACTTAGCAGGCATCAGGGTGTTGTCTGCACCACTTAGCAGCGGATCAGGGGATGTTGTCATGCACACTTAGCAGGCGGCAAGGGCGTTGTCATGCACACTTAGCAGCATAGGGTGTTGTCATGCACACTTGAAGGCAGCAGGGCGTTGTCATGCAACACCTTAGCAGGCGCAAGCAGGGTGTGTCATGACCACACTTAGCAGGTAGCAGGGTGTTGTCATGCACACTTAGCAGGCATCGGGTGTTGGTCAGCACACTTAGCACAGGCATCAGGGGTGTTGTCATGCACACTAGTCAGGCATCAGGGTGTTGTCATGCACCATAGCAGGCAGCAGGGTGTTGACATGCACACTGAGCAGGCAGCAGGCGTGTTGTCATGCCATTGCAGGACCAGCAGAGTGTTGGTCATGCACACCTTCAGCAGGTCAGACAGCAGCAGGGTGTTGTCATTGCACACTCTAGCAGACAGCAGGGTGTTGTCTCATGCACCTTAGCAGGCATCAGGGTGTTGTCATGCACACTTAGCAGGCAGCAGGGTGTTGTCATGCACACTTAGCAGGCTGCAGGGTGATGTCTGTTACACTTAGCAGGCATCAGGGTGTTGTCATGCACACTGAGCAGGCAGCAGAGTGTGTCATGCAACACTTAGCAGGCATCAGAGGGTTGTCATGCAACTTCGCAGGCAGCAGGGCGTTGTCATGCACACTTAGCAGGACATCAGGGTGTTGTCATGCACACTTATCAGGCAGAAAGGGTGTTGTCATGCACACTTAGCAGGCAGCAGGGAGTTGTCCGCCACACTTAGCAGGCATCAGGGTGTTGTCCATGCACACTTAGCAGGCAGCAGAGTGTTGTCATGCACACTTAGCAGGCATCAGAGTGTATGTCATGCAACACTATAGCAGGCTGCAGGGCGTTGTCATGCACACTTAGCAGGCAGCAGGGTGTTGTCATGTACACTAGCAGGCAGCAGGGTGTTGTCAATGCACACTTAGCATGCAACAAGGTGTGTT
This sequence comes from Cherax quadricarinatus, assembly GCF_026875155.1. NCBI lineage: Eukaryota > Metazoa > Arthropoda > Malacostraca > Decapoda > Parastacidae > Cherax > Cherax quadricarinatus. Next base: position 4,220,609 of record NC_069496.1, read on the forward strand.
GTCATGCACACTTAGCAGGCAGCAGGGTGTTGTTCATATGCACACTTAGCAGGCAGTTAGCGGTGTTGTCATGCACACTTAGCAGGCAGCAGGGTGTTGTCATGCACACTTAGCTGGCAGCAGGGTGTTGTTCATGCACACTTAGCAGGCAGAGCTTGGGTGTTGTCTGCTACACTTAGCATGAGAGCCAGGGTGTGTCATGCACACTTAGCAGGCAGCAGGGTGTTGTCATGCACACTTAGAGGTCAGCAGGTGTTGTCATGCACACTTAGCAGCATCAGGGTGCTTGTCATGCACATTAGCAGGCAATCAGGGTGTTGTCCATGCACACTCAGGAGGCTCAGGGTGTTGTCATGCACACTTAGCAGGCATCAGGGTGGTTGTCGTGCACACTTAGCAGGCATCAGAGGTGGTTGTCATGCACACTTAGCCAGCGCATCAGGGTGTTGTCATGCACACTTAGAGCATCAGGGTGTTGTCATGCACATTAGGCAGGCATCAGGGGTGTTGTCCATGCACACTTAGCAGGCATCAGGGTGGTTGTCATGCACAATTAGCAGGCAGCAGAGTGTCTGTCTGCACACTTAGCAGGCATCAGAGTGTTGTCATCAACAATTAGCAGGGCAAGCAGGGGCGTTTTGTCATGCACACTTAGCAGGCAGCAGAGGTGTTGTTCATGCCACACTTAGCACGGCAGCTGGGGTGTTGTCATGCCACTTAGCAGGCATACCGTGTTGTCATGCACACTAGAGCCAGGCAGGGGTGTTTGTCATGCACACTTAGGAGGCAGCAGGGTGTTGTCATGCACACTTAGCAGGCATCAGGGTGTTGTCATGCAACACTTAGCAGGCATTCAGGGTGTTGTCATGCCACTTAGCAGGCAGCAGAGTGTTGTCTTGCCTCAACTTAGAGGCATCGAGTGTTGTATGCTACACTTAGCAGGAAGCAGCTGTAGTGTTGTCATGACATTAGCGGACAGCAGGGTGTTGTCATGCACACTTAGCAGCGCAGGGTGTTAGGTCATGCACACTTAGCAGGCAAGCAGGGTGTTGTCATGCACACTTAGGCAGGCCATTAAGGTGTTTGTTCATGCACCACTTAGCAGGCAATCAGGGTGTTGTCATGCACACTTGTGTAGGCATAGGGTGTTTGTCATGCCACATTAGCAGGCATCCAGGGTGTTGTATGCACGGATTTTAGCAGGAGAGGGTGTTGTCAATGCACACTTAGGCAGGCAGCAGGTTGTTGTCATGCACACTTAGCAGGCCAGAAGGGTGTTGTCATGACACTTAGCAGGCATCAGGGGATGTCATGCACACTTAGCAGGCAGCAGGGTGTTGTCATGCACCTTAGCAGAATCAGGGTGTTGTCATGCACAATTAGCACGGCATCAGGGTTTTGTCATGCACACTTAGCAGGCATCAGGGGGTTGTCATGCACCACTTAGCAGGCATCAGGGTTTTGTCATTGATACTTAGCAGGCAATCTGGGTGTTGTCATGCACACTTGGCAGGCCCATCAGGCGTGTTTCGTCATGCACATTAGCAGCATTAGGGTGTGTCATGCACACTTAGCAGGCATCAGGGTGTTGTTCATGCACACTTAGCGGCATAGGGTGTTGTCATGCGCACTCTTAGCAAGCAGCTAGGTGTTGTCATGCCACTTAGCAGGCCATCAGGGTGTTGTCATGACATTAGGCAGGCATCAGGTGTTGTCATGGCACACTTAGCACGGACCTCAGGGTGTTGTCATGAACACTTAGCAGGCATCCAGGGTGTTGTCTGCACACCTTAGCAAGCATCAGGGTGATGTTGTTCATGCACACATTAGCAGGGCATCAGCGGTGTTGTCATGCACACTTAGCAGGCAGCAGGGTGGTTGTCATGCACACTTAGCCAGGAATTCAGGGTTGTTGTCATGCGCACTTAGCAGGCATCAGGTTGTTGTCATGCACCATTAGCAGGCCATCAGGTGTTGTCACTGCACACTTAGCAGGCATCAGGGTGTTGTCTTGCACAATTTGCCAGGCATCAGGGGTGTTGTCATGCACCTTAGCAGGCATAAGGGTGTTTGTCATGCTACACTTAGCAGGCATCAGGGTGTTGACATGGCACACTTAGCATGGCAGCAGGGTGTTGTTCATGCACACTTAGCAGGCATCAGAGTGTTTGTATGCACACTTAGCAGGCATCAGGGTCTTGTTGTCATGCACACTTGCAGGCATCAGAGTGGTTGTCATGCAACACTTAGAGGCATTCAGAGTGTTGTCATGCACAATTAGCAGGAATCAGGGTGTTGTCATGCACCACTTATCCGGCATCAGGGTGTTGTCATGCACACTTAGAGGCAGCAGGGTGTTGCATGGCACACTTAGCAGGCGATCAGGGTGTTGTCATTGCACACTAAGCAGGCTCAGGGTGTTGTCATGCACACTTGCAGGCATCAGGGTGTTTTTGTCATGGCACACTTAGCAGGATTCAGGGTGTTGTCATGCACATTAGCAGGGATAGGGTGTTTCCAGGCACACTTTGCAGGCGCAGGGCGTTGTCATGCACACTTAGTAGGCATCAGGGTGTTGTCAGCACACTTAGAAGGCAGCAGGGCGTTGTCTGACACTTAGCAGGCAGCTGGGTGTTGTCATGCCACTTAGCAGGTAGCAGGGTGTTGTCATGCCACACTTAGCAGGCATCAGAGGGGTTGTCATGCACACTTAGCAGGCATCAGGGTGATGTCATGCACAATTAGCAGGCTCAGGTGTTGTCATGCCATTAGCAGGCCCAGGATAGCAGGGGGTCGTTGCCTGCACACTTAGCAGGCAGCAGTGTGTTGTCATGCACACTTAGCAGGCAGCCAGAGTGTTGTCGATGCACATTAGAGGCAGCAGGGTGTTGTCAATGCACACTTAGCAGGCAGCTAGGGTGTTGTTTCATGCACACTTAGCGGAAACGCAGGGTGTTGTCATGCACAATTAGAGGGCAGCAGGGTGTTGTTCATGCACACTTAGCAGGCAGGCACGCAGGGTGTTGTCATGCGACACTTAGCAGGCGCAGGGTGTTGTCATGGCACATTAGCAGGCATCAGGGTGTTGTTCATGCCACACTTAGCAGGCAGCAGGGTGTTGTCATGCACACTTAGCAGGATGCAGAAGTGTTGTCATGACAACACTTAGCTGCAAGCAGGTTGCTGTCATGCACACTTAGATGCTCAGAGTGTTGACATGCCACACTTACGAGGCATAGGGTGTTTTCATGCACACTTTAGCAGGCAGCAGAGTGTTGTCATGCACACTTAGCTAGGCTGCAGGGTGCTGTTGTCTGCACAATTAGCAGGCATCAGGGTGTTGTCAGCACACTTCAGCAGGCAGCAGGGTGTTGTCATGCACACTTAGCGGCAGCAGGTGTTGTCATGCACACTTAGCAGGCTCAGGAGTGTTGTCATGCACACTTAGCAGGATCAGAGTGTTGTCATGCCCATTAGCAGGCATCAGAGTGTTTTGTCAATGCCACTTAGCAGGCATCAGAGTGTTGTCAAGGAAGTTCAGCTTACTTTTAAAGGTCTGGAAGTTATCATCATTTTCATCACCTGCTGAAATAGGTTATCCTATGACAGTTGCCATGTTTGCCAGTGATGATAATCTGGTGTAAGACTACAATGTTTGCAGTGATGAATATCTCATATAAGGATCGCACAATGTTTGCAGTGATGATATCTGGTGTAAGATCACACAATGTTTGCCAGTGAGGTATCTCAGTGAAAGACTCACAATGTTTCCAGTGATGATATCTCATATACTGGGACTCACAATGTTTGCAGTGATGATATCTCATATAGACTCACAAGTTGCCAGTGATGATATCTGGTGTAAGACTCACAATGTTTGCCAGTGATGATATCTCGTGAAAGACTCACAATGTTTGCAGTGATGATATCTGTGTAAGACTCACCAATGTTTTGCAGTGTGTGATATATCGTGTAAGACTCACAATGTTTGCCAGTGATGTGATATCTGGTGTAAGCTACAATGTTTGCCAGTGATTGATATCTGTGTAAAGGATTACAAGTTTGCCAGTGATCGATAATCTCGTGTAAGACTCACAATGTTTGCCAGTGATGATTCTGTGTAAGACTCACATGTTTGCCAGTGATGATATCTCATATAAGACTCCACAATGTTTGCCAGTGATGATTCTGTGTAAGACTCCAATGTTTGCAGTGATGATATCTGTGTAAGACTCACAATGTTTGCCAGTGATGATAATCTGGTGTAGACTCACCAATGTTTGCAGTGATGCGATATCTCATATAAGACTCCAATGTATGCCAGTGATGATATCTCGTGTAAGCTCACAATGTTTGCCAGTGATGATATCTGGTGTTAAGTCTTACAATGTTTGCAGTGATGAATATTGGTGTATAGACTCACATGTTTGCCATGACAGGTATATGGTGTAAGACTCACAATGTTTGCAGTGATGATATCTGGTGTAAGACTCACAATGTTTGCCAGTGATGATATCTGGTGTAAGACTTACATATGTTTGCCAGTGATGATATCTCGTGTTAGACTCACAATGTTTGCAGTGATGATATCTGGTGTAAGACTCACAATGTTTGCCAGTGATGATATCTGGACGTAAGACTCACAATGTTTGCCAGTGATGATATTTGGGTTGTAAGACTTACAAAGTTTGCCAGTAAGATATCTCGTGTAAGACTCACCAATGTTTTGCCAGTGATGATATTCGGTAAGATTTACAATGTTTGCAGAGTGATGATATCTCGTGTAAGACTCACAATGTTTGCAGTTGATGATATCTCGTCTGTAAGACTGACATGCTTTGCCAGTGATGTTATCTGGTGTAAGAATACAATGGTTGCCAGGATGTTATATGGTTTGTAAGACTCACAATGTTTGCCAGTGATGATATCTCATGTAGACTCCACAATGTTTGCCAGTGATGATATCTGGTGTAAGACTCACAATGTTTGCCAGTGATGATATCTCGTGTAAGCCTCACAATGTTTGCCAGTGATGATATTTCGTGTAGACTCACAATGTTTGCCAGTGATGATATCTCGTGTAAGACTCACACTGTTGCCAGTGATAGATATTCTCGTGTAAACTTACCAATGTTTGCCAGATGCTGATTATTTTTCTCCATGTAAGAGTTTCCACAATGTTTAGCAGTGATGATATCCTGTGTAAGACTACAATGTTTGCCAGTGGATGATATCTCATTGCTAAGACTCACAATGTTTGCCAGTGATGATATCTGTGTAAGACCAATGTTTGAAGTGATGTATCTCGTGTAGACTGACAATGTTTGCCATGATGAATCTGGTGTAAGACTCACAAAGTTTGCCATGTGATGATATCTCATGTATGACTCACAATGTTTTGCAGTGATGATATCATGGTGTAAGGACCTCACAATGTTTGCCATTGATGATATCTCGTGTAAGATCTCACAAGGTTTGCCAGTGATTGATATATCTCGGGTAAGACTCACAATGTTTGCCAGGGATGATGTATCTGTGTAGAACTTACAATGTTTGCCAGTGATTGATGTCTTCGTGTAAGATCACAATGCTTGCCAGTGATGATATCTAGTTTGTAAGGACTCACAATGTTTGCAGGTGATGATCTCTGGTGTTAAGACTGACATTGTTTGCCAGGATGTTATTGGTGTAAGATCCACAATGTTTGCTCAGTGATGATATTTCTCATGTAAGACTTCACATGTTTGCCAGTGATGATATCTGGTGTAAGAATCACAATGTTTGCCAGTGATGATACTCGTGATAAGACTCACAATGTTTGCCAGTGATGATATTGGTCGTAAGACTCACAATGTTTGCCAGTGCATGATATCTGGTGGTAAGACATCACAATGTTTGCAGTGATGATATTGGTTGTAAGACCACATTGTTTTGCCAGTGATGATATCTGGTTGTAAGGCTCACAATGTTTGCCAGTGATGATATCTGGTGTAAGACTCACAATGTTTGCAGTGATGATCATTGGTGTAAGACTCACAAATGTTTGCCCAGTGATGTTATCTGGTGTAAGACTCACAATGTTTGCCAGTGATATCTGGTGTAAGACTCACCAATGTTTGCAGTGATGATTATCTGGTGTTTAAGGACTTACAATTTTTGCCAGTGATGGATATCTGGTGTAAGACTAACAATGTTTGCCAGTGTTGATGATCTGCGTGTAGACTCCACAATGTTTTGCCAGTTGATGATATCTGGTGGAAGACTCCACAATGTTTGCGTGATGGATATCTGGTGTAAGGACTTATAAATGTTTGCCCAGTGATGATATTGGGTGTGTAAGACTCACAATGTTTGCCGTGATGATATCTGGTGTAGACTCACAATGTTTGCCTGTGATGATATCTGGTGCTAAGACTCACATGTTTGCAGTGATGATATTGGTTGTAAGACTCAAAGGGTTTGCAGTGGTGATATCATGGTGTAAGACTCACAATGTTTGCCAGTGATGATATCCTGTGTAAAGACTCACAATGTTTGCCAGTGATGATATCTGGTGTAAGACTCACATGTATGCCAGTGATGATATCGGGTGTTGGTAAGATCACATGTTTTGACCAAGATGATATCTGGTGTAAGACTCACAATGTTTGCCAGTGATGATATCTGGTGTAAGACTCACAATGTTTGCCAGTGATGATATCTGGTGTAAGACTCACAAAAAGAATTCTCGTTATCTTCCTTAAGCTTTGCAAGAGTAATATTTACTATAAAGTCAGAAGTCTAAATATGATCATAAGACACAAGTGTTCAAGTTAATGAACATTCCAGTTATACTTAACTCAGATTATATACTTAATACGATACAAACCTCACTAAAAATACATTCGAGTTTCTTGTATGTGTCGTTAATATATGGTACATATAATGGATGGTCAGGCGAGGTCTTAACCTTATTGCAGTAATTACTAAGTGAAAAGATGAGAGAGAGGGAGGAGAGATGAGAGAGAGAGAGATGGAGAAGGAGAGAAGATGAGAGGAGAGACGGAAGAGAGAGAGAGAGAGAGAGGAGAGAGAGAGTAGAGAGGAGAGAGAGAGAGAGAGAGAGAGAGGAGAGAGAGAGAGAGAGAAGAGAGAGAGAGAAGGGAAGAGAGAGAGAGAGAGATGTGAGGAGAGAGAGTAGCTAGAGAGAAGAGAGAGAGAGAGAGAAGAAGAGAGAGAGAGAGAGGGAGAGGAGGAGAGAGAGAGGAGAGAGAGAGAGAGAGAGAGAGAGAGAGGAGAGAGAGAGAGAGAGAGAGAGAGGAGAGAGAGAGAGAGAAGAGAGAGAGAGAGAGAGAGAGAGAGAGAGAGAGAGAGAGAGAGAGAAGAGAGAGAAGAGAGATGAGAGAGAAGAGACGACAGAGAGAGAGAGAGAGAGAGATGAGAGAGAGGAGAGAGAGAAGAGAGAGAGTAGAGAGAGAGAGAGAAGGAGAGAGAGAGAGAGAGAGGAGAGAGAGTAGGTAATATTGATCATAAAATTAGAATTCTGACATATATCACATTAAACAAGAGGTTCAAATTCAATGATAACTTCCACTTGAGTCAGTTCAGGCTACTGCCACCTAATGTACCTCACTGAAACAATAATATAGCAGACATCACAATGAATGCTGAAGACAACCTCTCACCCCAACCATATATTGTAAACAATATTACTTTAGAAGAAAAAGTTACTCAAAACTGAGCCAGGAATAACAATATTATTAATAATATGTTTATTTACTACAAGTACATTTACAAGGTATACAGGACTAGCTGACATCAATAACATACTGCTAAATAGAAAGTCCCTTGTAATGCAGAGCATTTCATGCAAATTAGGTCAGTTTTGTCCCAGGATTCAACCCACACCAGTCCACTAATATCCAGGTACCCATTTTACTGATGGGGAACATAGACAACCGGTGTAAAAAAATGTCCAATGTTTTCACTCTCGCCGGGAATCAAACCCGATCGCTCACCTTGTGAAGCAAAATGTTTTTCCTCCAAGCCACAGCCACCGTTCATGTTCTGGAAATATTTGTTGGCCAAAGCTGAGCCATGAAAGAAAAGGAACAAAAGTTCCTTTGTGAATAGAAATAGAAACTTGAAGTTTCCAATTAGATGGTGTGGACGCCCTTGCCAAGCCTCAGCAGAGCGGACCACCCTTGCCAAGCCTCAGCAGAGCCGGACACCCTTGCTAAGCCTCAGCAGAGCCGGACGCCCTTGCCAAGCCTCAGCAGAGCCGGACGCCCTTGCCAAGCCTCAGCAGAGCCGGACACCCTTGCCAAGCCTCAGCAGAGACAGACACCCTTGCCAAGCCTCAGCAGAGCCGGACACCCTTGCCAAGCCTCAGCAGAGCCGGACACCCTTGCCAAGCCTCAGCAGACCCGGACCCCCTTGCCAACCCTCAGCAGAAGCCGGACACCCTTGCCAAGCCTCAGCAGAGCCGGACACCCTTGCTAAGCCTCAGCAGAGCCGGACACCCTTGCCAAGCCTCAGCAGAGCCGGACACATACACCCCACCTGAGTTTAGTAACCGGCTTTACACCACAACTGTTAAAGAATTATCAGCAGAGTTGAGAAATGGAGCAGGATAAAAGTGTGCTGATGACCAGGTTTGCCTCCTGTAAAGTGCCCGGCGGCCAAAATAGATGAGGACAAGAGTCCCAGAGAGAAGAGAGGAATTTTATCAGCGATACTCATACCAGAGAGACACATCCACACCCCACGAAGGCTGGCGCAGAAATCCAACATAGTTGATGGCCAAAGTGAACTTCTTGTCAGTGAGAGATGGAGACGTATGGTGTCCGGTCCACCACTCTCCAAGTGACAAGAAACATCAACCACATGTTAGTGAATTTGGCTGGTCCCGAGCTACAACAATTCTCCCTGTTATTGGTCATCAGGACCTAATAGTAGCAGGCATGATCTAAGTTCACTCTAATAGTAGCAGGCATGATCTAAGTTCACTCTAACAGTAGCAGGCATGAACTAAGTTCACTCTAATAGTAGCAGGCATGATCTAAGTTCACTCTAATAGTAGCAGGCATGATCTAAGTTCACTCTAACAGTAGCAGGCATGATCTAAGTTCACTCTAATAGTAGCAGGCATGATCTAAGTTCACTCTAATAGTAGCAGGCATGATCTAAGTTCACTCTAACAGTAGCAGGCATGATCTAAGTTCACTCTAATAGTAGCAGGCATGATCTAAGTTCACTCTAATAGTAGCAGGCATGATCTAAGTTCACTCTAATAGTAGCAGGCATGATCTAAGTTCACTCTAACAGTAGCAGGCATGATCTAAGTTCACTTTTAATAGTAGCAGGCATGATCTAAGTTCACTCAAATTTGTAGCAGGCATGATCTAAGTTCACTCTAACAGTAGCAGGCATGATCTAAGTTCACTTAATAGTAAGCAGGCATGATCTAAGTTCACTCTAATAGTAGCAGGCATGATCTAAGTTCACTCTAATAGTAGCAGGCATGATCTAAGTTCACTCTAACAGTAGCAGGCATGATCTAAGTTCACTCTAATAGTAGCAGGCATGATCTAAGTTCACTCTAATAGTAGCAGGCATGATCTAAGTTCACTCAAACAGTAGCAGGCATGATCTAAGTTCACTCTAATAGTAGCAGCATGATCTAAGTTCACTCTAATAGTAGCAGGCATGATCTAAGTTCACTCTAACATTTAGCAGGCATGATCTAAGTTCACTCTAATAGTAGCAGGCATGATCTAAGTTCACTCTAATCATGCACAGAGGGAAACAGGAGCCACAGACGGGAGCAGACACAGGAAATAAACTTTTCTCACCCTGTACACTATCTTCGGTGACCTTAAGTCTGCTTTTGATGTAGCCAACCGACCTTAAGTCTGCTTTTGATGTAGCCATCTTCCTACATTCATTCTAGATCTAGGAAAATGGCTTCTTTGCTGGATTAAAGGCTACTTGTCCAACAGAAAGCCTTTTGGTTATTAAAGGGACAAAGAAGTGTAACTAAAAAATTTGAATTAGGTACCCAAAAGGAGGTGTGCTCAGTCCCTCTTATTCAGTATTGTAATAAATACTTTACTTAATGTTATGTCTAGCTAGATCGATAATTATATTGTTAGCTTCGGTGATGATATAATAATTATATTGTTAGCTTCGGTGATGATATAATAATTATATTGTTAGCTTCGGTGATGATATAATAATTATATTGTTAGCTTCGGTGATGATATAATAATTATATCGTTAGGGAGATGTTAAGTGAATGTATAGGAAGCCTTTGAACCAAGTGAGAGAGTAATTGTGGTAGGGGACCTGAATCCCTAAAGTAGGAGAAACTTTTAGAGGGGGTGTGGTAGGTAAGTTTGGGGTGCCAGGTGTAAATGATAATAGGAGCCCTTTGATTGAACTTTGTATAGAAAGGGGTTTAGTTATAGGTAATACATTTTTTAAGAAAAAGAGGTTTAAATAAGTATACAAGATATGATGTAGGGGGAAATGACAGTAGTTTTTTTGGATTATGTATTGGTAGATAAAAGACTGTTGAGTAGACTTCAGGATGTACATGTTTATAGAGGGGCCACGATATATCAAATCACTTTCTAGTTGTAGCTACACTGAGAGTAAAAGGTAGAGGGATACAAGGAGAATAGAAGCATCAGGGAAGAGAGAGGTGAAGGTTTATAAACTAAAAGAGGAGGCAGTTAGGGTAAGATATAAAGCTATTGGAGGATAGATGGGCTAATGAGAGCATAGGCAATGGGGTCGAAGAGGTATGGGGTAGGTTTAAAAATGTAGTGTTAGAGTGTTCAGCAGAAGTTTGTGGTTACAGGAAAGTGGTGGCGGGAGGGAAGAGGAGCGGATTGGTGGAATGATGATGTAAAGAGAGTAGTAAGGGAGGAAAAGTTAGCATATGAGAAGTTTTTACAAAGTAGAATGATGCAAGGAGGGAAGAGTATATGGAGAAAAAGAGAGAGGTTAATAGAGTGGTGAGGCAATGTAAAAAGAGAGCAAATGAGAGAGTGGGTGAGATGTTATCAAAAAAATTTTTTGAAATAAAAAAAAGTTTTGGAGTGAGATTAACAAGGTAAGAAGCCTAGAGAACAAATGGATTTGTCAGTTAAAATAGGAGAGGAGAGTTATTAAATGGGAGTTAGAGGGATTGGGAAAATGGAGGGAATATTTTTAGGAATTGTTTTAAAAGTTGATGAAGATAGGGAAGCTGTGATTTCGTGGGATAGGACAAGGAGGAATAACATCTTGTAGGAGTGAGGAAGAGCCAGTTGTGAGTGTGGGGGAAGTTCGTGAGGCAGTAGGTAGAAAGAAAGGGGGTAAGGCAGCCCGGGGTTGATGGGATAAAGATAGAAATGTTAAAAGCAGGTGGGGATATAGTTTTGGAGTGGTTGGTGCAATTATTTAATAAATGTATGGAAGAGGGTAAGGTACCTAGGATTGGCAGAGAAACATGCATAGTTCCTTTGTATAAAGGCAAAGGGGGTAAAAGAGAGTGCAAAAAATTATAGGGGGATAAGTTTGCTGAGCATACCTGGTAAAGTGTATGGTAGAGTTATTATTAAAAGAATTAAGAGTAAGACGGAGAATAGGATAGCAGATGAACAAGGAGGCTTTAGGAAAGGTAGGGGGGTGTGTGGACCAGGTGTTTACAGTGAAACATATAAGTGAACAGTATTTAGATAAGGCTAAAGAGGTCTTTGTGGCATTTATGGATTTGGAAAAGGCGTATGACAGGGTGGATAGGGGGGCAATGTGTCAGATGTTGCAAGTGTATAGCGTAGGAGGTAGGTTACTGAAAGCAGTGAAGAGTTTTTACGAGGATAGTGAGGCTCAAGTTAGAGTATGTAGGAAAGAGGGAAATTATTTCCCAGTAAAAGTAGGCCTTAGACAAGGATGTGTGATGTCACCGTGGTTGTTTAATATATTTATAGATGGGGTTGTAAGAGAAGTAAATGCGAGGGTCTTGGCAAGAGGCGTGGAGTTAAAAAGATAAAGAATCACACACAAGGTGGGAGTTGTCACAGCTGCTCTTTGCTGATGACACTGTGCTCTTGGGAGATTCTGAAGAGAAGTTGCAGAGATTGGTGGATGAATTTGGTAGGGTGTGCAAAAGAAGAAAATTAAAGGTGAATACAGGAAAGAGTATAGGTTATGAGGATAACAAAAGATTAGGTGATGAAAGATTGAATATCAGATTGGAGGGAGAGAGTATGGAGGAGGTGAACGTATTCAGATATTTGGGAGTGGACGTGTCAGAGGATGGGTCTATGAAAGATGAGGTGAATCATAGAATTGATGAGGGAAAAAGAGTGAGTGGTGCACTTAGGAGTCTGTGGAGACAAAGAAACTTTGTCCTTGGAGGCAAAGAGGGGAATGTATGAGAGTATAGTTTTACCAACGCTCTTATATGGGTGTGAAGCATGGGTGATGAATGTTGCAGCGAGGAGAAGGCTGGAGGCAGTGGAGATGTCATGTCTGAGGGCAATGTGTGGTGTGAATATAATGCAGAGAATTCGTAGTTTGGAAGTTAGGAGGAGGTGCGGGATTACCAAAACTGTTGTCCAGAGGGCTGAGGAAGGGTTGTTGAGGTGGTTCGGACATGTAGAGAGAATGGAGCGAAACAGAATGACTTCAAGAGTGTATCAGTCTGTAGTGGAAGGAAGGCGGGGTAGGGGTCGGCCTAGGAAAGGTTGGAGAGAGGGGGTAAAGGAGGTTTTGCGTGCGAGGGGCTTGGACTTCCAGCAGGCATGCGTGAGCGTGTTTGATAGGAGTGAATGGAGACAAATGGTTTTTAATACTTGACGTGCTGTTGGAGAGTGAGCAAAGTAACATTTATGAAGGGGTTCAGGGAAACCGGCAGGCCGGACTTGAGTCCTGGAGATGGGAAGTACAGTGCCTGCACTCTGAAGGAGGGGTGTTAATGTTGCAGTTTAAAAACTGTAGTGTAAAGCACCCTTCTGGCAAGACAGTGATGGAGTAAATGATGGTGAAAGTTTTTCTTTTTCAGGCAACCCTGCCTTGGTGGGAATCGGCCAGTGTGATAATAATAAAAAAAAAATATCGTTAGCTTCGGTGATGATATAATAATTATATTGTTAGCTTCGGTGATGATATAATAATTATATTGTTAGCTTCGGTGATGATATAATAATTATGTTGTTAGCTTCGGTGATGATATAATAATTATATTGTTAGCTTCGGTGATGATATAATAATTATATTGTTAGCTTCGGTGATGATATAATAATTATATTGTTAGCTTCGGTGATGATATAATAATTATGTTGTTAGCTTCGGTGATGATATAATAATTATGTTGTTAGCTTCGGTGATGATATAATAATTATGTTGTTAGCTTCGGTGATGATATAATAATTATGTTGTTAGCTTCGGTGATGATATAATAATTATGTTGTTAGCTTCGGTGATGATATAATAATTATATTGTTAGCTTCGGTGATGATATAATAATTATGTTGTTAGCTTCGGTGATGATATAATAATTCACCAACACCCAAAGCATCATTAACCTTTAATCTGCCCAAATGTTGATCTACATTCACCTGCGTAGCGATACAAATATTTTGTAATGGAGAGTGTTTTTATAAGTTAGGGCCAGTACTATTGAGATATAAGACGGTGAAGTTAGTGCTGAATGATCAGGTGTCGGCTACATGGCCAGTACTTATTGAGATATAAGACGGTGAAGTTAGTGCTGAATGATCAGGTGTCGGCTACATGGCCAGTACTTATTGAGATATAAGAGCGTGAAGTTAGTGCTGAATGATCAGGTGTCAGCTACATGGCCAGTACTTATTGAGATATAAGACGGTGAAGTTAGTGCTGAATGATCAGGTGTCGGCTACATGGCCAGTACCTATTGAGATATAAGAGATGTGAAGTTAGTGCTGAATGATCAGGTGTCAGCTACATGGCCAGTACTTATTGAGATATAAGAGTGTGAAGTTAGTGCTGAATGATCAGGTGTCAGCTACATGGCCAGTACTTATTGAGATATAAGAGTGTGAAGTTAGTGCTGAATGATCAACGGTGTTGGGCTACATGGCAGTACTTAAATGAGATATAAGACGGTGAAGTTAGTGCTGAATGATCAGGTGTCAGCTACATGGCCAGTACTTATTGAGATATAAGAGTGTGAAGTTAGTGCTGAATGATCAGGTGTTGGCTACATGGCCAGTACTTATTGAGATATAAGAGTCGTTGAAGTTAGTGCTGAATGATCAGGTGTTGGCTACATGGCCAGTACTTATTGAGATATAAGAGTGTGAAGTTAGTGCTGAATGATCAAGTGTCAGCTACATGGCCAGTACTTATTGAGATATAAGAGTGTGAAGTTAGTGCTGAATGATCAGGTGTTGGCTACATGGCCAGTACTTATTGAGATATAAGAGTGTGAAGTTAGTGCTGAATGATCAGGTGTTGGCTACATGGCCAGTACTTATTGAGATATAAGAGTGTGAAGTTAGTGCTGAATGATCAGGTGTCGCTACATGGCCAGTACTTATTGAGATATAAGAGTGTGAAGTTAGTGCTGAATGATCAGGTGTCGGCTACATGGCCAGTACTTATTGAGATATGAGAGTGTGAAGTTAGTGCTGAATGATCAGGTGTCGGCTACATGGCCAGTACTTATTGAGATATAAGAGTGTGAAGTTAGTGCTGAATGATCAGGTGTCAGCTACATGGCCAGTACTTATTGAGATATAAGAGCGTGAAGTTAGTGCTGAATGATCAGGTGTCGGCTACATGGCCAGTACTTATTGAGATATAAGGCAGTGAAGTTAGTGCTGAATGATCAGGTGTCGCTACATGGCCAGTACTTATTGAGATATAAGAGCGTGAAGTTAGTGCTGAATGATCAGGTGTCGGCTACATGGCCAGTACTTATTGAGATATAAGAGCGTGAAGTTAGTGCTGAATGATCAGGTGTCAGCTACATGGCCAGTACTTATTGAGATATAAGAGTGTGAAGTTAGTGCTGAATGATCAAGTGTCGGCTACATGGCCAGTACTTATTGAGATATAAGAGTGTGAAGTTAGTGCTGAATGATCAGGTGTCGGCTACATGGCCAGTACTTATTGAGATATAAGAGTGTGAAGTTAGTGCTGAATGATCAGGTGTCGGCTACATGGCCAGTACTTATTGAGATATAAGAGTTGTGAAGTTAGTGCCGGTAATGATTCAGGTGTCGGCTACATGGCCAGTACTTATTGAGATATAAGAGTGTGAAGTTAGTGCTGAATGATCAGGTGTCAGCTACATGGCCAGTACTTATTGAGATATAAGAGTGTGAAGTTAGTGCTGAATGATCAAGTGTCGGCTACATGGCCAGTACTTATTGAGATATAAGAGTGTGAAGTTAGTGCTGAATGATAAGGTGTCGGCTACATGGCCAGTACTTATTGAGATATAAGAGTGTGAAGTTAGTGCTGAATGATCAGGTGTCGGCTACATGGCCAGTACTTATGAGATATAAGAAGTGTGAAATGAAGTTAGTGCTGAATGATCAGGTGTACGGATACATGGCAGTTACTTATTGAGATATAAGAGTGTGAGTTAGTGCTGAATGATTCAGGTGTCAGCTAACATGGGCCAGTCATTGAGAATATAAGTGTGTGAAGTTAGTGCCTGAATGATCAGGTGTCGGCTACATGGCCAGTACTTATTGAGATATAAGTGTGTGAAGTTAGTGCTGAATGATCAGGTGTCAGCTACATGGCCAGTACTTATTGAGATATAAGTGTGTGAAGTTAGTGCTGAATGATCAGGTGTCGGCTACATGGCCAGTACTTATTGAGACCACAAGTGTGATGAAGTTAGTGCATGAATGAACAGGTGTCGGCTACATGGCCAGTACTTATTGAGATATAAGTGTGTGAAGTTAGTGCTGAATGATCAGGTGTCGGCTACATGGCCAGTACTTATTGAGATATAAGTGTGTGAAGTTAGTGCTGAATGATCAGGTGTTGGCTACATGGCCAGTACTTATTGAGATATAAGTGTGTGAAGTTAGTGCTGAATGATCAGGTGTCGGCTACATGGCCAGTACTTATTGAGATATAAGTGTGTGAAGTTAGTGCTGAATGATCAGGTGTTGGCTACATGGCCAGGTACTTATTGAGATATAAGTGGTGAAGTTTGTGCTGAAATGATCAGGTGTCGGTACATGCCAGTACTTATTGATGATATAAGTGTGTGAATAGTGCTGAATGACAGTGTCGGCTACATGACCGAGTACTTGTTGAGATATTAAGAGCGTGAAGTAGTGGATGAATGATCAGGTGTCGGCTACATGACCAGTACTTATTGAGATATAAGAGCGTGAAGTTAGTGCTGAATGATCAGGTGTCGGCTACATGGCCAGTACTTATTGACAGATATAGAGCGTGAGTAGTGCTGAATGATCAGGTGTCAGCTACATGGCCAGTACTTATTGAGATATAAGAGCGTGAAGTTAGTGCTGAATGATCAGGTGTCAGCTACCATGGCTAGTACTTATTGAGATATAAAGAGGTGAAGTTAGTGCTGAATGATCAGGTGTTGGCTACAGGCAGATTACTTTATTGAGATATAAGAGTGTGAAGTTAGTGCTGAATGATTCAGGGTGTGGCTACATGGCCAGTACTTATGAGATATAAGAGTGTGTAGTTAGTGCTGAATGATCAGTGTCAGCTACATGGCCAGTACTTATTGAGATATAAGAGTGTGAAGTTAGTGCTGAATGATCAGGTGTCAGCTACATGGCCGTACTTATGAGATATAAGAGCGTGAAGTTAGTCGCTGAAATGATAGGTGTCAGCTACATGGCCAGTACTTATTGAGATATAAGAGCGTGAATGTTAGTTGTGCTGAAATGTCGGTGTCAGCTACATGGGCCCTAGTACTTATTGAGATATAAGAGCGTGAAGTTAGTGCTGAATGATCAGGTGTCAGCTACATGGCCAGTACTTATTGAGATATAAGAGGTGAAGTTAGTGCTGAATGATCAGGTGTAAGCTACATGGCCAGTACTTATTGAGATATAAGAGTGTGAAGTTAGTGCTGAATGATCGGTGTCAGCTACATGGTAGTACTTATTGAGATATAAGAGCGTTGAAGTTAGTGCTGAATGATAGTGTCCAGCTACATGGCAGTACTTATTGAAGATATAAGAGTGTGAAGTTAGTGCTGAATGATCAAGTGTCGGCTACATGACCAGTACTTATTGAGATATAAGAGTGTGAAGTTAGTGCTGAATGATCAGGTGTCGGCTACATGGCCAGTACTTATTGAGATAAAAGAGTGTGAAGTTAGTGCTGAATGATCAGGTGTCAGGCTACATGGCCAGTACTTATTGAGATATAAGAGTGTGAAGTTAGTGCTGAATGATCAGGTGTCAGCTACATGGCCAGTACTTATTGAGATATAAGAGTGTGAAGTTAGTGCTGAATGATCAGGTGTCAGCTACATGGCCAGTACTTATTGAGATATAAAGTCGGTTGAAGTTAGTGCTGAAAGATTCAGGTGTCAAGCTACATGGCCAGGTACTTATTGAGATATACGACGGTGTGATGTTGAGTTAGTGTCTGAATTGATCGGTGTCAGCTAATGGCAGTTACTTATTGAGATATAAGACGGTGAAGTTAGTGCTGAATGATCAGGTGTCAGCTACATGGAGTTTACTTTATTGATGTTTTTATATTATGATAATAAAGTTTTGTTGCAGATCTTTTGATTTCACAGCCAATTATTGTTGAGACACAAATGTTTGGTACTGAGTTAGTAATTATACTGTCAGAAGCACAGATGTTGACACAGCAGCAGCGGCAGTAGCAGTTAAGTTTAATGTCTTTTTTATGTTTGACAACCAGCGCAGCGGCAGAAGCAGCGTTTAAGTTTAGTCTTTATTATGTTGACACAGCAGCGCGGCAGTAGCAGTTTTGTTTTATATTTTATTATGTTGCACAGCAGCAGCGGCCAAGTAGCAGTTAAGTTTAATGTCTTTATTATGTTGACACAGCAGCAGCGGCAGTAGCAGTTAAGTTAATGTCTTTATTATGTTGACACAGCAGCAGCGGCAGTAGCAGTTAAGTTTAATGTCTTTGTTATGTTGAACTGGCAGCTCAGCGGCAGTAGCAGTTAGAAGTTTAATGTTTTGATTATGTTGGACACAGCAGCAGCGGCAGTAGCAGTTAAGTTTAATGTCTTTATTATGTTGACACAGCAGAAGCGGCAGCAGCGTTAGTTTATGGTCTTTATCTATGTTGACACAGCAGCAAGCGGCAGTAGCAAGTTTTAAGGTGTTAATATCTTTATTATGCCACCCCATTACCCTCACTGTGGGCGGGTATTCACCATACCCATCTGTGGGTTGGTAGTCACCCATACCCTTCCTGTGGGCGGTAGTCACCATACCTCATCCTGGGGCGGTATCACCCCATTACCTTCCACGTGGCGGTAGTCACCCCCTATACCCTTCTGTAGGCGGTAGTCACCCCATACCCTCCTGTGGCGGTAGTCACCACATTCCCCTTCTGTGGGCGGTATTCACCCATACCCATCCTGTGGGTGTGTTGTCACCCCATACCCTTCCTGTGGGCGGTAGGCACCCATACCCATCCTGTGGGCTGGTATCACCCCATACCTTTCCCGTGGGCGGTAGTACCCCATACCCTCCTGTAGGCCGGTAGTCACCCCATACCCATCCTGTGGGCGTAGTCACCCCATACCTTCCTGTGGGCTGTAGTCACCCCATCTTCCTCGTGGCGGTAGTCAACCCATACCCTTCCTGTGGGGCGGTAGTCACCTCGACCCATACGTTCCTGTGGGCGGTATCACCCCCATACCTTCCTGTAGGCGGTGTCACCCCATACCCATCCTGTGGGCGGTAGTCACCCATACCCATCCTGTGGGCGGTAGCTCACCCCATACCATCCTGTGGGCGGTAGTCCACCCATACCCTTCCCTGTGGGCGGTAGTCACCCCATACCCTTCCTGTAGGCGCTAGTAACCCCATACCCTTCCTGTGGGCGGTAGTCACCCCATACCCATCCTTTGGGCGGTCAGTCACCATACCTCCTCTGTGGGCGGTATCACCCCTTACCCTTCCTGTGGGCGGTAGTCACCCCATACCCTTCCTGTAGGCGAGTAGTCACCCATACCCATCCTGTGGGCGGAGTCACCCCATACCCTTCTGTGGCGGTTAGTCACCCCATACCCTTCTGATGGCGGTATCACCCCATACCCTTTCCTGTGGGCGGTTAGTCACCCCATAACACCTTCCTGTAGGCTGTATAGTCCCCCATACCCATCCTGTGGGAGGTAGTCACCCATACCCTTCCTGTGGCGTTAGTCACCCATACCTTTCCTGTGGCGGTTAGTCAACCCTTCATACCCTTCCTGAAGGCGGTTAGTCACCCCCATACCCTTCCTGTGGGCGGTAGTCACCCTATGCCCTCTTGTGGGTGGTAGGTCACACCATACCATCCTGTGGGTGGTAGTCACCCCATACCCCATTGTGGTTGATAGTCACACCATACCCATCCTGTGGGCGGTAGTCACATCATACCCATCTGTGGGCGGTAGTCACCCCATACCATTCCGTGGGTGTAGTCACCCCATACCCATCCTTGTGGGCGGTTGTCACCCTATACACCATCTTGTGGGTGGTAGTCACCCATACCCATCCTGTGGGTGGTAGTTCACCCCAATACCCATCTTGTGGGTGATAGTCACACCATACCCATCCTGGTGCGGCGGTAGTCAACATATTAACCATCTGTGGGCGGTAGTAACCCCATACCCATCCCGTGTGGTTGGTAGTCACCCCATACCCATCCGTGGGCGGTAGTCACCCTTATTACCATCTTGTGGGTGGTAGTCAACCCCATACCCATCCTGTGGTGGTAGTCACCCCATAACCATCCTGTGGGTGATAGTCACACCTTTCCCATCTGTGGGCGGTTAGTCACATCATACCCATCTCGTGGGCGTAGTCACCCATACCCATCGTGGTGTGGTAGTCACCCCTACCCATCCTGTGGCGGTAGACACCCCATACACTCCTGGTGGGGGTAGTACCACATACCCATCCTGTGGTAGTAGACCAAAACCATACACATCTTGTGGGGGTAGCACCCATACCCATCCTGTGGGCGTTAGTCACCCCATACCCATCCTGTGGGCGGTAGTCACCCCATACCCATCCCGTGGGTGGTAGTCACCCCATACCCATCCTGTGGGCGGTAGTCACACCATACACATCCTGTGGGTGGTAGTCACCCCATACCAATCCTGTGGGTAGTAGTCAAACCATACACATCTTGTGGGCGGTAGTCACCCATACCCATCCTGTGGGCGTTAGTCACCCCATACCCATCCCGTGGGCGGAAGTCACCCATACCCATTCTGTGAGCAGTAGTCAATCAATACCCATTCTGTGGGCGGTAGTCAGCCAATACCCATCTTGTGGGCAGTAGTCACACGATACCAGTCCTGTGGGCGGTAGTCACCCTATGCCCATCCTGTGGGTGGTAGTCACCTATACCATTTCCTTGTGGGCAGTAATCACCCCACACCATCCTGTCGCTGTAGTCACCTCGCCATACCCATCCTGTGGGCGGTAGCCACCACATACCCATCCTGTGGGCGGTAGTCACCCCATACCCATCATGTGGGCGGTAGTCACATGATACCCGTCCTGTGGGCGGTAGTCATCCCATACCATCTGTGGCAGATAGGTCACCCCATACCCATGCTGTAGGCGGAAGTAAACACCATACCCATTCTGTGGGCGGTAGTCACACCATACCCATCCTGTGAGTGGTAGTCACCCCATACCCATCCTGTAGGCGGTAGTCACCCCACACCCATCCTGTGGGCGGTTGTCACCCCATTCCCATCCTGTGGTTGGTAGTCACCACATAACCCATCCTGTGGGCGGTAGTCACCCCATACCTATATCCTGGGGTTGTGTACATGATACCATCCTGTGGGCAGTAGTCCACCTAGCCCCATCCTGATGGGCGGTAGTCACCCCTACCCAATCCTGTGGGTGTAGTCACATCATACCATCTGTGGGCGGTAGTAACCCCCATTCCCATCTGTGGTGGCGTCACCCCATACCCCTTCGTGTGGGCGGTAGTCACCCCATACCCATCCTGTGGGGCGGTAGTCACCCCATACCCATTCCTGTGGGTGGTAGTCAACCATACCATCTGGTGGCCGGTAGTCACCCCATACTATCCTGGGGTTGAAGTCACATGATACCCATCCTATGGGCGGTAGTCACCACAAACCCATCCTGTGGGTGGTAGTCACATGATACCCATCCTGTGGGCGGTAGTCAACCCTTACCATTATGTGGGCGGGTTAGTCCCCTCCAAACACATCCTGAGGGCAGTAGTCATCCCATCCTATCGTGTGGGTGGTAGTCACCGATTCCCATCCTTTGGGTATACGTAGTACCCCATACCCAACATGTGAGCAGTAGTAACCCATACCCCATCCTGTGAGTGGTTAAGTCGCATGATACCCATCCTGGGGGTGGTAGTCACCCCATACCCATCCTGTGGGCGGTAGTCACCCCAAACCTATCCTGTGGGCAGTAGTCACATGACACCCATCCTGTTGGCAGTAGTCACCCCATACCCATCCTGTGGGTTGTAGTCACCCCATACCCATCCTGTGAGCGGTAGTCTCCCCATACAAATCCTGTGGGCGGTAGTCACCCGATACCCATCCTGTAGGCAGTAGTCAACACATACCCATCCTGTGGGCGGTAGTCACTGCATACTCATCCTGTGGGCGGAAGTCACCCATACCCATCCTGTGGGCAGTAGTCACCCCATACGCATCCTGTGGTTGATAGTCACCCCCTACCCATCCTGTGGGCTGTACTCACACCATACCCATCCTGTGGGCGGTAGTCACATGATTCCCATCCTGTGGGGCAGTAGTCTCCGATCGCCCATCCTGTGGGTGGTAGTCACCCCTATGCCATCATGTGGGCAGCAAATCACCAATTTCCATCCTGTGAGCGGTAGACCACAATACCCATCGTGTGGGTGGTAGTCACCCCCATACCCTTCTGTGGGCGGTAGTCACCCCATACCCATCTGATTGGTGGTAGTCACATGATACCCATCCTGTGGGCGGTAGTCACCCCGTACCCATCCTGTGGTGGTAGACGCACCATACTCATCCTGTGGGCGGTAGTCACCCCATACCCATCCTGTGGTGGTAGTCACAAGATTCCCATCCAATGGGCGGTAGTCACCTCATACCCATCCTTTGGGCGGTTGTCACCGACACCTATCCTGTGAGGTGGTAGTCACATATACCCATCCAGTGGGCGGAAGTCACCCCTTGCCCATCCTGTGGGGGGTAGTCACCCCATACCCATGCTGTGGGTGGTACCCCATTCCCATCCTGTGGGCAGTAGTCACCCCATACCAATTCTGTGGGCAGTAGTCACCCCATACCTCGTGTGGGGCAAAAAGTCAGCCTATACTCATCCTGTGGGCGGTAATCAGCCACACAAATCTGTTGGGCAGCAGTCAGACCCATACCCATCCTCTGGGTGGTAGTCACCCCATACCATTCTTGTGGGCTGTAGTCACTCCATTCACATCCTGTGGACGGTAGTCACCCCATACCCATCCTGTGGTGGTACTCACATGATTCCCATCCAATGGGCGGTAGTCACCTCATGCCATCCTTTGGGCGGTTGTCACCGACACCATCCTGTAGGTGGTAGTCACATGATACTATCTGTGGGCGGCTTAGTCACTTGATACCATCCTGTGGCGGAAGTCACCTCATACCCAATCCGTGCGTGGTACTCACCCCATTCCCTTCCCTGTGGGCAGTAGTCACCCCATACCAGTCCTGTGGGCAGTAGTCACCCCATACCCATCGTGTGGGCAAAAGTCACCCCATTCTCATCCTGTGGGCGGTAATCAGCCACCACAAATCCTGTGGGCAGCAGTCACCCATACCCATCCTCTGGGTGGGTTAGTCTCCCATACCAATCCTGTGCCGGCATTGTAGCACCCCATTCACATCTCGTGGACGGTAGTTACCAATTATTACATCTGTTGGTGGTGTCACCCCCATACCCATCATGTGGGCGGAAGTAAACCCCATTTACACTATCTTTTGTTCGGTAGTTACCCCAAACCATATGTGGGCAGTAGTCACCCCCATACCCATTTTAAGTGTGTGGTAGTCACACCACACCTATCCTGTGGGTGGTAGTCCCCCATAACCATCCTGTGGAGTCGTAGTCACCCAATACCCATCCTGTAGGCAGTAGTCTCTTCATACCCATCCTGTGGTTGATAGTCACTTCCTACCCATGCTGAGGGCTGTAGTCACACCATAAGCGACGGGTCATAGTCTCCCCATACTCATCTGTGGGCGGGTAGTACCTCCATAACAATCCTGTGGGCGGTAGTCCCCCATACCCATCTGTGGGGTGGTTAGTCAATCCATACCAATCCTGTGGGCTAGTAGACACACCCATACCCATATCCTGGGGGTTTGTAGTCACATGATACCTTCCTGTGGGCACGTAGTCACTCCCTATGCCCTTCCTGTGGGCGGTAGGTCACTCATACACATCCTATGGGCGGTTAGTCACCCATTCCCCACTCCTGTTTGTGGCAGTCACCCCATACCCTTCCGTGTGGGCGGAGCTCCCACATACCTATCCTCTGGGCGGTAGTCACTCAATACCAATCCTGCCCTGTGGGCAGTAGTCACCCTATACCCATACCTGTGGGCAGTAGTTTCACCCATACCCATCCTGTGGGTGGTAGTCACCCATTCCCATCCTGTGAGTGTTTGTCAACCACAATACCCATGCTTCTGGCAGTAGTCATCCCTTACCCATTCCTGTGAGCAGTAGTCAACCGTTACCATCCTGGCGGGTAGGAGTTGGTTAATGATACCAAATTTCCTGGTGGGCAGTAGTAGGATCACCCCATTGCCCCATCCTTGTGGGCTGTTAGTCCACCCCATACCCATCTGTGGGTATTAAGTGCACACCAAAAACCCATATTGTGGGCAGTAGTCCACCCCTTCCCAACCTGTGGGGTGGTAGTCACCCATACCCTTCTGTTGTTCTGTATTCACCGTAACCCATACTCTGGGCGGTAGGTCACATGATACCTCCTGTGGGCAGTAGTCTACCCTGATACCCATCTGTGTGCTGCAGTCATCGCCACCATACCCATCCTGTAGGGCTGTAGTCACCCTATACCCATCCTGTGGGTGGTTGTCATCCCTTAAACTTTCCTGCGGGGCGGTTAGTCACCTCCACACCCTATTTACTGTGGGCAGTTGTAAACCCATGCCATCCTGAGGGTTGGTCAGTCACCCATACCCATCCTGTGGGTGGTAGTCACCCCATATCCCATCTGTGGGTCATAGTCATCCTCTACTCATCCTTTGGGCAGTAGTTAGTCTCCCCCATACCTTCCTGTGGGCGGTAGTCACCCCATTTCCCATCACCTGATGCGTAGGTAGTCACACCATACCCATCTGTGGGGCGGTAGTCAACCCTAACCCATCCTGTTGGGTGGTAGTCACATGATAACCCATCTGTGGGTGGCCCATCACCTCTATGCCATCTCGTGGGCATTAGGGTCACCCCATACCCATCCTGTATGTGGTTGTCACCCATGATACACCCATTCCTGTGGGCGGTTGTCACCCCATACCCATCTGTGGGCGGTAGTCACCCAATAACCCTACTGTGAGGTGTAGTCACAATTACCAATCCTGTGGGGTAGTAGTGTACAACCCATACCACATCCTGTGGGCAGTATTCACCCATACCCCATCTCTGTGTGTTAGTACTCACCCATACCCGTCTGGAGAGGTTGTACCCCATATTCATGCTGTTGGCGGTTAGTCACCCCTTACCAATCCTGTGAGTCTACGTAGTCACCTCTTTACCATTCCGGGGGTGGTAGTCTATGATAACCCATCATTTGGGGCGGTAGTTCAACCCCATGCCCATCCTGTGGGCAGTAGTCACCCCATTACCCTCCTGTGGTGTATTAGTCCACCATACCCATTCCTGTGGGGGTCGTCCCCCATACCCATCAAGCTGGGTGGGAAGTCATGTTTAAGCAGAAAATGTGAGATAGCTTGGGGATTGGGGGGAAAGCCCTTTCTAAGGGAAAGGTAAAAGTTACACAAATCTCAAGCGTGCTAAACAGGCCACCCAGGGGTTATCCCAGTTCAAAACAGGGAAAGTGCTAAACCAGTAAGTGCTACTTCAATGGGTTGGTTAACAGAGGGTAAGGCAAAAATCCCAAGTTAGGATAAAAATATATCTTTTATTCCAAATACGCTATATACACAACTTAGGAAACTCTTAACTCCTAAATGCCAAAATGAGGGGTACACAAGAAACAGCTGGCTGGAGGTCCACTCCCACCATAAAACCACTAGCCTAGTCAGCGCCAGACCTTCACTACACACCCCCATTTCTTGCTCTCCTCACTCAATCCCACAGGTCACCCCTGTCTTGTCGGAGAGCTTAGTGGGGCCCCATACAGGTAAGCCATAGAAAGTCTATTAGCTTGGGTTAGCTAAAAATGAAAAGGAGTATAAACTCTACAAAACTTTAGCTTAAATACACTGCATCTCCGACGCCAGCCTCCACACCATGCTGACCCCACGTGACTACCACAGCCACGCTTACTCCACGTTTACCAAAACCCCCTTGAAAATAACTACCTAGAAGGATATTCTGTATAAATTACAGTTAGAGTACTTTACAGTGCCCCAATGCATATTATGGGAATTATAAAATTATTCTGGACTATGATAGCATTAATACTATTATGACACCACCTTCTTACTGGTATATACATTTAAATTGGGCATGCAGAACCCTCGCATAAACAGTCACCCCATTACCCATCCTGTGGGTGGATGTCACACCATTACCCATCCTGTGTGTGGTAATCAAAAGATTACTGATGTACATAATGGGTCCAGGGGACTGGGCCCCAATGTTATGCTAGCTGAACTAGTTACAAAGGTAATGAACTCGCATAGTTACAAAAGTAATGAATCCTGTAAGAATGGTTACTTCGGTTATACATGGGATACAATCATGAACAAATTATAGCAATGAGCAATTCACACTTCCAACCGGTCACAACTGTAATGAGTTGTTGGTGCAAATATTGATTGATGAGTCACACACACACACTGCACACACACCAACACACACACACAGCAGATGTTTGATTAAAAGTCTCGGTTTCAGGAGAGAGTGGACCTAATAGGACCATGTGAAGAGGCGGGTGCCAGGAGCTTGGAACTCGAACCCCTGGAAACTCAATAGGTGGAGTACAACTAGGTGAGTACACACCCACGCACCACACACCACAACACACACAGGAATAGAACTCTGAAGTGTCCCTCATTTGTAGATGATGTGAAGCTGATAAGACTTAAATCGGAAGAAGTAGATGAGTGCAGGACCTGCAAAGGGACCTGGACAGGCTGGGACACGTGGTGGTCCAGAAACTGGGCTTCTCGAATTCAACTCTGCCAAATGCCTTAAGTCATGACGATTGGGGAGGGGAGCAAGAAGACTGCAGAACAGAGTGTATAGGCTAGGTGACACAGACTACAGACCTCACTCAGGGAGAAGAAAGATTCTTGGGGTGACACATAACACGAGCACATCACGGGGCACACATCAAACCAAAATAACTGCTGCAGCAATACGGGCGCCCGGCACACCTGAGGAATTTAGCGTTCCGATACCTTATAAGGATATCGTTCAAGACACTGTACACATTTGTATGTAAGGCCGATTACTAGGGTGTATGCAGCACCAGTCTGGGAACCCACACCTGGTCAAGCACGTCAAAGAAGTTAGAGGAAAAGAACGTTACAAAGGTTTTGACAACAAGGCTAGTCCCAGAGCTCAGGGGAATGTCGTACGGAGGAAAGGTTGGAGGATAATTGGACTGAAGGGCCCAGGGGAGTCTATGATAACGACATACAAGTCACTGCGGGGAATAGACAAGGTGGGACAGAGATAGGATGTTCCAGGGAAGGGGACACAGAAACAAGGGTCACAACTGGAAGCTGAAGAACTCATTACGAAGTCACAGGGATGTTAGGAAGTATTTTCAGTCTTGAGTCGTAAGGAATGGGAATAGCCTAGTAAGTGAAGTTAGTGGAGGCAGGAATACCATACATTAGTTTTAAGAAGAGTAGTGATGACAAAAGCTCATAAACATGAGAGGTAGAGGTAACTCAGTAGCGATCAGTGTGAAGTGGCGGGGCCAGGGTCTGAGTATCGGACCCCCAGCAACACAATTAGGTGAGTACAATTAGGCGGAGTACAACAACACACACACACAACACACACACACACACCCATGCATATGTGGTAATGCATTATTTACAGCTATCAAAGTCAGAGTATTTCTCCAGAATGGTCTGTAATATACCACTGTGGATAAAATACTTTGTTATTTCTTGAACATTTCTGAGTTGAGTTGTCTCTAAATTCATTAAATTTATCGCACTCCAGTACATAATGACGCAGGTGTGGACAATAGTCCATCTGGCAAAGTTTACATTTCGTTTGGTCTACATCTGTGGTGGTGATTTAAAGTTCCTTCTTACCAGGTCTAAGGTTAAAGCTCCTTCTTACAGGTCTCAGTTAAAGCTCCTTCTTACCAGGTCTCAGGTTAAAGCTCCTTCTTACCAGATCTCAGGTTAAAGCTCCTTCTTACCAGGTCTCAGGTTAAAGCTCCTTCTTACCAGATCTCAGGTTAAAGCTCCTTTCTTACCAGGTCTCAGGTTAAAGCTCCTTCTTACCAGGTCTCAGGTTAAAGCTCCTTCTACCAGGTCTCAGGTTAAAGCTCCTTCTTACCAGGTCTCAGGTTAAAGCTCCTTCTTACCAGGACTCAGGTTAAGCTCCTTCTTACCAGGACTCAGGTTAAAGCTCGTCTTTACCAGGACTCAGGTTAAAGCTCCTTCTTACCAGGTCTAGGTTAAAGCTCCTTCTTACCAGGTCTCAGGTTAAAGCTCCTATCTTACCAGGTCTCGGGTTTAAAAGCTCCTTCTTACCAGGTCTCAGGTTAAAGCTCCTACTTACCCGGCCTCAGGTTAAAGCTCCTTCTTACCAGGTCTCAGGTTAAAGCTCCTTCTTACCAGGTCTCAGGTTAAAGCTCCTTCTTACCAGGTCTCAGGTTAAAGCTCCTTCTTACCAGGTCTCAGGTTAAAGCTCCTTCTTACCAGGACTCAGGTTAAAGCTCCTTCTTACCAGGACTCAGGTTAAAGCTCCTTCTTACCAGGTCTTAGGTTAAAGCTCCTCTTACCAGGTCTCAGGTTAAAGCTCCTTCTTACCAGTGTTCAGGTTAAAGCTCCTTCTTACCAGGTCTCAGGTTAAAGCTCCTTCTTACCAGGACTCAGGTTAAAGCTCCTTCTTACCAGGACTCAGGTTAAAGCTCCTTCTTACCAGGACTCAGGTTAAAGCTCCTTCCTTACCAGGTCTTAGGTTAAGCTCCTTCTTACCAGGTCTCAGGTTAAAGCTCCTTCTTACCAGGTCTCAGGTTAAAGCTCCTTCTTACCAGGTCTCAGGTTAAAGCTCCTACTTACCAGGCCTCAGGTTAAAGCTCCTTCTTACCAGGTCTCAGGTTAAAGCTCCTTCTTACCAGGTCTCAGTTCAAGCTCCTTCTTACCAGGGCTCAGGTTTATAAACATCCTTCTTACCAGGTCTCAGGTTAAAGCTCCTTCTTACCAGGACTCAGGTTAAAGCTCCTTCTTACCAGGACTCAGGTTAAAGCTCCTTCTTACCAGGACTCAGGTAAAGCTCCTTCTTACCGTCTTAGGTTAAAGCTCCTTCTTACCAGGTCTCAGGTTAAAGCTCCTTCTTACCAGGTCTCAGGTTAAAGCTCCTTCTTTACCAGGTCTCAGGTTAAAGCTCCTACTTACCCGGCCTCAGGTTAAAGCTCCTTCTTACCAGGTCTCAGGTTAAAGCTCCTTCTTACCAGGTCTCAGGTTAAAGCTCTTCTTACCAGGTCTCAGGTTAAAGCTCCTTCTTACCAGGTCTCAGGTTAAAGCTCCTTCTTACCAGGACTCAGGTTAAAGCTCCTTCTTACCAGGATCAGGTTAAAAGCTCCTTCTTACCAGGTCTTAGGTTAATAGCTCCTTCTTACCGGTCTCAGGTTAAAGCTCCTTCTTACCAGGTTTCAGGTTAAAGCTCCTTCTTACCAGGACTCAGGTTAAAGCTCCTTCTTACCAGGACTCAGGTTAAAGCTCCTTCTTACCAGGTCTTAGGTTAAAGCTCCTTCTTACCAGGTCTCAGGTTAAAGCTCCTTCTTACCAGGTCTCAGGTTAAAGCTCCTTCTTACCAGGTCTCAGGTTAAAGCTCCTACTTACCCGGCCTCAGGTTAAAGCTCCTTCTTACAGGTCTCAGTTAAAGCTCCTTCTTACCAGGTCTCAGGTTAAAGCTCCTTCTTACCAGGTCTCAGGTTAAAGCTCCTTCTTACCAGGTCTCAGGTTAAAGCTCCTTCTTACCAGGACTCAGGTTAAAGCTCCTTCTTACCAGGACTCAGGTTAAAGCTCCTTCTTACCAGGTCTTAGGTTAAAGCTCCTTCTTACCAGGTCTCAGGTTAAAGCTCCTTCTTACCAGGTTTCAGGTTAAAGCTCCTTCTTACCAGGTCTCAGGTTAAAGCTCCTTCTTACCAGGACTCAGGTTAAAGCTCCTTCTTACCAGGACTCAGGTTAAAGCTCCTTCTTACCAGACTCAGGTTAAAGCTCCTTCTTACCAGGTCTTAGGTTAAAGCTCCTTCTTACCAGGTCTCAGGTTAAAGCTCCTTCTTACCAGGTCTCAGGTTAAAGCTCCTTCTTACCAGGTCTCAGGTTAAAGCTCCTACTTACCAGGCCTCAGGTTAAAGCTCCTTCTTACCAGGTCTCAGGTTAAAGCTCCTTCTTACCAGGTCTCAGGTTCAAGCTCTCTTTTACCAGGGCTCAGGTTAAAACTCCTTCTTACCAGGTCTCAGGTTAAAGCTCCTTCTTACCAGGACTCAGGTTAAAGCTCCTTCTTACCAGGACTCAGGTTAAAGCTCCTTCTTACCAGGACTCAGGTTAAAGCTCCTTCTTACCAGGTCTTAGGTTAAAGCTCCTTCTTACCAGGTCTCAGGTTAAAGCTCCTTCTTACCAGGTCTCAGGTTAAAGCTCCTTCTTACCAGGTCTCAGGTTAAAGCTCCTACTTACCCGGCCTCAGGTTAAAGCTCCTTCTTACCAGGTCTCAGGTTAAAGCTCCTTCTTACCAGGTCTCAGGTTAAAGCTCCTTCTTACCAGGTCTCTAGGTTAAAGCTCCTTCTTACCAGGTCTCAGGTTAAAGCTCCTTCTTACCAGGACTCAGGTTAAAGCTCCTTCTTACACGACTCAGGTTAAAGCTCCTTCTTACCAGGTCTTAGGTTAAAGCTCCTTCTTACCAGGTCTCAGGTTAAAGCTCCTTCTTACCAGGTTTCAGGTTAAAGCTCCTTCTTACCAGGTCTCAGGTTAAAGCTCCTTCTTACCAGGACTCAGGTTAAAGCTCCTTCTTACCAGGACTCAGGTTAAAGCTCCTTCTTACCAGGACTCAGGTTAAAGCTCCTTCTTACCAGGTCTTAGGTTAAAGCTCCTTCTTACAGGTCTCAGGTTAAAGCTCCTTCTTACCAGGTCTCAGGTTTAAAGCTCCTTCTTACCAGGTCTCAGGTTAAAGTCCTACTTACCAGGCCTCAGGTTAAAGCTCCTTCTTACCAGGTCTCAGGTTAAAGCTCCTTCTTACCAGTCTCAGGTTCAAGCTCCTTCTTACCAGGGCTCAGGTAAAATCCTCTTCTTACCAGGACTCAGGTTAAAGCTCCTTCTTACCAGGACTCAGGTTAAAGCTCCTTCTTACCAGGTCTCAGGTTAAAGCTCCTTCTTACCACGACTCAGGTTAGAGCTCCTTCTTACCAGGTCTCAGGCTAAAGCTCCTTCTTACCAGGACTCAGGTTAAAGCTCCCTCTTACCAGGTCTCAGGTTAAAGCTCCTTCTCACCAGGACTCAGGTTAAAGCTCCTTCTTACCAGGTCTCAGGTTAAAGCTCCTTCTTACCAGGTCTCAGGTTAAAGCTCCTTCCTACCATGACTCAGGTTAAAGCTCCTTCCTACCATGACTCAGGTTAAAGCTCCTTCCTACCATGACTCAGGTTAAAGCTCCTTCCTACCATGACTCAGGTTAAAGCTCCTTCTTTCCAGGTCTCAGGTTAAAACTCCTTCTTACCAGGACTCAGGTTAAAGCTCCTTCTTACCAGGACTCAGGTTAAAGCTCCTTCCTACCATGACTCAGGTTAAAGCTCCTTCTTACCAGGACTCAGGTTAAAGCTCCTTCTTACCAGGTCTCAGGTTAAAACTCCTTCTTACCAGGACTCAGGTTAAAGCTCCTTCTTACCAGGACTCAGGTTAAAGCTCCTTCTTACCAGGACTCAGTTTTGAAAGCTCCTTCCTACCATGACTCAGGTTTAAAGCTTCTTACCAGGACTCAGGTTAAAGCTCCCTCTTACCAGGTCTCAGGTTAAAGCTCCTTCTTACCAGGACTCAATTTAAAGCTCCTTCTTACCAGGACTCAATTTAAAGCTCCTTCTTACAAGGACTCAATTTAAAGCCTTCTTACCAGGACTCAATTTAAGCTCCTTCTTACAGGACTCAATTTAAAGCTCTCTTCTTACCAGGACTCAATTAAAGCTCCTTCCTTCCACATTAATTGTAACTTTAAAAGGACTGGAAAAAAATAGTTAAACTAAGGGCAAGTTTATTCAGACTAATACATGAAGTGCTGAGAAGTGAAGTGAGAAGTGAAGTGAGAATAAAAGTGAAGTGAGAAGTGAAGTGAGAAGTGAAGTGAGAAGTGAAGTGAGAAGTGAAGTGAGAAGTGAAGTGAGAAGTGAAGTGAGAAGTGAAGTGAGAAGTGGAAGTGAGAAGTGAAGTGAGAAGTGAAGTGAGAAGTGAAGTGAGAAGTGAAGTGAGAAGTGAAGTGAGAAGTGAAGTGAGAAGTGAAGTGAGAAGTGAAGTGAGAAGTGAAGTGAAAAGTGAAGTGAGAAGTGAAGTGAGAAGTGAAGTGAGAAGTGAAGTGAAAAGGAAGTGAAGTGAAGTGAGAAGGTGAAGTGAGAAAGTGAAGTGAGAAGTGAAGTGAGAGGTGAAGTGAGAAGTGAAGTGAGAAGTGAAGTGAGAAGTGAAGTGAGAAGTGAAGTGAGAAGTGAAGTAGAAGTGAAGTGAGAAGTGAAGTGAGAGGTGAAGTGAGAAGTGAAGTGAGAAGTGAAGTGAGAAGTGAAGTGAGGAAGTGAAGTGAGAAGTGAAGTGAGAAGTGAAGGTGAGAAGTGAAGTGAGAAGTGAAGTGAGAAGTGAAGTGAGAGGTGAAGTGAAGGTGAAGTGAGAGTAAAGTAGAAGTAAGTGAGAGGTGAAGTGAGAAGTGAAGTGAGAAGTGAAGTGAGAAGTGAAGTGGAAGTGAAGTGAGAGTGAAGTGAGAAGTGAAGTGAGAGGTGAAGTGAGAAGTGAAGTGAGAAGTGAAGTGAGAAGTGAAGTGAGAAGTGAAGTGAGAAGTGAAGTGAGAGTGAAGTGAGAATGAGAAGTGAAGTGAGAAGTGAGTGAGAAGTGAAGTGAGAGTGAAGTGAGAAGTGAAGTGAGAAGTGAAGTGAGAAGTGAAGTGAGAAGTGAAGTGAGAGAGCGAAGTGAGAAGTGAAGTGAGAAAGTGAAGTGAGAGTGAAGTGAGAAGTGAAGTGAGAAGTGAAGTGAGAAGTGAAGTGAGAAGTGAAGTGAGAAGTGAAGTGAGAAGTGAAGTGAGAAGTGAAGTGAGAAGTGAAGTGAGAAGTGAAGTGAGAATGAAGTGAAAGATGAAGTGAGAAGTGAAGTGAGAAGTGAAGTGAGAATGAAGTGAGAAGTGAAGTGAGAAGTGAAGTGAGAAGTGAAGTGAGAAGTGAAGTGAGAGGTGAAGTGAGAAGTGAAGTGAGAAGTGAAGTGAGAAGTGAAGTGAGAAGTGAAGTGAGAAGTGAAGTGAGAAGTGAAGTGAGAAGTGAAGTGAGAAGTGAAGTGAGAAGTGAAGTGAGAGTGAAGTGAGAAGTGAAGTGAGAAGTGAAGTGGAAGTGAAGTGAGAAGTGAAGTGAGAAGTGAAGTGAGAAGTGAAGTGAGAGGTGAAGTGAGAAGTGAAGTGAGAAGTGAAGTGAGAAGTGAGTAGATGTGAAGTGAGAAGTGAAGTGAGAAGTGAAGTGAAGGTGAAGGGAGAAGTGAAGTGAGAGTGAAGTGAGAGGTGAAGGAGAGTGAAGTGAAGGTGAAGTGAGAAGTGAAGTGAGAAGTGAAGTGAGAAGTGAAGTGAAAAGTAAGTGAGAGTGAGTGAAAGTGAATGAGAAGTGAAGTGAGAAGTGAAGTGAGAAGTGAAGTGAGAGGTGAAGTGAGAAGTGAAGTGAGAAGTGAAGTGAGAAGTGAAGTGAGAAGTGAAGTGAGAAGTGAAGTGAGAAGTGAATGAGAAGTGAAGTGAGAAGTGAAGTGAGAAGTGAAGTGAGAAGTGAAGTGAGAAGTGTGTGAAAAGTGATAGTGAGAATGAAGTGGAAATGAAGTAAAATGTGAGAAGTGAAGTGAGAAGTGAATGAGATAAAGTGGAGGTGAAGGAGAAGTGAGTGAGAAGTGAATGATGAGTGGAAGTGAAGTGAGAAGTGAAGTGAGAAGTGAAGTGAAAGTGAGTGAGATGATGTAGAAGTGAAGTGAGAAGTGAGTGAGAAGTGAAGTGAGAAGTAAAGTGAGAAGTGAATGAAGTGAAGTGAGAGTGAAGTGAGAAGTGAAGTGAGAGTGAAGTGAGAAGTGAAGTGAGAAGTGAATGAGAAGTTAAGTGAGAAGTGAAGTGAAAAGTGAAGTGAAATAAAGTGAGAAGTGAAGTGAGAAGTGAAGTGAGAAGTTGAAGTGAGAAGTGAATGAGAAGTGAAGTGAGTTGAGTGAGAAGTGAAGTGAGAGTGAAGTGAGAAGTGAAGTGAGAATGAAGTGAGAGTGAAGTGAAGTGATGTGAAAGTGAAGTGAGAAGTGAAGTGAGAAGTGAAGTGAGAAGTGAAGTGAGAAGTGAAGTGTGAAGTGAAGTGAGAAGTGAAGTGAGAAGTGAAGTGAGAAGTGAAGTGAGAAGTAAAGTGAGAAGTGAAGTGAGAAGTGAAGTGAGAAGTGAAGTGAGAAGTGAAGTGAGAAGTAAAGTGAGAAGTGAAGTGAGAAGTTGAAGTGAGAAGTGAAGTGAGAAGTAAATGAGAGAAGTGAATGAGAATGAAGTGAGAGTGAAGTGAGAAGTGAAGTGAGAAGTGAAGTGAGAGTGAAGTGAGATGTGAAGTGAGAGTGAAGTGAGAAGTAAAGTAGAGTGAGTGAGAAGTGAAGTGAGAAGTGATGTGAAAGTGAAGTGAGAAGTGAAGTGAGAAGTGAAGTGAGAAGTAAAGTGAGAAGTGAAGTGAGAAGTGAAGTGAGAAGTGAAGTGAAAGTAAGTGAGAAGTGAAGTGAGAAGTGAAGTGAAAGTGAAGTGAGAAGTAAAGTGAGAAGTGATGTGAGAAGTGAAGTGAAGTGAAGTGAGAAAGTAAAGTGAGAAGTGAATGAGAAGTGAGTGAGAAGTGAAGTGAGAAGTGAAGTGAGAAGTGAAGTGAGAAGTAAAGTGAGAAGTGAAGTGAGAAGTGAAGTGAGAAGTAAAGTGAGAGGTGTGTTACAGCAACTATGGTAGAGTTACAAAGATCAAAGTAACATTCGTGATTGTGATAGAATGCGTCTACTGATTGTTTCTGATCTTAAAATATTTTAGCAATCATTAAGAATTATTTAGTAATATTTTAGCAATCATTAAGAATTATTTAGTAATATTTTAGCAATAATTAAGAATTATTTAGTAATATTTTAGCAATAATTAAGAATTATTTTGTAATATTTTAGCAATCATTAAGAATTATTTAGTAATATTTTAGCAATCATTAAGAATTATTTAGTAATATTTTAGCAATAATTAAGAATTATTTTGTAATTATTTAGCAATCATTAAGAATTATTTAGTAATATTTTAGCAATCATATAAGAATTATTTTGTAATATTTTAGCAATCATTTAAGAATTATTTTGTAATATTTTAGCAATCATTTAAGAATTATTTTGTAATATTTTAGCAATCATTTAAGAATTATTTTGTAATATTTTAGCAATCATATAAGAATTATTTTTGTAATATATTAGCAATCATTTAAGAATTATTTAGTAATATTTTAGCAATCATTTAAAGAATTATTTTGTAATATTTTAGCAATCATTTAAGAATTATTTTGTAATATTTTAGCAATCATTAAGAATTATTTAGTAATATTTTAACAATTATTAAGAATTATTTAGTAATATTTGTTCATATTTTTGTGAAGAAGTTTTCTCAGTTTAATTTACTTTTTTTCCTGATCGTTTTTCATGATTGTTTTTATTTATTTATCTTGAACCGAATGTTGTGATAAACATTAACAGGTAGTGGGCATCACGGTCGTTAACAGGTAGTGGGCATCACGGTCGTTAACAGGTAGTGGGCATCACGGTCGTTAACAGGTAGTGGGCATCACGGTCGTTAACAGGTAGTGGGCATCACGGTCGTTAACAGGTAGTGGGCATCACGGTCGTTAACAGGTAGTGGGCATCACGGTCGTCAACAGATAGTGGGCATCACGGTCATCATCAGGTAGTGGGCATCACGGTCGTCAACAGGTAGTGGGCATCACGGTCGTCAACAGGTAGTGGGCATCACGGTCATCAACAGATAGTGGGCATCACGGTCGTCAACAGGTAGTGGGCATCACGGTCGTCAACAGGTAGTGGGCATCACGGTCGTCAACAGGTAGTGGGCATCACGGTCGTCAACAGGTAGTGGGCATCACGGTCGTCAACAGGTAGTGGGCATCACGGTCGTCAACAGGTAGTGGGCATCACGGTCGTCAACAGGTAGTGGGCATCACGGTCGTCAACAGGTAGTGGGCATCACGGTCGTCAACAGGTAGTGGGCATCACGGTCGTCAACAGGTAGTGGGCATCACGGTCGTCAACAGGTAGTGGGCATCACGGTCATCAACAGATAGTGGGCATCACGGTCGTCAACAGGTAGTGGGCATCACGGTCGTCAACAGGTAGTGGGCATCACGGTCGTCAACAGGTAGTGGGCATCACGGTCGTCAACAGGTAGTGGGCATCACGGTCGTCAACAGGTAGGGGGCATCACGGTCGTCAACAGGTAGTGGGCATCACGGTCGTCAACAGGTAGTGGGCATCACGGTCGTCAACAGGTAGTGGGCATCACGGTCGTCAACAGGTAGTGGGCATCACGGTCGTCAACAGGTAGTGGGCATCACGGTCGTCAACAGGTAGTGGGCATCACGGTCGTCAACAGGTAGTGGGCATCACGGTCGTCAACAGGTAGTGGGCATCACGGTCGTCAACAGGTAGTGGGCATCACGGTCGTCAACAGGTAGTGGGCATCACGGTCGTCAACAGGTAGTGGGCATCACGGTCGTCAACAGGTAGTGGGCATCACGGTCGTCAACAGGTAGTGGGCATCACGGTCGTCAACAGGTAGTGGGCATCACGGTCGTCAACAGGTAGTGGGCATCACGGTCATCAACAGATAGTGGGCATCACGGTCGCAACAGGTAGTGGGCATCACGGTCGTCAACAGGTAGTGGCATCACGGTCGTCAACAGGTATGGGCATCACGGTCGTCAACAGGTAGTGGGCATCACGGTCGTCAACAGGTAGTGGGCATCACGGTCGTCAACAGGTAGTGGGCATCACGGTCGTCAACAGGTAGTGGGCATCACGGTTGTCAACAGGTAGTGGGCATCACGGTCGTCAACAGGTAGTGGGCATCACGGTCGTCAACAGGTAGTGGGCATCACGGTCGTCAACAGTAGTGTGCATCACAGTCGTCAACAGGTAGTGGGCATCACGGTCATCAACAGATAGTGGGCATCACGGTCGTCAACAGGTAGTGGGCATCACGGTCGTCAACAGGTAGTGGGCATCACGGTCGTCAACAGGTAGAGGGCATCACGGTCGTCAACAGGTAGTGGGCATCACGGTCGTCAACAGGTAGTGGGCATCACGGTCAACAGGTAGTGGGCATCACGGTCGTCAACAGGTAGTGGGCATCACGGTCGTCAACAGGTAGTGGGCATCACGGTCGTCAACAGGTAGTGGGCATCACGGTCGTCAACAGGTAGTGGGCATCACGGTCGTCAACAGGTAGTGGGCATCACGGTCGTCAACAGGTAGTGGGCATCACGGTCGTCAACAGGTAGTGGGCATCACGGTCGTCAACAGGTAGTGGGCATCACGGTCGTCAACAGGTAGTGGGCATCACGGTCGTCAACATGTAGTGGGCATCACGGTCGTCAACAGGTAGTGGGCATCACGGTCGTCAACAGGTAGTGGGCATCACGGTCGTCAACAGGTAGTGGGCATCACGGTCGTCAACAGGTAGTTGGCATCACGGTCGTCAACAGGTAGTGGGCATCACGGTCGTCAACAGGTAGTGGGCATCACGGCCGTCAACAGGTAGTGGGCATCACGGTCATCAACAGGTAGTGGGCATCACGGTCATCAACAGGTAGTGGGCATCACGGTCGTCAACAGGTAGTGGGCATCACGGTCGTCAACAGGTAGTGGGCATCACGGTCGTCAACAGGTAGAGGGCATCACAGTCATCAACAGGTAGTGGCATCACGGTCGTCAACAGGTAGTGGGCATCACGGTCGTCAACAGGTAGTGGGCATCACGGTCGTCAACAGGTAGTGGGCATCACGGTCGTCAACAGGTAGTGGGCATCACGGTCGTCAACAGGTAGTGGGCATCACGGTCGTCAACAGTAGTGGGCATCACGGTCGCCCAACAGGTAGTGGGCATCACGGTCGTCAACAGGTAGTGGGCATCACGGTCATCAACAGGTAGTGGGCATCACGGTCATCAACAGGTAGTGGGCATCACGGTCATCAACAGGTAGTGGGCATCACGGTCGTCAACAGGTAGTGGCATCACGGCCCATCAACAGGTAGTGGGCATCACGGTCGTCAACAGGTAGTGGGCATCACGGTCATCAACAGGTAGTGGGCATCACGGTCGTCAACAGGTAGTGGGCATCACGGTCGTCAACAGGTAGTGGGCATCACGGTCGTCAACAGGTAGTAGGCATCACGGTCGTCAACAGGTAGTGGGCATCACGGTCCTCAACAGGTAGTGGGCATCACGGTCGTCAACAGGTAGTGGGCATCACGGTCGTCAACAGGTAGTAGGCATCACGGTCGTCAACAGGTAGTGGGCATCACGGTCGTCAACAGGTAGTGGGCATCACGGTCGTCAACAGGTAGTGGGCATCACGGTCGTCAACAGGTAGTGGGCATCACGGTCAACAACAGGTAGTGGGCATCACGGTCGTCAACAGGTAGTGGGCATCACGGTCGTCAACAGGTAGTGGGCATCACGGTCGTCAACAGGTAGTGGGCATCACGGTCGTCAACACGTACATCCTGTAAAGATGTTATTAGAAACTCGTTTGAGTAACACATTGAGTCATTTATTTCTATATTCAGTTAATACTAATTATTTATTTCACAAGAGTCACAGTCACTCCACACACACACACACACACACACACACACACACACACACAAAACACACACACACACACACACACACACACACACACACAGAGCTCATCAAAAACCAATGGGATTTTGATAAGCTGGAGAGAGGAGACATAAGAGAAGCAACAGACTTTATAATAGGAACACTTCAGTCTGGAGGTTCCAACTTGATAATTGCAGTGATGTATAAACCACCACAGAACAGCAGGAGGCCAAGGCAAGAGTATGATGAGAGTGACAGGGAGATGGTTTGACACACTGGCTGAAGTGGCCAGAAGGAATCATGCGAGCAGGGCGAAGCTACTGATTGTGGGTGACTTCAGTCACATAGAAATTGACTGGGAGAACTTGTAGCCACATGGGAGCCCAGAAACGTGGAGGGTTATGATGATGGGGGTGGTACTGGAAAACCTCATGCACCATCATGGTCGATATTCAATTCCCATTCGAAGAAATCCAGGGATGTTAATGCAGTATACAAGTTCTTCATATTGGCTGAAGTAATGAAGGACCTCGACCTCTCTTGTCTGATTGACTTTTATTTTAACTTTTTGCAGAGTTCTTTTCTTTTAGTCTGGATGCTAAAAGTTCAGATGCTGGCACTGACAGACTGAGGTCTATGTTTCTTCAGCATCTGCCACTGGAAGGTCAGGCAGTGTTGTAAACACTGGTATGAGAACGTCTTCACTGTGTGGCACAGTGATCCTTGCTGACTCCAGATCTGCATATTCCCTTCCTGACCGTCTTGTATCGATTGAAAGCTTTCACATTCATCATACAGAAATAGCAATTTGTATAGTGGTTTTTCGGCTGTCCACAGCACTGACACACACAAATTTAAACTTTTCCTTTGTCTTTTTTTCCTGTCATAAGTATTCTACACAGGCTTTGCAAATCATACTGGGAGCCCAAGACTTGTCTTGTTATCCAAACGTCACTCCAAAATAAGTAAGATAAGCTTGTTTTACAAAATCTGTGATGTTTTTATCTTTGTTTTTGCAAACAATATTCGCCACAAATATAGCACAAAACATTGGCATTATATAAGCAAGAATTTCTTGAAGAACTAATGTTTCGCTGGAAAAAATAACACAATAAATGTTAAAATATTGTCAAGTGGTTGTTAATACAACTCCTTTTGTTAAATATTAAATAATTTTAAAATATAATTCCAATCATTATTAAACTATCTGTTTATAAAATTTGTGACTACTTACACAAGCATTATGGCGAAGTTTCCTGATATTTGAGGCTCAGTATACAGTATATTTCACAAACTACAGCCAGTATGGTAAACCTTCTGCAGCCTTCGAATTCAGCAACCCCTAAATACCCAATTTACCTTTACCCTGAGTATACCTGGAGAAGGTTTCGGGGGTCAACGCCCCCGCGGCTCGGTCTGAGACCGGGGCAAACTTCTTGCATGGCCAACAGAGTGGATATACAGTGTACCTTTGTTTCATCTGTTTGATGGTTCTCTAAATTTTTAAAATGTATGAATGGTGTTGAAGTTTGTTCATGGTGCAGTTATGTGTCAGTTGTCAAGAACTTCTTGTGTAATCACATCACAGACAATTATAAAGAACTAGTGCGAAACAAGCTGACAAGCTTTCGGAATTTACACACTAATATGAGTATTAAGGTTCACTTTCTTCATAGCCACCTAGACAGATTTCCACATAATCTTGGTGAGGTGAGAGAGGATCAAGGAAAGAGGTTCTATCAAGATATAAAGGTGATGGAGGAAAGGCAGTTGGGACACACACATGATGGCAGACCATTGCTGGAGCCTCCAACAACACTCTGCTGACCAAGGTGATGGAGGAAAGGCAGTTGGGACACACACATGATGGCAGACCATTGCTGGAGCCTCCAACAACACTCTGCTGACCAAGGTGATGGAGGAAAGGCAGGGGGGAACACACACATGATGGCAGACCATTGCTGGAGCCTCCAACAACACTCTGCTGACCAAGGTGATGGAGGAAAGGCAGTTGGGACACACACATGATGGCAAAACCATTGCGGGAGCCTCCAACAACACTCGGGCTGACCAAGGTGATGGAAAAGGCAGTGGGACACACACATGATGGCAGACCATTGCTGGAGCCTCCAACAACACTCTGCTGACCAAGGTGATGGAGGAAAGGCAGTTGGGACACACACATGATGGCAGACCATTGCTGGAGCCTCCAACAACACTCTGCTGCCCAAAGGGTGATGGGGGAAAGGCAGTTGGGACACACACATGATGGCAGACCATTGCTGGAGCCTCCAACAACACCCCTGCTGACCAAGGTGATGGAGGAAAGGCAGTTGGGACACACACATGAAGGAAAGACCATTGCTGGAGCCTCCAACAACACTCTGCTGACCAAGGTGATGGAGGAAAGGCAGTTGGACCCCACACATGATGGCAGACCTTTGCTGGAGCCTCCAAAACACTCTGCTGACCAAGGTGATGGAGGAAAGGCAGTTGGGAAAACAACACATGATGGCAGACCTTTGGGCTGGACCCTCCAACAACACCTCTGCTGACCAAGGTGATGGAGGAAAGGCAGTTGGGCCCACACACATGATGGCAGACCATTGCTGGAGCCTCCAACAACACTCTGCTGACCAAGGTGATGGAGGAAAGGCAGTTGGGAAACACCACATGATGGCAGACCATTGCTGGAGCCTCCAACAACACCTGCTGACCAAGGTGATGGAGGAAAGGCAGTTGGGACCACACATGATGGCAGACCATTGCTGGAGCCTCCCAACAACACTCTGCTGACCAAGGTGAGGAGGAAAGGCAGTTGGGACACACCCCATGATGGCAGACCATTGCTGGAGCCTCCAACAACACTCTGCTGACCAAGGTGATGGAGGAAAGGCAGTTGGGACAACACACATGATGGCAGACCATTGCTGGAGCCTCCAACAACACTCTGCTGACACAGGGATGGAGGAAAGGCAGTTGGGACACACACATGATGGCAGACCATTGCTGAGCCTCCAACAACACTCTGCTGACCAAGGTGATGAGGAAAGGCAGTTGGGACACACACACATGATGGCAGACCATTGCTGAGCCTCCAACAACACTCTGCTGACCAAGGTGATGGAGGAAAGGCAGTTGGGACACACACAATGATGGCAGACCATTGCTGGAGCCTCCAACAACACTCTGCTGACCAAGGTGAGGAGGAAAGGCAGTTGGGACACACACATGATGGCAGACCATTGCTGGAGCCTCCAACAACACTCTGCTGACCAAGGATGAGGAGGAAGGCAGTTGGGACACACACATGATGGCAGACCATGCTGGAGCCTCCAACAACACTCTGCTGACCAAGTGATGGAGGAAAGGCAGTTGGGGACACACACATGATGGCAGACCATTGCTGGAGCCTCCAACAACACTCTGCTGACCAAGGTGATGGAGGAAAGGCAGTTGGGACACACACATGATGTGGCAGACCATTGCTGGAGCCTCTCCAACAACACTCTGCTGACCAAGGTGATGGAGGAAGGCAGTTGGGACACACACATGATGGCAGACCATTGCTGGAGCCTCCAACAACACTCCTGCGACCAAGGTGATGGAGGAAAGGCAGTTGGGACACACACAATGATGGCAGACCATTGCTGGAGCCTCCAACAACACTCTGCTGACCAAGGTGATGGAGGAAAGGCAGTTGGGACAACACACACTGATGGCAGACCATTGCTGGAGCCTCCAACAACACTCTGCTGACCAAGGTGATGGAGGAAAGGCAGCTGGGACACACACATGATGGCAGACCATTGCTGGAGCCTCCAACAACCACTCTGCTGACCAAGGTGATGGAGGAAAGGCAGTTGGGACACACACATGATGGCAGACCATTGCTGGAGCCTCCAACAACACTCTGCTGACCAAGGTGATGGAGGAAAAGGCAGCTGGGACACACACATGATGGCAGACCATTGCTGGAGCCTCCAACAACACTCTGCTGACCAAGGTGATGGAGGAAAGGGCAGTGGACACACACATGATGGCAGACCATTGCTGGAGCCTCCACAACACTCTGCTGACCAAGGTGATGGAGGAAAAGGCAGTTGGAGACACACACATGAATGGCAGACCATTGCAGAGGCCTCCAACAACACTCTGCGACCAAGGTGATGGAGGAAAGGCAGTTGGGACACACCACATGATGGCAGACCATTGCTGGAGCCTCCCAACAACACTCTGCTGACCAAGGTGATGGAGGAAAGGCAGTTGGGACACACACATGATGGCAGACCATTGCTGGAGCCTCCAACAACACTCTGCTGAC
Source organism: Cherax quadricarinatus (assembly GCF_026875155.1). NCBI lineage: Eukaryota > Metazoa > Arthropoda > Malacostraca > Decapoda > Parastacidae > Cherax > Cherax quadricarinatus. The sequence continues at coordinate 4,263,629 of NC_069496.1, forward strand.
CAAGGTGATGGAGGAAAGGCAGTTGGGACACACACATGATGGCAGACCATTGGCTGGAGCCTCCAACAACACTCTGCTGACCAAGGTGATGGAGGAAAGGCAGTTGGGACACACACATGATGGCAGACCATTGCTGGAGCCTCCAACAACACTCTGCTGGACCAAGGTGATGGAGGAAAGGCAGCTGGGACACACACATGATGGCAGACCATTGCTGGAGCCTCCAACAACACTCTGCTGACCAAGGTGATGGAGGAAAGGCAGTTGGGACACACACATGATGGCAGACCATTGCTGGAGCCTCCAACAACACTCTGCTGACCAAGGTGATGAGGAAAGGCAGTTGGGACACACACATGATGGCAGACCATTGCTGGAGCCTCCAACAACACTCTGCTGACCAAGGTGATGGAGGAAAGGCAGCTGGGACACACACATGATGGCAGACCATTGCTGGAGCCTCCAACAACACTCTGCTGACCAAGGTGATGGAGGAAAGGCAGTTTGGGACACACACATGATGGCAGACCATTGCTGGAGCCTCCAACAACACTCTGCTGACCAAGGTGATGGAGGAAAGGCAGTTGGGACACACACATGATGGCAGACCATTGCTGGAGCCTCCAACAACACTCTGCTGACCAAGGTGATGGAGGAAAGGCAGTTGGGACACACACATGATGGCAGACCATTGCTGGAGCCTCCAACAACACTCTGCTGACCAAGGTGATGGAGGAAAGGCAGTTGGGACACACACATGATGGCAGACCATTGCTGGAGCCTCCAACAACACTCTGCTGACCAAGGTGATGGAGGAAAGGCAGTTGGGACACACACATGATGGCAGACCATTGCTGGAGCCTCCAACAACACTCTGCTGACCAAGGTGATGGAGGAAAGGCAGTTGGGACACACACATGATGGCAGACCATTGCTGGAGCTCCAACAACACTCTGCTGACCAAGGTGATGGAGGAAAGGCAGTTGGGACACACACATGATGCAGACCATTGCTGGAGCCTCCAACAACACTCTGCTGACCAAGGGATGGAGGAAAGGCAGTTGGGACACACACATGATGCAGACCATTGCTGGAGCCTCCAACAACACTCTGCGACAAGGTGATGGAGGAAAGGCAGTTGGGACACACACATGATGGCAGACCATTGCTGGAGCCTCCAAAAACACTCTGCTGACCAAGTGATGGAGAAAGGCAGTTGGGACACACACATGATGCAGCAATTGCTGGAGCCTCCAACAACACTCTGCTGACCAAGGTGAGGAGGAAAGCAGTTGGGACACACACATGATGGCAGACCATTGCTGGAGCCTCCAACAACACTCTGCTGACCAAGGTGATGGAGGAAAGGCAGTTGGGACACACACATGAGGCAGACCATTGCTGGAGCCTCAACAACACTCTGCTGACCAAGGTGATGGAGGAAAGGCAGTTGGGACACACACATGATGGCAGACATTGCTGAGCCTCCAAACACTCTGCTGACCAAGGTGATGGAGGAAAGGCAGCTGGGACACACACATGATGGCAGACCATTGCTGGACCCACCAACAACACTCTGCTGACCAATGTGATGGAGGAAAGGCAGTTGGGATCACACACATGATGGGCAGACCAATTGCTGGAGCCTCCAACAACACTCTGCTGACCAAGGTGATGGAGGAAAGGCAGTTGGGACACAACACATGATGGCAGACCATTGCTGGGCCTTCCAACAACACTCTGCTGACCAAGGTTATGAGAAAGCAGCTGGGACACACACATGATGGCTAGAACCATTGCTGGAGCCACCAACAACACTCTGCTTGACCAAGGTGAAGGAGGAAAGGCAGTTGGGACACACACATGATGGCAAGACCATTGCTGGAGTCCTCCAACAACACTCTCTGACCAAGGTGAAGGAGGAAGAGGCAGCTGGGACACCACATGAATGTTGTGATGGCAGACCATTGGCTGAGTACCTCCATCAACACTGCCTGCCTGACCAAGGTGAATGGAGGAAAGGCATTGGGAACACACATGATTGGCCAGACCATTGCTGGAGCCTCCAACAACACTCTGCTTGCCAAGGTGAGGAGGAAAGGCAGCTGGATCACAACACATTATGGGAAAGCAGACCCATTGTGGGAGCCTCCAACAACACTCTGCTGACCAAGGTGTATGGAGGAAAGGCGTTGGGACACACACATGATGGCAGACCATTGCCTGAGGAAGCCTCCAACAACACTCTGCCTGACGCAAGGTGATGGAGGAAAGGCATTTGACACGCACATGATGGCAGACCATTGCTGGAGCCTCCAACACACTCTGCTGACCAAGGTGTGGAGGAAGGCAGTTGGGACCCACACATGATGGCAACCATTGCTGAGCCTCCAACAACACTCTGCGACCAAGGTGATGGAGGAAAGGCAGTTGGACAACACACATGATGGCAGACCATTGCTGGAGCCTCCAACAACACTCTGCTGACAAGTGATGGAGAAAAGGCAGTTGGGACACACACAAACATATGGCAGACCATTGCTGGCCCTCCAACAACACTCTGCAGACCAAGAGTGATGATGAAAGGCAGTGGGACACACAAATGATGGCAACCATTGCTGAAGCCTCAACAACACTCCTGCTGACCAGGTGATGGAGAAGGCAGTTGGGACACACACATGATGGCATTGACCCTTGCTGGAGCATCCAACAACCTCTGCTGACCAAGGTTAGATGGAGGAAAGGCAGTTGGGACACACACATGATGGCAGACCATTGCGGATGCCATCCAACACCAACTCTGCTGACCAAGGTGGATGGAGGAAAGGCAGTTGGACACACACATATGGCAGACCATTGCTGGAGCCTCCAACAACACTCGCTGACCAAGGTGATGGAGGAAAGGCATTTGACACACACATATGGCAGACCATTGCTGGAGCCTCCAACAACACTCGCTGACCAAGGTGATGGAGGAGAGGCATTTGGATGACTCACAACATGATGGCAGACCTTTGCTGGACTCCAACAACACTCCTGCTGACCAAGGTGATGGAGGAAAGCAGTTGGGAACACACACATGATGTCAGACCATTGCAGGAGCCTTCCAACAACACTCGCTGACCAAGGTGATGGCGAGGAAAGGCAGCTTGGGACACACACATGATGGCAGACCATTGCTGTATAGCCTCCAACAACACTCTGCCGACCCAAGTGATGGAGAAAGGCAGTGGACACAACACATGATGGCTTGACCTTGCTGTAGCTCAACAACACTCTGCAGACCAAGGTGATGGAGGAAATGCAGTTGGGACACACACATATGGCGCGTGGACCATTGCTGGAGCCTCGCAACAACACTCTGCTGACACAAGGTGATGGGAGGAAAAGCAGTTGGGCACAAACAATGATGGTAGCCTGCCTGGAGGCCAAGACCGTCCAACAACACTTGCTGACCAAGGTGGAAGGAGGAAAGGCAGTTAGGGACAACCACAACATGATAGGCAGACCATTGCTGAGGAGCCTCCAACAACACACTCTGCTGACCAAGGGATGAGGAAAGGCATTGGGAACACACAGATCACATGATGGCAACCCATCACTGGAGCCACCAACAACACTCGCTGACCAAGCGTGCTGGAGGAAAGGCAGTTGGGACAGCACACATGCCAGAGACCATTGCAGGAGCCTCCAACAACACTCTGGCTGAGTCCAAGGTGATGGAGGAAAAGGCAGTTGGGACACAACCACCTTAGATGGCAACATTGCTGGAGCCTCCAACAACAACTCTGCTGACCAAGTGTGATGAGGAAAGCAGTTGGGACATCAACAACATGATGGCAGACCATTGCTGAGCCTCAACAACACTCTGTCTGACCAAGGAGATGGAGGAAAGGCAGTTGGGACACGGAGGAGATATTGATAGTGCAGACCATTGTGCTGGAGCTACCAACAACACTCTGTGACCAAGGTGATGAGGAAAGGTCAGTTTGGACACATCCACATGATGCAGACCATTGCAGAGCCCTCCAACAACACTCTGCTGAGACCCAAGGTGAATGGGAAAGGCAGTTGGGACACACACATGATGGTGCTCTATCCCATTGCTGGAGCCTCCAACAACACTCTGCTGAACCAAGGTGATGAGGAAAGGCAGTCTGGGACCAGATTATGATTGGCAGAACAATTGGCTGGACACATCCAACACACTCTGCTGACCAGGAGATGGAGGAAAGGCAGTTTGGACACACACATATGGACAGACCATGCTGGAGCCTCCAACAACACTCCTGCTGACCAGGTGAATGGAGGAAAGGCAGTATGGGACACACACATGATTGCAGACCATTGCTGGAGCCTCCCAAGCACCACACCTGCTGAACCAGGTTATGTAGGAAAGGCATTGGGACACACACATGCAAGGCAGACCATTCTGCTGGAGCCTATGCTCCACAACACCTGCATGACCAAGCTGATGAGGAAAGGCAGTTGGGACCCACACATAGATGGCAACCATTGCTGGAGCCTTCCAACAACACTCTGCTGACCAAGGTGATGGAGGAAAAGCAGTTGGGACAACAGATATGATGAGCAGACCGCTTGCGAGAGGATAGCCTCCCACGATACACTCTGCTCTGACCAAGGTGATGGTGTAGAGAGGAGCGCAGCAGTTTGGGACATCATCACATGATGGCAGACCCATTGCTGGAGCCTTCAACAACACTCTGCTGACCATGGGTGATGAGACGGAAAGGCAGTTGGGACACGCAGCATGATGGCCGAGGTACCATTGCTGGTGGAGCCTCCAACAACACTCCTGCTTCACCAAGTGATGGAGGAAGAGGCAGTTGGGACACAGATAATGATGGCAGAGCCATTGCTGGAGCCTACCAACAACACTCTGCTGACCAAGGTGCTGGAGGAAAGTGCAAGTTTAGGACATCACACATGAAGGCAGACCAATGCCTGGAGCCTCCAACAACACTCTGCTGACCAAGGTTGAAATGGAGAGAAAGGCAGTTAGGGACAGCACACATAGGCAGACCATTGCTGGAGCCCTCCAACAACACTCCAGCTCCCCACCAAAATAGAAAAAAATTCATACAAATAACGAATTCATAGGCAGTAATTTAGTAGTAATCTGGAATTTTTTGCTACGTTAATCAGTTGATTACATAGAATAAATTATGCAGTATTATTACATGACATCACTTTTTGAGCATGGTCCTCAACCAATAATATTAATGCAATTTTTGTAAGGTAAGTCCGGCTTGATCACTATATTTTAAGTTAGCCTCGCCTGATCATATATTTGTAAGTTAGTCCCACCTATCCATTATATTGTAAGTTAGTCCCGCCTGATCAATATATTTGTAAGTTAGCCTCGCCTGAATCACCTCTTATATTTGTTAATTTAGTCCCACAACTGGTCAATATATTTGTAAGTTCGTCCCGCCTGATCAATATATTTCAAGTTAGACCTACGATACAATATATTTTGTCAGTAGTCGCCTTATGAATATATTTGTAAGTAGCTCCAACAGATCTATATTTGTTAAGTTAGAGATCCAGCCTATCAATATATTTGTAAGTTAGCCTCGCCTGCTCAATATATTATGCAAGTTAAGCCACCTGATCAAATAAAATGTCAGTTATGTGCGTCTTATCAATATAATATTTTCAGTTAAGCACCACGCTGATTCATATGTTGAGTAAGTTAGTCCTGCCTAATACATCTATGATGCGTAAGTCAGACCAGCCTGATTCAATATATTTGTAATGTTAGCTCCTGCCTGATTCTCTCATATATTCGTAAGTTTACTTGCCAGCCCCCGTTCAACAATATACAATTGAGTACTTCTCTCTTAGCCTCGCTGATCATATATTATAGTTAGAAACTCACCTAATTAATATATTGTAAGTTTAGTCATCGCCTGATCAATATATGTAAGTTAGTCCCGCCTGATCAATATATTTGTAAGTTAGTCCCGCCTGATCAACTTATTTGTAAGTTAGCCCCGCCTGATCAATATATTTGTAAGTTAGTCTCGCCTGATCAACACATTTGTAAGTTAGTCCCACATGATTAATACATTTGTAAGTTAATCCCGCCTGATCCATATATTTGTAAGCTAGTCCCACCTGCATCAATATCTATGTATATAAGTACTGCCTGATCAATATATTCGTAAGTTATTCCCGAATGATCAATATATTTGTAAGTTAGTCTTGCCTCATCAATATATTTGTAAGTTACTCCAGCCTGATAAATATATTTGTAAGTTAGACCCACCTGATCAATATATTTGTAAGTTAGTAACCCTGATAATATAAGTGTAAAAGGTTAGTCCCGCCTGGATCTATATATTTGTAAGTTAGTCCCGCCCTATTAATATTTTTGTAACTTAGTCCCGCCTGATCAATAAATTTGTAAGTAGTCCCATCTGATCAATATATTTTTAAGTTAATTCTGTCTGATTAATATATTTGAAAGTTAGTCCCTCCTTATCAATATATTTGTAAGTTAGCCTCGCCTGATCAATATATTAAATAAATTAGTCTCGCCTGAACAATATATTTTGTTAAGTTCCGTCATGTGCCTGGTCCAATATAATTGTAGTTAGTCCCCCTGAACAAAAAAATTTGTAAGTTAGACCGCTCCTGATCATATATATTTGTCAAGTAGTCCCGCCTTGATCAACATATTTGTAACCTAGTCCAACATGATCAATATATTTGTTAGTCCAGCCTGATCAATATATTTGTAAGTTAGTCCTGCCTGATCAATATATTTGTAAGTCAGTCAGGCCTGATCAATATACTCGTACGTTAGTCCTACCTGATCAATATATTTGTAAGTTATTCCTGCCTTATCAATATCTATTTGTAAGTTAGCCTCGCCTGATCAATGTATTTGTAAGTTAGCCGCGCCTGATCAATACATTTGTCGGTTATTGTCGCCTGATCAATATATTTGTAAGTTAGTCCTGAATATCAATATATTCGTAAGTGTTAGTCCCCCTGATCAATAATATTGTAAGTTAGAGCCCGGCCGATCAATATATTCGTAAGTTAGTCCAGCCTCATCAATATATTTGAAAATTACCTTCCGCCTGATCAGTATAATATAGAAGATTAGTCCTCGCCTAATTAATAATATTTGAAAGTCTAGTCCCGCTGACAATACATATTTGTAAATTAGTATGCCTGATACAATATATTTGTAAGTTTAGCCTTCGGCGATCAAAAATTTGTAAGCTTGTCACCACAAGATCATATATTCGTAAGTTTGAGGTCCTCTGCTGAAAAATATATTTGTAAGTTAATCCCGCCTGATCAATAATTTGCATGCTAGTCCCGACCTGATCAATATATTTTGCAAATAAGTTTTTCCTGATCAATATATTTTTGTAATATTTAGTACCTGCCTGACGATATATTTGTAAGTTAGTCCCGCAAGATCAATTTATTCGTAAGTTAGTTAGCTCCGGGAATTACAACAATATATTTGTAAATTAGCAGAGTCGCATCAACATATTTGTAAGTTACTCCAGCCTAGATTCAATGATATTTTGTAAGTTAACCCAAATGATCAATATATTTGTAAGTTAGCCCCGATTATCAAAATATTTGTAAGTTAGTCTAGCCTGAATCAATATATTCGTAAGTTAGTATCCCGCTGATTTCAATATATTATGTAACTTAGAGTCCAGCCTGATCAATCCAATTTGTCTAAGTAAGCACCCATTCTGATCAATATATTTTAAGTTAGTCCGCCTGATCAAATAGTTTTAGTAAGTATAGTTCCACCTGAGCCAAATACATTTGTAAGTGTTAGACCCATCAGATCAACATATTTGTAATTAGCCTGCTGATCAATATGTTTGTAAAGTTTTAGTCCTGCTTGATCACATACTTTGTAACCTATTCCAACCTGATCAATATAATTGTAAGTCCGCTCCGCCTGAACAAACATATTTTAAATAGTTCCTGTCTGATCAATAAATTTGTCTAAGTGTAGTCCCCCTGATAACAAATTTGTAATGTTAATCACACCACCTGATCAATATATTTGAAAGTTACTCCTGCCTGATCAATATATTTGTAAGTATGTCCCAGACTGATCAATATATTTGTAAGTTAGAGTCCTGCCTGATCTAGTATTTTATAGTTAGTCCCTCTTAAATCAACATGGTTTCTCCAGTTTAAGTCCTGCCTGATCAATATAATCTAAGTTAGCCCTGCTGAAGCAATATAATTGTAAGTTAGTCCTGCCTGATCAATAATTTTAAAAGTTATCCCCTAAAAATTTTTAAATTTTTAGTCCCCCTTTTAAATAATTTGTAAGTTATCCCCTAACAACTATTTTAATATACCTGACAATTATTTGAAAATTGCCCCCCGTCAATTATTTTTTGCCCCCGGATAAATTAATTTGTAATTACCCGCTACAAATATTTGTAAGTTACCCCCCCCTTCAATATTTTGTAAAAACCTCTTAAATCAAAAAAATTTTATTTATCCCCTTTCAAAAATTTTTTGTAATTTTTATGTTTTTTAGGCTACCAAATTTTTTAAGACCCAAAACGGAAATACTTTTTTAAAACCCCCCTAAAATAAAATAGTATAATAAAATTTTTTGTTTTCCCAGGATAATTTTTTTAAATTTGGGGTTAAAATATTTTTGTTATGGTTTGTCAAAAGAAAATTTTTCCCCTGTAATTTAAATTTGTTGTTTTTACGAAACTTTTTAAAATTATTGTTGTAAATTAATTGGTTAGTTTGACAAAATTTTGAGTTTCCAGTAATTTTTTAAAATTTTACTGTTAAATATATTGGGTTACCCCTTAATAATTTTTTGTTAGTGTGTATAAGAAACCCTGTTTTCATTTCAAATTTTTTAAGTGCCCGTGAAAATATTTGTAAGTTTCGTGAAATATTTTTTAAGTTGCCCTTTTAAAAATTTTTAAATTTTTCCCCCCTTAATAATTTGTATTTGCCAGTAAAAAATTTATTTGTAGCCCCCCTGTTAATTTTTTTGTAATTTACCTGTTGTTAATATTTGTAAGGGGGTACTTTTTTTGTAGTTAATCCGGGTAATTTTATTTTAACCCCCGTTGAAAAATTTTTTGTAATTTTTTAATTTTTTATGGGCCCCAAATTTTGAAATTTGAAAACGTGACAAATTTTTACTTGGTCGGTAATATTTGTACGTTGCCCCATGAAATTTTTTGTTAGGGTCATAATATTTTTTCGTGGGGTTAAAAAAACGTTTTATTTGTGGGTAAGTACGGGTTTACTTGTGTCAGTGAATTTTGGTTTTAAATGTGTGTCGGGTGAATTACTGTTGTTCGGGTTGAAAATAAGTACTTTTTTTTCTTGGTCATAAGTAGTTGTTATGTTTAAAATAATAGTTTTTGTTAGTGTGCCCCAGGTAAATTTTTGTTACGTGTGTCATGAAGTCTGTTTTAATATTTTTTTAGGTAAATAACTTTTGACTGTTTCATAAATTTTTTAAGTTGTCAGGTGAATATTTGTTATTGGTCAGGTGAATATTTTTTTAATTGTCAGGTGAATTTTTGTTATTGGGTGTCTGAAGCCCGTTGTTTTTTGTAGGAAATAGGGTTGTTACTGTTGTAAATATATTTGTTTACTGTGTCAGGTGAAGTACTTTGTTAAATGTTGTAAGGTGGAAATTGTTTTATTCTGTTTTTCTTTCATAAGACTGTTGTTTCTGGGTAAAAAGTACTTTTTCCCTTTTTGTCAGGTGAATACTTTTTTTTTCGTGTGTCAGGTAAGTACTGTTTTTACTGGGTCAGGTAAAGTTGTTGTTATGTGGTAGGTGAAGTCGTTGTTACGGGTTTAGGAAGTATTTTGTTATTTGGTGTCGGGGTTAAAATTACTTTTGTTACTGTTGTCATGAAGTTTTGTTTTTTACTGTGTGTCAGGTGAAGTACTGTTGTTACTGGTGTCAGGTGAATACGTTGTTACTGTGTGTCAGGTAAAGTACTGTTTTTACGTTGGTCGGTGAAGTACTGTTGTTCTGTGGAGGTGAAGTTGTTGTTACTGGTTCAGGTAAAACGTTTTGTTCTGTTGTTCAGGTGAAGTCCTGTTTTCGGTGGGGTCGGGTGAAGTCGTTGTTACTTTTTGGGTCGGGTAAGTTGTTGTTCGGTGTGTCGGTGAATGTTGTGTTACTGTGTGTCAGGTGAAGTTTTGTACTGTGTGTATGAAGTCTTTGTATGTGTGTCAGGTGAAGCTTTTTTATGTTTATAACTTTTTTTGTGTAAGGTGAAGTTTTTTGTTACTGGGTAAGGTGAAGTTGTTTTACGTGTGTCAGTGAATTTTTTCGGTTGTAATTTTGGTCCGGTAAAGGTTGTTGTTATTTGTGTCAGGTGAAGTACTTTTGTTATGTGTGTCAGGTAAGGTTGTTGTTTTTTTTTATTTTTTTTGTTTTAAATTTTTTTTGTTACTTGTGTGTCAGGGAAGTTGTTGTTACTTGGTCAGGTGAAGTACTGTTGTTACTGGGTAGGGAAGTCTGTTGTTACTTGTGTCAGTAAAGGTTTGTTTTTTCCCTGTGGTCGGGTGAAGTATGTTTTTCTGTGTGTCGGGAAGTTTTTTGTTACTTTGTGTCAGGTGAAGTCTGTTTTACTGTTTAGGTGAAGTATTTTGTTTATGGTTGGGAAAAGGTTTTTTAGGGGGGGAAGTCTTTTTTTATTTTCGGTAAAATCGGATCATATGGGGTAATTTTACAGTTGGGGAAATTTTGACGTGGTAGGGGTTTTTACTTGTTTTCATTGAATCTGTTTTTAAATTTGTGTTCAGGTAATCTGTTTTACTGTGTGTCAGGTAAAGTTGTTTTTAAAGTGTGTCAGGTAAGACTTTGTTATTTGTGTGTCAGAAAGTATTTGTTAATTTTGTGTCAGGTGAAGTACTGTTTTTTCCCCCTTTTTGTTTTGGTGAAGTTGTTTTACTATGTGTCGGTAAATTTTGTTATTTGTAAAAGATTTTTTAACTTTTTCTAAATCTGTTTTTTTTTAGGTGAAAGTTGCTGTTTCATAATTTTTTGAGTGTGTCAGGTGAAGTACTGTTTTTTTACTGTGGGTCAGGTAAAGTCTGTTTACTTTGGGGAAAGTTTTGGTTTTCCCAGGTAAAATTTTTTATTTCGGGGGTGTGTTTTACTTTTCCGGGAAAGTCTTTGGTGTCGGGTGAAGACTTTGAGGGTTCTAATTTTTTAGTGTGTCAGGGAAGAAAATTTGTTATTTTCAGGGGGTTTTTTGTTTTGGGTAAGAAAATTGTTTTTTTAACTGTTGTTGCCCAGGTGAAGTACTTTTTCTTTTTAAAATTTGACTTTTATGTTTTTTTCCCCACCTTTGGGGTTTTTCGGTGAATCTGTTTTCTAGGGTTGGGGTGAAGGTGTTTGGTTATTACTTCCCTGGGTCGGTAAATTTTGTTTGTTGTAATTCTTTTACCCTGTGGTCGGGGTTTAGATTTTGAAACTTTTTTCTTGTATGTTTTTCCCCTGTGTTCAGGTAAAGTGTTTGTGGTGGATTTTTTTTGGGGGGGGTTTCTTTTTTTACCCCTTTTGGGGGGAATATGTTTGTGTAGGTAAATTTTGACTTTTGGAAAGTTTTTTTACTCTTTAGGGGGTTCTTTTGTTATTATTTTTGGGGGGTTTTTCCCATGGTTGGGGGTAATTTTGTTTTTGTGTCTTTTTTTTTAGTTTGGGGGAAATACCTTTTTTACTCCCCTTTTGAAAAATTTTTACCCACTTCCATTTAACTTTGTTTACCTGTTTTCAGGTGAAGTCTTTGTTACTCACCTGTGGTCGGGTGAATGCGTTTTTTACCTGTGTTCGGGTAAATTTTTACTCTGGTGTTTAATGTTTTTTTTCCCCTTTTTAGGTGAAGTCTGTTTTTTCCCTGTTGTCGGTGAAGTCTGTTTAAAATTTTCACCTGTTTGGAGGTTTTTTCCAGGGTGGGGGAAGTTTTTGTTATCACCTGTGTGTCAGGTAAAGGGTTGTTGTTATCTCACCTGTGTTTTAGGTGAAGTAGTTTTTCCACCGTTGTAGGGAATTTTTTGATTTGGTGGTAATTTTTTTCCCCTTTGGGTCAGGTGAAGATTTTGCCCGGGTTGTTATTTTTTTCCCACCTTTTATAAGGGGATTTTTTTAAACCCCGGTGTGGGGCTGGTTAAGGTTTCCGGTAATGTTTTTCCTTCCCTTTCATATTTTTGAATCCCGTGTTCTTAAATGTTTTTTTTTTCTCACCTGTGGTCAGGTGAAGTTACTTAACGTTGTAGAATAGACTTCACCCTCGTGTCAGGTGAAGTCTTGTTAGTTACTCACCTGTATTTCTAGGGGTGAAAGTGCTGTTAGATTACTTTGTACTATTACTACTAACTACTACTACTTATACTACTTTACTTTTACTACTCAATTTACTTCACACAAATTACTTCACTATGCACACTTACTTTACAGACTACCAAAAACTACACTTTACTTACTACTGTACCATAGTACTCTCTCAATTTACTCTATCTAGGACTTACCTCAACCTGTGTGGTCAGGTGAAGTACTGTTGTTACTACTTCAACTTTACATTTACTTAGCTTTACTTAACTTACTGTTACTTCGTACGGGCTGTGTGGCCAAGGGTTGAAAGTGCTGTTGTATTACTTTCACACTTGTGTGTTCTGACGCCGGTGAAGTAACTGTTGGTAATACCCACGAACTGTGTGTCAGGTGTGAACGACTATTTCCTTTAAAACACAGTACGGTGGTGCTATTGAAAAGCACGGATCTCTTACGTGGTGATGATGTGTTTGGATTTTGAGACAATGGCCAGCCTGTTCCCTCACTTCCTGTTGTTTGTTACTTTTTTTTTTTGCCCTAATGGTTGCATTCGTTGTTGTTTGTCTTGAAGGGCGGCAGGTGACCCTTAGCAAACACAGTATGCCAACGCAGGAACATACAATCAACACAGTTTCTCATTGTGATGATGACCTCAAACTCACTGCTGAAGATATCAAGTGTTATCATTAAATATTTATAATGATTGAAAGAGACGAGGCTGGACTCAATCTCAGAGACAAAACATTAAAAATGTTTTTCCTCTCTGAAATATGGGTGTTTTTTTCAGGGCTACCTCTGTAAGGAAAATAATTTGACCTACTTACTCTTTAATTTTTTCAAGCTGACCTTATTTTCTCTCTCTGAGCGCATGACACTCTTCGGGATTTAGTCGACAATCCCCGTAACAAACAATAGCCAGATATTGAGAGTGACGACATGTGTGTGAACGTGCAGACCTCCTCCCTGTTGATGATTTATGTGCACACACACACAACACACACAGCACACACACACACACACATCACCTACACAACACACACCTAGTATAGCGATCAGTGAAGAGGGGGGCCAGGAGCTCGACGTCGATACCCCCGCAACCTCAACTATGTCAGATTACAACTAGGTGAGTACCACCAAACACGCACACACACACACACACACACCACACAACACACACACACACACACACCACACACACACACACATCCCACACACACACACAGCACACACACACACACACACACACACACTCTTGGTTACATCAACAAGTTAGAGACACTACCAGAGAGAGAGGATAGGATGAACCAGCAAGACAGGACCTTGTATTCACCTGAGTTGTTCGGACATCGAGGATATCAGATGAAAGGCCCCTGGGAGCTAAGTGGATCATGTGTGTTCTTGCTTCGACTACATAGTTGTGCTCCAAATTGTATGAGAGTAGCAGGAATAGGGTGTGAAAAAACCAAACACAAAAGGAGAACTACCCAGCATGAGGAACTTCCTTTCAAGACATTCAGTGGAGAGGTAACTGACCTGAAAAAAAAAAAACCCCCCCCAAATACAAGAAATGATGGCCATGTGGCAACAAAATCAAGGAGGCAGAGAGAGTTTGTTTCCCAAGGAAACAGAAATAATGCAGATATACAGAACGAGTCCTTGTTCACCCAAAGGTGTAGGGAGGGGCAAAAACGATGTGTAGCTAGAGAATGGAAAAGGTACAGAAGACAGAGAACTCAGAAAATAAAGAGATTAGCCGAAGAGTCCGAAACGAATATCACAGCATATGACGGGAGGCTCAGCGGCAATATGAAAATGAACAAAGCATCAAAAGTCAAGGACTGAACCGAAGTCTGTTGAACAGCCACATCAGGAGGAAAACAACAGTCAAGGACCAGGTAATCAGACTGAGGAAGGTGATGGGAATTCACAAAGAAACGACGGGAGGTAAAGACAGGAGCTCATAACGAGATTTAAAGAAGTATTTACAGTGGAAACCAGTAGGACTCAGGAAATCAGAACAGGGGGAGCACCACCCAAGTGCGGATGAGAAGCATATAACCCAAGGAGGAGGTGAAGAGCTGCTGTGCGAACTTGACACTCAATGGCGGTGGGGAAACCGGAGACAACATCTCTCCGTGGTCTTGTGTGATAAAAGGGAGCAGAGATATTGTGTGTACCATTAACAAAGATCTTCAACACCTCATTTGAAACTGGGCAACTTCCTAGTAGGTATGGAAAATGGCAAATGTAGTCCAATTTTTAAAAAGGGAGACAGACATGAGCACTAAATCTACAGACCTTGTATCACTCACGTGTTATAGTATCAAATGTCCATGGAGAAGATCATCCCCCAGGAGAGAGTGGTGGAGCACTGGACTCTGTATCATCTCTCATAAGTGTATATCTTCTTGACAACCGTCACGGTTTCACTGGAAGGAAAAATCCTGAGTGGAGTCCCAAACCTACTATCATTTTATGATAAGGTGACCGAAGTGAGACAAGAGAGAGAGGGGTGGATCGACTGCATTTTTTTGGACTGCAAGATGGCCTTCGACACAGTTCCTCACAAGAGGTTACTGCAAAAGCTAGAGGATCAGGCACACATAACAGGAAAGACACTGCAATGGATCAGAGAATACCTGACAGGGAGGCAACAACGAGTCATGGTACGCGACGAGGTGTCAGAGTGGGCGCCTGTGACAAGTGGGGTTCCACAAGAGTCAGTCCTAGGACCTGTGCTGTTCTTGGTATATGTGAACGACATAACGGAAGTGATAGACCCAGAAGTGTCCTTGTTTGCAGATGATGTGAAGTTAATGAGAAGAATCAAATCGGATGAGGATCAGGCAGGACTACAAAGAGACCTGGACAGGGTACAAGAGTGGTCCAGTAACTGGCTCCTTGAGTTTAACCCTGCCAAATGCAAAGTCATGAAGATTGGGGAAGGGCAAAGAAGACCGCAGACACAATATAGTTTAGATGGCCAAAGACTGCAAACCTCACTCAAGGAAAAAGATCTGGGGGTGAGTATAACACCGAGCATATCTGAGGCGCACATCAATCAGATAACTGCTGCAGCATACGGGCGCCTGGCAAACCTACGGATAGCGTTCCGATACCTCAGCAAGGATTCGTTAGAGACTCTGTATACCATTTACGTCAGGCCCATACTGGAGTATGCAGCACCAGTTTGGAATCCACACCTAGTCAAGCACGTCAAGAAATTAGAGAAGGTGCAAAGGTTTGCAACAAGACTAGTCCCAGAGCTACGGGGATTGTCCTACGAAGAAAGGTTAAGGGAAATCGGCCTGACGACACTGGAGGACAAGAGGGTCAGGGGAGGCATGATAACGACATATAAAATACTGCACAGAATAGACAAGGTGGACAAAGATGGGATGTTCCAGAGATGGGACACAGACACAAGATGTCACAATTGGAAGTTGAAGACTCAGATGAATCAAAGGTATGTTAGAAAGTATTTCTTCAGTCATAGAGTGGTCAGGCCGTGGAATGGCCTAGAAAGTGACGTAGCGGAGGCGAAAACCATACATAGTTTTAAGGCGAGGTATGATAAAGCTCATGGGGCAGGAAGAGAGAGGACCTAGTAGCAATCAGTGAAGAGGCGGGGCCAGGAGCTATGAATCGACCCCTGCAACCACAAATAGGTGAGTACACATGTCCTATGAAGAAAGGTTAAGGGAAATCGGCCTGACGACATTAGAGGACAGGAGGGTCAGGGGAGACATGATAACGACATACAAAATACTGCGCGGAATAGACAAGGTGGACAAAGAGAGGATGTTCCAGGGAGAGGACACAGAAACAAAAGGTCACAATTGGAAGTTGAAGACACAGATGAGTCAGAGAGATATTAGGAAGTATTTCTTTAGTCATAGAGTTGTCAGACAGTGGAATAGCCTAGAAAGTGATGTAGTGGAGGCAGGAACCATACATAGTTTTAATTAAGACGAGGTTTGATAAAGCTCATGGAGCGGGGAGAGAGAGGGCCCAGTAGCAACCGGTGAAGAGGCGGGGCCAGGAGCTAAGACTCGACCCCTGCAACCACAAATAGGTGAGTACAAGTAGGTGAGTACACACACACACGGATTCATGGAAGACAAATCCTGTTTCACAAGCCTACTGGAGTTTTATGGTAAAGTAACAGAAGTAACACGCGAGAGAGAGGGGTGGGTTGATTGCCTCTTCTTGGACTGCAGGAAGGTCTTTGACACAGTACCTCACAAGAGATTAGTGCAGAAGCTAGATGATTAGGCATGTATAACAGAAAGGGCACTGCAATGGATCAGAGAATACCTGACAGGGAGGCAACAACGAGTCATGGTTCGTGATAAGGTATCACAGCTGGCGCCTGTGACGAGCTGGGTCCCACAGGGGTCATTCCTAGGACCAGTGTTATTTTTGGTATATGTAAATAACATGATGGAAGGGATAGACTCAGAGGTGTCCCTGTTCACAGATGATGTGAAGTTAATGAGGAGAATTAAATCAGATGAGGAACAGACAGGACCACAAAGAGACTTGGACAGGGTGGACACGTAGTCCAGAAACTGGCTTCTCGAATTAACCCGCCAAATGCAAAGTCACAAATGATTGGGGAAGGGCAAAGACGACCGCAGACAGAGTATAGGCTAGGTGGCCAAAGACTGCAAACCCTCACTCAAGGAGAAAGATCTTGGGGTGAGTAAAACGACGGCACGTTTTCAGAAGCACCATCAAACAGATAGCTGCCTGCAGCATATAAGCGCCTGGCAAACCTGAAAATACTGTTCCTATACGTTAGTAAGGAATCATTCAAAACACTGTACACTGTGTACGTCAGGCCCATACTGGAGTATGCAGCACCAGTTAAAAGCACGTCAAGAAATTAGAGAAGGTGCAAAGGTTTGGAAGAAGGTTATTTTCCTTAAGCAGTATAATGTGATCCTTTTTTGACAAACGTTTTGGCCACGCGGTGGGCTTTATCAAGTCACAAACAGATCTTTTTTTGACTTGACAAAGCTCACTGCGTTGGCGAAACGTTGTCAACAAAGAATCATATTATTAACTGCTTAAGTGTTCATATTTCCATTGAGTCTGTATTTTATACCATTTATTTCCAAGGTTAGTTCCGCAGCTCAGGAGAATGCCCTAAAAAGAAAGGTTAAGGGAAATCTGACTGCGACACGGGGAAAAACAGGACGGATAGAGGAGACATGATAACAACAAAACAAAATAATGCATGAAATAGAGAAGGTGGAAAGAGACAAGATGTTCCAGAGAGGGGACACAGAAACAAGGGGTCACAATAGGAAGCTGAAGACTCAGACGAGTCACAGGGATGTTAGGAAGTATTTCTTCAGTCATAGAGTTGTCAGGAAGTGGAATAGTTAGCAAGTGATGTAATGGCGGCAGGAACCATACATAGTTTTAAGACGGAGGTATGACAAAGCTCATGGAGCAGAGAGAGAGAAGACCTAGGAGCGATCAGTGAAGAGGCGGGGCCAGGACCTGAGTCTCGACCCCTGCAACCACAATTAGGTGAGCACAATTAGGTGAGTACACACAAACACACACACACACTAAACACACACACACACAAAACACACACACACAGCAGAGGTATGTTTAAGCTCATGGTTCATGGAGAGTGACCTAGTAGCGACCAGTGAAGAGGAGGGGCCAGGAGCTCGGACTCGACACCTGCAACCTCAACTAGGTGAGTTCAACTAGGTGAGAAACACACACACACACCACACCACACACACACACACACACACCACACACCACAAAACCACCACACCCCACACACACACCACATTTCTCATCACACACACACACACACACAAGGGGGACATGTTTAACGACATACAAAATACTGAGAGGAATTGACAAGGTGGACAAAGACAGAATGTTAAAGTGGGGACACCCCCAACAAGGGGACACAGTTGGAAGTTGAAGACACAGATGAATCAAAGGGATGTTATGAGTATTTCTTCACCCACAGAGTAGTCAGGAAGTGGAATAGTTTGGGGGGAAACGATGTAGTTGGCGGCAGGATCCATACATAGCTTTTAAGAGAACTCGACCTGATGACACTGGAGGACAGGAGGGACAGGGCTGACTTGATAACAACAAATAAAATACTGAGAGGAATCGACAATATGGACAGACAGGATGTTCCAGAGATGGGACACAACAACAATTGGAAGTTGAAGACTCACAGGAATCACAGGGATGTTAGGAAGTATTTCTTCAGTTACAGAGTTGTCAGGAAGTGGAAAGGTAGTGGAGGCAGTTACCATACATAGCTTTAAGAAGAGGTATGATAAAGCTGATGTAGTAGGGAGAGTGGACCTAGTGGCGACCAGTGAAGAGGCGGGGCCAGGAGCTATGACTCGACCCTTGTAACCACAACTAGGTGAGTACACACTCATAATCACTAATGGTCACTCAATAATAAGAATTGTTGTTTAGTAAGACGTGTGGTGGTAAGAAGATATTCCTGGGTAGGGAATGGTAAGGCATCACAGCCCACATGATGCCACAGTAAGACGTGTGGCTGGTAAGAAGATATTCCTGGGTAGGGAATGGTAAGGCATCACAGCCCACATGATGCCACAGTAAGACGTGTGGCTGGTAAGAAGATATTCCTGGGTAGGGAATGGTAAGGCATCACAGCCCACATGATGCCACAGTAAGACGTGTGACTGGTAAGAAGATATTCCTGGGTAGGGAATGGTAAGGCATCACAGCCCACATGATGCCACAGTAAGACGTGTGGCTGGTAAGAAGATATTCCTGGGTAGGGAATGGTAAGGCATCACAGCCCACATGATGCCACAGTAAGACGGTGTGGCTGTAAGAAGATATTCCTGGGTAGGGAATGGTAAAGGCATCACGCCCACATGATTGCCACAGTAAGACGGTGGCTGGTAAGAAGATATTTCCCGGGTAGGGAATGGTAAGGCATCACAGCCCACATGATGCCACAGTAAGACGTGGGGGCTGGTAAGAAGATATTCCTGGGTAGGGAATGGTAAGGCATCACAGCCCACATGATGCCACAGTAAGACGTGTGGCTGGTAAGAAGATATTCCTGGGTAGGGAATGGTAAGGCATCACAGCCCACATGATGCCACAGTAAGACGTGTGGCTGGTAAGAAGATATTCCCCGGGTAGGGAAAAGGTAAGGCATCACAGCCCATGATGCCACAGTAAGACGTGTGGCTGGTAAGAAGATATTCCTGGGTGGGAATGGGTAAGGCCCTCACAGCCCACATGATGCCACAGTAAGACGTGTGGCTGGTAAAAAAGTATTCCTGGGTAGGGAATGGTAAGGGCATCACAGCCCACATGATGCCACAGTAAGACGTGTGGCTGGTAAGAAGATATTCCTGGGTAGGGGGAATGGTAAGGGCATCACAGCCCACATGATGCCACAGTAAGACGTTGGTGGCGGTAAGAAGATATTCCTGGGTAGGGAAAAGGTAAGGGATCACAGCCCACATGATGCCACAGTAAGACGTGTGGTTGGTAAGAAGATATTCCTGGGTAGGGAATGGTAAGGCATCACAGCACCACATGATGCCACAGTAAGGGCGTGTGGTTGGTAAGAAGATATTCCTGGGGTAGGGGAAAGGTAAGGCATCACAGCCCACATGATGCCCCAGTAAGACGTGTGGTTGGTAAGAAGATATTCCTGGGTAGGGAATGGTAAGGCATCACAGCCCACATGATGCCACAGTAAGACGTGTGGTGGTAAGAAGATATTTCCCGGGTAGGGAATGGTAAGGCATCACAGCCCACATGGGTGCCAACAGTAAAACGTGTGGCTGGTAAGAAGATATTCCTGGGTAGGGAATGGTAAGACATCACAGCCCACATGATGCCACAGTAAGACGTGTGGCTGGTAAGAAGATATTCCTGGGTAGGGAATGGTAAGGCATCACAAACCCAAAATGATGCCACAGCAAGACGTGTGGCTGGTAAGAAGATATTCATGGGTAGGGAATGGTAAGGCATCACAGCCCACATGATGCCACAGTAAGACGTGTTTGGGTGGTAAGAATATATTCCTGGGTAGGGAATGGTAAGGCATCACAGCCCATGATGCCACAGCAAGACGTGTGGCTGGTAAG
The DNA here is from genome assembly GCF_026875155.1 of Cherax quadricarinatus. Lineage (NCBI taxonomy): Eukaryota > Metazoa > Arthropoda > Malacostraca > Decapoda > Parastacidae > Cherax > Cherax quadricarinatus. The sequence continues at coordinate 4,284,122 of NC_069496.1, forward strand.
AAGATATTCCCGGGTAGGATGGTAAGGCATCCCCAGCCCACCCTTGATGCCACAGTAAGACGTGTGGTGGTAAGGAGATATTCCTGGGTTGGGAATGGTAAGGCATCACAGCCCACATGATGCCACAGTAAGACGTTTGGCGGTAAGAAGATATTCCTGGTAGGGAATGGTAAGGCATCAAAAGCCCACATGATGCCACAGTAAGACGTGTGGCTGGTAAGAAGATATTCCTGGGTAGGGAATGGTAAGGCATCACAGCCCACATGATGCCACAGTAAGACGTGTGGGGTGGTAAGAAGATATTCCTGGGGAGGGAATGGTAAGGCATCACAGCCCACATGATGCCACAGTAAGATGTGTGGCTGGTAAGAAGATATTCCTGGGGAGGGAATGGTAAGGCATCACAGCCACATGATGCCACAGTAAGACGTGTGGCTGGTAAGAAGATTATTCCTGGGTAGGAATGGTAAGGCATCACAGCCCCCATGATGCCACAGTATGAGTGTGGCTGGTAAGAAGATATTCCTGGGTAGGGGTGGTAAGGGATCACAGCCCACATGATGCCACGTAAGACGTGTGGTTGGGTAGAAGATATTCCTGGGTTTGGGAATGGTAAGGCCATCACCAGCCCACATATGCCACAGTAAGACGTGTGGCTGGTAAGAAGATATTCCTGGGTAGGGAATGGTAAGGCATCACAGCCCACATGATGCCACAGTAAGACGTGTGGCTGGTAAGAAGATATCCTGGGGAGGGAATGGTAAGGCATCACAGCCCACATGATGCCACAGTAGAAAGTGTGGCTGGTAAGAAGAAAATTCCTGGGTAGGGAATGGATTAAGGCATCACAGCCCACATGATGCCACGTAAGACGTGTGGGTGGTAAGAAGATATTCCTTGGTAGGGAATGGTAAAGGGATCACAGCCACATGATGCCACAGTAAGACGTGTGGCTGGTAAGAAGATATTCCTGGGTAGGGAATGGTAAGGCATCACAGCCCACATGATGCCACAGTAAGACGTGTGGTGGTTTAAGAAGATATTCCTGGGTTGGGAATGTTAAGGCATCACAGCCCACATGATGCCACAGTAAGACGGGGTGGCTGGGGAAGAAGATATTCCTGGGTAGGGATGGTAAGGCATCACAGCCCCCCATGATGCCACAGTAAGACGTGTGGCTGGTAAGAAGATATTCCTGGGTAGGGAAAAGTAAAGGGGGGACATCAAGCCCACATGATGCCACAGTAAGACGTGTGGCTGGTTAAGAAGATATTCCTGGGTAGGGAATGGGAAGGCATCACAGCCAATGATGCCACGTAAGACGTGTGGCTGGTAAGAAGATATTCCTGGGTTGGGAATGGTAAGGGATCACAGCCCACATGATTTCCCCAGTAAGACGTGTGGTTGGTAAGAAGATATTCCTGGGTAGGGAATGGTAAGGCTCACAGCCCACATGATGCCACAGTAAGACGGTGTGGTGGGTAAGAAGGAAAATTCCTGGGTAGGGAATGGTAAGGGCATCACAGCCCACATGATACCACGATGACGTGTGGGGTGGTAAGAAGATAATTTCCCGGGTAGGGAAAGGTAAAGGCATCACAGCCCAATGATGCCCAGTAAGACGTGTGGCTGGTAAGAAGATATTCCTGGGTAGGGAAAATGGTAAGGCAAACACAGCCCACATGATACCACAGTAAGACGGTGTGGCTGGTAAGAAGATATTCCTGGGTAGGGAATGGTAAGGCATCACAGCCCACATGATGCCACAGTAAGACGTGTGGGCTGGTAAGAAGATATTCCTGGGTTTGGGAATTGGTAAGGCATCACAGCCACATGAAAGCCACAGTAAGCGTGGCTGGTAAGAAGAAAATTCCTGGGTAGGGAATGGTAAGCATCACAGCCCACATGATGCCACAGTAAGAAGTGTGGCTGGTAAGAAGATATTCCGGGTAGGGAATGGTAAGGCATCACAGCCCACATGATGCCACAGGGAAGACGTTGTGGCTGGTTTAAAAAGATATTCCTGGGTAGGGAATGGTTAAGGCCATCAAAGCCCACATGATGCCACAAGTAAGACGTGTGACTGGTAAGAAGATATTCCTGGGTAGGGAAATGGTAAGGCAATCACAGCCACATGATGCCACAGTAAGACGTGGGCTGGAAGAAGTTATTCCGGGTAGGGAAAAAGGTAAGGCATCACAGCCCCATGATGCCCAGTAAGGCGTGTGGCTGGTAAGAAGATATTCCTGGGAGGGAATGTAAGGCATCACAGCCCACATGATGCCCACAGTAAAGACGTGTGGGGCTGGGAAGAAGATATTCTGGGTAGGGAATGGTAAGGACTCACAGCCCACATGATGCCACAGTAAGGGCGTGTGGGGGACTGGTTAAGAAGATATTCCTGGGTAGGGAATGGTAAAGGCATCACAGCCCCCATGATGCCACAGTAAGACGTGTGGCTGGTAAGAAGATATTCCTGGGTTTGGGAATGGTAAGGGACATCACAGCCCACATGATGCCACAGTAAAGGACGTGTGGCTGGGTAAGAAGATATTCCTGGGGTGGGAATGGTAAGGCATCAAAAGCCCACATGATGCCACAAATAAGACGTGTGGCTGGTAAGAAGATATTCCTGGGTAGGGAATGGTAAAGGGATCACAGCCCACATGTGCCACAGTAAGACGTGTGGCTGGTAAGAAGATATTCCTGGGTAGGGATTTGGGAAGGCATCACAGCCCCCATGATGCCACAGTAAGACGTGTGGCTGGTAAGAAGATATTCCTGGGTAGGGAATGGTAAGGCTCACAGCCACATGATGCCACAGTAAGACGTGTGGCTTTAAGAAGATATTCCTGGGTAGGGTTTTGGGTAAGGCATCACAGCCCACATGATGCCACAGTAAGACGTGTGGCTGGTAAGAAGATATTCCTGGTAGGAATGGTAAGGCCATCACGCCACATGATGCCACAGTAAGACGTGTGGCTGGTAAGAAGATATTCGGGTAGGGAATGGTAAGGCATCACAGCCCACTGATGCCACAGTAAGACGTGTTTGGGTGGTAAGAAGATATTCCGGGTAGGAAGGTAAGCATCACAGCCCACATTTATGCCACAGTAAGACGTGTGGCTGGTAGAAGATATTCCTGGGTAGGGAATGGTAAGGTCACAGCCCACATGATACCACAGTAAGACGTTGTGGCTGGTAAGAAGATATTCCTGGGTAGGGAATGGTAAGGCATCACAGGCCCACATGATGCCACAGTAAGACGTGTGGGCTGGTAAGAAGATATTCCTGGGGGGGAATGGTAAGGCATCACAGCCCACATGATGCCACAGTAAGACGTGTGGCTGGTAAGAAGATATTCCTGGGTAGGGAAAAGGGAAGGCATCACAGCCCACATGATGCCACAGTAAGACGTGTGGCTGGTAAGAAGATATTCCTGGGTAGGGAATGGTAAGGCATCACAGCCCACATGATACCACAGTAAGACGTGTGGCTGGTAAGAAGATATTCCTGGGTAGGGAATGGTAAGGCATCACAGCCCACTGATTCCACAGTAAGACGTGTGGCTGGTAAAAAGATATTCCTGGGTAGGGAATGGTAAGGCATCACAGCCCCCATGATGCCACAGTAAGACGTGTGGCTGGTAAGAAGATTTTTCCTGGGATGGGAATGGTAAGGCATCACAGCCCACATGATGCCACAGTAAGACGTGTGGCTGGTAAGAAGATATTCCTGGGTAGGGAATGGTAAAGGCATCACAGCCCACATGATGGTTTGAAACTAGACATAACCTTTTTATACTCACAGAAAATTTTACCAAGAGAAGACCAGACGTAAAACTGCAAAGAAAAAAAATTCTTTTTTTAATTTTATCATTTTTTGACTTAGTGCTAATTATTTTTTATTTTATTAAGATTAAAAGCCTGATAATGTGTTATTCTTGGAAACTGATCCAGAAGTTGAGAAAACCTTCATGAACAAAGATATTCTGGGCCCATTTTTATTTTTGAAATATGAAAGACAAGACTGTCAGTGTCAAGTGTCATAAGCTTGTCTTGTATACAGACGTCAGCGCTGTGATACTTTCATGACCGTCAGTGTCAAGTGTCATAAGCTTTTGTTGTATGCAGACGTCAATGCTGTGTTAGTTTCATGGGCCGTCAGTGTCAAGTGTCATAAGCTTGTGTTGGGATGCAGCGTCAGTGCCGTGTTAGTTTCATGACCGTCAGTGTCAAGTGTCATAAGCTTGTGTTGTATGCCGACGTCAGTGCCGTGTTAGTTTCATGACCGTCAGTGTCAATGTCATAAGCTTGTGTTGTATGCAGACGTCAATGCTGTGTTAGTTTCATGACCGTCAGTGTCAAGTGTCATAAGCTTGTGTTGTATGCAGACGTCAGTGCCGTGTTAGTTTCATGACCGTCAGTGTCAAGTGTCATAAGCTTGTGTTGTATGCAGACGTCAATGCTGTGTTAGTTTCATGACCCTCAGTGTCAAGTGTCATAAGCTTGTGTTGTATGCAGACGTCAGGTGCCGTGTTAGTTTCATGACCGTCAGTGTCAAGTGTCATAAGCTTGTGTTGTATGCAGACTCAGTGCCGTGTTAGTTTCACGTAAAAATCCACAAGATAAAGTAATGTACTATCACTATAACTAGATTCCTCATTCGTCTCTCAACCCTTGAGTGGTGAGGACGTGTGCTGCTGCTGCCCCCTGGAGTTGTCTGGTGGCAGTATTATTTTCACCAACATGGCGCAGGCTCGCCGGCACAGGGTTAAAAAACTGTCCGCATTGAATTAACCAGTGGAGCTGTAACGGGGCCATCAATGGAGTTGCTTTTGCCTGCAATCATCAGAGATCCCTACGGAATAGCCAATGAGGAGATTTGTGGACTTGCATGAACGGTACGAAGAGGATTTTTGTAAAATTTTGTTCCGGCGACTGTGTACGAGGCAGGGTGAAAAAGTTTCAAGAGGTGGCCAAAACCAGTTAATCATGCTGTGACGGTTGAGGCTGCATGATGTGCCCGTTATTACACATGGGTTAAGATCAGGAATGTGCCGTTCGAGGCGGTTTGCACCTGACATCCGGTTCATTATGTGTAAATACGGAAACAATACATACGATCACTGCATGAAGGTGGTCAGGCGGGGCCCTTTATATGGGGATACCTGAGGGTGCATTCTCTGTCAAGATGACGCTCAGACATCCAATTCCATCGTACGTGGTGATGGAAGATTTCAGGATTCAGGTTTTTGTAACATACGCTGGGCAGCGAAGCACTTGCCGTTTGTGCGGGTCGTATGATCCCTGGCTGAGCAATGTGAAAAAAGACGTGGGTGATAAGGACCAGCAGCAACGACGAGATGGGGGGGAAAGGAGAGAGGACCAAGATCAATGTTTTCGACTTGCCTCAGCAGAGTTTGACATGGAGTGAGGAGGTTGAGAGGGCCGAAGAAAAAGGAGGATGGCAGGGGCTACGGGGGGGACGAAAATCACTTTCCTGGACGTTGTACAAGTGCTGGATGAGGTCCATCGCGGAAGCAAAATGGTAGCGACGCGGAAACGACGATATTTGTCGACGTTTGGAGAACATTTTGGGTAATGAGAGTCCTTGTCAGGATGTTGGTACGACCTGGATCATGGGTCTGCAGTTGAGGAGGGGTGGTTGTGATGCCAGCCCGGCCTGAAGTGTATCGTAAGGATGCCCAGTTGGTGATAAACTGTGGAGGTGGTTATCATGGAACTGCGCTGGATGACTTGATGCAGGTCGAGGGTACGATGCGAAATCGCGCAGCAGTGCTTTCTGATTCCGACGACGTGCTTACGCCCGCACAACGACCTGGGAAGAAAAACATGGGCGGAAAGCCATGCGGGGAGGTTCAAGTGGCGCCCAGGGGCAGGGGTTGGGTAAGGGTGGCCAGAAAGGATGGGGGGGAGGGGAAAAGGGTGCAATGAAACGATCAGGTGATTAAGTCGGTAGTGTCAAGAGGGAAACCCCCTTTGTCGGTTTTAAGTGACTGACAGTGAACATCAATGGCTTGAGGTCTCAGAGAAAGTGGGGAGTGGTTTAGGGAATATTTGGTGCATCTTTGATGTTGACGTTGTGCTCTTGCAGGAACACAATTTGGGACGGGTTATGAGTTGAAGGTGGAGGGTATAATGTGTATGTTGAGCATGCAGTCAGATTGAAAGGAGGTTGGCCATTTTGGTGAAAGAAACTAGCCCATTGGTTGTCAGGCATAGTGAGGGGGGGAGAGGGGAGGGTGATTCGTGTGGATGGGTTATGGGGTCAGGTACAGATGACGTTGGTGTGTGTGTATGGGCCCAGCAGAGGGAGTGTTGAGGATAAAGAAAAAAATTCGTGAGGGACGTTCTGGTATATTATTTGCGTGGATTGCCGGGGGTTGGTGTGATAGGAGGTGACTGGAACTGTGTGATAAAGAGTAAGGATGTTGAACCGAGGGGGGCAGGGCATTGTTTGAGAATATTTTGAGAATTGTTATCCGGGGTAGGATTGACAGATGTTGAGGAAGGTGAGGTGGTGGAGCAAAACATTTATTAAGCGTGGGTATGCGGCTAGGCTCGATCGATTATACGTGCCCCGGACAGTCGTAATACATAGTGTGAGGGTAATGGACGTAGTATTTTTTGATCACAGGGGTGTTTTGGTGGATATAGGTTGGGAGGGGTTGCCAAGAAGGTGTAAGGGGTTTTGGAAGTTGAATGTAAAGTTGTTGCAGGAAGAAGAGTCTCGACAGTCATTTTTTTCAATTGTGGGAGGAGTTGGTGGTGGAGGGCCTGGGAATAGTGAACTGGTTAGTTGGTGGGACTCTGGGCGAAATCTCGTTTTTAAGGAATTTTATATTCGTAGTGGGAGGGAATATAACAGGTTGAAGTATGGGTACCAATCTTATCTTGAGGGGCAGTTGGGGAGCTTGCTACGAGCGTGGGAGTGCTAGTTATCCGGTGGACGATATTGAGGGATTAAAGGAGGTATCAGGGATTTGCAAAATGAAAGATTTGATGGCGCACGAGTTTTGGGTGGGCTGGAAGAGGTGTTATGGGGTGACAGGCCTTCGGCATGCGTGTTGAAGAGACAGTGTAAGAGAAGAGTGGCGACGGACATGATGGGATTAACTGTTCATGTGGGGATGGAAGGGTATAGAGAGGGACGACAGAGGGTATGAGTGGTTATCTAGATGCATGGTTTAGGTCATATGCACAAAAACGGAGGTTTTTCGAGATGAGGACTTTAAAGGAAATGGGAGGTTTTTGTGCAATGTGAGATTGATGGTATAGATAGGGTAACATTAGAAGGTCCGATCACGGAAAGTGAGATTTCGCACGCTTTGTCTGGTGCAAGTTTAGGTAAGGCGCCAGGTGTAGATGGGTTGCCTAATGATTTTTACGTTAGGAATTGGGAAGTATTGAGAGGATTTTTAGTTAGGTTTTTTCAATGTAATGAAGGATGATGGGGGAAATGGGGTGAGCAGCAAAGGACTGCTGTCGTGGTATTGTTCCGAAAGGTGGACAGACTACGGTAGAGGATTACCGAGCAATATCGCTTATGTGTGGCGATTATAAGTTTTTTGCACGGATATTAGGGAATAGAATAAAAAAGGTGATAGGTAACGTAATTGACAGAGGACAATATGGGGTACTGGGTAGGAAATGTATGAAGGGCATGGAGTTATTAGAAGTTTTTTTAGAGCAGAGGGGGAGTGTTGGGGGTGGGGGGGTGTTGGCATTGGATTGACGAGCTTTCTTACGATAGTGTGGAGAGGGAGGCATTATGGAGGTTCATGCATTGGCAGGGATTCGGGGAGGGAAATTATATCTTGGGCGAAAACATTGTATCAGGGAGCATCTATGAGAGTACAGGTTAATGGAAGGCTAGGTGTTAACATTCAGACGGGAAGGGGTTTGCGACAGGGTTGCCCTGTATCGCAAATATTGTTTGCATGTCTCCAGGATCCCTTTTATAGGGCAGTTAGGTGGAGTATCGCAAGTGGAGGGGTTAGTAATGAACGAGAGGGTCGGCCGGGTATTGTGGGTTATGTGGATGACACAACTGGACCTAGGAAATAACGCAAATAGAGGTGGGACTGTAGGGCGCAGGTGGAGTGTGGTGGATCAGCTATTGATTTGTGGGATAGTGTACGTTAAGAATGATAGGGTTGCGCAAGAGGTAAATTCAATGCGCACCGTGGATGGGGTTTTAAAAAGATTGGGTGGATTGAGGACGGCGCAGCTAATGTTGCATCAGAGGGTCATTGTGACGAATGTACTGTTGTATAGTAAGATATGGCACGTGGTGGCAGTATACCCACTGAGGCGGCCGAGAGGTGCACGGTTGCAACATGGGATTTTCGTTTATATGGGGATCGGGTTGTGACTGGCTAAGTAGAGGGGTGGTGATGCTTCCCATTAGCCAGGGGGGGCTGGGGCTTATACCTTTAGAAAAGCATATGATGAGTGTGTATCTAAAACGCTGCTATTTGAGGGAGGTGGGGGGCGAGGAGAGGGGGGGCAGAAAGCGGGCTTTATGGATATGCAACGATGGTGGGGGGTAAGGATTTACTGATTGATGAGGCCATGTTGCTGGTTTTAATGACGGTGAGGGATCCGAAGCGCCTTAAATTGAGGATTCTTGAGAGGCAGGGGGGGGGGTCTGTGGTGGCGGCAGTTGAGGGGGCATACCCCATGTATGCGTCGGGGAATGTCTGGAAATGTTTACGGCAATTGCGTGTTTTAAAACAGGTGTAACCGTTGGTGGTGTGTTATTTAATAGGGGGATAAGGGAGGGTGGGGAGTGCAAAGCGTGTGGATGTTCGGGAGACTATTTTTATTTTGGTGTATTTTTGTAATTATTTAGAAGCTGTAAGGGTATGGTTTGGTTAGGGTAGTTAGGTTAGTGGGTGGGGAAGGGGTTTCAGGTGTTAAGTGTGTTAAGTTTAGATATAGGTGGGGTGTTAAGGGTGTTAAGTTTAGATATAGGTGGGGTGTTAGGGTGTTAAGTTTAGATATAGGTGGGGTGTTAAGGGTGTTAAGTTTTTGATTTAGGTTTGGGGGGTTAAGGGTGTTAAGTTTAGATATAGGTGGGGTGTTAAGGGTGTTAAGTTTAGATATAGGTGGGGTGTTAAGGGTGTTAAGTTTAGATATAGGTGGGGTGTTAAGGGTGTTAAGTTTAGATATAGGTGGGGTGTTAAGGGTGTTAAGTTTTTGATATAGGTGGGGTGTTTTTAAAGGGGGTTAAGTTTAGATATAGGTGGGGTGTTAAGGGTTTTTAAGTTTAGATATAGGTGGGGTGTTAAGGGTGTTAAGTTTAGATATAGGTGGGGTGTTAAGGGTGTTAAGTTTTTGATATAGGTGGGGTGTTAAGGGGGTTAAGTTTAGATATAGGTGGGGTGTTAAGGGTGTTAAGTTTGATATAGGTGGGGTGTTAAGGGTGTTAAGTTTAGATATAGGTGGGGTGTTAAGGGTGTTAAGTTTAGATATAGGTGGGGTGTTAAGGGTGTTAAGTTTAGATATAGGTGGGATGTTAAGGGTGTTAAGTTTAGATATAGGTGGGGTGTTAAGGGTGTTAAGTTTTAGATATAGGTGGGGTGTTAAGGGTTTTTAAGTTTAGATATAGGTGGGGTGTTAAGGGTGTTAAGTTTAGATATAGGTGGGGTGTTAAGGGTGTTAAGTTTAAAATATAGGTGGGGGTGGTTTAAGGGTGTTAAATTTAGATATAGGTGGGATGAGTCAGATGGTGGTGAATGGGGTTTTGGTATGGGGTTTTAGGATTTTATTTATACGTTTGGGGCTAGGGGGGAGGTGGGGTGTGGGGGGAAATGGGTGTGTGGGAGGGGGGTTTGAGGGGAGGTGGGTTGAGGGAGGTGGGTGTGGGGGAGGTGGGTGTGAGGGAGGTGGGTTTGTGGGGGAGGTGGGTGTGAGGGGGGGGTGGGGGGGTGGGGGAGGGGGGTTGTGAGGGGGGTGGGTGTGAGGGAGGTGGGGGTGAGGGAAAGGTGGGTGTGAGGGGGGTTTGGGTGGAGGGAGGTGGGTGTGAGGGGGGTTGGGTGGGAGGGAGGTGGGTGTGGGGGAGGTGGGTGTGGGGAGGTGGGTGTGAGGGAGGTGGGGTGTGAGGGGGGGTGGGTGTGAGGGAGGGGGGTTGGGGGGAGGTGGGTGTGAGGGAGGGGGTGTAAAGGGAGGTGGGTGTGAGGGAGGGGGTGTGAGGGGGGGTGGGTGTGAGGGGGGGGGTTTGTGAGGGGGGTGGGTGTGAGGGAGGTGGGGTGGGGGGAGGGGGGTTGTGAGGGAGGTGGGTGTGAGGGAGGTGGGTGTGAGGGAGGTGGGTGTGAGGGAGGTGGGTGTGAGGGAGGTGGGTGTGAGGGAGGTGGGTGTGAGGGAGGTGGGTGTGAGGGAGGTGGGTGTGAGGGAGGTGGGTGTGAGGGAGGTGGGTGTGAGGGAGGTGGGTGTGAGGGAGGTGGGTGTGAGGGAGGTGGGTGTGAGGGAGGTGGGTGTGGATGAAAGAATAAAGGTGTTAGCGGCCACCATTTATAGAACTAAGTGTCGCAATAGGGATCCTTATGGAGGAAGGTGGGAGACAGTGTTTACTGAGGGATACCCGAGTTTTAAGTTGAAGGATTTACGGGATTTAAGTGTAAAGTAAGGGGTAACGACTGGGTAGTTTCTTGAGTGGGGATGTGTGGATGGCTTTTAAAGTGTGATTGGATTTGTACTGATACATTTATGCTTTTCCTGTGTAGTGAGTGTGGTGTGGGTGGTGGTATTACACATGTGTTCCCTTTATGTTGTGAAGATTTTGGATAGTACATGCACGTAATGTATTGGAGCACTACATCATTGTGTGTATACAAGGTGAATGAAAGGGTAGAATCTTAAAGTTTTTGTGTGTGTGAGAATGACTGTTCGTTATTGTGAGAGTGCCTTCAAAGATGTTATAGAAAGCACATACTAAATGGTGTTACTAAGGTCTGCCATATGACTGTTTAGAATATGCTGTGATACAAAGTCCGGGGTTTCCCTTCTTGTAGGATGCATTCTGTAAGACACAATTTCTGTATATCTGAATGTTCGAAGTTTACATAGCTGTAATGAGTAACGTGGTACTGTTTATATATTATGCGAGATTGTATTTTGGTACATAGGCCTAACATATAATGTTTCAGCGGCCTGGTTAAGATTATTTAGTACATGTCGTGTGACACTGTATGTGTAGGGTAGTGTTATATATTTTAAATACACGCTGTTGTTTTCCCTTTGTTATTTTAATGTTTAAAGTCACAATGTAAGAGTATATGTAAGGTAATATAAAAATGTATATTGATTTGTGTAAATACACAATTTTAGATGACTTTGTTGGAGCAGGTATGTATATGAGTTCAAGTAGCAGTGTATATTATGTATTAATACTGCTATAGGGAATATAGTGTATGAAGAAGTCTTGGGTGGATTGCACCCGTGTTGAGATATAGAGTATATTATCCTTGTATGCTAGACAAAGTTTTCATAATTGTTACTTAGAGTAAGTAGTATCCTGCGCTCTTATAGTATGTCAATATTTTGTTGGTATTTGATGAGGAAGGGGGGGGTACTTTTTTACTTCCAGAGCACATATGTACGACTTAATAAATGTACCTTTGGTGAGGGGTGATGTATAGGTTTTAATGATATGTGGTGAGGTTTTTACCTTTAAGAATTGTTTTGAATATAAAACTTGGCATAAGATGTATAAGTGTGCTGAAGTAGATTATCTGGATATGTTGTTGGTACACCTGTGTGAAGTGTAACTTTTTCTTTTATGATTGTGTATACGTATGTTGTACTTTAATTTTGTTGTTACATGTTGATTGGTGTAGTGACATATGTTTGCTTCCATGTATAATGTATACTGTATTTTAAATAAAATATAAAAAAAAAAGATGGTAATTTAGGGGGGTTTGGGATTTTGAAGGACTCTTTCAAATCTTGTAGACCCACAACATCAATGGGTTCAGTGGTTACTTTTATG